>JAFIRS010000570.1:0-642956 GCA_018342105.1 Gonioctena quinquepunctata
ATATAAATTTCTTCACTCGAATTACTGATCTTGAAATCACCCCCCTCCAAAACCACGTGTTTCCCTATACATAAAAACAATAAATGTTTTAATCAACAGATGACCATAACGCCTACTGAAATGTGACATTACTTGATAATGTCGGCTAATAATACAATGACTTCTATTTAGACGGCGGAGATCAAGGGATGCCGCAACTTATATTTTTTAAAAACCCAATCTAAATTGAAACTTATAATATATATGAATATAATAAGTCATATTTGAAAAAAAGTGCAAAATAAAATAAAAAAAGTTGCCGGCTGCGTGATTTTTTTTTCTTTGTATAGCATCCTCAACTTTTGGATTACATTCCAAGCTCATGTAATTCAATCAACATCAAAAGGAATACAGTTCAATCAATAAATTTCCCAAAAAAATTATTAGAAGAAAAAAACCCGATACTTAAAACAATCAAACTTTTGTAGACTGAACTTCAATCAATTTATCATCAAGAGTTTTTGAACAAAAAGAATAAAATGTGTTAAAAGGGGACTGAACTGCGCTGTTGCCCCTAGGTGGTCCCCAACTAAAAATTTTGGAAACCATAAAAAAAATTAAAAAGTTACCCCCAAAAATTTTTCGCTAAATTTTTTGGAATAATTACCGAAAACCATGAATCCATAACCCAATACAGAAAATACACCGCTGAGTGGAACACTGTTGCCAAGTCTTAACATTAGTTATCAGTCTTCTACCGAAATGTCGCCTGAGATTGCAAGTTTTAGAGTCGCATTTTCCCCTCACACTGGTACTAAAAACACGAAAATTACATTGAAATGTCGAGAAACCACAACCAGTAAAATGCCTGTAAAACTAATAAAGATGAAAAATACCAAAATCTACAAAAGGAAATGGAAAATCAAAAAAAGCATTTTGAAATAAAGGAGAACGAAGGAGGTTTATGATCAGCCAACTAGAAGATGAAATTTAAACTTCCAGAACAGATAGCCAGGAAAAAAAAAATATTTTATTCAACTAAAAAATGACATCAGGATTTTAAGATGATCTGTATGAAGCAGAACAAAGTTTTTCTATAGAATCTCTAAGACAATGGAAAACAATAACGAAACTAAATGAGGAAATTACCAAAATGACAGAAGATATGAAACATTTACAGAAAAATAGTGAAGAGAATGAATCAAAGCTCATAGAAGTTGAAAATAATGTTAAAGAAATGGAAACAATATGGAGGAATATGTATATTTCCATTGAAGTTCTTTCTGAGGAAAGTAAAATAAACACTTGTCAACAAGAAAAGATAAAAAATGGAAAGCAAGACCTAAACGAAACCGAACAAACAACCAGAGTTTCCGAAGAAAAAAATAAGACGAAGAAAAAGTCTGGCAGAGAAGGAACATAAGTTCTAAGGTAAGTTTGAGGAAAACTCAAGATGGAGCTAAAACCAAGATTTTATTTGTGTGGGGATACGAGATAGGGATAAAGCAATAAACGTATATGTTATATCCCTGGGTGATACTATATGGAAGCCAAATGCCAATGATAGTTTATTAATTGAAACTGTTTTGAATAATAGTGGGACTTCAGTGGGTAAGATGTAGTTATTCTCTGGCCTAACAGATGTGATAAAATATGATTGAGAATTTCGTAAAAGAAGTTTAAAACATACCCAACCCATCATAATCACAAAAACCCTACCGGTATGATTATAGTTATAATAAAATACTTAATAAAAACACTTTTTAAAGACAAGCTTTTATTCAAATGCACTCAAAAGTAAAAATGCACTAAAAGAAAAAATGCACCATAAACACAGAAATCATCGGCATCTTGGAGCCGCATTTTAATTTTAGGAATTTTGGAGAAAAATTCAAAATTGTCGACCCTGAAAACCCCCCATATAGCAAATTTGAATAGAATCGGACCATAAACCAAATCTCTGAGTTACGAATGTATAGAGAGTTACAAAAATTGGAATGAGCTAAATTGAGATATTTACTTAAAAATTTTTGTGATATATTGATCTGAATGCCTAGAAAATGTGTAAATCGTATTAGCACATTAAAATTGAAAAGTTATAAATATTGAAGATGAAAATGAATTTCGTTTGCCAATATTTCCCTAAACCATTGATATTTAAGGAATTTCCAAAATAAGAATATGAAAGAAGAGGAAATTTTCAAAAACGGAACTTATCTACAAATTTTTTATATTTAAATTTTAAAGTTGAAATGGGTCCCAGCGACATTTTAGTTCCGCGGCGTCAAAAGCAAGTACAACACATTAATTAATTTATTTAAGGTATTAAATATATTTTTTTTAATTTGAAAAAATTATGGTGTATTCGAAAAACTATAAATGATTTATTCCCATTAAAAATTTTACTCAAAAATGATTTTTCAAAGTTAAACGATTGTTAGCTACCAAAATTTTTTCGAACTTCGTCTTAATTGTAAATGAATTTTTTTTTTAAATGATTGTCGTAAAAATTTTTTGGTCCGTAGAGCCTTTCTTATATAATACTCAACAAGATCACGCATAAAAGTTAAAATATTCATATTGTTTATAAAAATTTTTGTACTTTGAAAAAAAACAAAGTAATGTTGTTAAAAAAAAATTTTTTTTTCTCAATCATCATATTATCGTTTTTTATAAATAGAGATATAAAAATTGATTTGCCAAAAAAAATTTCCCGTATTTGTTGATAAATTTTTATAAACAAATTGATTATTTCAATATTTTTGAAAACAATTTTTCAAACCCATTAAAATTACAAAAATTATGATTTTGAAAAAAATTTTCCTAATAAAAATTTTAATTGTTTATAATAGTTTTTTATATTTCTATTGTTTGAATAATTAGTTGGGAAATATTTCTCTTCTTAAAATCATAATCGACAGTCCTCTATGAAGTAACGAAAATAATTTTTTTTTATCAACAATTCCATTGTTTATTAACATACCAATTTGTTATAAACAAAATTTTAACTCTTTTAGATTTTTTTTCTGAAACTTCTGAAATTTGCAAAAACAACCATATATAACAAAGTATAGAAAAAAAAAATTCCCAATTTTTTATTGTACTTTGGGAATTGGAATTGGGAAAAATTGGAATTTTTTTCTATACTTTTGTTATATATGGTTGTTTTAGAAAAAAAATCTAACAAAGTTAAAAGTTTGTTTATAACAAATTGGTTAGTTAATAAACAATGGAATTGTTGATAAAAAAATTTGATTTCTGTTTTTTCATAGAGGACTGTCAATTATGATTTTTAGAGAAAAACTAATTATTTAAACAATACAAATATAAAAAAAAACGATTATAAACAATTAAAAATTGTTATTGAGGATTTTTTTTTCAAAAATCATAATATTTGTAATTTAATGGAATCGTAAAAAAAAAATTCAAAAATATTGAAATAATCAATTTGTTTATAAAAAATTTATCAACAAATGGCGGGCAACATTTTGTTTGCAAATTAATTCATATCTTGTAATAATAAAAAAAGATAATATGATGATTAAGAAAACATATTTTTTTAACAATGATTTTTTAGTTTTTGTTCAAGTACAAAAATTATTATAAACAAAGTATGAATATTTTTTTAACTTTCATGGCATGATCTTGTTGTGTATGTATATAAGAAAGGCTCTACGAAGCGAAAAATTTTTAGAACAATTATTTAAAAAAAAAAAATTATTTACAATTAAGACAACTTCGAGAAAATTTTGTTAGTTGACAATCGTTTAACTTGTTGAAAAATCAACTTTAGGTAAAATTTCCTACGGAAATGAATTATTTATAGTGTTCCGAATACACCATAATTTTTTCAAATTAAAAAAATATATTTAATACCTTAAATAAATAAATTAATGTGTTGTACTTGCTTTTGACGCCGCGCCGCAACCTAAGAATGTCGCTCGGAGGCCCATTTTCAGCGTTAAATTAAAATTATAAATAATGGAGATAGAGTTCCGAGAGCTGAAAATTTTCTATTGGAAATTTCCTCCTCCTTCAGAATCTCTCTTTGAAATTCCTTAAATATTGATAGTTCATGGAATATTGGCAAAAAACGAAATGCCATTTTTTTTTATCTTCAATTGTTTATAACTTTTGCAAGTTTTTATGTGCTAATACACGCTTTTGGCACATTTTTCTAGGCGTTATTCCGGATCTAATGAGCTATTACACATAATTTTAAGAGCAGTATCTCTATTTTAGACCATTTCCAACTTGTCGAGTAGACTAAGTATTCCATTTGAAATCATGGTGTTAACATATACTTTTAGTATAGTGCATGCAAGTTGATTTGGTTGGAATTGTAATTCCCAAAAACCAGAATCTACACAACTTCAAATTTTCATTCCGCTTGGTCGAATACTTCTAAACAAGGTTCGCCAAGAAAGCTCCTCTATTGTGTGTTCAATGTTTATCAGGTTTTTCTTTTAAAATTTTTTGAAAATATAAACCACAGTCATTTCGTAGATTGATACATTTTCCCGATCGTGCAGTCATACACTATAAGAAATTAATGCTGAAAAAATCTAACAATCAAATAATATCCTTTTTCATCGGATCATTTAGTTGTCTGCAAGAAAATATCGTTTCAGTATTGTGTCCACGTTTCACGGCAAACTGTATAATAGCAATTTTAACACTTTGACTGTCTTATATTATCTCTCAACAGTGGCGTCGAAGTCACCTTAACGTATATTTCAAAAACTTTTTTTCGTGGGTTAGAGGACAGGTACGAGAAAATTGAAATTTCATGCTGATGTTTCGTTATATATTGACTTCTTCAGGGCTAGAAAAACATGCTTACCAAGTAACGTTTACACATTTTACATAATAAACATGTAAACGTAACTCAGTAAGCTTTTTATTTGTAACACTGAAGAAGTCTAAATATATAGACGAAATGTCGACATGAAATTTGCGTTGTTGGCCCGTACCTGTCTTCTAACCTACGACGTCTATTATTTTCATGGGTTCGAAAAAAAAACTCAGTTTGATTGACTCAGTTTCGGTCTGACACCAAAATGTTATGAACAAACAGTGATGAGTGGATTTGTTGGCTTCTGATGATTTTCAATTATCAATAGGATATTGAGTTACATGAACGCAATGCAACTCATTTCCAACTAGCTTGAGATGGTATAGAATATCAGTAGGACAGTGGCGAGGCACTAGTATGCCAAATCTCAAGATCAGTGATTCAATTTCCCGCACCAGAAAAATATAAGACACATTTTCTAATAGAATGAGCCTCTAGGGTATAAAACCTAGGGGTGATGATTGCGCCATCACCATCACAGTATACCTCTTGGCTTATAATAGTAGCTTCTCTCGAGACTTTCATCTCTGAGATTCGGTAGAGACAAAACTCATTATCAATATTGATCCAGATATCAATAACGGGTCATCAAAGAAGCGTTTTTTGATCAATCTAATAACACCATTTTGTTGGATCAACTATATTTTCACATTTCGCATTTTATCCCATAATAGAATAATCTGTTGGTTCATTGGAATATCAACTAATGTTTTTCTAACATATGAAATATACATTTCTAACTTACCTATATAAGAGAATTTGTTTCGAGGTATATATATATAGGTACATTTTGATTCATTACTTTGAAACCATGTAATTCCCATGAGATTGAATGAGATGTTCACCTCAAGGTGAAGAACAAGCTTTGCTGCAAACAACATTTGTATGGAAATTATGTTTCTCTCTCTTATGCGTGGAAAATTCGCCATCCCATTTTGAAATTATATCAACATTTCTCAAGTATGCGACGGAAATGATATATAAATCCCAATGTAAGATCCAAAATGTGACTAGAGGTATCTTTATTATGGTTATTTCTTGAATTATCATCAACTGCCCCACGTCCATATTATGTTGGAGACCTGGACACACTTCTTGGGCCTGATACACTATGAATGGTCTGAGGGCACGGCCAGTCGGATAGGTACAATTCAAAATTTATTTATTGATTCTGAAATTACCATCAATCAAGATAAAGAAACACGTGTCAGTAATAATTAGATCTACGTCACTGGAGAACACAACTAGTATTTCTATTTTTGTATAAAACTCTACAATCAAAAGCTAGATAAGTACTCATCTCTAAACCCTTCTTATTATTTTATTATTTCAAAAAACGAATAAAAAAATGAAAATTCAGTAGCAAAACTCTTCTGAACATGAGAAAATTCACCCAACTATTGGAAAGAAGCACCAAAGGATACATACAGTACTCAGTTGGAATTCAATCTCAACATCTCTTCGAAAAATATCAACTAATAAGTATTTAAAGAGGTTTGTAGATTTCGAAAAAAATGCATGAATTCCTGACCTGACAAATGAAATCATGGATGAAACAACCCCAATATAGGAAAAAGACAAAATATGAATTCATTGAGTATTAATTGATTTATTGCGATTTTTCGTTTGTGTGTACATCTTAGAGAAAAACTTTTCGAATAAAAGTTATGCAGCTCATGAAGATCTATTGAAGACATATAGTTTGCCGATATTGGTATGGAAATGAGAGATTAGGATGTTTTTTTTTAATCTCGATGAAATTGATATCTCTGTAGTAGGTAAGTAATCTACCTAATTTCTGTTTCCAGGAAGTCGCATCCTACGTTGGAAATAAATCATTTGTGAATGGAAAACAATGCTATATTTTTCTTATAGTGTGCAATAAGTAATCGTCATTATTGCCATAATACCATCTACGTTTTCATATCAGGGAGGTTTTCCGTATGCTTTAAAATTCAATTCGATTTCATGTTATAACATTTCATTCCATATTCATCAAATAACTATTTTCATGTTCTTTTTTCCAAAATTAATTCATTCAGGATTTTCCAAAATTCATATCGAACTCGATTTTTTGCTAATTTCCACCAGTCGGCTACACCACTGTCTCCGGAATGACACAAGACTTCTTCAACAAAAACTGGTCCTTTTGAATCATCCAAGAAGTATTCTAATTCTTTTTCACATCACATTGAGACAAAGCGGTGTTTGAGCTTCCCAACGAGAAGGACAGAGACATGATGCAGGGTGTGTGGAAAGAAGCGAAAAGAATTATTTTAGCGAATCCTCAGATGTCTGAACGTTCATCAACTGTCTGTCATGATCATGAGTAACTGGATTCTTTGATTTCAGAGGCATTGGAATTTTGGCTCGTAGAACAGCATTTCACTGCCGTTCTCTTTGAAATATAATAACAAGGTGAGCTCTGCAATATGTGTCGATAACATGTGTGAATTGGTTTGGTTAAATGCAGTACTTGAATATATGGGTCAACTATAAGTGCTATTATATGAAGAAAAAAAAAGAATACAGATTGTTTAGAAACACTCGGATTTTGAAATAAATTACATCAAATTACTTATGTGATTTTGAGACATGTTTAGGTTCCTGAAAGATTAATTCTCTACTTTTTTTGTTTTCACTTTTCTGGGTGAGAGTGTTTTTGTAAATTTACCCGGATACGTTAGTGCATTTTATAAATTTTCAATATGTAAGAATAAAAGAATTAACAATTTGTCAGTAATGTACCAGTGGGAACGTTTTTCCTAAGTAATTCAAATAATCAAACAGAATTGAAAAATGTTATTCTTTGGTAACATTTCGGGATACTATTCTCTTCTTCAGACCTTGGATTTATTTGAATACTAAAGTGAAAAATATGCGAAAACTCTCCTCTTCACATACCATATACTTAAACTAAATCTCATTTGATACACCAAATATTCTAGAAGTTATGACTTGTCTAATAGATCCGTTGACCCGTTATAATGCTTAATTTCTCTTGTTTTTTTCATTGAACATGATTTGGGAAGAAACATCGTCAATCACACCGAATGTGGAATAACCTTTTTAGTCGTAGAGTATATAGAATTATGTAGAAATTGCGCCCTTCAAGTTAATTGGAGATTTGGTTTAGCGGGAACAAAAACAATAAAAGTGGTCCAAATTTTGAAAAATTGCCGACGTTTCGACGTTTATCTATCGTCTTCTTCAGGGCTTCAAGGTCTGCACAGCATCAGTCCCATACGTATTTCCAGTGAAGTGAAGAAATCCCGGATTGTCGACCATTATGTAGAAATTACGTCCTTCAAGTTAATTGGAGATTTGGTTTAGCGGGAACAAAAACAATAAAAGTTATCCGAATTTTGAAAAATTGCCGACGTTTCGACGTTTATCTATCGTCTCCTGCAGGGCATCAACGTCTGCAATGCATCAGTCCCTTACGTATTTCCAGTGAAGTGAAAAAATCCCGGATTTTCGACCATTATGTAGAAATTGCGTCCTTCAGTTAATTGAGATTTGTTATGGAATAAGGACAATAAAGTGGTCCAATTTTAATTGACGTTTTCGACGTTTATTTATCTTCTTCTTCAGGGCTTCAGTCCCATAATGGTCGAAAATCCGGGATTTTTTTACTTCATTGGAAATACGTATGGGACTGATGCTGTGCAGAACTTGAAGCCCTGAAGAAGACGATAAATAAACGTCGAAACGTCGGCAATTCTTCAAAATTTGGACAACTTTTATTGTCCTTGTTTCCGCTAAACCAAATCTCCAGTATATAGTATATTACTCGCTAGAATGCATTCAATATGTGAAAATATAAACACTTAATTTCTAGAAATGTATAACCTAAGCCTTCTGATAGCTACCATATGTTATCTAGTTGACGTTCGTTGGTGTGTGTTCCAACACACAAATAACCTGTGTGACAGCGTGATTGTATTCTAATAGGAGTGAACGATCCGTAACGTAAAGCATTAGTTCCGTTCATACCGTAATATTCTGTCTGGTGACTGCTATAGGTCGATGTCGCGCCCATTTCACGGGCCAAATCATATGGGAACAGACACCATGAAAATTGCCATCAACTTTGGTTTCAACAGTTGTAGTCTTTTGTTAGGCGTCTGGTAATTATTTCCTTATGGAAATATCAATATTTATCACTGGTAAACAATGATTTGATAAATTAATACCAATATTCATAAAAAGTTGAGTTGGGATCAATAAAATATATTTTTTTCTGTGACGGTAAAAAAGTTTGACATTGACAGGTAACACAATATCACTTTTTATGAAATTACTTTTTTCCCCGGGAAAAAAGTGAGTACTTTTCTCCCGGATATATATAAACATAAGTAAACGTATATATTTAATTTTAGAATATTTTATTATACAAAAGTTACATTTCCTTTATATCAAAAGTACAATTATTAAATGTGCATTGCCTGAATGACATGTTCCTGGATTTATTCGGTACAACAGTCGAATTTTCTTGTGTTGAAATTATATTTTTTTCTGCCATGGACACAACTGCCGTTGATGTACCTGGTCGCAAATCGGCTGTTATTTCAGCACTGCCACACGTTCTAAACACTTTATTAGGTTTTTCTGTCCTGTGTGCTACCGATTTAACAACATACCCTTCAGCGACCGTTGATGACTTCCAACCGCCATGTTTCTTTAGTGTCATCAAATCTCCCCCAGATTCAACTTAAAGTGTAGCAGACGATCTTCGAAATGAATGACCTGTATATGAGTTAGCATTTCCAAGATTAAGAAAATTAGCTACTGTTTCAGGTACCTTATAAAACTGATTTTTACCCATAACTTGATTACTCTCGTTTCGGACGTCCATCGTCTTAATGGATTTAAAAGATTTTCACGACGTTTCGAATGTATTCACCTGAAGACGATGGCAGATACAAGCATTCCAAACTTCGTGAAAACCTTTTAAATCCATTAAGACGATGGACGTCCGAAACGAGAGTAATCATTCTTTGTGTTACCTGGCTGATTTCACAAATTTAACAAGCTCCTGCAATCCCAAATACAACAACACCCTTGGCAATTAAATAAACTTCATCGAAAGCATTATTTAAAAAAGCACTACTGTGTACTCGTAAAAATCGCAGCTTTCTTGGGCGTGTAACCTTTTCCATTTTGTTTCAGAAATATAATTAGTTTGAAATATTTTGAAATGTCAGGTTATTATAGGGTTGTAACATACTTTTGATCATTGAATAATTCGACTACACTGTTGATGGCTTTTGTTGTTGTGCCAGTTCCGAAAAATAAGCCAATAACACCGCCTCCGAGAAAGAACTGCATGTCTCTTTCATCTTCCATTCCATAAATCTTGAATAAGCGGTTTCGTAAATTTTCCGCGATGTAGCTGGCAATAATTTTTGTAACGCTACTTTCGTTACATCTACTAACTCCGGTGGACTCAAAGAAAACTCGGAATCAGACATTTTTTAACTTTATACTATTCAAATAACTACTAAACAACCACTAAGTTCGCAATTTTACAATCGAGTCACAGAATTAAATTGACAGATATTTGATTACTTCAAAGGTTTCCTTAGCAACGCAGGTCTAATTAATAATAATAATGAATGTCTTCATTACCAATTGATGAAGGATAAGATTACATTTTATTTATATAGTTGGGCGAGATTCAGTTTGTATGTAATAATAAATACAGTACAATATGAAATATTCATTAGCATTTAACATACATCTGCTCTTCCATCTAACCCCAAAAAAAGAAGTCAAAGACAGCAAATAGAATAATAAATGAGTAAATTAAATTAATAGAGGAATAATATTAGTTTAGCGATTAATTAGCCAATAATTAAGTAGCCAAGGGAAGATATTTTAATCCAACAAACATAATTATTGTTGAGAAAAATAATGGTCAAATAGGACTAGTTTGAGTTTATGTAGTGATGAGTAACTGAAATCGTGAGATAAGTTATTGAGATGGTTAACAATGCAATAAGAAAACGATCGTTTGAAAAACTCAGTATGGTGGCGAGGTATAGTAAGAGTATTTCTGTGTCTTAAATTTCGAGAATTGTCGCTATAAGTACAACAGCCTACCAATTTAAAAATTCAAATTTCACATTGATAATTTTCTGACTATAATATATTGCAATAATATGTTTTTTCAATATTAAATCGTCGTTGTTCCCGTCACAGAAAAAATAGTGTATTATACACATGAGAAATATTAGATTTCAGCTCTTGGTTTTTTGTCTCCTTCCGCTTCGCGTCAGGAGACAACACAACCTCGAGCTAAAATCTATAAATTTTTTCCCTTGTATAATAAATAACTATTATTCACGGCCACATATTCCCTCACTCATCCAGTTCATTTATAGTATACTAGTTTTAGAGAAAGACATGCTTTTTTATACGTTATTTTGATCCAATGCGAGAAATTTGACAAAAACAATTTTGAATAATATGGCTCTACGCCAATATTTCTTGTTCCTCAACGTAACTTATTTGAAAACAATCCATATTAGTGTAGATGAAATAAAAAAAATCTTCAGGTGCATTCTTACCATGAAGAGCTCTCTCTTGTAACTAACTTTTCTCTCAATGCCGCCTTAACCTAAATCTAAGGGATTCAAGTCAGGCCTCCGCGGAATTCAAGATGGCGAACAAGATTTATGTGATATCATCCAAATCATTTGAAATTGGTTTGGGTCGGAAATAATAAACATTTTGTGAAAATTCAATTATTACAGAACAAATTCAGACGATTTTTATGATAGAATATTATGCTGATTATTTCACATCTGAGTTCAACAATTGTTGGTGGAAGATTTTTATAGTTATAATATATGCAAAATTGTTATCCCAGAGTTTTGGGATGTAATATATTGTTTTTATCAAAATTTTATAATTTGAGAAGAGATAAAAACTACCTGCGGGTCAATGAACTCACAATACTTTACCATTCACTAGTCGAATCCCATCTTCAGTATGGATTATCCGGCTGGGAAGGTGCGTATGCAGAAATACTTCAAAAAAAAATTGTAAAACTATTTTCAATAAAAAACGCAATTAATCCACAAAAAAACTTTTCGAAGAGATTCCTCTTGAACTGAAAAAAACAAACTCTATAGAAAAAACCGCAAAAGCAATAGGACAAAGATCATTTTACTTCCCAATTTTTTTTTTAATTTGGCCAAAACAATTGCCCATAGAAAATATAACTAGGATGATTAATATTCTTCGATAACAATTCAATCTCATAGGCTCCTTTCTACAATATGATACATTACATGGACATGTATGTTAGCATGTATATATGTACAAATATATCTATCCTATATGAACATGTGTGTCTTATATTCATTTATTATTTTGTAAAGTTCACTCCTCTCAGTTTATTCACCCCTTCTTTCATTATCCATTATCTATTGTCACCTGTCACTCAACCAATGTGATATCCTTTGAATACTGCGTATAATCGAATTAATAAGGTTTTTCGAATCAATGGTTATGAATTTCCAGCACATGAACAGTTGACCAATTGAATTAACATCAACCAATCCACATAAAATAATCTTAAAAGTGAAAAACAAATGAAAAAACGCATAAAAAAGACTAAGAAATACATAAGACTTGAGTTATTTTCTGTTTATAACATTGAATAACAGATTCTAAACCTAGATATATTCAGATTGAATATTAAATATGTTTTTCCGCTTTTAAATCTGTTATTCACTGATATGAGAACAAAATAACTCACGACATAAATCTTAATTTTTCTTCATCTTCATTGTATGAGTTTCAATTGGAGCTACTTTTTTCTGCTCTTCCCACTACTAGCCCAAGCATAAGTATCATAGATTTAAAAAAAATTATTTAAATTTGCAGAGATGTGTTCCTTCAATGGGTGCTCTATTTTGGAAAAATCAGTTGCCACTGTGGCGTACAAAAAAAGTGTCATAGCATTTCTTAAAAATAAAAATAGAAGACTATAAAATCTATTTATTGAACAATTTCTTCAAAATCCTTTTATTTCATAAACTATTAGAAGTGTCCAACATCGTTTTGGATACAAGCTCTAACCTCCTTGAGCAAATTGAATTTGAGTTTTCTTAGAACATTTTCATTTAGCTGCATCCTTTCCATGTTTTCCTGAATTCTCTCTCGCAACTCCTTTATTGTGTGTATGGGTCTTGAATGAACTTTCTGTTTTCCCAAAACATCCAATCTAGTGGATTTGAGACTGGACTGGATGAAATGAAGATGTAGCCATTCCCTTACTGGCAGTGTGTAATGGGGAGGTGCACCTTCATGCATAAACCATAATTGTTGTCGATCTTGTAATTTATATCCTCCAAGAATTCTAGAAGATAATTGTTCAGGAATTCGAAATATATATGTACAGTATCGAAAACAATTCATCTGGGGTATAGACATAAATCCACATGAGCAACAAGGAACGCAATGATATGATAATACCACATAAACAAGAGAGACGCACTGCTGTGCGCCCCTCCTGTTACCCCACCCGACACATTAACTGACCACGTGGCAATGCAACACAGCGCACAGCGACTCGAGTCATTCTTGCCGAGCCGTGGTTGCGAAAACAAAAGACCGTGACAATTATCACCTTTTGAATTATGCCGCCCATTTACTCAACCGCAGAGAAAGTACAGATCGTTAAGTGGTACTTTGGGGGTTTTTCTGTACAAGATACTAGAAATCTATTCATAGTGGCTTTTGCAGATAGACCTGTACCTACGGAAGCGACTGTCCTTTCAATTATTAATAAATTTCAGAATTTTGGGTGTGTGGCAGCACATTGCAAAAAATGTTGTCCCACAAATCCACCACCGCATCCTAGAAAAATACCCGAGAACGGGAAATAAGGGAAACACAAGTGTTTGCATTGGCAGAAACGAGACCTTGTTCGAGTAGACAGATCGCCGACGAAGTGAATTTGAATGAAAGAACTGTAAGGAATATTTTGAAGAGAAACGGTTATCATTGTTTCGAAGTCAAGACCACACCAGAACATTTGCCTGGAGACCATTTCAGACGTATGGAGTTTTGGGGAACGATGGTCGAAAAATGCAATAGGGCATTTCGTGTGAATGATGACTTTCTAAAAAAGGTGTTATTTAACGATGAATCGTCCTTCTCAATTCATCGAAAACACAACCCATCCGTAGTACGTTATTGGTCTCGTAAAAATAAACATTTGAGTATTGCTGTGAGGACACAGTACCCAAGAATATTAAATGTGTGGACGGGACTTTTAGGCGATCACGTCATAGACACATTTTTCATCGAAGGGAATTCAAATGCAGCAAAATATTTACAACTTTTGCAAAATAAAATTATTCCTGCAGTTCGCGCTCTTCCGATTGACTTTAACGTTGTGTGGTTTCAACAAGATGGTTCTCCTGCCCACACTGCAGGCAGAAATTGTAATGCTCTCTCAACATATAGCAAGCTATTCTTCACGCTCTCATGAAACCACCACACACAAGATAAATACTTTCCGATACTGTATGTCCATTTAGTGCTCCTTCGATTTCGAAGAATCCCAATAGGTTTCCGGCTACTATTCCATACCAAATATTTTTTTAAATGAATATTAGAATTTGAGTTCTATAGTTTCATGTGGATTCTCTTCTACATATACATGTGCGTTTTACTGATTTAAAATATCTTTCCTGGTAAATGTTGTTTCATCCGTGAACAATATTTTGTTAATGAATCCAGCATCATTTTCATGTTCCTCGATAACCCAGTTACAGAACTCTAATCTTTTTCGGTGATCACCAGAAAGTTCTTGCACTTTGACCAAATGAAATGGATGAAGTCACTGTTCCTTACATATCCTGTCATGAAATTCTGTCAAACCAATTCTTCGAACGCTCATTAAGAGATCTTGATATACATTTTCGAAAACCCTTCCATATTGGTCTTCCTGTCGATCTCATATTGGTCGTGATAGACCCATTTTCGCACAACCTCCGATGTAAGGAACTGAATATACTTTTACTAGGTTGTCGCCTATGCGGATATAATTCTTGATATTTTCTCAAGGAAGCCCTTGAATTTCCAAGACACATAGGAGGGCATTGCAAAATTGAATTGAAATAAATAATGATTTAAAAAAGTTCAATTTTATACTTCACTTGGATATCATTCTGGAATCTTTTTCTCTAATCAAATGGTTTTGTTGTTCTTTTATCTTTCCAATCGGGTCTTGTCAATAAACACTTAGAGAATAAGTTCGACAGAATCTTCTTATTACGCATTTCCATAGAAGAAATGTTTACAATTCCAATATCATGGTGAATGAGTTGGAAAAATTGCACCTCAAAAGTGCATTTCTGTTTGAAATAATTGGGTGGGAATTCAATGGAAAATCTGTTTAATAAATAATAATACGATAAAAAAATCGTAAACATGTTGTATTTATAATCAAAATTTATTTTTGAAAGGGTTATACACTTTTTACTGAAAATGAATTAGTGTCGTGGGATGTAAGATGGGAAAATAAACTGTGGTACTCTTCGGCACGTCACTGTGACAACTGATTCATTTTCAAAATAGAACACCCATTGGAGGAAAGCATACCTTCAAATTTAATTGTTTTTTTTTCAAAATTATGAAAGTTACGAGAAAAATGCCTTCTAATTTTCCAGTTTCAACAACCTGTACCTCTGCAAGAAAGTAGCTTTGTGAAAAAATGCATGTGTCATTAATATTTTGGAAGACTATCCAGTTGTAATTTGAACCACTAATTAGGATTGTAAAATTCACTTCAGCCGAACAATTTTTTCATTACTAGTATGTTTGTATTCATGAAAGCGCAATTATCTTGAAAACGGTTAGTTTTTCCGGATTAAAACAATTCCACATTTTTCACTCAAAATTGAATGAGGAATGCGAAAAATGAATAATTCTTCTGATTTCACCAGTGGCGTAAAAAATTAGGGAGAAGAAGGATACCATTCTTGTACGCCACTGGTAACAACTAATTTTTTCAAAATGAAGCACTTATTGAACAAAAACATTCCTTCAAATGTAATTGAAATATTTTCAAAACTGTGGATGTTATGAATAAAAAATTCTTTACATTTTTCATATTCAACAAACTGTATCTCTGCAACGAACGACATTTGAGAAAAACGATATCAGGAAACTCCTATTTATTTTTCGAAGGGAGTCTTTCGTTTCAATTTGGCACCATAGTTTCGGGACACCATGTATACCAGCTTTTTCCATTTTCCGTGAAAAAAAATAAGCTACCTACGTTACTATAAGTGCAAGTCTAATTTTCAACACATGTTAGTATGCCTGTAGGACTGTGTGGAAGAATACGATTATTTCATTACATTCTGGCAAAAAGCAGGAGACATGCTGGTTTTCCTTCAATTCCCCAATGTCCCCTAATGTCCAACAAATATGTTAAATGTGACGTGAAAGATAGTTCCGAAAGTGCAGACAGGGCGAAATTTTACGTGTTCTTTCCATCTCAAAGTTTTATTTGCCCATTCATGGCCCACTTGACCGTATGATATTCTGATGCGGGTCCAAGATAGGGGCAGAGCAAAATTAAATATTTTTTGTCCATCTTAGTTCCTTTGGAAGAATCGATTTGTATCGCCAACTTCTCTGATATATACTGAAAATAGAAGAGAAAACCAAACCGTATTAGAAAATAAATTGTAGCATCAATTATGATATACAAAAATGTTTTCCAGTTGCAGAATCAGAACTAGAAGTATTACTACATTGTGAATTCGTTCGATTTGCATTGATATATTAAAAATAGGGGGAGGAGATATTAAAACGGAAAGCGCCAAGTTCAAATATTTTTCAGCTTTGAAGGAGAGCAAGATACTGAAATATCACTATCAGTATCAGACATATTTGCGTTTTGTCAAGAACTGTTAATATATTTTGTATAAATTCAAACATATTATTTCCATAGCAACGCTGTGACTTTGTTAATTAAATTGAATTGCTGTTGATTTTGAAGCAATAATTTATTCATTTGCAAATATCTAGTTCGATAATTTTGACGATTGCACGCCAAATATTTTAGAAAGCGGCCTCGGCAATAACTTTTCACAAATAACTATTCTGAGAAATATCACCCTGAAAGAAATTATTTTCCAAGATTCCTAACATCAAAATCGCGTATAAAAACCAAATAGTATTGAACAAGATTTTTTCAAAGTTAAAAGACAAAGATCCTCTATTAGACAATTCGAACTTGGTGTATTGTATCCCTTGTTCTCAATGTGAAAAGAAGTACATTGGCCAAACCAAAAGGAGATAGAAAGACAGAATTACCTCCCATAAAAGCGATATTAGAAATTTTAAAAAAACTTGTTCATTAGCTCATCACACCATGGCTTTGAACCATAACCCAGATTATGATAATGTGAATATCTTGGAACATGAATCTAATGTAAAAAAGATAACTTTTCTCGAAATGACACAAATTTTCAAAGAACCTAATTCAATGAATTCGAGAACGGACATTGGTAATCTCAGCATAATCTATTCAGTCGTTCTCCGTATGAGACAGACCACAATTGAATACATTAACATAATTGTGTCCCCTGGAATGGTGGGTATTGAATTTTTCACTTTGTCAATTTTTTCACTTTTTCTAAAAAACTCATATTTTCTCTGGCAGTCTCCTTATGAGACATACCAAAATCGTTTCAATTAACATAAGTTGGTACCCTGTATTTGTTTGGTGATATTATTTTTCACCGCATTGTATGTTGGCAACAGGTCTTAGATCTATTTTTCATACTTGTCAATTGTCAACTTCATATACTTCAATAATCATTCATTTTCATTTGTCACCACTGCCTCTTGAATCCAACATGACCTCCATAAGAGCCCATTTGGAATTTTAAAATGTTTATACACCTTTGTTTAAGTAATCTTGATCAATTTTGATCACAGTTTCAACTATATATGACTTTACCAAGAGTGTTGTCTGTTGTGACATGGTACTTTATAAATTGCTGCAAGTGAAAGGGATTTTTAACCTCACTTTTGTAAGTACACATATGCCTATTTGGTTTTCAAATCTTATAATGTTCAATTTAATTCATTGTAGAGTTCCTGATGAAGAGACAATAAATGACTCGAAAGCTTGAATAGAAAAAAGTGTACACTTTTTTCCATACCCCTGTTGACTGCATACCCGAATTTAAAAAGGATTCTTCTTCAACTTAGACAGTCGTCTAACCTTCACAACTTTATATATATATATATATATATATATATATATATATATATATATATATATATATATATATATATTATATATATATATATATATATATATATAACATTTGAACTGATAGTATTTTTGAGTTCTGGGAACCATGATCGGCAAAGATATGTGAAAATGTATTGAAAGTCTTGTGATGACGGGACCAATAGGTAGTATTTCTATTGAAATCCACCCAATAAATGCCTTTATTGTGGAGCAGCACAACATCCAGCAGCATTCTCCACATTCAGTAAAGAGTTGACTCTACCCAGTTATGGACTATTTAAAAAAAACAATATACAGGGTGTTTCATAATTGAATGCTGATCCTAGTAGGCGATAATCCTTGGATTATTTTAAGAAAAATTCTTCATATGAACATAGGTCCGCAACCGCTTTATTTCTGAGATACAGGATGTTGAAATTTAACAAAAAAATCAGTTCTTCCCCAATATCTCTGAAACCGCCATGGCTTTTCCTTTCAATTTTGGTACATGCAAATTACGCATAAAAATAATTTCTTTCAAAATAATGATACGCCACTGTCTTTTTTCCAAATAAATATAATTTTTGTAATTGTCCTCTATCTTCCCATAAAAATGATGGTCACTTGCCTTTTTTTGTCCGGCTTTTGAGTTAAAAAATAAAATGCATTCATTTGCTTGTCCTTATGCGAAATCAGCCGTTGAAGGGTAGTGGGATTATCTTGTGAGCTAGAAACATCTAGTATGCTAAGAACACATTTCGTTGTTTCCAACATGAACAATTTTGACACTCCTTTAGCTAGATACGTGATATTATTCACGTGATGAAAACTTGTTTATTAAAAAAAAAAAAAAATTTTACAAATACCGAAATAGCAGACATGCATTACTTGTATGGGCTTGCTGACGAGAACGCATATGAAGCCAGGCGACTGTATCAAGAGCGCTTCCCAAATAGAATGGTTTCTGATTCTCGAACGATTTCAAGCACCCACAGAAGGTTATGTGAAACAGGAAGTTTTGAGCCAAATCATCACTTGAAAAGAGCACATCGGACTGCAAAAGCTCCAGCAATTGGTAGCTGTTTTAAATTCAGTTGACGAAAATCCTGAAATAAGTACGAGGCAAGTTGCCAATAATTTGAATATCGCCCATATTCTAGTATGGAGGATTCTTCATGATTATTTATTATATTCCTATCACATTCAACGGGTACAGGCTCTTCTTCCTTGAGACTTTCCATCACGAGTGAATTTCTGCCAATAGTTTCTCCAAAAAGTTACCGAAAATCCTTTATTTGACAGTGGAATTTTATTCACGGACGAAGCTAGTTTTACTAAAAACAGGATCAGAAATTTTCAAAATAATCATTTTTGGGCTGCGGAAAATCCGCATGCAATCGTGGAATCTCATCACCAGGAGCAGTTCTCATTGAATGTCTGGGATGGAATTATTGGAGATTACCTAATTAAACCTTTTTCTTACCACGCAGATTAAATGGAAATAATTATCGCCGATCTCTTGAGGATCATTTGCCAATTCTATTGGAAGATGTTCCTATTTTAATGTGGTTTATGCACGATGGTGCTCCTGCTCATTTTCGTGCTCTGGCACGCGAATATTCAAACCAAATAATCGCCGGATAGGTCCTGGGGGAACAGAGTCATGGCCAGCTAGATCCTCAGACTTCAACAGTCTTGATTATTTTCTTTGGGGACATCTCAAGAATTCGGTGTACAGTCAACCAATTCTTACTGAGGAAGAATTGCGAAACCGCGTAATAGTTTCCTGTGAAGCAATAAGGAATACTCCAGGAATTTTCCAAAGAGTACGCGAGTCAATGACAAGGAGGCCTGGAGCGTGCATTTTTGCAGGAGGCGGACATTTCGAACAGTTAATTTGATTTTGGTATTTTTTGTTCATAATAGTAATAAATGTATTTATATGCGTACTCATAACAAAAACTGAATAATAGTTACCATCAAGTTGAAAAGGGAAACATTCTCAATTGAATATTGATAGAAAGATTTTTCTGTGAATTGAAAAATCCACGATTAAAATGAAGTTATTTTTTGTGAATGTCTAACAGAAAACAACTACTTCCCCGGCTAAAGCCACGCTGGATATTGAACTACATCTGATAGATATTCTGAAAAGGCCCTAACTCAAAAGTGAAAATCTGAAATTGAAAATTTGCTTTTTCATTCAGATAGTTATTTGATTTTTCATTCCAGTCTTAATTAAGAACTCATGAAGATGAATGAGGCAAAGGAGAATGTTTTCCAAAAGAGAGTACTCACCAGAAATCATTCGTAACATTGACGCAGGAGAGACATCGCATTCACTAGGTCTTCAATACATTTTTGTCGACGAAAATCTATTTCACGCTTCCACGATCATCAGGAAGACCGGAAGAAATGGAAAACACATTTTCAAGAAGCAATCTCACTTTGCAAAGATGGAAAAAGTTAGAATCATTTCTTTTGGAGAGACACTTTGAAATTAGTGTTTTCTGACATTAAAACCTGTCATGGGGTATGATAGATTGATTTGTTGAAAATATAAACAGGATGTTCATAAAATCAGATGTGGAATCAACTGCGACTGAAAGATAAACCATAGTCACTATCTTCCATCGTCAAGATAACCTCTTGTGGGGTATTCATGTTGAAAAGGGAAACATTCTCAATTGAATATTGATAGAAGGATTTTTCTGTGAATTGAAAAATCCACGATTAAAATGAAGTTATTTTTTGTGAATGTCTAACAGAAAACAACTACTTTCCCGGCTAAAGCCACGCTGAACATTGAACTACATCTGATAGATATTCTGAAAAAGCCCTAACTCAAAAGTGAGAATCTGAAATTGAAAATTTGCATTTTCATTCAGATAGTTATTTGATTTTTCATTCCAGTCTTAATTAAGAACTCATAAAGATGAATGAGGCAAAGAAGAATGTTTTCCAAAAGAGAGTACTCACCAGAAATAATTCGTAACATTGACGCAGGAGAGACATCGCATTCACTAGGTATTCAATACATTTTTGTCGACGGAAATCTATTTCACGCTTCCACGAACATCAGGAAGACCGGAAGAAATGGGAAACACATTTTCAAGAAGCAATCTCACTTTGCAAAGATGGAAAAAGTTAGAATCATTTCTTTTGGAGAGACACTTTGAAATTAGTGTTTTCTGACATTAAAACCTGTCATGGGGTATGATAGATTGATTTGTTGAAAATATAAACAGGATGTTCATAAAATCAGATGTGGAATCATCTGCGACTGAAAGATAAACCTTAGTCACTATCTTCCATCGTCAAGATAACCTCTTGTGGGGTATTCATGTTGAAAAGTGAAACATTCTCAATTGAATTTTGATAGAAAGATTTTTCTGTGAATTGAAAAATCCACGATTAAAATGAAGGCATTTTTTGTGAATGTCTAACAGAAAACAACTTCTTCCCCGGCTAAAGCCACGCTGGACATTGACCTAGTGAATGCGATGTCTCTCCTGCGTCAATGTTACGAATGATTTCTGGTGAGTACTCTCTTTTGGAAAACATTCTTCTTTGCCTCATTCATCTTTATGAGTTCTTAATTAAGACTGGAATGAAAAATCAAATAACTATCTGAATGAAAATGCAAATTTTCAATTTCAGATTTTCACTTTTGAGTTAGGGCCTTTTCAGAATATCTATCAGATGTAGTTCAATGTCCAGCGTGGCTTTAGCCGGGGAAGTAGTTGTTTTCTGTTAGACATACACAAAAAATAACTTCATTTTAATCGTGGATTTTTCCATTCACAGAAAAATATTTCTATCAATATTCAATTGAGAATGTTTCCCTTTTCAACATGAATACCCCACAAGAGGTTATCTTGACGATGGAAGATAGTGACTAAGGTTTATCTTTCAGTCGCAGATGATTCCACATCTGATTTTATGAACATCCTGTTTATATTTTCAACAAATCAATCCTGTTTATATTTTCAACAAATCAAGTTACCATCAAATTATAAAAATCTTACCTAGATCCTTTGGTTACCACAATTGTGAAATTAAGACTAAGAGAAAAAATTGAATAGAGACAAGCAAATGAATGTATTTTATTTTCTAAATCAAAAACAGTCCGCCGGACAAAAAAATGGCACGACACCATTTTTATGAGAAGATTGAGGACAATTACAAAAATAATATTTTTTTAGGAAAAAGGCAGTGACGTATCTTTATTTTGATCAAAAATACGACAGGGCGTGTTAACAGGGACGCCACTGATAAAAATTAAGAAATCCTTTATCATGGAAAAAAATTATTTTTATGCTTTCTTTGCATGTACCAGAATTGAAAAAAAAATCAAAGCGGTTTCAGAGATATTGGGGAAGAAATGATTTTTTTGTTAAATTTCAACATCCTGTATCTCTAAATAAAGTGTTTGCGGACCTATGTTTATATGAAGATTTTTTTTTCAAATCATCGCCCTTTAGGATCAGCATTCAAATATAAAACACCCTGTATAATCTAATTCCTCTACGCACCTTCTTCACATAGAGCCGACCTTTGGCCCATTATCAGACCTCTCGAAACATCAACTTTTACAAACGTTTCTAAAAAATCATATGCTCCTCAATATGGAGCCCTCAATTATCATGATAATCACAAATTCCTGCTTTCTTCAAAAGAATATTCTTTGGCCCTTCTTTTCTTCAGAGCTCACAAATAAAAAGTATAACCTGCTCCCTACATACGTGGATTAACTCCACTATATTGGACATTTATATCTGATGACAAATAACTAATTTCCGGGCACACAAACAACTACGTTCTGGGCACACACCATGTTCATTGAATTACAATCAAGATATACTAATACTCCCATTAACTGTCTATATAAAATCGCCTTTTTCTCTCCTTAAATATTAAAAAAAATTATCATCCTCGAATAAAGTGCAATTGAGGAATCACAATGTGTGCTAAGCTCATATTGTTTAGCCCATAGGACATTCAAAAAAATTTAAGGATATCGATGAATAAACTCTAGATAATAATTATTTAGTTTTAATATTTATCCAGAGCAAATTAATGGTTTGTCATTTTGACCAGTTTAAATTATGGAGTTGCAAGCACTTTATACAAAAAAAATATGCCCTTGTACAACAACCAAAAAATGCATTTGTTGGGAATTCAGAAAGTTGTAGACAGAACTTGCAAGTAATTTCCATCTTTTCTTAATACCATTAATTCCAATCGTATTGTGATTTACGAATAGTATATGTTTTCTGATGCTCAATATCAACATATCTATTTTCTATCATCACACGAACAACTCTCAATTGGTAGATGAAGTAGGATTTTGTTCTCCAAATCTTTGTCAAAAATATGTTTTAAATTTTAAGAACTTTTATTGTTTTTTTTTTTAATTTTTTCATTATAACCCCAGTATACAATGACAAATATTGACAATATATATTTCGCATGGACCATAACAAATTATTAAATCTTTACACTTTACACCAAAGTAATCCCAATGTGTTTTGTTGTGCGTTCATATTTCAATATGTGCGATGAGACCTAGAAATATATTCTCGTTTGCGATCTAATTCATCCTCTGCGTACCTTATCCTAATTAGATTGACTCGAGAATCACTTCTCAGCAGAGTGCAGTTGTGGCAGGTGGCTGAAAAACCACCAGACCCATACACACTCTTCGAGACCGACGTTGTTTATGTGACTTGGCATCTTTGTTCGGTCGACACTTCGATCTACGACTCTTCAGCACCGTATACCACTCAAGAACACCCTACTTCTCGACACCGCTTGCCTAGTGTACCACCAAGTGCCGTCGATCTATCAATCACCTCGTCAACGAGGAGTTACCGTTTCGCGAAGATAGCTGGTAATTGGTTTCGCCAAGGAATAATATCCAACTCTTGCGTTGATGGTACGAGTTTTTCATGGCATATTTCACACCACTATTCTGTAGCCAATCAAATACAGTTAGAATCGATTAACGAGTTTCAAAGGATTCAATATAATTGAACTAGAATGTAGATTCAGGTGAAAATATTTCCCGGAATACGCAGAACGTTGAATGATATTCACCTGAAAATCCATGCATACTTCCATATAATATCAATGGACATTGAATGCAAATGTTTCTTTCTGATAAGCTCGATTATGTTTAATTTATGTCGTGTTCACCTAACAATCCGCATTGCGGTTGTAGGTGTTACAAGCTCGATGATGGTTTGTTTACGTTGTGTCTCACTTCAGCCAGAGTTCTTTGGACCTTTGGCTGGTTGACTGCTCCGTACTGATGAGGGCCAAGAATCCTGAAACCGGTATGCGGATTGTTAGGTGAACACGACATAAATTAAACATAATCGAGCTTATCAGAAAGAAACATTTGCATTCAATGTCCATTGATATTATATGGAAGTATGCATGGATTTTCAGGTGAATATCATTCAACGTTCTGCGTGGTACTTGCCAGGAAAGTAGTTGTTTTTCACCTGAGATCTACCATTTTCTGGTTCAATTTTATATTAAATCCTTTATGTGAAGAAAACCGTTTAATTCGATTTTTCTATTCATTCCACTTCACATGGCACTTATCTTTCACCAAATACAGTTAGTTCAAAACGTTACCATGGTAATTGCATACGTTAATAGATAGTTATCCCAAAATGAAACAACTTTGAATTATATTGGAAGTTCTACTTCATCATGACAAGTACAAACATATCAACAATCATAAGATGGATTTCGGATGTGATAAATAGTCCAGAGGCCGCTTCTCAACAATAATTATAAACCAATTCCGGCAATTTTTGATATTTGAGAATTGTGACAATAATGACATATACTCACAAACCTTATGTAGACAAACTTTTATTGGGTATATTTTGGAAATCATGTCCTAGTCGTTTTGTTGACAGGTTTGGCTATTTTGAATTTTAGAACATTATTTAGTTCAATAGGTTCACGTCAAATAATTGTTTGAACAAAAATGATGAATGAGCACAACTTCCTTTGGAATTTTGATTCCAGTTATAATAAGTCAGGTTTGATCTTCAATAATGTTTATATTTTTTTATGTTATTTTTTGTGCCGACTATCCCCCACATTATTTTTGAGCCAATCAAATGGCCGATATTTCAAACAGAGAACCAATCAAATCACTTTTATAGTGATAAAACGTCTTCTCGCAGTTTTATACTGATAAAACCACCAGTCGATTCGATATTGTTCTGCTATAAAATTATATGTCAACGCATTCAATTCCTATGTAGGGAAATAGCTCACCTGAAGGGGGAGAGAAAAATCAGAACTCAACCAACTCAACAACACATTTGGTATACTCCATTATTTTCTATTATTTTTTATGCAATTATTATTTGAGTATATAACTGATTCATTATTCAATTGATAACAATACAGGAGGAATTATCAACTTTCTGAAAAATAAAATAAAAGTTCGCCATATTAGAAGACCCCTTCATGAGTGTTGGCACGATACCCTTTATGATTCATCCTAAAGGCATATTATTGAAACATCTATGAGTTCAGCGTCTATTGTAAAGAATATCCAAGAATGAATGTGAAACCTGAAATATTACCGTTCAGTATTTATTTTTTTAATTACACCATAAACGAAGGAAATATCATTAGATTTTGCTAATTTGCTATACAGGGCTTTTCACGATGAGCGTTAATTAGACGTTCCTGGCAAACCAGAAAACCGATCAACCTGAAAATTTCACAGTATGCATAAATTAATATGATCTACACGCCTAAAATTTTAGACGATGCGGTGTTGCCGCTTCTATAAAGTAACAGCTACTTTGATATTTCAAATGGAACACCCTGTATGTGATATCATATTATGATATCTTATCACTTTGTCAACAACTTCATCTTCTATTTCCCTGTACCTATCTGTTACCGTTTGGAAGATATAAATTAATTTCGATTTTTTTTTTACCAAACATGTACTTTTATAAACGCTGATGATCTTGAACTCCCTGGTACTAAGATGATCAAATTCGAAATGGAGTGGAGTGATACCATGGGGATCTTCACTACGAGTCATATTTTTATTTGCCTCATACAAGGTCTTTAAAAAATGCAGATACTTTGTTCACATGAAAAAATGAGTGGAAGTTAATTTTTTCAAATGGAACTCCCTGTATATCTACACATTTTTGACCTCTACATCCAATTTTAGATTGACTTTGTTCAGATAATCCTATTTCGATTTCGAACCGTTTTCGAGATAAACTGTTTTAAACAGAAACTAACATCACTTATTTTTGAAATTTAACATATTCCGTTCGATGTTCCTTCATCAGTCACAGATAATACAATGAATAAATAATTATTAAAATACACTCCAACCATCAAATGAAACTTCTCTTCCAACAATAGTTTTATTAACGCTGACACACGAACTGAAAATAATTTCATGAATTAGTAAGTTAATTCAATTGTCAGTGTATTTCAGAATATGTTCGAAACCATCTCCACCTCTACTTGAACAAACATGTAATCTCTTCAAAAGATTTTCATGTGTAGCGCTTCTGATTGAGTCTGGAGTTAAACTATTGAAAGCAGTTCTAACTCTCGATTTCATATCTTCCATTGTTGTTACTGGGTTGGAGTAAACCATATTTTTAATGAAACCCCATACAAAATAATCTAATGGATTGCCATCTGGTGTTCTAGGAGGCCAACGAAAAGGTCCATTATTACCAATCCATCTGTCTTCGGAGATTGCAGTTAAAGCTTCGCTTACTGAACGAGAATTATAGGGTAGAGCACCATCCATTTGGTAACATACACGTTCTCTTCCTGACCTATTATTTAAAATCATTTGAATTCCATTTCTCAGTTAATCTTCATATTTTTTTGCATTCAAATTATCATCACAAAACTCGATATAAAAAATTTACCCATTCTTTATGGCACAAAATACATTAAATTGCCATCTTTCTTGAAAACCCCTTTGGCGAACGACATGGGGTCTTTCTGGCGCCCAATAATGACTGTTGTGTCTATGGAAAACTCCATTTTTTGTAAATTTGGCCTCATCTGTCCGTATGATATTGTCAAAGGATGTCATCGTCTTGAGTATTAATAAAAATTCCAAATTTGTCACGTTTCAGCCTCGTGTAGAGAAGCATTTGGAAATGCATGAAAGAATTCCAAAACTGTTATGCCATTGTCATCATCATCCACTTCAGGCTTTCTACGAATGATTTTTGGACAAAAGGTTCCATTCAACCTACAGGTTTTTAGTAGTCGATTCATCACATTATTATTCGGCTTCGGAAGTTGTGGATATCTTTCATGAAATACTCGACATGTTCCACTTGCAATTCTATTGCACTCACCATAAATGATTAATAAATTCGAGAAATCTTCATTACTGTAACCTAATCTTGACATTTTTCCATCATAATTTGTATCACAATCAGTCAAAACCACCAACGAAAGTTTGACGTTTCGAAATTGGATCATTCATTTTTCCAAAGCACACTATTAAAAAATATTAATTTGCATTATTGTACGGTAGAGACACTCAATACCTCAATGCATACAACTTTTTTTAAGGTACATATCAGTTTTGAATTGACTGATTTGAGACCGTTGAAAAACTAAATCGAAAAGAAATATTACGTAGTATAAAATAGATGATATATTTCAAAAATAAGTGATGAATACAAGGAAACCACGTCATTTTCTGTTTGAAACAGTTTATCTCGAAAACGGCTCGAAATCGAAATAGGATTATCTGAACAAAGTCAATCTAAAATTGGATGTAGAGCTCAAAAATGTGGAAATATACAGGGTGTTCCATTTGAAAAAAATGACTTCCACTCATTTTTCATGTGAACAAAGTATCTGCATTTTTTAAAGACCCTGTATGAGGCAAATAAAAATATGACTCGAAGTGAAGATCCTCATGGTATCACTCCATTCCATTTCGAATTTGATTGTCTTGGTACCAGAGAGTTCAAGATTATCTGCATTTATAAAAGTACATGTTTGGTTAAAAAAAAAAAAAATTAATTTATATTTTCTAAACGGTAACAGATAGGTATGGGGAAATAGTACATGCAGTTGTTGACAAAGTGATAAGAAATTATAATATGATATTATATACAGGGTGTTACAT
This sequence comes from Gonioctena quinquepunctata, assembly GCA_018342105.1. Taxonomy (NCBI): domain Eukaryota; kingdom Metazoa; phylum Arthropoda; class Insecta; order Coleoptera; family Chrysomelidae; genus Gonioctena; species Gonioctena quinquepunctata. Next base: position 28,285 of record JAFIRS010000570.1, read on the forward strand.
TTGAAAAATCAAAGTGGCCGCTACTTTATAGTAGAAGCGGCAACGCCGCATCGTCCAAAATTTCCAGGTTGATCCGTTGTCTGGTTTGCCAGAAACGTTTAATTAACGCTCATCGTGAAAAGTCCTGTATAAGGAATAAAATCATTGTCACAATTTTCACAATTCTCACACTCGTGAGAAATGAGTATAATTATATTCCCGTTGTTGAGTATACCTACTCCACCACCACCACCATCTCATTTTCCCTCATTCAGGAGTGAATAGATGAAAGCATCGCGATTGCGGCATTACAAATATATCCGAACTCACTATATCCTGTTTATCCGTATTTATCACGTAATCTACAACATTGAGAGAAATAAACGTTGACCACTAACCAGGTAATTTTCAGATCCCGGCAGTGTCCATTTCAATTCTTACTAGATCTAGTTAGCGATAGCATTAAGATTGATGGCGAAAAGCAGGTCTATAACGCACCGGTGACAACCGAAGAATTGGCTCCTGCTGTCATCTCCATGGGATGCTTTCTGGTTGTTCCTACCAGAAACATCACACTAGATGGAAGGTGTTGTGACGCAAAAACGTTCTTATGAATAGGTTGACGAGGACCAAAATTGAATCCAGGTATGGTTATTGATAAGTTACTTCAAATACAAAGGCGCTTTTACAACCCAGGACTATGTTTTTCGAAAAGTGAAAAGGTAGGGAATTATTAGTGGAAAAGAATTGTGGGTCAAAAGGGGCGTTAGACTTATTAATGTCTAGACGTAAATTTTAGCGTTTGTCTTTCAGATTGCCTATTGTTTTAATGATTTTGGAGCGACTGGTGTCAGTTTATTTTATGCATGCGGCTGGCTTCAGTCGCTTCAGAGAAGCAGTAAATTATTTCGAAGAGTCATTGAAATGAAGTATAGGGTAGAACGGACTTTTATGACCGAATTTTATTATAACTGCAGAGGGAAAGTTGAACTATTGGAATGAAGCACATCGAGAATAGCAAGGGAATCCGACAAAATGAAATGGGAATTGAAAACGAAATTATTATCGAAGATTATGATACCATGTTTTGCTTGAAACTTCTAATAATCTTGAGGATGAAACATTCATCATTCGTATTTTTTTATTAATCCACAAAAAAAATATTTGACTATTCACCAAATTTTAGTGTTTGTCTATAAAATTTTAGAACTCCATCATTAGATTCGTATTGTGATTTCATTTTATAATGATTTTTAACTTCTCCGGTATACTCATAATTTGCAAATAACGGGAAACTAGTTGTTTTCCGATAGAGATACATGTTTTATGGAATTTAACAGAATCACTTTTCTACGAAATCTTAAATGTAGGGCAATAAAAACGGTACAAAGTAAAGTAGAACCAGAAACTACCAACCACTTGAGTTAACAGCAGGCGGTGGATTCTACGCAGAGTTGTACCTGCCCTAGCCATTAAATTTTGTTTTATAGGTAGGTATAATGATATTGGGTTGAGATAATGATTGAGAGAAATCGCATGAATATAATTGAGAATTGTTTATTATATATATATATATATATATATATAATTTTAATATATTATATAATAATATATATGATATACCTAATTAATGTGAAATGTCAAACTTTATACTTTATAAAAAGTTCAGTTTCTCGATAAAAGTTATTTATAAACAAAATTACTCACGAAGATCAGTTTCACTTCCACTGTCGTCATCCAAATTGATAAACTTCTATTTGGGAATTTGTTCTATAGCCATATATGACTTTTCCACATTTTTAATATGGGAAACACACGTGGCCCGGTTGCTATCAGGAATGTTTGCAGTTTCTGTTTGAATAAGAGCTACCACAGTTGACCTTAAGGTTCGAGAAGTATTATTTCTTCGAACTGCTGACTTAAGCTGATGCCATATATGTTCAATTGGGATGAACATACAGTGATAAGGAGGAAGTCTGAGCACCGTATGTCCCAAGCTTTCAGCCAATGAATCACAAAAATATTTCGTTTTCATCGAATAACTGCGTAAAACTTCCAGTAACTGTTTTTTGTGTACTTTTCCTCATAGTACATATCATTATTTAACATATATTCTTGTATAGTGGCTTTGATGTCATTTGAACATGATGCTTTATCTAGTTCTCCACTATACATTATCCATGACGATAATACTGTTGGGTGGAACATTTGGTATGAGTTTATTTTGGAACCAGTCTTCAAATGATTCGGCTGTGGTATTTGGTATAGAACCAACGCATTTGGTATAGAACCATTTTCGGTTCCTGCTGAATTATCGTAATGCGTTTTCCTTTATTAGACGGCGTATTAGTTTGGCACAAGTCAGATGAGTCCACCCAACTTTTGTTTCGAATATCGTGTGTATCGAACCAAGTTTTATCCAAATACACCACTGTTCTACCAAACTCTCTAAATTCGTTTATTGCCAATAAATATTCGAATCTCCATTTCTTAAGGCGCACAGACTCCATTAAGATTTTTCTGCTACCAGTGAGTTTTTTAAATTTAAATCCGTTCTGTAAAAGAGACAAACTGCTCTTTATACAAGGCATATATTGTTCTTCGAATTATATCTACATGGCCATCTAGTTTCCTTGAACCGCCAGTCTTTTCGTTTCTTTCTTTGTAAAATAGGGTTACTTATTATTTTGAACACTGTGGACTTCGGTGTTTTTGTTAGAGAAGCACTTTCTTGCACAGCTGGATCCTTGGACATTTCACGTTCCAGAAGAAAAGTATAAACATTTGATATAATTTGTTTCCCATGAGGGTGTAACATTTGTCGACTAGTGATACTATGACCACCAGTTGAAGTACTTGCTTCGGGATGAGCCCATGGACGCCACATTTTTCACGACGCAAAAATCGAATAGACACTTTGAAATAAACACAACTGACACAACGGAATATTAGGTAGGTAATGACTAAATGTTGTTTATCTTTCCCTCTTATTTCTGAAATTGGAAAGCGGTCAGTTCTCAAAACAGTATTGTTCTCCAAATCTGGCAGGTAATTTATTTTGTAACCGTAAATATACCATTATCGCTATAATCTCGTTAATAGCCTATTAGTACTGGAAGTCTGGTGGCCAGGTAAGTAAATTTCATCATTTACACACATTTGAACATTTCCTTGCCAAGGGTTCTAAATCAACCTTACGAGATTTTTCATTATCAAATGAATTTAAATACAAAACTATCAATAAAAGCCAAAAATAGTGGAGAGCCCACTATTATTAAAATGCCAAACTATTTCATGGGATATTTTAATCCGGACCTGGAAATCTTTTAAGGAACACACACTTTTATTGCTTATCTATATTTCGAACAATAGGTAATAATGAGGTTCGTCGGCTAATATTAATTTACGACCTTCTTAGATTTCTAGTTCTACTTTATAGCGAATAGCTTCCCCCTTCCAGTTGTGGTTCAATTTCATGTTTGTCAAATCTCATGTCATTGACTCAACATAAATAATTCTCTGGTTTTTGATGAATATCCCAAATATTTTTCTCGGTTTAATCACATAAACACATGAAACTTATGCAATGCTATGATGAACCTGATCCTAGAACTTCAATATAGCCAAAGAGGATCAACCTCGATACTCGAGGACTTGGCTGTTAATCAACCTAGTTCTACGAAAATATTGTTGAATTGCTGAAAGATTTTCTGAATGTGAATACCTATTATCCAATGGTACACAAAAAATGCTCAGCTCAAACATTATCGATTTTCTATTGTAAAGTGATGAATTGAATTTATATCTTGAGATGGTAACATGCAACAAAATTTGCTAAATTCAAGATAGTAGGCATAAAAAGACATACGATGAATTGTAGACATGATCCATATCATTCGTCGCATCTAGAATAATGATTTAATTGTAAATGGTTACTACTGTTCCCATATATTTGAATAGAAATAAATATGACTTTTTTTAAGTTTTTGCTCCACCAAATGTTGCTCAGTAATATTCGTGAGAACACCGTAGTGGTCAAACATATTTGGAAAAACTTTAGTTCTCTGTGTGAACTAAAGGCGTTATGAAAGAAGTATTTTAAAATTATATGCATTATAATAATCCATGCTTAGTAGGAAATGAATTAACTAAACGGAAAACTCTTCCTATCATACGATGGTAAATTCAATCATAAATAACTACGTTTTGCACATAATATCATAATGCATTGGAAAATCGAAATTAGATGCCAGCGCCAAAGTGGTGAAAGTTCAAACCACACATGAGTTTGTCTGTTTTCTCAGAGGTTATACAATTGTGTTTGGAGTTTCTCCTAAATGTTTTCGATTTTGTATTCGTTTCCAGTTTTTTGTGTTATTCATTTCTAGACTCTAGTGAACTGCTGTATTCAAATTTCAAGACAATATCATTTTTGGAGGAATTATTATTGTGAATTATTTTGAAAAAATGTTACACTATTTGTGAATGTTCGAATTGAACCTAAAACTAACGAAAAACAGTTTCTTTATTTCATTTAAAACAAGATGTTGTGAAAATGTGTGTCACCTAGATGTACATATACCAGGTGACACCCCTGTAACTTCTGCATTCGTAGACGGATTTTTTAGGAATTTGGTGCAGATATATAAGCAACCATTTCGGATTTGATCACATTACAATCCAATATGGCGGACTTCCGGTTTTTCTGGAAATGCCAGTAACTTTGTTTTTTCAAATGGAACACCCTGTATATTCTTACATATTCAAGTTCAACAGGTCAAAACAAGTCCAAACCTTATGTCAAATGTAATTTTTTTCAAACAATTGAAATTAAAATGATTTTTTATTTTACCTCGTGGATAAATGAGATTTGGTCGAAGCTATTCACAATGAGTCGCAAATAAGAGGAAAACTTCAATTATTTTTTTTGTCACTTATTGGTTAATCAATTCAGTCACATCACATTTTGATCAAAAATTAATTTTTTTCAAATGAAACCCCTATGGGCCACCTACCTGCCTCTCTTGAACATTCATTAAGGAAAAAAATAACATATCAGTTTTGTATGTGCAGTAACAAATTGTATAAATTCAAAAATCTACAACAAGGTCATGAGTTTTCTGGCAGTTCGAATAATTTTTCAACTTAGTAAGCTGTGGAAAACAACATTTCTGAATCTTGTCAACTAATTGTGTAAATTATACTTATAAGCACGATAATGGTGTTTTTTTTAAATTCTTCTAGCGTTTTCTCGACTGACATTGCATTGGTATTCCAATTTTCGCGTCGAAGCGGTTGGATCAAAATCAACATAAGCAAAACATTAATTTCTACCTCCTAACTTACGATCATCTTCTCCATTATATATATAACAAAGGTACACTGAACAAAAATGATGGTGTAATAGTGTATATTAAAAACAGCATTAGTTTCACATATAGCGTAATAAACATTGGTGACATTAAGGCTCTTGAAATCACAACAAAATCAAAATATGCAAATGCCATGATAACTGCCATCTACAGACCCCCAAGTACTTGTCCAAAAAGGTTCTATTGGACTATATACAGTCTATTGAAAAAAGTGACTGGCATATAATAACGGGAGATATCAATATAGACTTATTTTCAGATTCAGAGTTTGTCGAAGAATACAAAAATTCCTTGAATAGTTTTGGGTATGAGTCATACATCAATAGCTACACCCGACCACAGAGTCGAACATGTATTGACCACTTCTTTGTTAAAACTGTATCCCATAGAAATATCCAATCATTTGTCTTCCAATTCAATATAACAGACCATTACCCTATAGCATTAACAATAGATCTAAACCAAAGTTCACATAATAATATTCCAAATGAAAATAAATACAAGCAATATATAAACTTCTCATCATTAAAAACCGATTTGGAATACGAGACATGGGTCGACCTATACTCGATACGGGATATAGACAAAATGACTGATAAATTCATTCAAAAACTTAACTTATATATTGAAAGAAATACGAAAAATGTCAAGCTAAAAAAACAAAATATAAAACGAAGAAAATGGATAACTTCTGCACTCTTAACATCGATAAACAAAAAGAGACAATGTATAAAACATTAATGAAAGACCCAAACAACCAAATTTTGAAAACACAGTACCATACTTACAAAAATAAACTAGATAAGATAATAAAAATTCTAAAAGAACTTATACACAAAATTAATCAAAAATAACATGAACCAATCCAAGGCTCTCTGGGAATGCGTAAATGATATCTGCAATCGATCCAAACCAGAAACAAAAATAGAAAAAATTATATCAACTGACGGTACACCACTATTTTCCAAAAAGCACATCTCTGACAGTTTCAATGAATATTATAGTACTTTGGGTCAAACATATGCAAGTAAAATAAAAGTTCCGGATGACTATATAGAACATGACACAAGATTGAAAAATTCAATGTATCTTTATCCCACCGATACCAGAGAAGTCCACGACATCATAATGCAACTGAAACCAAAAAAGGCTCCTGGTCACGACAATATACGCGCTGAAACCTTGAAAAACATATCAAAACAGATAACTGCCCCCTTAACCCATTTAATAAACTGTTGTTTCGAAAAGGCTATTTTCCAAAATCATTGAAAATTGGAATCGTGAAACCACTATTCAAAAGTGGTAGTAAATTTGAAATGATAAATTATAGACCAGTCTCATTAATATCAAACTTATCTAAAATAATTGAGAAAATCCTCAAAATCAGGATACTCAGCTTTTGTACGAAATTTAACTTGATATCTAAATATCAGTATGGATTTAGGGAGGGAAAATCAACAGATGATGCAATTTACCAATTAGTATCTAATATTTATAACTCACTGGATAAAAGTAAACCATCATTATGCATTTTTGTTGACCTCTCTAAAGCATTCGATACCGTGTGCCACAGAAAATTACTTGACAAACTAGACCATTATGGGATAAGAGGGAAATATATACGGAATATTAAAAGCTTTTGACAGAGCGCGAACAGAAAGTAAGTATTGAAGGGGAGTTGAGTGATAGTAGATATGTAACATACGGTGTTCCACAAGGAACTGTACTTGGTCCACTGTTGTTTACTCTGTATATCAACAGTTTACTTTCTTTAGGAACCAGGGGAAAAATTTTGAGCTTTGCAGATGATACGGCTATATTCTATGAGGCGAAATCATGGAACACCTTGAAAGCAGAAGTGGAGGATGATTTTAGAGTTATAGAAAAGTGGTTTCGATATAATACACTAACTCTCAACCTGGAAAGAACAAAATATCTACCGTTTTCCTCATACTCCAGTGGACTACCAAATATGGGTCCTTTGATTATCGGACCAAATTCAGAAATACCTGAAGCTGAATCGATTAAATATTTAGGTATTGTAATTGACCGACACCTCAAGTGGGACCTTAACATAAGAAATATAGTCAACAAGTTAAGAGGTATGTTATATAGATTTAAATATCTGAAAGATTACCTTGACACGAAACACCTAGAAATATTATACTACGCACTGGTTCAATCTCAACTAACTTACGGTATTGTGGGCTGGGGTGGTGTAAATGACACGCACTTAGAAAATTTAAACGTCATTCAGAGATGGATATTACGAATTATATACGGTAAACCACTCAGATTCTCCAATGATAAATTACATGAAGAATCGGGAATATTTGACAGTAGGCAACTTTTCTGTCAAAATATACTAGTCAACATAAAAAAAAACAAGATCTCTTCTCACCCTGTTACACACTCCTACAGCACAAGAAATAAAACAATATCATTAAGCGTACCTCGCTGTGACAAAACCATAGGGCAACGTCACTGTGACTTTCTTGCACCAAAACTTTATAGTCTAACACCTGTTGATATAAGGAACTTACAGAGCATCAATTTATTCAAGAAAAAAATAAAAAAATGGATTTTGGCTTTTGGAAGGAGCAAATTACACGATTTTGTTAATCAATAACTAAATTAATATATGGTTAGGTATTTTATACTCTTCAATCGAAACAATGAATGGTCTACTTATTATTTTTATTAGTAATATAATTTATACTCATGTTCTCCCGTGTTAATTGTATAAGTCTGAGTACATCTATATATGTACGTATGCGCATATCTCTCAATTAGTTACTCGAATTTTTATATTCTGATACTTTTATATTTTATATTTGTACATTTTAGATTTTTAAACTTTTAAACTTTTCCCTTTTAGCACTTTACATTTTACATTTATAAATTTTACATTTTACATTTTATAATTACATTTTTACATTTTACATTTTTACATTTTACATTTTACATTTTTCAATTTTCATATCTTCATATCTTCACATTATATCTATATATTTTAAATTTTCAAATTATTTCATAACGAATCATCTTCAACTAGTTATGTAATGATCACCTACTGAAATTGATGGAACATACAACAACATGAAGCCACGTACAAGCGATAGTTACATTGGAACTAAAGCTTCTGTGGTATCCCCTGTTTATTTACTGTACGCACTTTAATCATATATACCTTTTTTGTAAATATTTTCTTGGTGAATAAACTTTATTATTATTATTATTATTATTATTGTTGGGTTCTCCTGGAGATCTTCTCTCCACCTTTTTGAAAAAGGTTCTTTGTGGGTGTCTTCTGTGTGGGTATCGTTCAGCGTATAACTGACAAGCGGCGACAATGTTTTCATGACATTCTCCGTAAATCAATAACATATCAACCTGTTCACTTCTTGTGAACCTATAATTTTGATTTTACATTTCTACTAAACTAATTCCCGGAAGTTAACTTATTTTCGAGAGTTGAGATGAAATATGACAGCGAAACACAATTAGTTGACAAGATTCAGAAATGTTGTTTTCCACAGCTTACTAAGTTGAGAAATTATTCGAACTGCAAGGAAACTCGTGAAATAGTTGTAGATTTTTGAATGTATACAATTTGTTACTGCACCGAAATACAAAAATGATATGTATTTTTTTCCTTAATGGATGTTCTAGAGAGACAGGTAAGTGGCCCATAGGGGTTTCATTTGAAAAAAAATTCTTTTTGATGAAAATGTGATGTGACTGAATTAATTCATCAATAAATGACATGAAAAATTATTTTTTAGAAAAAATCATGTTCTTCTGTTATGTAGGACTCATTGTGAATAGCCTTGACCAAATCTCATTTATCCACGAGGTAAAATAAAAAAAAAAAAATAATTTCAATAATTTCAAAAAAATGACATTTGACATAAGGTTTGGACTTGTTTCGACCTGTTGAACTTGAATATGTAAAAATATACAGGGTGTTCTATTTGAAAAAACAAAGTTGCTGGCATTTGCAGAAAAACCGGGAGTCCGCCATATTGGATTGTAATGTGATCAAATCCGAAATGGTTGCTTATATAACTGTACCCAATTCCAGAAAGATCCGTTCACGAATGCAGAAGTTACAGGGGTGGCCCGATATCCTGTGTCACCCGGTATAGTCACTCTATTTCCATATGTATGAATAATTTTTGGGTAGATTTAATAATATCTCTTTTTCTATTCTTAATTATCTTTTTTTTCCTCCCAACTCTCTTTTTCACTTTTTAGTGAAAATCTCTATTGATTGGCCTAGTGGCGCAACTCATTCTCGTAGGGGTAAATAATCAGCTTAATATCGTTTTTTACGTAACGAATGGTTATAAATTGAAATGACAGTTCAGATCATCTAGCTTCTTACAGAGGAAATAACTTTTTTTTTTTTATTCAGAGAAGAAAAATTGCATCAACCGCTAGGGTTATTAGCAATGGCATAATACATATGGTTCGATTAATATATGATATTTACAATTAATTTATATATGTTGAGAAATGTGTATATCGTTGAGGAAAGCTATCAATTGTTCAGTGTCACAGTTTTCACCAAGAATGTCTTTCATCGTTTGTGGGATGTGATGAGTAAGTCTGTCGATGTGATAAAGGACACATTCTGTTAAAATATGTTTAACACTCAGTTCTGTTTCCCACACTTCACATCTTGGTTTGTCACCACCTGTTATGAGGTATCCATGTGTTAAGCGGGTATGTCCTAGTCGCAGACGTGTCAGGATAACTTGGTGTCTTCTGTTTTTAGGAGAATTTTTCCATGGGAGCACTGATGTTTTTACTTCTGCTAGCTTAGATGTGGAACTATTCCATTGATGTTGCCAATTGTTGGTGATTTCTTGTTTGTAGAAAGATTTCAGGTCAATGTGATTTATTTTGGGTTCAGTAGCAGTCAATGGATTTAAGATGGCTGCTATCGCCAGTTGATCTGCTCGTTCATTGCCTGGGATGCCCACATGAGATGGGACCCACATGAATTTGATCACTGCTCGGTTTTGGTTGAGTACTTGGAGCTCTTGTTCAATAAAAAGTATAATGGGATTTTGGGTGTTTGATTGATTTATTGCCAGAAGAGCGCTCATGGAGTCTGTTATGATGAGGCACTTCCCAATTTTTTTATTATTTATGTACTTCAAAGCTTTCCATATAGCGTATGTTTCTCCAGTGAATATCGTACTTTCTGTTGGTAGTTTGAACGAAGCTTGAACCCCTGCGGTAGTGAACGCCGTTCCGACTCCATCACTAGTTTTGGATGCATCTGTGTAGAGGAGGTTGAAGTCTGCATAGTGTTCCAGAAGATGATGAAATTCTGCCCTGATCTCTCCATGGTTCGTCTGGCTTTTATCATATCGTGCGAGGGTATTGTCAACTATGATTTTGGGAATGCTCCAGGGTGGAAGGATTGGGATAATTGAGGAAATAAATGTTTTTGGTCTCTGGAGGTGCATTCTAGATAAATACCGGTTCAGTCTCTCATAAAGGGGAATGTCGGCCCTCTTCTTCTTTTCAGAGACAATTCGAAATCTATTCGCAATTACGTTATGGTGGACAGGTTTTTGCGGAAACGATAGAATAGAAGAAGCGTATGTTAGAGTTAGTAATTGTCTTCTTGAGGATAATGATGGTTCGTTTGATTGGCAATGGATGCTGGTAGTTGGACTTGTGCAGTATGCTCCGAGTGCAATTCTAATAGCTTTGTTGCTGATTACGTCAAGATCCTTCAGAACCGATTTCTTGGCAGAGTTATACACTATAGAACCATAATCCAATTTTGATCTTATCAAAGATTTATAAATGAGCATAAGTGTAGCGGAGTCAGCTCCTCAATTTCTTGAGGCGATTGTTTTCATAAGGTTCAGGCCGTTCTGACAGGATTTCTTTAAATGTTGGATGTGATGTTTCCAGTTGAGTCTTTGATCGAATATCAGTCCCAAAAATTTAATGTTTTCAACGTACTCAATATCTTCCCCAAACATCCTCAGTTGTGGTGGGTGTTCTTTAGGTCTTTTCGAGAAGTGTACACATTTTGTCTTTTCAAGTGACATTCGAAGGCCTGAAGATGACGACCATTCCTCTAGATTGATCATGAATCTCTGTAGATTGTTGTGTATTGAAATAGGATTATTTCCCTTACCAAACACTACTAGGTCATCTGCATAGAGTCTGGCTTTGAGGGGTGCTGCACATTTGTCAATAATATTGTTGATGGCTATGAGGAATAAAGTGACACTTAGTGAAGAACCTTGTGGAATCCCATTTTCCTGAATTTTAGAGGAAGACAATGCCCCGTTGGCTCTGACACGGAATTCGCGGATTTTTAGGAAGTTTGCAATGAACTGCATAATGTTTCCTCCAAATGACCATTTCTGTAGGGTGTCTAGGATTGAGTACCGCCATACTGTATCATATGCCCTTGTGATATCGAAGAAGACCGCAATGCATTCTTGATCGTTTGCTAATGATTCGTGAATATCGGACTCAAGATCAACCAGATTATCTAGTGTGGAGTGTTTTTTACGGAATCCGCTCTGTTCAGGTATAATTAACTTTTTCTCTTCATCCACATAAGTCATAATGAGTTCTTAATTGAGACTGGAATAGAAAATCAAATAACTATCTGAATGAAAATGCAAATTTTCAATTTCAGATTTTTTCTTTTTAGTTAGGGCCTTTTTAGAATATCTATCAGATGTAGTTCAATGTCCAGCGTGGCTTTAGCCGGGGAAGTAGTTGTTTTCTGTTAGACATTCACAAAAAATAACTTCATTTTAATCGTGGATTTTTCAATTCACAGAAAACTCTTTCTATCAATATTCAATTGAGAATGTTTCCCTTTTCAACATGAATACCCCACAAGAGGTTATCTTGACGATGGAAGCTAGTGACTAAGTTTATCTTTCAGTCGCAGATGATTCCACATCTGATTTTATGAACATCCTGTTTATATTTTCAACAAATCAGTAGAATAATTATTCTGAAATTATTGCGTGGTTTGTCATAATAAAAAACAATAAACTCTTATTTTCTGACAAATGTCGAAATGGAAAATTATCATGTCATCAGTCGTCTGTGGATTGCGGGCAGCGCCTTTATGCGCGACTGGCCGTACCAAAAACTTGGTGGTCAAGATCGCCAATGTTTCAAACAGTCTCTTCATTTTTAATTTGTCTAAGGATCACACGATCTCTCCACAGATTGTAAATAAAAACACATCATTTCTAACATATTATTAATTTTGAAATAATAATGAAGTTTAAAACAAGCATGAAGAAAAGTAATATCAATGAACAGATGAAAATCCACCAATAATTTTAATTCTTTGTATGTTCTATACATCCCCCTTCATTATCTATACATGTCTGCGCAAGTTATTTCCAACTCTTTACAGTTCTCCTGGTGTGATCTCTCTGCACACTGACTCAATCTTCTTTACAACTCTTCTTCATTCCTTGGTCTAGTTTTATAAACTTTCTGTTTAATATTTCCCCAGAAGTAAAAATCCAGAGGCGAACGCGGCGGCCAATGAATTAAAGAGCTTTTGCGTCCAATTAATTTCAGTGGAAATTTTTTATTCAACCATCTTCGTACATTACCAGCATTATGGATGAATGCACCATCCAATCGAAAATTAATAGTCCAACGAACATTAATGGGGATTCCTTCGAGAAGGTCCGATAACTGGTTATTCAAGAAATTCCGAACAATCTCAGCATCCATCGTTCCTTAAAAAAAAAATGGGCCAGAATATTGATTTCTACAATTGATGACCCTATAAGGATTGGCAGTATCTCGAATTTTGAGATGAAACTACCCCATTTTTTGGTAAATGTAGCTTTATCTGCGAATAAAATGTTTTTGAGGGAGTTATTATAATTAAGATAAAAACCTTGAAATCATAAATAGAACTCCATTCTCCTTTCAGTATCAGTATTCAGTTTTTCCAAATCGCATCTTTATCTCCAGTTTTAATTCCTTGACCCCTTCTTGTCGAATCTGTTATATTACCAGTTCCTTCGAATTGTCTACTTATTCGTGATAATATTTCGTGGTAACGATTTGTGTATCTACTGTTGAACTCTCGAGATACTGGGCATCGAAAAGGGGGATGTATAGAACATACAAAGATTTAAAATTGCTGGTGTCTCAGTTTTTCATATGATTTATTGATATTACCTTTCATGTTTGATTTGAATTTCATAATTTCGAGATTAACAGTTTGTTTTTATTTACAATCAGTGAACAGATCATCTGATCCCGCCCCATTGCCTCAATTCATTCCAATTCACACGGAATTTTTCATACAGAGGAACTTGAAAGATTCCTTCCCTCAGAAATTATAACATGTATAGCAAATACCTTATGAAAGTTATCACGTTGACATTTTGCATTGAGTTATCCGAGACTGGTTCGAATGCCGGAATTAAAATTTGTTAAAAAAATTACTAATACGTTTTCTCAATTTTTGGCATGCATTCTGTGATCGTAGTAGGTCAGGAAAAGGTGATTGATGAAACTTTCCTACCTGATAAGATAGGGCATTCCGTGAAGTACATATTGGGAAAAAGAATATATCAATTTTCTAAAATATACGGGGTGGAGCTTAGCAAATTGCACCACACTGAAGATATGGCTTACAAGGCGGCTACAAGCTAAGAAGTCAAAGATCTTCACATCAAATGACATCGATAAATTAATCTAAGTAGCTCCAGATTGAATATATTCAGCGACAACAGTAAGTTTATATTTCCATATAATTAACATTTTTTAGGTATACTTATTTTTATTGTAGGTTGCATCTATTATGGGCATGATGGATGCATGTAGGAGGCATGAATTATATCAAATGAAAATTAATTATTTAACTGATTTAGGTTCAGCTACTTTGGTAACAATTCCAGACACTAAAACCAAAATTGTATGAAATTTTATTGTAACCGGTCGTTACTAGGAAATTTACAATACATGCGTTCATTTGATCTACTGAAGAAGAGGCTTAATGAATCTAAATCCCTAAATTCTAAAATAGAGTATAAAACCTGCAGAAATTATCTTAACTCACTTCTTAAAAAAACCAAAAATGAATATTATATGGATAAAATTAAACAGGCTCAATGAAAAAAGAGTGGCAACAAATTAATGAAATAACAAACAAAAAAAAACCACTCTAGTAACAGCACCCAATACGTCATAACTTATGAAGAGGGAAACAAAATTGCAGATGACCTGAGTAAAGCTAATTATTTCAATACATTCTTTGCTTGCATTGGCCTGAACATGGCAAACACGATAGATAGAAAAACTACTTCCTTCCCCGATCACCAAGTTAATATTCAATCCAGTGACACGCAATGAACTAATAACCCTGATTTCTAGTCTAAAAAACAATACTTCTGCTGGTCCTGACAGAGTGCCCCTTTATTTAATGAAAAAATGTCATCAATACTTTCTTGATCCCTTATGTCATATATTCAACCAATGTTTTGTAAATGGAATGATTCCAAACAATTTCAAAGAAGCTATTACAACACCAATTTTCAAATCCGGAAACAAAAAACTGGCCACAAATTATAGGCCAATATCGGTAATAAATATATTTGCGAAACTTTTTGAAAAATGCATGAGAAATAGACTCGTCAATTTTCTGGTCAGGTCAAATTAATTTTATTCCATTTTTCGTGTACAATTTTCTTATTCTATTCGTGATTTTTCCCTATGTCCCCTACGCTCTTTTCAGGGACAGCTATATATTTTATTTTTCCTAGTGATGACATTTCTAGATTTTAGCTAAATTTTGTTTGGGTGTGAGGAGAGCTGCGGCTCTTTTTGTCCTCCTTTTTCATTCGTGCCATTCGGCGTTCTGAAGGAACGTGCTACGGGAAACCGCAGAAAACCAGTGCACACGAATGTTACATTTCCTGTTTTGATATTTTGTTTAATAATTTTTCCTTATGATACTTGTGGTAATACTGAAAAATTGAGGCATGATTAGTGGGGTGGTTTGGATTTGTTTTCAGTTCGTTTGTCTGTCTGTTCGTGTGTTTTTCTGAGTAAGTTGAATGCTTTTCTTTTCCAGGACATATTCGTGAAATTTCGAGCTATATTTATGTGATCTTCAGAGTTCTGGTTTTGTTTTTTATTTTCCGAATATTTTCGAATGTTTATTGTTATTATTGTTTTTCTTTTTTCTTTTATTGTGAATGGTTGGGTTTTTCTTTTCCCTGTTATTTTTGTGTGCGATACTTTTTTGGTGATTTATTTTATTGGGTTTTTGCATTCTTTGTTGTTTATTGAATTTTGACATTTTTTTCTTCGTTTTGGAATATTTATTTACCACTTTTTCGTTTTGAATTTTGATGTTGTATTTTTTTGTTGTCGGTTTTTGGTGTTGTATGGGATTGGAGTAGGGGGTGGAATAAAATTTATGATGATTTTATTTATTTTCAGTTTTCTTAATTGTTGTAATATTTGGCTGCTTCTGGGGGGGGGGTGGTGAGTTTCCGGGGCGGGAATGCATTCCTGGCTGGCATCCGCGTCTCGGAAAGTCGGGGTTTGGATTTTGTTTTTGGTCCTGGGGGGGATGGGTGTCCGGGAGGGTTGTTCGCATCAATATCGTTCTTGGGTTGGTTTTGGGTGTTGGTTTGGTTTTCCTGATGAATGGTGTTGCTATCTGAGGGTAAGCGGCGTTTCGTCCAATTGGTTGGCGTATTCATCAGGAAGGTTTGTGGATGTGGCTAGGAGTCGGGCTGGCAGGAAAGGGAATTTTTTCTTGGGCTTTGGGCCAAGTGCACGTCGGTCGGGGCTCCAGTGGGACATCAGCGTTGCTTTCGCCGCCTCGTTGTCTCCTCTGATGGTCCGGTCGACGTATCCCTGCCTCAGCTTCTGAAATCGTGTTAAAATAGGGTCAAAATCGATATTGTTGTAAACTTCGTTGGATGGGGATAATCGGGGGAGGTATTGGCAAGTTCGGAGTATTCTTCTTTCAGTAGATTTAATTGATTGCTCTTGTCTTTGCGTTAGTATTGAATATATGTTGGCTTTATAATCTAATAATGGTCGGACAAATGTTTTGTATGTATGGAGGAGTGTTTGTGGGTGGCATCTTCCGAAATGTCCTCCCAGACTTCTCAGAATAGATGCTCTTTGCCTTACTCGAGTAAGAGTTTTGTTGAGATCGGTTTGCCAGTTGAGAGTGCGCGTGAACGTGACTCCCAAATAGCTAACTTCGTCTTGCAATTCGAGCCTCTCTCCTGAGAGCGTGAGATTAATTTCGTTCGATTTTAGGGATGGTTTTTGGGAGTTATTGGGGTGTTTGAATAGGATGGTTTGGGTTTTGTTGGGATTTAGTCGGACCCTCCATATGTTACACCAATTCGAGATTTCGTCCAACATATTTTGGGCCCTTCTGTTCAGGATTGTGGTGTTTGGGGCTGATACATACAAAACAGTGTCATCCGCGTATTGAATAATTTCGTAAGTTTTTGGAATGTCTGATACATATAGTGAAAAAAGAATGGGTGATAGGATTGATCCTTAAGGTACTCCTGCTTGGGAGGTGTGGGAGGGATCGGACAGTGCAGTCCCGACCTTCACTCGATATCTTCTGTTTCCAATGTATGAAATTATTAGTCTGATAAAGTGTTCAGGTAAATTTGAGTTTATTAGTTTTTTGATAAGTCCGGCATGCCAGACTTTATCAAAAGCTTTTTGGATGTCGAGAAAAATCGCGACAGTGCACTGTCCGGTGTTGATATGTTTTGTGATATCGGTGGTGAGCCCAACCAACGCATTCTTTGTGGAATGTTCGGCTCTGAAACCATGTTGATAGGGGGGGATTATGTTTTCAATTTCGAAATGTTCAATGATTCGTGACTTCAAAATTAGTTCAAATAATTTGCCAGGTACATTAATCAAACTAATTGGCCTGTATGAATATATCAGAATTTTCTGGAAAAACATCAAGTCCTATCACCATGTCAATATGCTTTCAGAGAAATTATGTCAACGGAAAACGCCGTTTTTGACCTAGTGAATACAATACTGAATAATGCCAATGAACAGAAAAATTGCCTAGTAGTGTTTTTAGACATAGCGAAAGCTTTCGAAACTGTCAATCACGATATTTTGTTACGGAGGTTACAAAATGTGGGAGTGAGAGGCAAGTCTTTAGAACTCTTAGCTGATTATTTACAAGGTCGAACACAGAGGGTCAAAATAAATGACACCTATAGCCAGACCCTACCTGTTGCCATGGGTGTCCCCCAGGGTACTGTCATGGGTCAAATTTTGTTCCTAATATATATCAACAATATTTACAACTTGAAAAACTTTGGAGGTGATATTGTTTCATTTTCTGACGATACGGCATTGATTTTCTGTGGTAACTCATGGGACACTACTGATGCAAAAGCACAGAACGGATTGAACACTATATTCCCCTTGCTGAATTCTAGTCTCCTGAGCCTAAACACCGACAAAACAAAATTTGTTACCTTCTCATCAACAACAAGAGACCAACCACTGAAGAATAATGTTTTCATACATACCCTCAATTGCCAAAATCCTATAATTTGTTCTTGCCCAAGTATAAAAAATATAGATTCAATAAAATACCTGGGTTTTATGCTTGACCAACATATGCGCTGGGACAAACATTGATTTCGTCGTAAAAAGACTCAGGAAACTCATTTTCGAATCATATCAACTCAGAAACAAAGTAAATAAACATCTACTACTAATGACATACGATGCACTAGCTGAGTCTGTCATTAGGTACTGTATTACTGTTTGGGGAGGGTTGAATAAAGCACACTTACATAATCTCCAAGTGATACAAAACACCTTGCTTAAAATATACTGAAAAAAGATAGAAGACATCTAACTGAGAGCTTATATAAGGAGGCAAGTATATTCCATATCAGAAAATTATATACCTACCACTGTTTAATATGAACGATGAACTCACCTCTCACATATCTTGAACATTCTCACGATACCCCAGCTAAATCCGAGAGAGCAATTAGTGTACCTTTATGTTAAAATGCCTATACCCAAAGGTTTGTTACTTACTTTGGCCCAAAACTTCTCAATCATATTCCCACTGACCTTAGAAATATAAAAAATATTAAAAAACGCAAGAAAACTATTAGATCATTCGTTGATCACAACTTCGAATGACTGAAAGAAATATTTGAACCAATCTAGTGAATCTTGCCTGAATGACTTGAAACTCAATTTATATCTGTGCTTCTATCGCGGGATTGTTTAATTCAGTCCTCCTGTGAGTCGATCATTGATTTCTACTTAAAATTGTATTTCTTATTTTTTTCATTGAACGGAATGAAAAGATTATTCTTAGTTACATTATTGGTTCTGTCCAGATCTGGGAAAATACGCAACACAAGCTTCGCTTAGGCGTTCCCCAAGAGCTGAACACCACTTCACTTCACTTTAATTTTTCTTTAATAATAATATGTATCTGAATATGTATCTGAATTGAATAAAGATTGATTGATTGATTGAATAAGCCTGAATTAGCTTGGAGCCATGGAAAAAGACATTGCTAAACACTTAAAATTGCCAATCCACGAGTTTCACACCACAACAATTCAATTCTTGTTGATGGTGGTGACATCACTGCGTTGAAATGTCATAGCGGGATAACTCGGTGAATCCAGAAAAAACAAACTTGACAGAGCTAAAACAATTGAAAATGCAATACAGGACATTCCAAATATACCATCAAATTGCCAATACAAAAAAATTAAGATCCAGCAGATAAGATGAGATGAGAGCATTCCACGAGTTCTTTGAAAATGTTATTCAATAATTAGGTTGGGACATGCATTTTTTATTGAATATTTGGAAGCTACGCATACGACTTTGTCATTAACATTTTTTCTTACGTTTCTGAAACAATTTTTGACAATGTTACAGCGTTTTGAAAACGCCGAATTTCGAAACGCCTCTATGACCTTGGGAGAGAGTGTGACGTCACAATACTGTTCTGCAGTAGGCAGCGAGCACGGGTTGCTACCGCTAATATTGTGAAGTGGTAATTGTTCGCGTCGTTATCACTATGCATACTGTAATTTTCAAAATGCCTACTTTGAAAACGAGTTATCGTAAGAATTCAAGGAAAAAAACACCACCAAAATTATTTTTCCGCGTGCCCTTCGAAGAAAAAGAAAAAAAGTGCTTTTGTGTTTTCCGTCGCAAGTACATACCGACAAAAACACAATTGTTTTGCTGCGAGGATCACTTAACTTTGGAGGATGATATGGAAAACTATACGAAGTGTTTTTTAACTACGGTACGAAACTCATGGGGGTGATTCGTTATGTCATTTGACGAAAAAAAGTTCCTATGAACATATGTCCGGAGTTGCTTCGTTTCTGAGATACAGGGCGTTGAAGTTTTAAAAAAAGGTATTTATAAAATATCCTGAATATCCTGAAACCGATGTGGTTGAAATGTGGTACAGCTATTTGAAGTAATGAGGCAATTATTTGGCCCCAAGTAGGTCCAGGGGCGTCTCAGTGGGCACCACAGACAATAATACTGAGAAAAAAAAAGTTTTTTTTGTAGTATTTTATTTTTTCAGATTAAACAACTTAAAATACAACTCTTTGGTCCCTTGTGTTTTATTCATATCAAGCTTCGTTTTCGAGAAAAAAATACTTTAACTTATTCTACAAAGTATCCATGGACAACATAAAATACAAACCTAAAGTAAAAAATAAACAATTTCGACCTTGAAGTAAATGAGCAAAATGTCCACCGTCTGATAAAATATACGACTGCAATCGATGTGTCATTGATTGTCTGACACGTTCAAAAATACCTGGAGTATTCCTTATGACATTGCAATTGTCACCTATTCGATTTCACATCTAGTATAGGGGTTTCATAAACGAGAGCCTTCAGATGACCCCATAAATAGAAATGTAGAGGATTCATATCGGGACTGCAAGCGGGCCAATGTTGAGGTCCTGCACGTCCACTCCAGCGATTAGGGTAGGTGATGTCGAGATGCTGACGAGCAAGAACACTAAAATGAGCTGGAGCTCCGTCGTGCATAAACCACATGTTGCCTCTTTCAAGTACGGGTACTTCTTCCAAAAAAATGGGTAAATGATTTCGCAAAAAAGCCGTGTAGGATGGACCTAATAATCTTGCTGGTAAAAAAAAGGGTCCAATTAGGTAGTCACCAATAATTCCCACCCAAACGTTCAGCGAAAATCCTTGCTGAAAATTACTATCTCTAATAATGTGGGGATTTTTGTCGGTCCAGAAATGGTTATTGTGAAAGTTCATAATAGAATCTCGTGAAAAATTTGCCTCGTCCGTAAATAAAATATTTGGTAAAAAATTATTATTGTGTGCCATCGTATGAATCAACCACCTGCAAAACATTAATCTTGGGTCAAAATCCCTAGGCAGTAGAGCTTGGACCCGCTGTATGTGATATGGGTATAGGAGGTTTCTTTTTAGAACTTTCCAAACGGTTTTTGGGCTAACTTCAAGCTGCAGTGCAATCTTCCTGGTACTATTTGAAGGATCTTCTTTTTTCGCATCAAGTATAGCTTCTTCTAGTTCAGGCGTTGTTCAGTTTCTGGTCTTCCACCACTTACATTTTCATTAAAACTTCCAGTTCCACATAATCTTGCATGTAGCGTTCTAAATGTTTTAGCACATGGAATTACTCTGTTAAGATATCTATCCTGGTAGATTCTTCCGCATTTCCATTTGCTAATCCATAAATAAAGTGCATGTCAGCCATTTCAGCGTTAGTAAAAGTATTCATGATGGAATCACTGCTGATTGAAAACTCTGACTTTTACTGATATGACAATACTATCACTGTCAGCTGGTTTCCATAGCAGGTAATCATGATTGTAGAGTGCCTTCATTTATTTTGTTCTCGAAAACTAAGCTAAATAGGAAAAAAAACAAAGGAGGCCGAAAAGTAGTATTTTTACCACGCTTATAAAAAACTTTTTAGAACCCACGCTTATATTCAAATGCACTGAATAGGAGAAAATATTTTTTTCTCAGTATTGTTGGCTGTGGTGCCCACTGAGACGCCACTGGACCTACTTAGGGCCAAATAATTGCCTTATTACTTCAAATAACTGTACCACATTTCAACTACATCGGTTTCAGGATATTCAGGATATTTTAGAAATACCTTTTTTTTTTATACTCCAACGCCCTGTATCTCAGAAACAAAGCAACTCCGGACATATGTTCATAGGAACTTCTTTTTCTCAAATGACCTAAGGAAACACCCCCTGAAGTTTCGTACCGTAGTTAGGAAACACCCTGTATACAGTATTCATTAACGGGTACTGCAAGAAAATTTAAAAAAGATGTTCTGCCTCACATTTTCAAGGAGCATTATTTTTCATACAATGAGCAGCTTGATGCAAATTTTAGGCTGTTACTCGACCATATCGCAACACATGTTCGCGAAAATAATACATTCATTAGCGGAATTTTGATTACATTTTTTGAATTCTATCACGATTTGATGAATAGACCAACACATGATTTCACGCTCTTTAATTTTACCTAAAATAATATCAAGAGAACTGCATGTCAATTTATTCTTCCTGAGCTGTCACAAAAAATTCGCGTAAAAAGTATTTTTCCGCATCGTTTGTGTATGGCGCAGAAACAACAGCAGAATTATCGAATTCAGATAGGACTTTCATGAATTTTTCAGTTGTTCCTACCGTAGATAAAACGGACTTTTTCCATCAGCACAGTACTTCGGTACCAGTAGGTTCTTCGACGATATAACCACATTAAAAAAGCTATCGCTTGTTCACAACCCCCTGACCAAAAAAAGGGCGGGTGCTTTCAACATGTTGCTACAAAAGTTACTGACAAGTTCTATGAATTCTCAGGTGGTTTGCGACAGCGTAAAAAAATAGAAGTGCAATGACTTTCAAGTTGTAAGTTCCCAAAATTACATGAATAAATAAATATAAATGAACTACACTCTACAAATATTGAAAATTCCTCAATTTTCCATGCATTTTTGCATAGTTCCACCACAAACGAACAGGGATTTCCCCAATTAAAAAATCTATGAAATATCCTGATTATCTTGATTTTAATAATATTATTTCCATTACTATCGATTCGTCTTATATTTTTACAGAAAACGTTTTGACTGTCATTTCCATTCGATGCATGTGGCCATCCGAGTCCCAACAATAATTCATGTAGAGATAAATACCATAACATAATCAGATTTTTTCAAAAGAAAATATGAAATATCGAAATTTCATAAATTCACTAAAGAGTAAATGTAAACTGACAAATTAAGTAAACTTACAAATTAAAATCACAAAATCTGCCACTCTGTGTTTATAACTCCTTTTCACACTAAACTTAATGTTAACAAATTCTTAACATCACCAGACTCTTTGTTCAATAATTGTTCCTTGAGATCGAATTATATAGACAAACCTATGGTCTGGGAATGGAAAACTATCTATCTTCAGTTTGCGCAGATATCGTTATATCTGATCTTAGGAACACATGCATAAAACAATGTCCCTTTAAATTTCCATTCCACCAGCGTTACATGGATAACATTATCACTTGCTTTCCAAAAGGTGAGGTATCACACAAGTATTTAGTTCACTGTTGCAAATGAACTTAAAACAAAGAATTATTTATTTTGGATATTTTAAATCACAAATGTAACAGTTATCACACCAATATTACCACCAAAAAAATCTCGAAACAATCAAAACTCGTCTAATTAGAACTTTAGAACAATTATCCCTCCAAATTATTCGAAAATACAGAAAACAGGAAAGAAACCCCTGAGCAACCTGAACTGAATATATTTTCCAAAAAATTACATATACAGGGTGTCAGTGAACAAGTGCGACAAACTTCAGTGGGTGATTCTGCATGAAAAAATAATGACAGTTTATAACTTTTGTCCGCAAATGCTTCTTTTTCCGAGATACGAGGTGTTTTTCTTAAAAACTGAATATTTATTTATTGATCTGAAACCGGTCGAGATATGCAGATGAAATTTGGTGAGTTTCAAGAAATAGTTATTGAGCATTTTTCGACATGCAATTAAGGATTTTATGTTCATCATTGGCGCGCATACGGGTAATGATCTCAATTTTTTTAAAGAAAAAAATGGTACGCCACTTTGTGACAAAAAAATCTCTTCTGCCTTTTCTTCGTATGAAGCGCCATTTTTATGCAAAAAAATAAAACATCCTAACGCGTATTTTTCATTTCTTTAATACATTATCAAGAACTATCTAATACAATAACGTTAAACCAGAACAATAACAGAAAATAACACTAATAAATAAATAGGCGCAAAGCTACAACGAATGTTCAAAATGACCTCCCTCAGACGTGATACAAGATTCAACTCTTTGCCTCATTGATTGTCGAATTCGCGCAAATATTCCTGGTGTATTTCTTATTGTCTCACAGCCAGCGATAATTCGATCCCTCAGGTCTTCAACATTTTCGACGAGAGTGGAATAAACTAATGACTCAAGAAAACCCCAAATGCAAAAATCTAGAGGATTCAAATCCGGAGATCGAGCAGGCCAATGTTCCGTACCTCCCCTACCTATCCAACGATTTGGATATACTGAATCAAGTGATTACGTACAATAATGCTAAAATGAACTGGTGCACCATCATGCATGAACCAGAAGTGTTGTGTCGACTGTAGAGGAATTTCTTCAAGAAGAACAGGTAACTTTCTGTAGGAAATTGAGGTAAGAGTCGCCTGTTAGTCATTGTGGGAGAAAATATGGACCGATTAAATGATCATGCTGAAAATGAGCCTCAAAGATTCCATGTGGATTTTCGTCAGCACAGAGGTGATTGTTATGGAAATTTCGTATACACTGCCGTCCAAAATTAGCCTCGTCAGTGAACAAGACGCCATTTGAAAAATTAGGAATCTGAGCGATTTGATGAAGAATCCAATGGCAAAAAACTAGGCGCGGAAAAAAGTCTCTAGGTAGTAGAGCTTGCACACGTTGAATATGAAAGATACAATTGCTGTTCTTCAAGAATTTTAAATATAGTGAAGTTGCTTACATTCAGTATGTTGGCAATTTTTCGAATACTTGTTTCAGGTGACTCCGTAATTAACTCGAGAACTGCTTCTTCTAGTTGCACAGTTCGTACTTCTCGAGGGCGCCCGCAGTCAGCCGTTTGTTTCTTAAATGTACCATTTTCGCGCAAACGTTGGTGAAGAGAAGCAAATATTGTATGATGGATACAACTCAGCATACAATCGTCGAACTGCCGACCATCTCCATTACTTCGACCATAGACAAAATGCATGTCTGACAATTCCGCATTTGTATAATTTTCCATTCTTCTCGATAAAAGAAAAATTAATTACTTATTATCATTAATGTTATACCAAACTGAAAGCTTGAAAATTAAATAACGCTTATTTGACATTTCGTTGAAATATTCGTATTTAACAGAATGTTGGCAGTAGCCTACTAGCATCGCTACTAGATAATGTATTAAAGTAATGACAAATACGCGTTAAGATGTTTTATTATTTTGCATAAAAACGGCGCCCGATACGAAAAAAGGGCAGAAGAGATTTTTTGTTACAAATTGAACGAGGGATTCAAAAATGATTTCTCATTTGATATATCTCAGTGGCGTACCATTTTTTTCTTTAAAAAAATGAGATCATTACCCGTATGCGCGCCAATGATGAACGTAAAATTCTCAATTGCATGTCAAAAAATGCGCAATAATTACCTCTTGATACTTGATACAAATTTCCTCTGCATATCTCGATTCGTTTCAGAGCAATAAATAAATATTTTAAGAAAAACTTTAACACCCCGTATCTCGGAAAACGAAGCATTTGCGGAGTTATATAGCAAACTGTTATTATTTTTCCATGAATAATCACTCCCTGAAGTTTGTCGCACTTATTCACTAACAGGTTATCAGGTTTTTCAAAGAGGTTGAAAAATATATTTAGAGATGTTTCTTCGGAAGTAGCTTTAAAAAACTAAATATGGTAGGAAAACACTTCACCAAATCAAATGATCTCGACAGAGCTACAGTCAACAAAATACAATGCGCAGAATATGAGAAAGTATATATCGGACAGACAGAACATTACCTCAAGACTAGCCTACCAGAACATGAAAGATACAAGACATGGAAACCTACTGAAAATTACTAATAAGACAGGCCACTTTGAAAATACATAAATTATTGGAAAACAACGAATTAAAAAAACAGGAGCCTACAGGAGATGATCAACATGAAGAAATATAAAAAAAGTACATATTTTTTTCCCAGCTCTCATTCACATCTGATAAGTAAATCAAAATTACCACAATAGTCGATTTATCCTTTCAATTTTTTCGAATCATGGACGCCTATGGTCATTTATTTCTTATGAATTTCAACAGCATCTGAAAGAAATCGTGATTTCTCAAAAAAACTAGTTTTCTCAATCTTCAATGGTGACTTTGATTCCTTACACTATTCATATCCGTATATATGAATATTCATTCGTCAATCAAAGTATATGTAAAATGTAAATGTTCCTTCTGATCGAAGTTTTTTACATAAGCATTCTATTTATTGTTTGGTAATGTATTGTTATCAATTGAAATGTCGTAAAATTTTATCCCTCTTCATTTGGGTATATTTAATCAATCTGGAACTTTTTATTTTTATTACATAATTTAAATTAATGTTTACATAATTTTTTTATTATTTTTATATTCGTAATTCCTAATACCCCTGAAGATGACTTTTTGAAGTCGAAACATCGGCAACAGATCGATATTGGTTTTAGATATTTGGACCTCAACCCAACCAATTAAGTAAATATATTTCAGTTTATGTGGATCGAAAAATGTTAAAAAAAAAATTATGAAACGAGGTATCCAAAACAATCAGTAATTCAGCTCAGCTTCTGGGACGTTGGACATCCTATTAAACACAGTACATAATCATGGTTTTTCGAAAACTAATGGCATATCGAATAAATTTAGACAATTGAATAACGCAATCAAGTCCGACCACTTTGTCACTCCGTATCCTCCCTTCATCTCAGTGAGGTGGATATGTTTTTTTAATAGATGTCGCCTGTCCAACGAAGCGGTGTATTGATAATGATACCATTTTTAGATAAAGCTACCGAATTGGAATCTGAGCTTCAGGTGTTATCTTAGAAATTCTTTGAATTGTTTAGTGGGCATGGGACAACGACATATCTACTGCGGTTCAGTTTTTCAGTATTCATTGTTCAGGGTGATTCAAAAGTACTTTGACAAACTTCACGAAGTGATTCCTCACAATATTATAATATGAATTGTCCAAATAAATATATGTCTGGGAATGCTTAGTTTCCAAGATACAGGGTGTTGAAGTTTTATTTTTATGTTCGTTTTTTTTTAAATAACTTTCGAAATACGGACCTTAATCAAACGAAAATTGGTATTGAGAGGTTTATTGAGGTGTCCAATTCGAACCTGATACTATTGTTCTTTCTCGTAAGGGGCGCCACCTACACGTCTTTCTCTTTTTTGAAGATTCATAACTTTTTTGAGCGTACTTCTAGCACATTTTTCATTAGAAAAATCAATTTCTCTATCATATCTACGTAAAAAAGCTACACCTGTTACAAGTCGCTATAAGCAACCGTTTTCTAGATATTTGAACTTGAAAATTTCAAGTCGATTATTTGATAATCGATGCTGATTCGTGTTGAAGTTATTACCATTATTTTGCATTTTCACAAGAATGCTTAGGAAATTAATTTGACGTTTAAGTAAGTAGTTTTGGTTTCCTGTAGGGGGGGCCACCTATTCTATTTATTTTCACTCGTTTGAAATAGTTATTTTTGTATCAAGGGTGCAAAATCTGTATTTGTTTTAATAAAATTTGCAAGAAATATCAACATTTTATTTCAAGAAATTTTGAATATGTAGAATAAAATGAAATGAAGGAAACTAAATTGTATTCTGATAAATTGTTCTAAGTGTCCATCTTCAGCGAAGATACAGGCATTCAGTCTTCTAGTCATTGAATCTCGTACCCGCTCAAAAATTATTGGTGTGTTTCTTATTGTTTCACAGGCGTCTACTATTCGGTTTCCTAGATCTTCCTCGTTCGCTACTGGAGTTTTATAAACTAGTGACTTCAAATGTCCCCAAAAATGAAAATCTAGCGGGATTAGATCTGGGGACCTTGGTGCCCACGCCTGGTTAGGTTCTTTTACCGATCCATCGATTTGGATAGACAGTGTTAAGGAAACCCCTGGCGACAACGCTAAAATGGGCCGCAGCCCCATCTTACATAAACCACATGCGGATACGAATTTATAATGGTACATTCTGAAGTAGTCCCGGCAATTCATTTTCCAAAAAGTCTCTGTAAGTTGCGCCATTCAGTCGGAACGGAAGAAAGAAAGGACCTTTCAAGTAATTATCAATTATTGCCGCCCATACGTTTACAGATAATTGATACTGATAATCAATGCGTGCGGATTTTCCAGAGCCCAAACATGGTTGTTATGAAAGTTTGTGATAGCATTTCGGGAGAAGTTTGCCTCGTATGTGAAGAGTACATATCTTGAAAATTGAGGATTTCCAACCAATTTTCTCAAAAACCACTGACACATAGTAATGCGTTGGAAAGTCTCGTGGAAAAAGACCTTTGAATATGGTATGAATAAAATTGTTGATCGTGGTTAATATAACTCTTAGATGGGCCGGAGCGGATACTAATTTCTAACGGTACATTCTGAAGTTGCGCCATTCAGCCGGAACGAAAGAAAGGAAGGACCCATCAAGTAATTATCAATTATTGCCGCCCATAAATTTACAGAAAATCGATACTGATAATGTCTTTCACTAACTGCGTGCGGATTTTCCAGAGCCCAAACATGGTTGTTATGAAAGTTTGTGATAGCATTTCTCTCAAAAACCACTGACACATAGTAATGCGTTGGGGAAAGTCTCGTGGCAGAAGAGCTTGTACCCTTTGAATATGGTATGGATTAAATTGTTAATCGTGGATGATTCTCCAAACTGTGGACTGAGTAAAATTGAGAGCTTCAGCAATTATTCTTGTACTTGTTTCTGGATTCTCCTCGAGAGCGTTCAAAACAGCTTTTTCCAATTCTGGGGTTCAGACTGCTCGTGGTCTTCCAATAATATCAGCTGTCCTCTTAAAGCTACCTGTTTCTGCCAAACGACGGTGGAGACTGGTAAATGTGCTGAAGGCAGTACTCGATTACGAAAACGCTTCTGGTAAATACGTCTTGATTCGCGCGCATTGCCATCCGCAAGGCCACAAACAAAATGCATTATTGTTTAAATAATCAATTTTTTCAAAATTAGTGTTTTGAAACTTACAGAAACTTCAGCAAAACAACAAAACGTTTAACTGTCACATAATATGTAATTACGAGAACTACTTACTCAAACGTCCAATTCATTTCGTAAGCATTCTTGTGAAAATGCAAAATAATGGTAATAACTTCAACACGCATCGATTATAAGAGACACCTTCAAATCAGAAAAAATCCTTACTTTAACCAGAATTTATATTCTCAAGATACTAGTATACATACACAAAAATATTGGAAACTACACCAAACACTCTGATATTCACTCGTATCCAACTAGAAACAACAATAAAACGTATGTATACAAAAATTCAACCATGAATATTTCAAAAAATCTCCGGAAGGTGCTGGTATACAATTGAATAATATGCTACCCTCCGATCTCAAATCTGTTCAATCCATCAAACTGATTACAAACTGCTTTTATGACCTTGGTGAATTTGTTGAACATTGCAAACCTCATCAAAATATTTTGATTGTGCCGTAACTGAAAATTTTAACTTATTATATTGTCTCCTGTTTATTTTAACTTGTGATCCTGCTACAGATAATGTTACATGTGAAAACTACTTGACGACACTTATCCACTTCACTGTAAATGGCTATCGGTAATTAAATGAATGAATGAATGAATGAAAGATCACAAGATAGATCCTCTAATTTGGCGGATGGTGTTTGGTGACTTATGATGTGAGATTCTTGAAGAAATGAAACATAATTCACAGCTAGGAACCCAATTTGCGAAGATGCCATAGCAAAGCATATTCTGAATGTTTCATAACTTACGAAGAACAAACAAATAGGAGTAACAAGCAAAATTCACGAACACTAACTGTCTGATATTCAAACGACCCTTTCTATACAATTTTTGAAGGCTATGAAAACCAACACAACACTACAAGATAGTCATTTGTGGAACAATAATGATAAACGCAGGCTAACTGAAATCCTCTTTTTTCCAGCTTTAGGCCAAATCAAGCCTCATCCACAGTTTCGTTCCATCCAGAACAATTACTGCATCACGACCCTTGGATTATCAAAGGAGTTGCATGTTCAATTACTTCCCATCCAGCATCGAATCACCTGAGAATTGGCAGATTGAGTCGTCAATGTGAAATCACTCCTTGATTGGAAAGGGAAACATCCTCAGTTGAATATTGAATGGAAATATTTTTCTGAGAATTGAAAAATTTCACTATAAAAATCTAGTTATTTTTTGTGAATATCTAACAAAAAACAACAGATTATATCTTTGAGTTAGGGTCCTTCCTCAATATCTAACAGATGCAGTCAGTTCAATGTCCAGCGTAGCTTTAGCCGGGGAAGTAGTTTATTTCTGTTAGATATTTAGAAAAAATAACTTCATCGTGGATTTTTCAATTCACAGAAAAATCCTCCTATTCAGTATTCAATTGAGAACATGTATACCCCACAAGAGGTTATCTTGAACGATTAATTTTATGGACATCCTGGTCATATTTTCAAACAAATCACTTCTTGATGTTGAATCACCAATATCTGATTTTCACTTTCTGAAAATGACTCCAAAATTGATGCCAAAATGTCATACTTCTCAAATTCCTAGGCGCGATTTAACCCGAACTTCGAGTTTTCAAAATAATCCAGATTATGGCACCG
This sequence comes from Gonioctena quinquepunctata, assembly GCA_018342105.1. Taxonomy (NCBI): domain Eukaryota; kingdom Metazoa; phylum Arthropoda; class Insecta; order Coleoptera; family Chrysomelidae; genus Gonioctena; species Gonioctena quinquepunctata. Next base: position 58,711 of record JAFIRS010000570.1, read on the forward strand.
CAGTTTTTTTTATTCCGAATTGACTTATTCTAAGTATACATACTCAATTCTGAAACAGAAAATTATTCTGAAGAAAGTTCTATCAGAATCGATCTGTTACGAATCTAAGATGATTTTCTGGTTATATTCATCGTTTTACTACGTCAGTAGGGTCTAGGTTATTAGTCGAGAGTCGAAGTTGAGTATATGAAATGCTAGAGTAACCCACCTTAATTTCCCATCGAATGATATGAAAATAGCCAGTAGGTTATTGAGTATTTAAAAATTCCTGTTTGGTTCATTTGAAAATCGCCTGAGCCTATATGGTACAAAATGTGACCAGCAATGGGATATGAGAAATTTGCCTGGCTTCACAAATTTGCTCGTTTTGAAAGAGATAATAATTCATGAGAGGCCATTCATGACTTCGGAACTGATATATTATGTTTTTTGTCAACTTTTCTTATCATAAGAGACATTGATTTGATATTTCAGAATATTACTTCTCAACTTTCATAATAGTTAGAATCAACATAACTTGTTCTTCAGGTAAAGCATTCACAAAACGCAAATGAAAAACCTTCAGATGTTTGGAGCAAATTGCAAAGGATGGAAATATTTGTACAGCTCAATGTACTTGTATGGCCGGAAACAGTGAAGTTACTTTTGTGCCATATTATTTGAGCAGAGTATGCAAACACCATGAGGAAGGCAATGTCACGCACAGATTTGGAAGCTCTGTGGCCAATGCCATCCAGTCAAATAATTTATTAGACGACTGATGGTCTCTTGATCAGTTATTTAGTATAAAATAAAAGAATGTCTTGACATCAAATGAATACATACTGTTTGTGTTTGATCATAATACTATTTTTATTTAATTTTAGAATTGATATCATGACAACTTCATCTTTTATTGCATTTTTAGTTGTTTTTGTCAATTATTAAATGGTTGTTTATTAGTTGTTTAACTCATTCAGTCAATTACTTTAAATTTAATAGCAATCATAAAAACTGGTTAAAAAGTATATCCTATATCAATATTTTTATATAGTATAATTTCAATAAATATCATGATACTTACGATCCCTGGTACGTAACATGAATTTTGACTCAATAAATTCATAAATAATTTTTAAATTTTAATATTACAATGCCCTTCACAAGATTTGATGAAGTCTTTCCATAAATGCCTGAAATATTTATAAATGGAAGGTTAAGATTGAAAAACACATATTTCAATATATTTTTTTATCTGTTGAGACACCAGAATCCTAGGGAAAATTTGTATTCCATTAATTCATATATACAAAATCCTTGGAGTACCTTTCATACCAAAATCTTAGACCAATTAGACTCATGTCCTTTGCACTGAAGACTCTAGAGAAGCTAGTAGACAGGCACATGAGGACAAGAGAAAACACTGTAACTATAACACCTACAGGACCGGCTGCCCAACAGAATCAGAATTCTACCAACTTGTTGAGAGGGTGAACTATTAGGTAGGGGTCTTTTTACACTTAGAAAGAGATACAAAAACACTTCTATAGACTCAATCATCAGGGCTCTTAGGCGTCAAGATCTCGAGGAATCATTTTTTGACTGGATAGAATCAACGCAAAGGAACAGGAGGATTCAAAACAGAAAGGGAAAATGTCCGCAGGAAGGTACTTTTTCCAGTCCTTTAGAATGTGGTCATGGGCGGACTTTGAGAAACATAGAACCTTTGGATATGTCGATCATATAGTGGTCCTGGCGTAGGATAAATATAACATAAAACATAGAGCAAGAGGTTATGGTTAGAAATCGACGGACTTGGTGAAGCTGAATATCAACCCCCAAATAGCCACCATAGTAACATCCATTCAAAGACTGAAACCTAGGTCATATAAGTATTTGAAAATGAACTGTACAGATTCAGGGTTATGTCAAATATCTCAGATTAACACTGGACTCGAAACTGACCCAGCGCTAAAATCTGGCAGGGGTGACCAGAAAAGAGGGGCTTCACAGAATATGACCAGGTACTCCATTGGGGAAAAATATAGGGAATGAGACTACATATGATGTATTATATTGCATGATATGGTGCAGCCAAACATAACATATCCTTGATGTGATACCCAAAGAGACAACAAGTGAAGCTGTATTACAAAATTAAGCAAAGTCCAAAAAGTTTGTGAAAGGATCACCTGGGCAATAAAATCAACGCCACTGAGACCTGTCTTTCAATCCTTCAAGGTACAAATTGGACAGCTAAGGAAAAATAGCAGATCCCTATTTTGACAGACAGTTCCAAAGGCTGTTAAGACTATGAGAAGTCACGAAGTGACGTCCTTAATATCATGGAAATGTCAGAACGTAACAGATTCAAAAAACTATATGAATCTACTAAGTATCTGCAGACTTGTTAACTTCAAACTGGTAGCAAATGATATACCTCATGCATGGATATACGTCGGTGAAATATCACTTCAATAAAATGGTTCTTTATAATGGCGACTTTACCTGCAGATTATGCGGCAATGATCCACAAACAGTGTCACCCATATTGTAACTTTTTGGGCAACCGATTGGTAAACCAGAATATGGAATACTTGTATAAAATTGCGAAAGGAAAAGAAACATACAGGAGTGGTACTGTGAGAAAAAGCCACAGGCAGGATACAATAGGCCAATAGAAAGAAGTGTCATTGGAGTCCTCATTCAGACGAGTCTACGGGTGAAATTTCCATTAGGTTAACCCGAGGCTGAAGTATCAGGAACTTCCACATTGCCAAGTGGTATCTATAAAGCATTTTCACCGCTCTCTAGAAAAATATTGTGGGAAGAAAGCCAAAGAAGATTGTATTCATTAATTTAGATTTGCAGAATTTTATATTATAAAAATTTATCGCATTGAATATCTTAAGTTTCAAGATTAAGTAAGAGCAACAAAACTGTAAATAAACCCTGCGCAGCGGTATTCTCAAAAGAGTAATTCGATGTATTAGAAAGAAGTTTCTATTACCTGTACATATAAAAGGTGAACTCCTGAATGACTGACTCATGAATAAACTAATGAACTCTTCTCGAGAAAAAAGTGATAATTACTCGATGTTTGCTTACAGGTCTTTCAAATAGAAATGTGATTTTTCACTATTGAGGGTGCAAAAGATAAAATGTATTGAATTCTTTATCTATCAAGCAAAACTTTCGAGAGGACTGTTTCTTTCTTAATTTTTTTTTCTTCATACACTCTATAGCACATCTATGACTATGTTTTTGATTTTTTCGTTTGTTTTATCCTCATTTGGGCCTGCAACTATGATACTTGGTGCACTTCTTATCAAGTGGGAGAGTTGTAAAACATAAATTAAATTTAATATTGAATAGAACATTTTTCTGTGAATTGAAAAATCCACGATAAAATTAAAGTTCAGATTACAAAAAAATCAATGATATCCACAAATCATGTTGTTTAAATTTCTCCGGGGAACCCAAATTGGCAATTTCCTTGAAAACAAATGATGATATTGTTGACCGCCGGTTGGCTTAGGAAAACTTACAAGACATACGGTTCTGTAAATGGAAAATAATAGCTCTTTCTATGATATCTCCCTATAGTCGCTCGAAAATTCGAATAATATTTTTTTTCTGTAGGTAGATGAGCAATGGTTTCTTGAACGCACAGCACTATAGCGCAACAAATTGTGTTTTCTATGGGTGGGATAGGAAACTTCTACCTCACCGTGCCCATCGCAGTTTCAGTAGTAATATTCCAACAATTCGAACAATTGACAGCATTTCAGATAGAAGGAAGCAAAGAGTGTGATAGGCATTAGTAGTTGTATGTAGCAATGCATTGCGTGTATGGCGCTTTTTGCAGATACCTAACTAATTGCAACAGCCTACTGCAGGTAATTATTCATTAATTGACTTTCTTGCTTTACAATGTTCTTATCCTGCACAAGAATCCTTTGAAGACGACCGCTTGGCCGATGTAACGGCCTACTATGCGTCCGCACTTTATTCGGGAAACACTTGAATTTACTCCGATAGGATAATTATTTTATTTATTGGAGGTTTTACGGTAACGTTGGTGTTTATCGCTTCTTGTATGGACTTCTCTCGGATGCTTCTCTCGATTATCCACTTGGGAGCCAGTAATTCATATGGCGATAGTGTATAGGTATAGAGGTATTTCGATTATTTCTCATTTTCTTCACATTCAGTTCGTGTTGAGCTAGGTCAATTCAGTACATATAAAGTTAGGAAGCTATATGAAGCGGACACCGTACACCAAAAATTCTCATTGGGAACACAGTATGAATTTAGACAAACGAATTGCCACTGGCAGATATGTTAAAAAAATAGTTATTCTTAGGAAAGACACAGAAATCATTTTATGTAGTTATCGATCACTAGTGATTTCCATGGAAAAAAATATGCCCAAAGATAGATTCAAATCTACCAAAACAAAAATAACCTGTCTCTGTATGAAAGAATCCGAGTGGTGGAACGCCAATAGTAGGCTTCAATTTTTTCTGAAATGGGTTATGAAATTGAGTTTCATGCAACATGGCTTGAGAACATATCAATTCCAAGATTTCTCAGTGATTTTGCCCAATACCTACAATAAGATATTCATATGTTCAGTGGAAATATACGGAGCATTTTGGCTATCACTAACAAAAAAGTAATTTATCTCTTTGTTGAACCAGGAATAGTAGATTGTATGTAATATTTCAGAAAAAAATCAAACAGTTTCCAACAATAATACTTTGAAACTCAATTCTCTATCTCATTCGGAAAACGTGCATCATCCGAAACTCATCGTTTGAAAATGCTACTTTTTCAGAAAACTGATACTGAACATTTTTGTAGAGAATATTGATTGCTATAAAAAATCGTAGGAGATGTATTCGCCAGACATACCGGCCATCCTGGACTAGGTAACGCAGTAACAATAAATTCGTAGATATGACGTTTTCCGTTCATTTACACTTCCGCACACTTCCGTACGCTGTCTCTTATGGAGGTCATCAGCATGCAGAACATTCCTAACGGTCGTTTCTCGTACATTCTCGATTCATCCGGTGCCTTCTCTGAGTACTCTGCTTACATGCTCACACAAAATAAATCATAAACAAAAAATGGTGTACTTGATGATGAATGCTATCGGCCTGGGTTATGGACTTCGTACATAATAGTTGCTCGAATGAGGAAATATTTATCATGGAATAATCGTAAACTTCATCTACTAAAGTCAATTTGAGCTTTCTCCACCCTAAAAAGGTCCGTTTACTGAAGGGGGAAACGAAACGAAAACGATGAACTTTCGAAAGCATTGGTGCTTCACTTTCAGCACCTGATCACATAACTTCAATTTTTTTCCAGTGAGTCCATTTTCATTTTCAGCCTTTCATTTCCTATCTACCGTTGTGAGCCAAAATTCACATAATAACATAAAAGTAGAAATAAAGGAAATGATAACAAGAATGGAAGTACCTAAGAGTGGCGACAAAGTAAAAAAAATGATACTCAAAGAAATGTGTATGATATTCATTTGGAACAGTCAAATAATATCTGTTCATATTTTCAAACAACTCACCCTTCTGAATCATATACAGTGTGACCCACTTAAGACCGGAGCACCCTTATAAAATCTACATTTTCCGACTGATTGGATTTTTTCTTTTTTCAGCTGGAAGGGTATTAGAAAGTCTACGTTTGACCAAATTTGCAAAATCAAATTCCAAATTTCAGGGCATACTATGATTTTTTTTATGTTCTAAATTGCTTAATTTCATTAGCGATTTTTTTCGTGAAATTTTGACTTCACCACTGGATTCAGCATCCTTCATTCAGGTGAATTCTGAAATTTTATTTGAAAATATTCGTTTGCAACAAAGTTATAACAATATTAATTTTGATAACATACCATTATTTATGAATATTTCTGACAAATTCTGAGAATCGGCAACACTGTCAACAGAAACGTAGAATATCGTTGGGGTTTCTGGTAGAAATTCGAATTCATAACACAAATTGTTCTCGAGTTATATTATATTGTAAAATGGTATTTTTGAAAAAAAATTTAATATCCATAACGTCGAGAATCTGGCTTCTCATGATATCCATTATTGTATCAACCAAGAATTTTCGAATGAAATGAAAACTTCTTTTGATTTTAATTGCAAATTTTTAGATGGCTAACAAATGACTTCGATAATACAACATTGAGTAATGTTGGTCCATAATTATCTAGCCCTTATCGATACATTTCAAATTGTTGTTGCTTCCACCAAACCACCATCCGATTCTATACATTATTCATAACTCTTTCGAATATTTGTTACAGTATTTTTGAGTCCTTCGGGTGTTATTTCTCTACAAGCTTGACGTATTCTTTCACACAACTCCTGTCGAGTTCTAGGGCGGGATTTGTGAACTTTTTGTACAAGGAGACCACACAAGAAGAAGTCGAGTGGGGTCAAATCGGGGGACCTGGGTGGCCATCCAATCAATTCACTTCCTCGACCAATCCAGTGATGAGAAAACTGTTCATTCAGCAAATGTTCAATAATTCCAGCATTATGCACAGAGCATCCATCTAATTGAAAAAGTTTATTCGTTCAACAATAGGAAGATCATGATTAGCATCCAATAGTTCGGTTCTGAAAAATTCTAGTAATTTCATGGAATTTATATTTCCTTAAAAAATGGGCCTATGATTCATTCATTCAATATTCCGACCAACATTCACTTTTTCCGAATATTGTCTTTTGCAGTTTATAACCCAATTAGGGTTTTCGGTTGCCCAAAATCAGTGTTATGAGATGGAACAACACAGGTGGTCGTGAAAGTGGCTCAATCGCTGAATAAAATACACTCTAAAAAACGTCTGTTTCTCAGGTATCCTCCTTGTGCCCACAAACAAAATTCTAGTCGTTTTTTTTGATCTCCGTCTTCCAGGGCATGCAAAAACTTGGGTTTGAATGGTTTCATTTTGTATTTTCTCAGGCATCTCCGTATGTTTTCCCTTGGTGAATTCAAATCTGGGCTTGCCACTCTCAAACTGGCATTGGGATTATTCCTAAAGTAATCCAATATAACCTGTTCGTGTCCAATCCTTCTTCTCACATTATTTCTCAAAATATTCTTCGATACAGCTCCTGTTTCATTGAAACTTTTATTTATTTGTGCACTGTAATATTACTGATAGGGGGGCGATCTGGATGTCGATCATTGAATATTTTGCATACCTCTCTTTCACTTCTACCATTGTATCCAGAAAGACACACGATTTCAATTTTCTTTGCAAAGACAATTGTAATGTCATAACGTAATATCATCCTATTGTAATTGAATATTAATCAATACCTTTCCCACATTCGAAATATGAGACTCAATCTATCATTGTCGGGGCTTACTTTCGTTTTACTCAGATAACTATTGAAAATAAAATCACAGCCTACCTTTTCTCGAGTTAGATACATTTTTAAATTTTCAATTCAATAATAATATTTTGACACTAGCGAACGAAGAAGGAAACAAAATAACTTTGCGGAAGAAGTCGGATATCCTGTATAAGGAGATAATACCAGAACCCAAAAACTCTGACAGTATCTTTCATCATTACTTCATTCCTAATGTGTACCCCTTTCTAGATGTTATAGAGAACAATTTGTGTTATGAATTTCTACCAGAAACCTCAAAGATCTCCTACGTTTGTGTTGACAGTGTTGCCGATTCTCAGAATTTGTCTGAAATATTCAAAAATAATAATATTATTATAACTTTGTTGCCAATGAATATTTTCAAATGAAATTTCAGGATTTACCTGAATGAAGGATGCTGAATCCAGTGGTGGAGTCAAAATTTCACAAAAAAAATCGCTAATAAAATTTAGCAATTTTGAACATACAAAAAAATTATAGTATGCCCTTAAATTTTGAATTATATTTTGCAAATTTGGTGCAAACGTAGACTTTTTGATACTCTTCCTGTTGGAAGAAGAAAAAATCTAATCGGTTGGAAAATGTAGATTTTATAAGGGTGTTCTGGTCTTAAGTGGGTCACACTGTATATTATTTCAGTTCATTATATAGATACAATGTTGAATGTTGGAAGATAATGACTGAAGTCATTTCAATCGCAGATGATTCCATATCCGATTTTATGAACACTCTGTTCTAATTTTCAAACAAATCACTTGATACAATGTCAAAAAAAAAATGTTTAACCCATTCGTTTCGTAAGCATTCGCATTTTCTCAATAAAACCAGAGCAAGATAAAACATTGTAATTTATTTTTGGAAAAGATTTCGCTGAAATATTTCTCGAAGAAAAACACATTTGGTCAAGGGAATAAAAAATAAACTCAAGTTTGAGAAAATAACATGGATAGAAAAGATACAGTGGAAATGGTATGCTTGATAATATTATTTTTCGTGCAATCGCACGCGAAGTGAGTATTTCGCGTTCTCAACACAGTCCGCGAAATTCAATTTCGCGGCCGTTACCCATAGCAACGGTCGCCAAACCAAACGTCACATCGGAAATGACATTTCTAAAGTAAGACAATGACAAGGATTGTTTTTTATTGAATAGAGCATCAATTTGTTAATCAACAACAACAACAACATACTTACTACGCCATAATCATTAACAACACATCAAATGAACACACAGATGAAAACAAGCCAATTCAGAAATGGAGACTTGACCACGCTGATTGGCATCGAAATGCAGAAATAAATGAAAACAATATCACCAGAGTCGGAAGAACAGACAACATTGACACAATAATCGCCAACCTCAATAATATAATTGTCGAAGCAGCAAATGAATCAATAAGAAAAACCAAATACATAAAAAAACACAAAGCTGTACCATGGTGGAATGAAGACTGCTCCACAGCCATAAAAGCCTGTAACATAGCGCTAAAAACATACAAGAGAACAAGAAATGAGGAAGACAAGATTAATTTCAAGAGACACCGTGCACAAGTACGATTGATCACGAAACGTAGTAAGAGAGAATCTTGGAGAAAATATGTACAGAGCATTAACAACAACACTCCACTTTCCTCAATGTGGAAAAAAGTTAAAAACATCTCTGGAATCGAAACATACTCTGCAATAAATGCTATACAGAAAAACGACACCATTATCACCAGGAAAGAAGACATAGCAGAAGAACTGGCCGAACACTATAAACATAATTCCACCAACGCAAATTACGATGAAAGCTTTCTCACACACAAAGTTGCCCAAGAATCCATACCGATTGTGATAGAGAACAACCAAGATCCGATTAATAAACCAATCACTGAATCAGAATTCTAAGAAGCACTCACATCACTCAAGAACACTGCACCAGGCCTTGATGATATCCCAACATCATTTCTGAAAAACTTGCCGCAAGTTGCGAAAAGTCTCATATTACAAATCTTCAACACAATTTGGACAGAACAAAAATTCCCGCAAATCTGGGGACACGCAGTTATCATCCCCATCCTTAAACCAAACAAGTCAGCAACTCATCTACAATCGTACAGACCGATTTCATTGACATGGACAATGTGCAAACTACTAGAAAAAATCATCAATAGAAGGCTTATTTGATCACTTGAAAATAAAAAACAAATCATACCAGAACAGGCCGGTTTTAGACCCCACAGATCAACACACGATAACCTAATAGACTTGCAGAGCCAAATACACGAAGCGTTCGCCAACAAACAGAAATGCATGGCAATCTATTTTGATATCAATGAAGCCTTTGAAACTGCATGGCGTCATCAAATCCTAGTCAGACTTCAAGAATGGGGATACCAGGGAAATATTCTAGCCTTCATCAAAAATTTCTTAAACCACAGGACGTTTCGAATACGCCATGCCGGAACACTATCAGAACACAAAATCCAGGAAAATGGCACACCGCAAGGCTCCATTATAAGCCCAACACTTTTCCTAATAGCACTCAACGACGTCATTCAACCTATGAAAAAACCAGTCCAAGCAAGACTTTATGCCGACGATCTTATAATATTTGCTAAAGGTAAAAACACTGGTAGCCTTGTAACCACTCTACAGGAACAGATACACTCGCTCGAAACTTGGTCGAAAACAACAGGATTCACCATCTCCCCCTGCAAAACGAAAGGCATACTCTTCTCGAAAAGGACAACAGTAGATTCACCAACTATCACATTATATAGTACATACTTAACTTTCACAGATAACATACAATTTCTAGGAATGATATTTGATCAACAGCTTAACTGGAAATCCCACATCAAACATCTCATTCTCTCGTGTCAAAAAAGGCTCAACCTATTGAAATACCTAGCACATAAACAATGGGGGGCAGAAGGAGCGACCCTTCTCACTTCATATAGAGCTCTAATACGCTCCAAAATCGATTATGGTTGCATTGCATATGCGTCCGCAAAACTAACAGTCCTGAAATCGCTAGATAGCCTCCATAATTCAGCCCTACGCACCATCCTGGGAGCTTACAGAACCACTCCTATAAAAAGCTTGGAATGTGAAACCGGAGAACCATCCCTACAACACAGAAGACAACAATTAAGCATGTCCCATGCCGCCAGAATAACTTCACTCGACAACGCACCAACACATAAAAATACAAGAACAACACGTTTCCTGTCAGCATACGAGCAACCAAGAACCGATCCACCTTTCTATGAAAGAATTCGAAGATACCTGAGGTCACTTCAAATGCATAAATTCCCCTCCCTATACCCTATGAATTTGAGTACCCTTCCCCCCTGGCTCATACACCAACCAGTCATCAACATCCATCTATCCCAGTTCAACAAAAACAACACGAGTACTCAATTTATAATCCAGAACTTTCGCGAAATCCTACACCACCATCAAGAATTTGTTGAAATATATACAGATGCATCCAAAACGAACACTGGGGTAGGAGCAGCAGTAGTAACACCCGAATCTACCCTAATCTATAAACTACCGGAAACCAACACGATTTTTACAGGGGAACTCTTTGCAATCTTGCAAGCGTTACGAGTTGCAAAATCGAGCACATCTAATAGGTTCATAATCATATCAGATTCACTAAGCTCCTTACAATTACTTCGTCGAATATACATGAATAACCCGATAGAAAGACTTATAAAAAGAGAACTTCATATCATCCAAACATTGGACAAGGAAGTAGTACTACTGTGGGTGTCCTCGCATATAGGAATACCCGGAAACGAAGCAGCAGACACTAGCTCTCGAGAAGCAATCAACAATCCGAACCAGGAAACACTGCAATATACCCCCTTGACAGACATGAAGTCGTATATTAAAATCAAAATGAAGAATGCTTGGAACACCCAATGGCAGGCCTCACAATGAAAACTACGAGAATGCAAACCAAACGTCGGACCATGGCAAAACGAATCATCAAAAAGAAGAGAACAAGTGATAATGACCCGACTTCGCCTAGGACACACCAGGCTCACACATGAACACCTGTTATCTGGACAAAATGAACCAACTTGTGATATCTGTGAAGTGAAACTTACTGTAGAACATATTATAGTGCAATGTCCCATATTCCAAATTCAGAGAGACACATTTAATATATCAAATAACCTGAAAGAAATGTTAGACTATAATAACAGCAACAAAATAATCTCATTTTTAAATACTTTAGATCTGATCAGAGAAATATAATGTTAATTATCAACTCCACCGCAAATGACCCAAAGGGTTGACGCGAGTATTTGAAATAAAAAAAAAAACATACTTACTCATATTATTTTTCAGGTATTAAAACGGAAAGCGTCGAATTAACAATACTGTCTATCTCTGGAGGAGTGCAAGATACTAAAATATCACTATCAGTATCAGACTTATTTGCATTTTTTCAAGAACTGTCAAAATATTTTATATACAATCAAATATATTACCATAGCAACGCTGTGACTTTGTGAATTAAATTATATTGCTGTTTATTTTGAAGCAATAATATATTTATTTGTAATACTCTATTTTACCAATTTTGACGATTGCACGAAAAGTAGTATGTGTGTATGCCATGACCGCGAAGCCTTTTAGCGACCTCAAGATTATCCTGCCTCAGCCGCAAGCGGCCTCGGCGATAAATTTTCTTTCGGTACGCTAAAATGGTAATTTATGTAACAAGTCCGGAAAATAGGTTTTTTTGGACGATTAGACAAAATTCTGTGAGTCCAAAAAAACTATTTTCGGGCGTGTTGCGTACAATATTTTTTCGGCAACCGTGTAGAATAACAAATCAATGAGACGACATATTTCTTTATTATACATTTTGATTCTTATTTGAATTAAACAGAACAGAACAGAAAATACTACATATCAACAGAAACATTATAATTCTTATTTATATTAATATTAATATTAAAATTCGGGAAATTGCTAATATTGAAGGGATTCAATTTGTTTGAAATGCTTGGTATATTTAAATTCCTTTTGCTGAAGCCAGAACAGAAGCCAAAGTTTCCGATTGGAATTTCCCAAGGCACATTTTCAAAGTCACTATCGCTGCTGCTTTTCATATTTTATTGCGAATTGCGATAAAAAAACATGCAAACTTTTGACAACTAATTTCATATGAACTGTCAGCCGTTTTTTCGTTGCTATGGTAATGATCAACTGCATTTATCAAAACCATACCTACCAAGATTTTCATATTTACAATGACAACAACGACGTGATTCTTCCCGGCCTAGTCCGGGAAGTACGTACTTCCCGGACTAGGCCGGAAAATGCTACTTTCTCAAAGAAAAAGCGTCCGGGAAGTGGGTACATCCCGGACGGTTGCCGAAAAAGGTATTTCGCGGTCTTGGCATACAAATAACTAATTAAATGTGCGATCGGTAGTTATTGAAAATAACTAATCAAGCAACGATGGATAATTTTTTTTCTTGAGGTGTGAAAACTTCTACTTTTGCACTAATTATCCACCGGTACTATGGTTCAGGTTGCTGCCTACCCACCAAACCACACCTCGATGACACCTTCGCAATGTATTGGAACCACCTTGTGATCATATTGTCAATACATGCGGGTCTGGGTTCTCCAATTTTCAACCGACGAAATCAAAAAGGAGGAGGTTTTCTAGTCGACGCGTATATATTTTTTTTTTATTTATCATCACGCATAACTTTTTACAGAGCAGTTCGATTCCGATAATTTTTTTTTTAATTGGATAGGGTGTACTTCGAAATTGATGCCATTTGAATTTGAACAGGAAAATCCACCCCTAAAGGTGGCGAAATGGAGGATATTGATCGTTCATCCTCTGAATTTTGGTCCGTTTACCGATTCTATCAGGCATAACTTTGTAGTGGGTTTTCCGATTTGGATGATTCTTCTTTCAGATAGGGTATACCTCATAGATGATGATATTCCAATTTGGAATGAAATGATCCACTCCTATGGGTAGAAAATAGGGGATGATTGATTTTTCACGTGTGAACATTGGCACACATATGTAGTTGACATTGACAAATCCTCCTACATCCGTCACAATAATTACATTCTATGAACGGATGGAATTATATACAAAGTGATGGAATCAACTAACCAGAACTTTCGACAATAATTTATATTATATAACAATAAATAGTTAAAGTAGATAATCATATTATTTAACAGTTAATAGTTGGAGTAAGCTAGGTAAGTAAGTATTTTGGAAGTAATCAAAAATCAAGTAGGTAGTAATTGGTATATTTCAGCCACAAAAAATTGAAAAATTAAAACTTTTTAACAAAAAATTAAACCGACGAAAAAATCAACTGAAAAACGAAGAATAAAAGAAACCTGCTTAGTCTCAATGATGATTGAGCTCCTAAACTAATGTGAATAACTAATTTTGATTCGGCGCCAAACAAATAATTGTCGAAGAACATTATATTACTTTGAAGAAGTAATTAATCTCCTTCCATCATTTTACGCTTTACCTAATTAATTGCAATTTGTTTGGCGCCGAATCAAATTAGTTATTCACATTAGTTTAGGAGCTCAATTATCATTAAGACTAGGAAGGTTTATTTTATTTTTGCTTTTCAGTTGATTTTTTCGTCGCTTTAATTTTTTGTTAAAAAGTTTTTATTTTTCAATTTTTTGTTGCTAAAATCTACTAATTACTACCTACCTCAATTATTATTCGCGGCAAGCTTTTGAATCTGTAGCTCACAGAATAACCTAGGTCAAACAATCAAAGTTTTTGTTTCTTTTTAGTTCATTTGTATGAAAGCTTGTCCTATTTTTTTAATATTTCAATTCAATTCTATCAAGTCATTCATGAAATCCGTCAATTTATTGAATTCTGACAAAAGTTGATAATCTCCGACCCCAAAAAACCCACATACCAATTTTGAATGGAATTGGGCCATAATAACAAAACACGTCGCCATCTTGGAGCTGCCGTCTTGAATCTATGAATTTTGACAAAACATCATGATGTCCGACCCCAAAACCCCCACACACCAAATTTGAATGGAATCGGGATATAATCACAAAACTCGTTACCATCTTGTACCCGCCATCTTGAATTCGTGAGTTTTGACAAAACAATCGAAATCTCCGACCCCAAAAATCCCCAAATACCAGTTTTTATTGAAATCAGCCTATAACCACAAAACTCGTCGCCATATTGGAGCCGCCATCTTAAATTTATGAATTTTGACAAAAAATTCATGATCTTCTGTCACCGAAAACTCCCATGTACTAATTTTGAATAGAATCTGACCATAATCACAAAACTCGTCATTTTGTTTTTTCTTTAGCAAAAATTCCATAATGCGTTGTCACCGGAATTATGAACCAACCAAATTTCACGGTAATCGGACAACTAGATACGGGTCAAAATTTGCTTGCAAGATTGGTGATCCTTAACAATTCTTTCTTACTATAAACAGCCTAATGACAAGAAAGAAACTGAATAATGATCCATGAATCTGTGCTCATTCATAGCTATTCGATTCTCGTGTTTCAGTTATGAATCTATTCTGAATTTGGATTGTGATCTATCGGTGTTCGGTGAATGGCATATTGGTGGTGGAAATTATCTGTTAGACCCACAACCAATTTCAACTATCATGAAGTCATCGGTGACGCTGCAAAATATTGCTCCTTAGGCGGAAAATTCAGCACGAAACTAACTTCAAATTCACATTTAATATCAGAAAAATTGGCAATCCAGTATGTATACACTATAAATCCAGCAAAAAACCCTTAATCGTGACGCCAATGTCAACATTGATGTTACGTTGACCAGTGTGTATGTAAATAATTGTCATTATATGGAAACCGCATTAAAATGTCGTTTAGATGAACACAAACTGTTACAATTTGTTACAATTAATTATGGAAATTACCTGCATTGTCCTCGAAACAATTATGTAACCGACTTGGATGGACAAGTAGTGGTGTGAACAGGCTGTCAAGATAATGAGAGAAAACTTCTGTTATTTTTTCGAAGATAGGGCAGATGAACTACCCGACATAATCAACCATTCGAGTACATATATATATATATATATATATATACTTCTGCGGATTTTCTTGGGGTTTCTGGTTCGTGGGAATAAGCAAAATTCAGTGATTCATAATTTAATTCCTAATTAATTTTTAATACGTTTCGGTTCGGGGCTCCAAAACTTCTTCAGTTACATTTATTTTTTCTGCAAAGGGGGGGTTATGGTTATGGCATGGTGTACATAATATTTTTGTTTCCTCTTTCTTACCTAAAACACAACTCATGAACATTCTTCAAGTTGATATGCGATTGCTGCTTTTTTTGGGGTATTTCCTTTTTTTAATTTTTTTTTTGTGTTTTTTTTTTTGTGGCCAATTGGGCGGTTATAGTTGATTGAGCACTCATTGCTTCCTCTTTAATTTGTCATTATTTGTTCCAGTAGCAAACATGTTAATTTACACTTATTTTCAACTTTATACAAAATAAATTATGCTTATTGTTCTGTGAACCATATTACTTGGCAGATCGCAGCGGAAAACTAACATTCATAGACAGCTAGATGTCTTCATAAGGTTTATGACAGTTGTCACTCTTGGATTTTGTGTGTGTTGCCCTCTCTGTTTGTTATTTGAAATTTGATACAAGGGGGTTTTGTCATTTATGTTTTTTTTTTTTATAATTTTATCAACATATAACGCTGTTTTTTGGGTTAACATGTGGACAAAATCAACCCGAAGAATGGTTCCAATTTAAAAGTTTGTGCTGCCATCTGTTGTTGTTTTTTTGTGATTTTGTTTCGGTGATTGTGCTATATTTAAAATTATGAACGATAATTACTATTTTTGTAGTTATGAATTATGCAACAATCAAGACAAACAAGATAGAAATATTGATAGACAAACAAGGCAGGAATATTGATAGTAAGCATTTTGATTTTAAATGATATTATGGTATGTTTTACTGAGGTTTTCAATATCAGTTTTATCGTTTAGTGAATTTGGTTCTAGTTTAATGTGTATCATCTCGAGAAATTATCTTTTTTTGATGTTTTTTTCAGTTGCTAGTATTTTTGTATCCTTGTAGTTGAATTCATGATTGGTTGATCTTTTATGTTTATTCAACGCCGTTGCCGCATTTTTTTTGTCCATCTTGTCGATTGTAAGGTTTTATAAGATATTGGGAAGTTTGTCCAATATATACTTGGTTACAATTTTCTTCGTTGCACGGAATTTTATAAATCACATGTGTTTTTTGTTTTTGGATTGTCTGTTTTTAATTTGGAAAATGTTGTTTTGTTAAGTGTGTTATATCCTTTGTGTCCAACTTGTAGATTGTAAGGTTTTATAATATTTGATATTTTTTCTGACAATCTTTTTACGTAAGGTAGTCCTGAATGACGATTATTTGACGGACTACATAAAGAAAACATGCCTCTCCGACCAATTATATCGAGCAATCAATCGCCTTTCGAACAATTGTCAAAATTTTTAGCAAACATTCTAAGTAACATTACTTGCAAAAGTGAGTATTTTATAAAAGACTCGTTCCATTTCAAATCACAAAAAACAAAAAAACACATGTGATTTATAAAATTCCGTGCAACGAAGAAAATTGTAACCAAGTAAATATTGGACAAACTTCCCAATATCTAGAATCCAGAATAAATGGACATAAATACACAAAAAATAACAAAAAAAAACTAGAACCAAATTCACTAAACGATAAAACTGACATTAAAAACCTCAGTAAAACATACCATAATATCATTTAAAATCAAAATGCTTACTATCAATATTCCTGTCTTGTTTGTCTATCAATATTTCTATCTTGTTTGTCTTAATTGTTGCATAATTCATAACTACAAAAATAATAATTATCGTTCATAATTTTAAATATAGCACAATCACCGAAACAAAATCACAAAAAAACAACAACAGATGGCAGCACAAACAAAACACAATTATGTTTACCAGAGTATTTTGAAATTAGAACCATCTCTTCGGGTTGACTTTTTCCACATGTTAACCCAAAACAACAGCGTTATATGTTAATAAAATTATAAAAAAAAAATCCTAAATGACAACCACCCCCTTGTATCAAATTTCAAATAACAAACAGAGAGGGCAACACACACAAAATCCAAGAGTGACAATTTGTCATAAACCTTATGAAGACCTCTAGCTGTCTATTAATGTTAGTTTTGCGCTGCGATCTGCCAAGTAATATGGTTCACAGAACAATAAGCATCATTTATGTTGTATAAAGTGGAAAATAAGTGTAAATCAACATGTTTGCTACTAGAACAAATAATGTCAAATTAAAGAGGAAGCAATGAGTTCTCAATCAACTATAACCGCCCAATTGGCCACAAAAAGTAAAAACAACACCAAAAAAATTAAAAAAATTAAATTCCCCAAAAAAAGCAGCAATCGCATATCAACATGAGGAATGTTCATGAGTTGTGTTTTAGGTAGGAAAGAGAAAACAAAAATATAATGTACACCATGCCATAACCCCCCTTTTCAGAAAAAACAAATGTAACTGAAGAAGTTTTGGAGCCCAGAAACGAAACGTATTAAAAATTCAATTATGAATCACTGAATTTTTCTTATTCCCACGAACCAGAAACCCCAAGAAAATCCGCAAAAGAATATTGAACGTAATGGTTCAAGAACCCACACAATCCAAATATATATATATATATATATATATATATATATATATATATATATAGATATATATTTAGATATCATTTTTGCCAAACTGAAACAAAATAATATACCTGGAGATGAAGAAATTATTCAGAGGATATTGTTTCAACAAAGTAGCACATTCTGTCCAGAGCTCTCATCATAACCCAACAGAAATCATCATTTGCTGTATATTTTGTGCAGTGGAGGGCAATATGCGAGCAAAATAAGAATATGTGAGAATTGTGAAAAAGGAAATCCTTCACTCCAATTCAATTCTGTTGATATCTTCAGAGAGAGAAAGAGATGTCTATAAAGTAATATATCAGAAATTATTTTTATTACATTACAAGCTTTTATTTAGTTTCACCTGACTGTGTGTCTGTAATCAAATCTTGCAAGTTGAATTTGACCCACTTCTAGTTGCCCGATCAACGTGAAATTTGGCAGGTGTTCATAGTTCCCGTGACAATGCATTATGTGTATTTTGTTGGAGAAAAACCAGGATGGCGGCTTTAAGATGGTGGACGAGATTTGTGTCTATAGTCATTCGACTCAAAATTGTATGTGGGGTTTTTCGGGGTCAAAATTCATAAATAAAAATGGCAGCTTCAAGATGCCGAACGAGTTTTGTGATTATGATCCGATTCAATTCAAAATTGGTATGTAGGGGTTTTCAGGGTCAAAGATTATGAATTTTTTTCAAAATTCATTAAATTAAAATGGCGCTTCCAAGATGGCGGACGATCTCTGTGATTATGGTCCGATTCTATTCAAAATTTGATGATACTGTTCGAAAAGTCAAATCTGCTGGAGAAAGCTTGACGAGGAAACATAGCATGTATTTTATTAAGTTTACCTGAATCGATAATATTGTCGTTACTGCCATCGAGACATTATCGTCTGAAAAAATCACTATTGATTTTGTGAAAAGTCGTTATTGGATGAAGAGACAAAAAAAGGCATATTTGCTACCGGTCTCATTGTGACTGATGGAGCTGCATTTGGTTCAAGAGTACGTGGAATGACACATATTCGATGTTTTGGCTGCAATCAAATAGGTCACGTCCAATACAACTGCCCCAACAAGAAATTTAGGAAACATTTCCAGAAACGACATAATGCGAATATGTCAGAAGATTTTTCAAGACAGAGATGACGAATGTCAAAACTTTCCTGATGATGCTGAAGGTGTAGCTTTCATGGTGAACAATTGAAGCTCCAGTTCCAACTACAATGAACTTTCTCGAATGATCTGGTATGTTGACTAAGGTGCCTTAGATCATTTGACAAACGATATTCAAGTTTTGGAGGATGTAAAGGAGTTGGAGAAACCAATAAAAATTGGAGCTGCAAAGCAGGAGAAGATTTGGAGGGAACACATGTTGGCAGTATCAGAGTGTCCAATAACGTCGACGGAAGGATTCACAGTTATACTTTACTGGATGTTATTTACGTACCCAATCTCAGAAAGAATTTATTATCCGTTGGAAAAACTGAAAAAAACAAGTTTTAGAGTTGATTTTTACAAGCAGAAAAATTTTGAGAATGAAATGTAACGAAATATTGGTCAAAGGTTATCGTAAAGGCAGTAGATTTTGGTGTGAATGTGAGACTATCAAATTCTAATATTTGTTCAAGAAATGAAAATATGTTGAGGCATTTTAGGTTGGGTCATTTGAATTTTTTTTTCTGTAAAAAATATGATGGTATGGTTTTTGATAATGGGGCGGAACCAAATAAGTGTGAGATTTGTGTAATAGCTAAACATCATAGATTGCCATTCAATTCAACGCACACCAAAGCAAGTAAACCTTCAGAAATCATCCATACTGATGTGTGCGGTCCTGTTGATTCAAAAACATGGGATAACAAAAGATATTTTATAACATTCATGCATGATTCCACACATTTCTGTGTTATTTAGTTGCTAGCTTCCAAGGCTGAGGTTTTTAATCATTTCAGAAAGTTTGGAGGATGGCAAACCTTCATTTCAGCAGATTAATCATGCATATTAGGTGTGATAATGGGGAGAATATCTTTCGAATGAATTCAGAAAATACTGCTCTGAAAGTGGAATGCAAATACAAAATACCATTCCTTATTCGCCTGAATTTAATGGTCATGCAGAAAGGTTGAATATAACTCTTTTAGATTAATCGAGAGCTATAATTTTGGAATCAGGTTTATCAAAGTGTTTTTGGGGAAGAAGCTGTTCGAACAGCTACGTACTTGCTGAATGGATCACCTACAACTGCGAATGTTGACTTCAAAACACCTTATGAACTGTGGTATGGGAAAGTTCCAAATTTGAATAACTTGCGTGTGTTGGGAAGTTCTGCATATCTTCATATACCAAAACCGTTACAGAAAGGTAAGTTCGATATGAGAAGTTCCAAATGTATTATGGTGGGATACAATGATAATGGATATCGTTAAGGGAGTTTAGATGGTGGAATACAATGATAATGGATATCGTTAAGGGAGTTTAGAAGAGAAGTGTATAAAAGTTGGAAGGGTTGTGATATTCGACGAAAGTTCTCCTGAAGAAATAAAGTGTCAAATAATAAAATATCCTTTCATTATAGATATATCAGATTTAACGAATTTATCCACCCAGCTATCTCACTCAACTGAGACTAACAATTCGACCTCCGAAGAGGAAGGAAGAATTTACACAGAAACAGGCGTGGAGAATGTTTCTCCAGTGACATATGACTTGGATGCAAATAGGGATGGAAACCAAGAAAACCAGTGTTCATCGCGATCTCGTCAACCTCGTCTCTAGTTGAATGATTACAAGATAAATTATGTAGCAGAAAGTTCCAATAACATTGTTAGCATTGCATACTCCACTGAACCATTTATGAATAATTTTCCAAGGTCGATCGATAATGTTAAATCTCATCCTGATAGAAAATAGTGGGAGGCTGAAATGCTGGAAGAACTGAAGTCTTTAGAAGAAAATATAACATGGACTCTTGTACCTAGAAAAGAAAAACATAAAAGTGAAATGAATAAATCAATTTATGGTTTGGAGCAAGCACCAAGGTGTTGGTATTTACGTTTTGATGAGGTATTGCTTGAAAATGAATTCAAGAGATGTGAATCAGATAATTGTCTGTGTATGAAATATACCAGTGATCACGTTTTATATTTGATTTTGTTTGTAAAAGATATCCTCGTTGCTGGAAACTACATTGCTGAAATGAACAAATTAAAAAACATGTTGAATGAAGTTTTTCGAATGAATGATCTTGGGCAAATAGATGTTTTTCTGGGATGAAAATCACACGAAATATTGAAGAAGGTATTTCGAAAATAAATTAGACTCATTATATCATAAAGATTCTAGAGAAGTTTGGTATGAGGATTGTAGCTCGGTGAGAGCACCAATGGGATTCAATTTAAAGTTGAATCATGATAGAGCCCTCACTCGAAATACATTCAAAAAAAGCAATAGGCTGTTTGATGTACTTAAAGGTTCACTCTAGACCTGATCTGAGTTTTTCAGTGAATTATTTGAGTGGTTTCCAAGCAAATCCCACTGAATTGCATCGGTCTTATTTGAAACGTATACTCAGATATTTGAGAAGTACAAAAGATAGATCAGATTGATTTATAGAAAAGGCAAATCATCTATTGCTTTGAATTGTTATTGTGATGCTGATTTCGCAAACGATATACAGGGCCTTAAGTCAACATCAGGATTTGTGTTTCAAGTTTTTGGTGCTACTGTTTTATGGGCGCCTGAGAAACAGGCAATTGTTGCCTTGTCCTCAACTGAAGCAGAATATATATAGCATTAGCTTCAGCTGTTACAGAGTGTTTGTGGCTCAGAGGTTTATTAGGAGAAATACAAATTGAATTGAATGGTAAAATCATTATATTTGAAAATAATCAATCTTGTATAAAGATTACTTTAGAACCGAGGAAACATCATAGACTCAAACATATTGATATAAAATATCATTTCTTTCACGACTCAACTGAGTCGAATTCTATTGATGTAAAATATGTGAAGAGTAGAAGTCAGTTGGCCGATATTTTTACCAAGAGTTTGCCAGCTGATATTTCTGAAGATTGCGTTGAAGCTCTTGGCCTTGCTTGATTCAATATTTCATTACCTTGAACCTTTGACATTATTTCATGGAACATAGATTAAGAGGGAGTGTTGTGTTTATAATCTAAGCTTTCCTGGTCTATATTTGTTCTGTTTTTGTTTTATATTTTAACTATGAATAAGAAGTGTATTGATGGACTGTCAAAACAGAATTAAGTCTGTCAGATATTTATTTTTCAAGAAAGGTATTTAAAATTTTCCTCAGAACATCCCGGAGAAGAATTATGCTTATGAACTTTTGAGCAATTTTCAACAGAAGTATGCTTATCTATTTATTTTTTATCGCCATTCTACCTGATCTCCGCGTAGGTAATTAATGTTCCCATAATTTTCCATACCTTATGGTTAAAACGTCGTATTGAGTAAAACAATATCATGACTTTCTTTCCAACTATACCGCCAATAATTTATTATGTCATCTGAAAATATTGTTGGTTTTTATGAGACAATCTATCCCATTAAAACATATCACAACAGGTACTGAATTGAGGAGGTATATAGGAAACCATTTCAGTAAATCACCTTGAGGCGAAAAAAATAATAAAAGTTGAATAACTACTAGAATAAATCCTAACTAAAAAGGTTATATCATAGGGTGCCTTACCTTGTGCCCATGTTTTATACATTTTGATAACTGTTCCCAATCATGTAACATACACTAGATGAGAAATACACAAATGTACTTGCAGGCAAAATATATTCATAATATTATTACACATTGTTATCCTTTGTTGTATGTATATATGTATATATATATATATATATATATATATATATATATATATATATATATATACAGAGTGGCCACTTTTTTAATGGGATTGTATTGGTAACTTTTAAACCATAAGAGTTAGAAGGTCGGTCAAATGGAGAAAAAGTTGCATTCATAGAAGCATTGTCAAGAAGTTCAAACAAATCGAGATTATCAGGGCCGGTTATTGAGATATCATAAAAAAAGTAAATTCTGTCATTTTGATTTTTCTTTTTTTCTCACTTTATTTCGAATATTATCAAAAAATGTCACGGGAGTTTTTTATTTGACAGTGAATCATCCTCAATTTGACACAATCAGATTTCGTATCCAACGTTTCGTACGCTCTGGGCCACCCTCAACCTCACTTTTTTCAATACGGACCTGCATATTTTATGACACTTTTCGAAATAACTTTCAACGCTGAATTCAACGATATATCATACAATGTCATTCAAAGTTGATTTTCAGGTGATTTTGACCCTTATCCAAATTTCTTTGGGTGGATCTGTATTACATTTAGGTACCTTTAGTTTAATTAACAACATGCAATACATTTCGATAAGAAAATCAACTTTCTCATCTTCAACTGAATGGAACGTAACAGAATCAAAGCAAGAAACAAGTAATAATTATTTACAAATTTCAAGAGGTGAAAAACCTAATTCATAATAATTAAACGAAACTATCATTTAATAAAAGAAAAATCAAATGATTATTCGAAAGTAAATGATGAACATTAATGAAGTAAGTGTTCGAAATGTCCACCATTTTGTAAAATGCACTTTGCGGTTCTGGAACCCATACTTCTTATACATTTGCTTATTTCGTCTCCTTGAATACCTTCCAATACATTCTCAATCTTCTCGCGAAGAATCTCTATTGTCGGGTTCGTAGTATCATAAATTTTATTTCTGAGATATCCCCACAAATAAAAATCCAGCGGATTCAAATCCGGAGATCTGGCAGGCCATGCTACTGGACCTCTTGTTCCAATCCATGAATCGGGAAAAGTTCGATTTAGATAGTCTGCGACTATTCTTGAGTTGTGTGGACCACAATTTCTACATATTTTGCTCCGGTTAGGTTGCCGTCAATAAAATAGGGTCCCATAACTTATTATTCAACAAACCGCACCATATGTTCAAAGAAAAACGATATTGATGTCTAACTTCATGAATTAAGTGAGGATTTTCTGTGGCATGAAAATGTTTGTTCCTTCGATTGAACATGCCAGAATTTGTGTATGTCGTGTCGTCTCCCCAAATGATATTGTGCGCAAAATTGTTGTTATTCCGCACCTTTCGTTGAAACCAATTACAGAATTGGAACCTTCCCTCAGGATCATTGCGATATAGTTTTTGCACGGCTTGGTATTTATAGTCATGGTATCCGTGTCTCTTGAGTATTTTATTAACAGCACTTTTTGATAAATTGCATTCACTGGCCATAGTTCTCGATCCTATTCCTGGATTCATTCGAATTTGGGCCAGAACATTGATGTCATTGATAGGCTCGTTTCGTCGTTCATAAGGACCTCTAGGTTTGATGAATGAATTATGTGCAAGTAACGTTGTAGATAAACGTCGAAACATTTTAATATTTGGTGTTGTTCTTTCAGGATATAATTCACCATACCTTTGTTGTGCTTTGAACGAATTTCTATCTAGTTTTATGTACACTTCGTACATATCTCTCTTCTCTTCATTTGTGTATCTTACCATATCGAATAAGTTGAATTGAAATTACTCAGAAAAGTATTCAATGACAAGTTCTTGTGACACAATAATAAACGAAGTGACAAATAATATGACATTTCTTGTTATGTTCTTTTTTATCCACGGCCTACTACTTGAAAATAATACATTCAATAAACCTAGAGTTGTGTGTATGTAAGAAAAAACAAGTCTATCAACGATATCAATGTTCTGACCTCAATTCAATTGAACCCAGAAAAAAAAATCGAGAACTGTGGCCAGTGAATACAATTTATCAAAAACTGCTGTTAATAAAATAGTCAAGAGACGCGAATACAATGATTTTAAATTTGAATACCAAGCCTTGCGAAAATTATATCGTAATGATCTCAAAATAAAGTTCGATTCTGTAATTTATTTCAACGGAACAAATGACAAATCCAACAATAATGATTCCTCGCGAGAAGATTGAGAATGTATTGGAAGGTATTCAAGGAGACGAAATAAGCAAATGTATGAGAAGTACCACAAAGAGCATTTTACAAAATGGTGGACATTTCGAACACTTACTTCATTAATGTTCATCATTTACTTTCGAATAATCATTTGATTTTTCTTTCATTAAATGATAGTTTCGTTTAATTATTATGAATTAGGTTTTTCACCTCTTGAAATTTGTAAATAATTATTACTTGTTTCTTGCTTTGATTCTGTTACATTCCATTCAGTTGAAAATGAGTAAGTTGATTTTCTTATCGAAATGTATTGCATGTTGTTAATTAAACTAAAGGTACCTAAATGTAATACAGATCTGATCCAAAGAAATTTGGAAAAGGGTCAAAATCATCTGAAAATCAACTTTGAATGACATTGTATGATATATCGTTGAATTTAGCGTTGAAAGTTATTTCGAAAAGTGTCATAAAATATGCAGGTCCGTTTTGAAAAAAATGAGGTTGAGGCTGGCCCAGAGCGTACGAAACGTTGCATACAAAATCTGATTATGTCAAATGAAGATAATTACTGTCGAAAAAAAACTCCTGTGACATTTTTTTGATAATATCTCAAATAAAGTGGGAAAAAAATCAAATGCAGATTTACTTTTCTTTGATATCTCAATAACGGCCCTGATAATCTCATTTGTTTGAACTGCTTGACAATGCTTCTATGATAACTTTTCTCCATTTGAAACTCTTATGGTTTAAAAGTTACCAATACAATCCCATTAAAAAAGTGGCTTACTTTGCAGTTCATCCATGTTCACTGTAGAGTAATATGCATTGTATTTATGTATCACCAAACTATGCGATTTATGCTCAACCTAAAATCCGTGTGCTTAGCATGTTGTGGACCTCGTCTCCCCTGCACCAATAAAATTGATTTTATTTTGTTAAAAATTATTTCCTTTGAAAATGAATACCAAACATCTTGGCGCGGAAATGAAATTTTGATATAAGTGTATAACTGTCTACCGCATAATCAACCACAACAAAATGAATGTGCATTACTAAGCGATTAATTAATTATATAAAATACGACTTACGTTGAAACAGGAAAAAGAACTCCCCGTGAAATGAGTATTTCTAAGGTATGTTGCTCTTTTTATAATGTACTTGAGTGAAGTACTGACTCTAAAGAGAATGAAATGTTAAAATATGGTTATACCAATAGGAAATGAAAGGTTGTTTATATTAATTATTGCCGATGATCAGACCGTAATTGCTAGTAATAGAACATACTCGTATATACATGCTTAATGTTCGGAAAGCTTGTTGGAGGATACACTGAATAGGGTTACAAAATTAATAAATTCAAACATAGTACCTGGTGATTGGTTACCTCCAATATCAAACAGGAAGTTGGATACCCCTGACCAGTGTTGCCGATTTGTGGATGAATATCCGATTTCGGGATCTTCCCAGAGGATTGCGGTTAGTTTCAGTACATAGTACAGAACTAACAATTGACAAATCGACTTGAATTTTTAATCGACGAAACCAAAAAGGAGGAGGTTCTCTATTCGACCCGCATATTTTTTTTTCCATCATATTTTTTTTATGTATGATCACGCATAACTTCATACTGAGGCGTCCGATTTTGATAATTCTTTTTTCAGTGGATAGGGTGTACTTCGAATTTGGTCCCATTTGAATTTGAAAGATGAAATCCACCCCTAAGGGTAGCGAAATGAAGGATATTGATCACTCACCCTCTGAATTCTGGTACGTTAACCGATTCTATCAAGCATAACTTTGTACTGGATTCTTCGATTTGGATGATTCTTTTTTTAATAGATAGGGTATACTTTATATTTGGATTTCGGAAAGAATTAGCCACCCTTACGGGTAGAAAAATAGGGGATAATTGATTTTTCACTAGTGAACATTGGCACACACATTCGTAGTTGACAATGATAGATCGCTACTGACATTCCACATCCGTCAAAATCAGTATATTTTATGAGAGGATGGAATGATATACAAAGTAATGGAATAAACTAACCAGAACAACGAAAAAAAATTATATTACAACAAATAGTAAGAGTAGATAATCATATTATTTAACTGGTAATAGTTGAAGTAAGGTGGGTAAGTAAGTATTTTGGAAGTAATCAAAAAACAAGTAGGGAGTAATTGGTAGATTTTAGCCACAAAAAATTGAGAAATAAAAACTTTTTAACAAGAAATTAAACCGACGAAATACGGAACTGAAAAGTAAAAAAAAAACTTTTTAACAAAAAATTAAACCGACGAAAAAATCAACTGAGAAGCAAAAAATAAAATAAACCTTCTTAGTCTGAATGATAATTGAGCTCCTAAACTAATGTAAGTAACTGATTTTGAGTCGGCGCCAAACAAACTAGCAAATGAATTAGGTGAAGCGTAAAATGATGGCAGCGAGACGCACGGCTGCGTTTTGATGACTTCTTTCATAGATAATGATCTTCGATAATTGTTTGTTTGGCGCCGACTCAAAATCAGTTACTTACATTAGTTTAGGAGCTCAATTATCATTTAGACTAAGAAGGTTTATTTTATTTTCTGCTTTTCAGTTGATTTTTTCGTCGGTTTAATTTTTTGTTAAAAAGTTTTTTCTAATACCGAGTTCACATGACAGAATGAGTAGTTCTCAATCAACAGCAAATCAGAAAACAATACGCCATTGGCGTGAGCTGTCCAAGATTTTTGTAGATTTAGAGTGTGGGGTGGTGGGTCTGCAATTCCAGTTAAATTTATTGAAGACATAATATTGAAACATTCTTCATTCTTACCATCGCCACAATTATAGTTGTTTTGAAGCACGTGTTCTGAACAAAACAAAACGCAAATGGATGGCTTGTTACTCATAAGGTAAAATTCGTAATTTGCAGAATATTGATCCCAAATCCAGTATTGATACTGTTGATAATGTGAGAAGCTATAAAAAAATCATCTAATTATTTCAGGAAGTGTCTGTATCTTCAAAGCGAAAGAATGAAATGAATGAGTAAAAAACTGAACTGAACTGAAGAAACACTTTCGAAAGACTGCATGTTGTAGAATTTAAGATCTGGTTAGTTAATTTCTCGAAACGTTCGAACCAAGCAAATTAATTTGCCTTCTCCTATATATATCGAAAACAAATAAAGTTGTTAAAAATACTAAAATGAGAGAATTATTTGTTCCTTGACAATGTTTTTTTTATCATTAGTGTATTTTTTTTATTTTAATATTGATTAATTTTTTTTCGGACTTATATTTTTCTAATAGACTGTTCGAATGTAGCTATGGTTATTTCAGTATTTGCTTTTATTATTGAGAAATGGATTTCAATTATATTTTAATTTTGACATTAACGCGAGTTTCTAATATGACAAATCGACTTGAATTTCTAAAATTCCATTTGAAATAAAAAATTGTAAGACCAGAAGGTTTTTCACTTTGCGCAAACATTTGAAACATACGAAATATCCATCTAGGGCGTTCACGCGCTCTATTTGTATGCGAATAAGAACTGCTATCTCTTTTTCATGAATGTATTTTTCATGATCACCTACATTCCTTTATATCTGTTTGAACATTTTTATGTACACGTTACATGGCGGATACAACATTTATTGGTTTATGTTCTTCTGCTCCGATCTTTAATACCTATAAAATCACACCAATAATCATTGTTTTCACTCCCTATTGCGCAGTGGGGCTAAACATTTCGTATGCTTTGATTTCCGGTCTAGGGACAATTTTCAAATCATATTCGCATGTTAATATGTATTGCTTTTTCCATTCAAGGTACAAAAATCAATCGTCTTATATTCGTATTGCTCAGTAATAGTTTGAAAATAGCATGGCCTGCGTGTTATTTTCAAACCGTAGCAATTTTTTAAACGACGAAAAAAAAAGGAGGAGGTTCTCCAATTGACGCATAACTTTTTACACAGTAGTCCAATTTTGATGATAATGTTTTCAACGGATGGGGTATACTTCGAAGTTGGTCCCATTTGCATTTGAAAAAAAATCCACTCCTATGCGTAGGTAAATGGGGGATGATTGTTGGTTCATCCACTGAATTTTTACTTCTACCACGCATAACTTTGTACAGGGTTATCCGATTTGGATGATTCTTTTTTATTGTGGAAGGTATGCTTGTAAGTTAGTCACATTTGAATTTGAAAAAAATTACAACCCTAAGGGTAGATAAATAGGGGACGATTTATTGATTTTACGTTTGTGAACCGATTCTGTTAGTACACATATGTAGTTCTGATGACACTACAGCATAATGGAGAACCGGAATCAATCTGATGATGGAGACGGAAGAAAGTCGAGGGATCTCCTCAACGGTTCACAGCAGCTACCGCATGTTTTGTGTAATATGTACATATATAATTACATGTCCTGACTAACTGACTCAGTGATTGACTGATATACGGTCAGCGCCCAGATCAAATCGATGAACCTAAGAGCAAACATTTTGACAGTATATTTTTTTTATATTCCATCCCTAAAGGGGTGAAAATGTGGGAAGAAGTGAGAGTAAAAGTACAGTTGGTTTTGAAATTAGAATCATGGAAATTAATATTTGGACTCTTCTTAGAAAAATATCTTTCAGAATTTTTTAAAATTTGACCCTAAGGGGGTGAAATGGGGGTTGAAAGTCTGTATAGTTAGTTTTGAAGTTAGGATCATGAAATTTGGTATTTAGGGGTTACAAATAAAAATACATGTTTCGAAATTCAACCCCGGAAGGGATGAAATGGCGGAGGTTAATTGGGATTAGGAGTTTGTAGGAATTCCATTAGTTTTCAAGTGGGGGTCATAAAAATTGATATTCTTTGTTAAAAATAGAAACAATATGTATTTCAGTGTTTTTAGAAATCCAACCCCTAAAGGGGTGAAATGGAGGGTGAAAGTTCGTATGGGGATTCTGTTAATTTTCAAGTTAGGGTCATAAAAATTGGTATTTGTGGTCTTTGTAAGGGATACATGTTCCAGTGTTTTTATAAATGCAACCTCTAGGGGGCTGAAAGTTTGTGTGAGGGTTTCGTTTGAAGTAAGGGGCATTGAGGTCTTTGTTACATATAAAGAAATACGTGATTCAGTATTATTGGATATTCCTTCCCTAAAAGCTTTAGTGAATTTGTAATAGTCGTCACAAAAAATACAAAGTTCAACGTGGACGAAGTCGCTGGTACCAACTAGTTATAGTATATAACAGTCAATAGTTGAAGTAAGGTGGGTAAGTAAGTATTTTGAAAGTAATCCATGTTTAGTAGGTAATAATTAGTAGATTTTAGCCACAGGAAATTAAAAAATTAAAACTTTCCAACAAAAAATTAAACCGACGAAAAAAGAAACTGAAAAGCAAAAAATTAAATGAACCTCACTAACTAAGCTCCCAAACTAATAAAGTATTGTAAGTGACTAATTTTGAGTCGGCGCCAAACAAACAATCAACAAAGATCATTAAATTACTTTAAAGAAATGATCAAAACAAAATAACAGAAAAATGCAACGTGAAATCTCCAGCAGAAAACAATAACATTCCAAAAATGCTCTCTCCGCACTACCACTCGCAACGACGTGTGCCCTCACGTGTGAGCCCATTCGGGTAGCTGTCTCGCTGATATTGACTCCGAGAACCCTCGGCAATTTCCGGCGAAGGGACCCGCCACCGCCGCCGCCGCGCATCCCGCTGCCATCATTTTATGCTTTACGAAATTAATTTGCTTGTTTATTTGTATGTTTGTTTGGCGCCGACTAAAGTTAGTTACTTACATTAGTTTAGGAGATCAGTTATTGATATTAGAGAGGTTCATTTTATTTTTTGCTTTTCAATTTTCGTCGGTTTGATTTTTTATTGAATAGTTTTAATTGTACATAGAAAAAGGAAAACATTGTTCACCTCGAATATATGTGTGCAAGAGAGAAAACAGTATGCCTCGCATACATTTCCGGGACCAAGATCGATCATGGCATATATCTTTTACCAGTTCGAAACATATTATTTTATTGAAAAGGAAATACTATTTCATGTATTATTTCGAAAAAAATCTTTGTTAGGAAATTCGTATATAATCGTAGAAGATCGGATCTTTTTTTAGCAGAAGGCGTACATTGTCAACACTCCTGATCAAACATTATTTTTGTTTTGAATTTATGAGAAATACTCCGTGAATCAGGTTCACATCTCGACCTCAGACTTATTTTAATAGTGTAAATTGCTTCTAATCGCCTTCGATTTTCTGCTATTATGAGATAGTTCCATTCAAAACATATTTCCGAAAGCGTTACAATAAAGAGACTATACAACTTCTAAAACATATAAACTTCACATTGAAGGCATTCGATAATTCATTCAAAATTAATTATGCAAGTTTTTCTGGGTTACCATAAACTTTTGATTAAACATGAACGAAATGTTGTATGAAATCATGATAATATCAGAAATAGGAAATGGAAAGAATGTTAAATTATAAATTATGCAAACATCAACTTCCGACGTAACCTGTAGTGGCATATTAACTGATTAAATTATTTCGGTAGGATTTGGCCCCTTAAAAATATCCTAGTCACATAAGTCTCCTCTGTAAACCTTGTTTAGGAAACCGATATAGTGGAGAAGATAACGAGGTCGGTAGATAGTTTCTTCTTGTATTTGTCACCTGCCGCCTTTTACCCCCAGAAGAACCGGCAGATCTAGAGATAACATTAGTCGCCGTATACTGGTCAAATCAGTATTACTCAGGTAGAATGGTACCTCATTATTATCTCTTGAGAATGATACTGAAATGTATTTAGTGAAACCAACATTCATTTGTAACAGGAGCCTGGTAATTGCTCATGATATCCATCAAGACAATTATGTTTTGATTTATTAGATATTAACCATCATTAGATATTAAGCATCTTTTCGCGAATAAACGATGTCTTATTCTGGAATAAGTTATTTAATAATTAAATTTCTTGTATGCAGTTCACTTTTTCATGATGAATGTTATCGAGATATATGGAAAGGATTAATATTGATTATTTTTCTGTCATTTCTAGAAACATATGGAAACTTTCGATTCAAATCGATCATGTACGTTTTGGCATATCAAAACAACATCATAGTGGGAATATTGTATCTAGAAAATGGTTTTTATTGTCTGACAACATATATTTCTAATTTGACTGGTTTAGTACATTGTATGATAGTGCGAGGAAGTGTTTATGATTTTAACATAAAAAAATAATCACTTATAATCTCCCTAGAGCATAAATTATTGCCGGAAATTTTTTGAGTGCATGAATTTTTTGAAAATTTTCTTTAAAAATTCATGTACGAGAAAAATTTCCCCCAATTAATTCAAGCACGTGGGGGATTCGGTAAGAACATTTTATACCGGAATTATATTTTAATAGAAAACATTAAGTAAATATTTATTTTGACGTTATTCAGAAATAAATAAAAGGCTGTGTAATGGGAGTTGGGGGAGATTTTTTTCTGATTTTCCCCGTTCCCTAGTAAAATAAAATATATAATATCAGATAAACAACTATGTAAAATTAATTGATATCCTACAATTTTCTTACTAGGTTTCAGGGGAATGTTAATATTGACTAAAAATTAAAGTGTATACGCTCGTATTGCGGGAGATACTTTTTTATTTTCCCCGTGCCCTAGTAAAATAAAATATATAATATCAGATACATTTTTATATAAAATTGATTGTTTTCATACAATTTTTTTACTGGGTTTCAGGAAAATGTCAATATTGATTAAAAATAAAAGTGGATGTTCGTATTGCGGGATTTTTTTTTTATTTTTCCGTGCCCTATTAAAAAAAATTATAATATCAGATACATTATTATATAAAAATAATTGATTTCATATAATTTTCTTACTAAGTTTCAGGGAAATGTCAATATTGACTACAAAGGTGATATACAGCAAAAAATATATAACTATACCTATACCTTAAATATTTTTCATATTCTTTTAGGTTCAATTCTAAGAAAAATTAATATTAGCGGTAATAATTTGTTTTTCAAATAATTCAGGAAATCGGGATATTTTATTCTTTATTCTAAATAGAATGTTGTTGGCGAATGTTGCAGTTAAAAAAAATATTTTGTAAAGTTAGCCATGGATTTGACATTCACTACTCCTGTCAATCAATATTTTATTTGTGGCATTATAAGTTCCTCATAACATCGTATGTATACAATCATAAGTTAGTAGAAAAGTGATAATAAAATGAACTTTCAATCGTATGAATTGTGTTCCTTTTGCAAAGAATCACAGCACATTGAAATGTACCAAAAAATGTAAAATATCTAACATACCTAATGGAAGAATCTGGATTAAATCCTGAGCAAGAAAACTGATTTAAAGAGAATGGCATCATTCTGCGTGATATTGTGCCTTCTTTTGGACACAAATCTAATACTCAAAGAAATAAACTGGTGTCTCAGTATTATTTTTATTTTATGAAGGCATATTGTTAAAAAAAACACCGGTTCTGTCTTTTATTCACCACTTAGGAAAGAGGAGGTAGAAGTGGAATTTTTGAAGAATTTAAAATTAATTAATGATATTATAGAATGTACACCTTAATAAATTGTTGTTATATTTCCAACTTATAAAGTAAGTAAATAAAAAATATTGTCAATATTATTTCAATATTATTTTTGTCTAATTATATAATAGCTGTCATGTGCCAGGAAATTTCCACTTATTAATTTCACGTCTACATGCTAATGTGGATGAAAAATTTTCAGAAAATTTGCTGGTTACCATAGTAACAATGTCGAAATAAAGCATCTGATTGGTTGAAAATGACTGGTATAAAATGTTCTGTAGAATACCACACGAGAGTTTGATAAAGTAGAAAATAATTCTCCAGATTTATTTCTCAAACTTGTTGTCATTTGGCAATAGCCACTCGATCCCGTTGGGCTCTCGTGTCTATTGCCTGGCAACAAGTTTTCAAAATCTGTTGAATTATTTTCAGTTTATTGTCACTCTCTTGTGATATTACAACTGATAATTGATACTGAGATACATGATTTGTTTACCAAAATATATAAAAGATATAACTCAACCAAAATATTTTCATATAATTGAAACTATCATTGACAACAACGATGTGGGTACGATGTCAATCTGATGAATTCAAACCCTAAAGATCCGTCCAGAAGTAACTCGTATTTCAGAGCTATCATGAAATGATATTTTGGCAGCGAAGTCACTTTAATAAAATGTCTTTGGGAAATTATTTGATTTTTCGCATTTTCAGTGACAAGTTCCGTGGAATTTTTTTGTGGGGGTCGTAGAGGGCAACATTTTTTCTCTTCCAACCCCCACTAACATTATAGTGAAATTATACCAAGTGGAGACGCAAACTGTCCCTAAGATGTCAAGATTTACTTATTTCTGACAACTCACAGCTCCAAACTTATGATAATATAATAAACGTTGTAAAAATTATGGTAACGAAAAACAAAACTCCTTCAAAATTATTCGACTCTATAGGTCAAACGTATAGTGAAAAATCTCTATTAACATGAAATATACATACCCTCACGTCCCCAAGGGGTTATAGTTATCTACTAGGTAGGAGTACAGCAGCAAAATTTTCAAGGAGAATTTTTAGTGAATATTCATCAAATTATAACCTCAAATACGTGCATATGGTCCAACATTGAAGAAATGGATAAATGCACTGTTTCCGCCATTGAATAAAAAAAATTACGAAACAACCACATCCTGAGTGCTAGTAAAAAAATACATAAATGAGACATATGTGAACATACTTCTCATTTCGAACTAGTTTTTGTAGTGTTCTACAGAACTAGTTGTAAGAATACATGGAATGCCATTTGATTTTTCTTCAGAAAATTAAATATTTCGGTAGTCCAATTTATTTAACACAAGTAAAAATGTTGAAAAATGAACCATTCTCAATTAAATATCAAATAGGAAGATTTCTCTGAAAATTTAAGAATCCACGCTAAAAATTGAGTTATTTTTTGTGAATATCTAACAGGAAACAACTACATCCCTGGCTAAAGCCAAGTTGGATATTGAACTACGTCTGAAAGATATTTTGAAAGAACCCCAGCTAAAAAGAAAAAATATGAAAATAAAAATTTGCATGTTTATTCAGATTGTTAATTTGTAACATTGATGCAAGACTGGCATCGCATTAATTAGGCCTTCAGTAGTCGGGGAAGTAGTTGTTTTCAGTTTGATATAAAAAATAACTTCATTTTTATTGTGGATTTTTCAAAAAATTATTTTTATTAATATTCAATTGATAATGTTTCCTTCTCAACATGAATACCCCTCAAGAAGTTATCTTGAACGATGGAAAATAGTGAATAAAATTTATATTTGAGTCGCAGATGATTCCACATATAATTTTATGAATACCCTGTTCATATTTTCAAGTAAAAATCAATACAATTACAACTAAAAGTAACTCCATCAATATTCATCTTCTTCTAGTGATAGAACTGACAATTATTTTCCGATGACCATCTTTATATCATCATTTGCATTTCTCTCACACATAAAAAACAACTCAAAATTTCTCAAAACCGTGAATGGAAAAAAAACTACTATGAAGGCAAATTTGGTTATTTAAATCATCGACCTATTACGAAAAATGTCTCAATATCCCAATTTTCAACCCTTCTGAATTACTTCATCATCTTTCTCCATATTGGTCAAACTAGGTGAAACTTGGTGAACCTAACTGAAATGATTTGTTGAAAATATAAACAGGATGTTCATAAAATCAGATGTGGAATCATCTGCGACTGAAAGATAAACCTTAGTCACTATCTTCCATTGTCAAGATAACCTCTTTCTATCAATATTCAATTGAGAGTGTTTCCCTTTTCTAACTAAAATGTTTATTGAGAAAGTTTTTCGATTATTTCAATTTCTCTTAAGAATCTTCAAGTTGATTTCTATTTCTACTGTATTTTTCCGTTTTTAAACCGGCGAAACCAAAAAGGAGGAGGTTCTCTATTCGACCCGTATATTTTTTTTTCCATCATATTTTTTTATGTATGATAACCCATAACTTTTTACTGAGGCGTCCGATTCCGATAATTTTTTTTTCAGTGGATAGGGTGAATTTGGTGCCATTTGAATTTAAAAGATGAAATCCACCCTAAGGGTAGCGAAATTAAGGATATTTATCACTCACCCTCTGAATTCTGGTCAGTTAACCGATTCTATCAGGCATAACTTTGTACTGGGTTCTTCGATTTGGATGATTCTTTTTTTTATAGATAGGATATACCTTATATCTGAATTTTGAAAGGAATTAGCCACCCTTACAGGTAGAAAATAGGGGATAATTGATTTTTCACTAGTGAACATTAGCACACACATACGTAGTTGACAATGACAGATCGCTACTGACATTATTCTTGTTCCGTCAGAATCAGTATATTTTATGAGAGGATGGAATGATATACAAAGTAATGGAATAAACTAACCAGAACAACGAAAATAATTTATATTACAACAAATAGTAAAAGTAAATAATCATATTATTTAACTGGTAATAGTTGAAGTAAGGTGGGTAAGTAAGTATTTTGGAAGTAATAAAAAAACAAGTAGGTAGTGATTGGTAGATTTTAGCCACAAAAAATTGAAAAATAAAAACTTTTTACCGAAAAATTAAATCGACGAAATACGGAACTGAAAAGTAAAAAATAAAAACTTCTTAACAAAAAATTAAACCGACGAAAAAATCAACTGAAAAGCAAAAAATAAAATAAACCTTCTTAGTCTAAATGATAATTGAGCTCCTGAACTAATGTAAGTAACTGATTTTGAGTCAGCGCCAAACAAACTAGCAATTGAATTAGGTGAAGTGTAAAATGATGGCAGCGAGATGCACGGCTGCGTTATGATGACTTCTTTCATAGATAATGATCTTCGATAATTGTTTGTTTGGCGCCGACTCAAAATCAGTTACTTACATTAGTTTAGGAGCTCAATTATCATTTAGACTAGGAAGGTTCATTTCATTTTTTGCTTTTCAGTTGATTTTTTCTCGGTTTAATTTTTTTTAAAAATTTTCATTCCAATCAAGATCAAACTTTATCTGGATATTTCTTCAGATAAGTTCACGAAAGTATCCAATTGTATATTGAAAAAATATTTGGAATTTCAAAATATTGAATATGGCGCGGCCAGTCAGAAAGGTAGATTTCAAAATGTACCTATTGATTCTGAAATTGCCACCAATCAAGCTAACGAATCATGTGTCAGAAAAAAAAACATTGGAACCAAAAACAACTCCAACTTATCAATAAAAAGTTGGTGAAAGATACAAATCTGCCTAAAAAAGAAAGTAGTATAAACAGCACACAAGGATATAGACAGTACTTACTTTGGTTTCAATCTTAATATCAATTAGAAAAATAATATCTAATACCCAAACAGCACTGGACGTCCTAAAGACGTCCAATTTATGTCCATATGATGCCTGAACGTCTACAGGCATAAAATGGACGTTTTAAGAGGTACATGAATGGACGTCTCCAAGACGTCCGTGTATGTTAGGAATGTTGTTTTTTTTCCAATGAAGTGACATCAAAGTTTTCCTAAAAGAGGCAGTATATAATGTTCACTGAAAAAAAAATCCTATATAAAATAAGTGTTTCGAACTGTATCATTATTTTAATATCTATATAGTTCTTGTTGCAATTTTCCCATGCGAGAAGGGAACCAAGAAATGTAAGACATTCCTCATTTTCTATATATGCGATATCATTGAGGGGTTGTTGACGTTGAAGCTTTCTTTCCCCCGATTTCCGTACCATGAAACGTAGAATGATTATGCGACATCTCAATTGGTGGAATTTGACAAATGTCAGTTTTTAACCAATCATAAAATCAGAGTAATGAGATGGACTGTCCACAATGAAAAAGGGGACTACTCGAACTCTTTCGTCTTTTCTCCTCGAGTAATTTGGACCGTGTACTAGTCGTTGTCGTGTGCATCAGGCTAGTAATTGTGGTTGCGTTGATTGAGTGTTATTGGATTTCTAAAAATACAGGCAATAATAGAAAAAAAAATCAATCGAGGTAAGTCGACTCCATATACTATGATGGCTCTACAGAAATATGATTTGCGTGCCAAAAGGCATACCAATTTTTGTCCATACTTGGATGATGGCGTAAGGTCAACCAACATCGCGATGGCGGGTAGTAAGGGAAACTGCCGAGCAGCTGCCAAGCGAATTCAAAAGAACAAAAATCATTGCTATTCTTAAACCGGGTAAACCTGCCGACTTACCCGAAAGTTATAGACCAATTGCCCTGCTAAGTGTCACATATAAACTTCTAGAGCGCCTGATTCACAATCGAATAAATCCACTAATTTTGGAGATCCTACCCATAGAACAAGCCGGATTCCGACCCGGCCGAAACTGCGAAGACCAAGTACTTGCGCTGACAACATTTATTGAAAGAGGCTTCGAAGAACGCAGTAAAACGGGAGTTGTCTTTATAGATCTTACGGCTGCGTACGATACGGTATGGAGAGAGGGGCCCATGTACAAATTCCTAAACGTTACAAGGTGCACTAAGTTAACATCACTGGTGAACAACATGCTGTCCAATAGAATCCTCCAAATATCCATCGGATCTATGTTAAGCAAACCAAGGCTGCTTAATAATGGTCTTCCCCAGGGATCTGTACTGGCGCCACTCCTCTTCAACTTGTACACAGCTGACTTACCGCAAACATCAAGCCGTAAATTCATGTACGCTGATGACCTAGCTCTCGCGAAACAACATGGCAATATGGGAGATTTGGAAACAACCCTATCCGATGATCTGAGCATACTATCTGGCTATTTCCAGAGATGGCGACTCACACCAAGCACTACAAAAACGGAGTCATGCTGCTTTCACCTTAATAATAGACTGGCATCGGACAATTTAAATATCATCTTTAATGATAATATTCTACGCCACAACCACTATCCCAAATATCTCTCGGTGTTACATTGGACCGCACCCTCTCTTTCAACAAACATTCAACAAACTTGGCAGCGAAGCTGAGAACTCGTAACAATATTCTGTACAAACTAGCGGGGTCGACCTGGGGAGCTGACGCCTCAACACTACGCACGTCCGCACTCAGTCTGGTCTTTCCTACGGCCGAATATTGCGCATCGGTCTGGCTAAACAGTCCTTACGTTAGTAAGGTGGACACCGTTCTCAACCAAACAATGAGAATCATTACAGGATCTATTAAATCCACACCAATCGAATGGCTACCCGTGTTGTGTCATATCGAACCACCGAAAATCCGTAGACAGCAGATACTAGTACGAGAGTTTAAAAAGGTCAGCGGAAACCTAGACTTACCGATCCATCAAGACATAATTAGATTCAACCGACTTAAATCTAGGAATCCAACTGTCAAAACAGCCCAACAGCTTATAACCAACAACTTTAACGGACACAACGAGTGGATATCGAACTGGCAGAGCAAAGTTAGTCCAGCCTGGCACTCCTTGCTGGACCCGGATAATCCAGCACAAGGCTTCAACATGCCCCGGAAAACTTGGGTCCGGTTAAACAGGATCCGGACTGGCCATGGCAGAAGCGGCTCGGCCCTTTTCAGGTGGGGGATGAGTGCAAGCCCAGAATGCGATTGCGGCGCAGCCTCTCAAACAATACATCACATTACCTATGACTGTCCGACAAGAGCATTTCCTGGCACAACTCTTGACCTTTCACATGCAACACCCCAGGCCATCCAATGGCTTAACCAACTGAATATGGAGCTGTGACAATATCTACAAATAATTTTTGTCTATACATTGTAACTTTTGTTGTGTTAGTACATCTTGTTTCTTTATGTATGTTTGTACACGCCATAAGCTAAATAAAAATAAGGGAAACTGAATGTCACTCCTGGAAAATATAAATCTGACTGAAGATGCAAGGACGGATGCACAAGACGAAAATAATAGTTTTTCCATTGTAAATAATGCAATGACAGGTCAAAATGTTGATTTTTCCAATCCCAATGATTCATCCATGCCAGGAAACGAACCACAAGCTGTTGATCCGCCAACATATGATTATTTTTGTTTTTCAGCGGATAGTAATGATCAAAATGTCTTTATGAGAAAACAAATAAAAGTTTTTTGTGTTTTGACAAAACTGTTTTTATTTCATAATGTATAAATGTTTATTAGTGTTGTAGGTGCCAGTGAAACGATAAGAATATTCGAAGATCGCAAGGAAACTAAAAAATACATACAGGCTTGATTGAAAAGAGCGGGAGATCAAACATCGTACAAAAATACCAAGAAATTTTTTACAATTCAATTAAAAAATTCTACAATTTTTAACCTAAAATGTATTGAATACTAAATACCTTCTTAGAAAGGGTTCCATTCAGGCCGTATTGGACATAAACGACATTCGAAAGACATCTTTATGGACGTCTTCAAGACGTCCCGTTTTGTAACATTGGGCGTCTTAAAAACGTCTTTTGGACGTCTTCAAGATTTCACTAGATATCTTGAAGACGTCTTGGAGTGGATGTCTTAAAGAAATCGATAAATGTCAAAATATACTGATGTTTTGTGTGTCGGCGGAAGGAAACCCAAATAGTATCTGATAGACTCGAGCGAATAAACCTCAAATGAAAGGAGAATACAGAGTAAACAAAAATCAATTATTCTCATGGATGATAATTTGCTGCGATATTTTATTTGCGTGTACATCTTACAAAAAAAAGTTTGAGTTCTATCAAAATACCTATAGTTTGCCAATATTGGTATAAAAATGAAAGATTGAGATTTCTTTAAATGCCGCCATTTTGAAACTACTGGACCGTTCCAGCCCATTTTCGAACTCTTCTGAAGCATTAATAAAAAATAAATTTTGGCGAATTACCTACTATTTGGTTGAAAAATTTGGCCTTCACTTTGTTGACATATTTCGTTATATCCCATATATATATATATATATATATATATATATATATATATATATATATATATATTGCTATGGTAGGATTTTTGAATGATTTCAAATTGTATATTTTTGTGAATTTATATCATAGATTATAATTCTGAAACCCTATCATAACAAATAAAAAACTCCGGCTATGTTATGTTACCTTTGTCTCCTTTTTAACCTCTTTTACCTTATCCCAGCTCAGTCAGGTACGCCTATGAACATGTATGACTCCTTCAGTAGCAGGTTCCTGTAATCGGTGTTGCCGGCTATGGCACTATCGATTCGATCATAAAAGATGTTCAGTGGATAAAAATAAAGTTAGAAATTGAAAAATAAACACAGGTTTGCAGAGAATAATCAAAGTAGTTGACTTTATTCAGATGAAAACTTAAATATACCCTACTCTGCGATAACTATCTTATACTAGCAAAACAATGTCAAAAAAATATAGTGCAGTTTGATGTTTGTGATAATGAAAATTTTATGAAGAAAGTTTGAACGTATTATCAGTCTTTTGGGTATGGAATTTCATGATTGTTCAGCCCAAAACAAAATAACCAGTGGTTTAAAACACTTAAAGTTCTTGGTTTTATGTGAAAAGTTGCACTTAGGTGAGTTTAGTTATTGAATACCTTGTAGCTGCGTTTCAGTTGACGTTTCCAATCCTGTGGAATTATTTCTGGGATGTCAATGACAGCTCACCTGCACTCCTTCCAAGGATTGATTTTCTGGACCAGGTAGGTGGAATTTTTATTTACTATGTGCTTCCTCCGATCAGCCTTTCAAGAAACCTTCTTCGTTCGGCAATTCTATATCAGGTTTTCTTATATCATGGGTGAAAGCTTCGTTTCGAATTTAGTACGTGACTTCACTTTCTCGAACTTTTTTCAATCTCCCAGAACTTGT
Organism: Gonioctena quinquepunctata; assembly: GCA_018342105.1. NCBI lineage: Eukaryota > Metazoa > Arthropoda > Insecta > Coleoptera > Chrysomelidae > Gonioctena > Gonioctena quinquepunctata. The sequence continues at coordinate 100,825 of JAFIRS010000570.1, forward strand.
TATCCCGTTCCATAGTAACACTCACCAATTTTTATTTTTTCACTGATTTCCGAGTTTGTATCACTTCCTACCGAATTATTTGCTATTCTAATTAATGTTAATGATTTAATGAATGATATCTAATTCTAACTCTTACATACTATTTACAGATTCATATAAAATATATTTTTTTCAATTTCTGCCCTTACATTTTATTCTATATCAATATTTTTCCCACACAAACTCTTTCGAATCCCATTGGTGGATTTTCTGTTCATGTGAATTGTCATACAGGATGTTCGAAACTTATCTATACTTTGATCTTGCTTTAATTCAATATTTCCCATGAATTTCAATTTTGATATGGTTTAATCGTGGATTTTTGTTAGATGTATTGTTATATATAACTTTGATATCAGAACTGCTTCAGGAATGTTCTCTTTTTACATTTGTATCGACCAAAGCATAGTATAAGGTTCTATAGTAGTGAAAAAAGTAAAGAAAATTGTAAAACAACATAGCAATAACGATACTAATAAAAATAACTAATAATAATAATGATAATTATAAGTTTAATTATTTAATAACATAACAATATATATATATATATATATATATATATAATATATATATATATATATATATATATATATATATATATATATATATATATATATATATATATATATATATATATATATATATATATATATATATATATATATATATATATATATATATATATATATATAATTCTACTATACGTGTGTTGTCACTGTACTCCTAAACGGCTGGACCGATTTGAATGAATTTTTGTGTATACGTTTGAGTGGCGCCCTGGATGGTTTAGATTCACAAATCATCCTCCTAAATGTTAAGGGTGGTCCACCCCTCAATTTTTTTTTTCTAGAGAAAATTTTTTGTTTTAATTTTTTTATGATACAGCATTCAAAAATACATACAACCCTAAATTTTCACCTTCCTACGATCAACCCCCATTTTTTAGCAATATTTTTATTTTTATTTTGTCATGACAGAATAAAAAAATTCATATTACTCTTAATTCGCCCTTCTACGATCAACCTCTATTTTTATTTTTTTTTAGGAAAACGGGATGATGGGATAATGAGAATAACGGGATAACGAGAAAACGGAAAACGGGATAACGGGATGACAGAATGAGGAAATAACAGGAAAACGGAATAACGGGATAAATAAAAAACGGGATAACAGGAAAACGGGATAACGAGAATAACGGGATAACGAAAAAACGGGAAAACGGGAATACGGGATAACGAAAAAACGGGAAAACGGGATGACAGTATAAGGGGATAACGGGAAAACGGGATAACGGGGTAAATAGGGGTAACAGGAAAATGGGATAACGGGAAAATTTTCGGAAAAAACATTTTAGGGAACATAGAATTGGACAGGACAACGTCTGTCGGGTCCGCTAGTATTTATATGTATTTGAATTGATGGTATTTTTGGGTTCTGGTGAACATGATCGGCAAATATTATATCAAAATTAATTGAAAGTCTTTTGTGATGATGAGGCCAATAGGCAGTATTTCTATTGAATTCTACCTAAGATAGTGAACAATTTTTTGCATCTTGTTTTGAATACCTTTTTAATTTTTGTGCGCATGTATCAAATCACAATTTTTTTTTTTTCGTAGTATCTACTTATTATTCGGATACAGTAGATTCAGGAAATGGTCAAAGGCGATTAATGAAGAAGTTTTCCTTCTCAAACATTCAAAAACGACGTCACTGATAGACAACTCATTTCAAGTTGTTTCTGGAAAAATTATAGGGGTTATTAAGACGTTCACTTACATATTGTTCTTTTCTTTTTAATGAATAACAGGGGATATGCAGGCCATGTCCGTTATAATTAGTGCTATTTATTGTAATTATGTTTATTAGTATACCTTAAGAACGACGGTGTTCGCCACATATCACCTCCTTTATAGACATAATTAGAAATTGGTTCGAGCTTCTGTATTTCTGTGTGTTAATAGTAAGTATGTATCCTGCGGTTATTCAACGAAGAAACGGTGGATTAGGGTTGGCATATGGTATCTGCATGAAACTCCGTACGTAACATGCTTTCGAAAGCATATATCGATGTTAAATTCAACGAATGAGTTTGAAAGTAAGAGTTTACTGAAATGAAAACTATGAGTTTTGTGGAAACTTTTTTCAACATATTTTTGAAAATTGGATCGTTCGAAAAAACTGTTCAATATTTAATATATGTGAATAGAATTCTGAAAGTCAATGTTGGTGTAGGATCATTCGATGGACGGGAATGTGTATTCGATAGCATGGGAATGGGAAAACAATAGATTGAGAGTTTTTCTTATTGAAACCCATTTGGAATCACTTTCTCAGTTGTCTGACCAACAGATGAGCTCGAGTTCATTCAACAATAGCACAAAATTATAATTGGTTGATTTGTTGAAAATATAAACAGGATGTTCATAAAATCAGATGTAGTTCAATGTCCAGCGTGGCTTTAGCCGGGGAAGTAGTTGTTTTCTGTTAGATATTCACAAAAAATAACTTCATTTTAATCGTGGATTTTTCGATTCACAGAAAAATCTTTCTATCAATATTCAATTGAGAATGTTTCCCTTTTCATTATAATTGGGTTCATAAATTTAGAATTTTTTATTTGAAGAAAATCAGACGATTAATGACTTTCTAGACAGCTACAGTACATACAATTCCACTTCTTTCATGAATTTTCTTGCTCTTGGATCACATATTCATCACATAATTATACTGCAACGACCATCGACGCTAACATAACTGACTACAAAGCCTACGTCTTAATTGAAACAGTGTTGTAAATCATATAAAATATGAAAAGAATATTCTCTATAAAAAATTTTAAAGTGAGCTATCTAATGCAGAATGGAATGGAATGGAGTGAATTCTATTATAAAAGCAATAATGTACAGGAACAAACTGATAAATTCATACAAAAATGAGTAAATTAGTCGATCAAAATACCAAATATATATAAAATTTAAAAACAGAAAACAGATGAATATTATGGATGACATAGGTCCGTGTGAAATCTCACAAGAATAAGTTTTACCGTGAGCACAAAAGTGATCCTTCGAACGTAGAACAAAGAAACAAATGGAAATTATGTATGACAAAGAATCATTTTTACCTTGAGCACAGAAGTGGTTCTCTGGACGTAGAACAAAGAGAAACATATATCGTATACACAAAACAGATAAGCTGATGAAAATATCCAAAAACAAATACTATTAAAAAAAGGGCGCATGAGTTAACGTGACAGGAGTGAAACTTCCACCGAAACCTCTATTTGTACATATATATATATATATATATATATATATATATATATATATATATATATATATATATATATATATATATATATATATATATATATATATATAATATAATATAATATAATATAATATAATATGATATGATATGATATGATATGATATGATATGATATGATATGATATGATATGATATGATATGATATGATATGATATGATATGATATGATATGATATGATATGATATGATATGATATGATATGATATGATATGATATGATATGATATGATATGATATGATATGATATGATATGATATGATATGATATGATATGATATGATATGATATGATATGATATGATATGATATGATATGATATGATATGATATGATATGATATGATATGATATGATATGATATGATATGATATGATATGATATGATATGATATGATATGATATGATATGATATGATATGATATGATATGATATGATATGATATGATATGATATGATATGATATGATATGATATGATATGATATGATATGATATGATATGATATGATATGATATGATATGATATGATATGATATGATATGATATGATATGATATGATATGATATGATATGATATACATATATAGGGGGATATGGGAAAAGTTGATATGATATGATATGATATGAAGATATGATATGAAAAATGATATGATATGATATGGGATATGATAATATGATATAAATATGATATGATATGATATGAAAAGGATATGAAAAGGGGGATATGAAAAATGATATGATATGATATGATATGATATATGATATGATATGATATGAATGAATATATGAATGATATATATGAATATGAATGATATGAATGATAGAATGAATAAATATAATAATGAATGAATTGAATGAATGATAATGAATGAATGAATGAATGAATGAATGAATAAATGAATGAATGAATGAATGAATGAATGAATGAATGAATGAATGAATGAATGAATCTTCTTTTACTTGTTTTTTTAATAAATTTATCAGATGTTTTGGTGATTGTTGAAAAACTACGCTTCTCATTGATAACATCCAAATTTCTTTCTTTCCAATTTTGGCCCGGCTTCTTTTCAAAAAATTTTTCAACCTCTCTCCTTTGTTTTTTTCACCCCGGATACCATTCCTGTTTTGTCATTTTATTTTTAATTTTCAAACTCCCCACCTTTCCTTTGCACTTTCATTAATTTGGTGTTATTTGAGAAAACTTATCAACTAACATATTTTACATTTCTTATAAACTAAATACAATATTTGATCATAATTATTTTTGACGTTTCTCAGTTCTTACTTTTCCACAATTTCAAATCTTTTATCTCACCATCTCTGTTTCCTGATTGGCTATTGTCATCAAGAAGTTTCTTGTTCTCCCATTGGCTATTTTTAGTTAGATACAATTCCATATACTGTATGTTTCAACCTTATAATTTTGTTGATCGCATTTAATCCAGAATTATTTTGTAAATCTAGACTTTTTGTTATATTTTAAACAATTATAGGTTGTATTCATTTTTGAAAATGCAAGAAAATGATTGCATTATGGTATTTGCATATACTTACCTATCAATGTTATACAGAGGCTTCATAAAAGAAATAGAATCTCAAAAAAAATGTAAAACAATTTCTCATGATACTAACTATTAAATATTTATTATTTTTGTGTTTTTTTTGAGAAAGTATTTCTTTTTCATCTTTGAAATATATTACTGGTCCTTCCTAACATAACAATATATATATGTATATATATATAATATATATATATATATATATATATATAATATATATATATAATATATATATATATATATATATATATATATATATATATATATATATATATAATTATTATTATTAGTGTTATTATTATGTTTTTTGCTCTTTTTGGTAATCCCTATGTAATTTTGGATTTTTTCTTCCACTGCACTATCACATTCACACTCAGAAGCTGCGTCAGCTCCTGGACTAACTCTTAGATTCTGGATGTCATCTGTCATTTGTCAAACTTTCGAACTTATTTGAAAACTTTACATTATAAGTGAATATTTCGTCTCAACTGTTTGAAATGACTAGTCTAGAGCTTTTACGATGAGCGGAAATCATTATAGAGTTGGTTAAATTACCTTTGGTCGACTTCTTTTATTTTTTCCGAAACTGCCCAGCAACTTATGAAGCATGGTTCTCTCTTTTTCTCTCTCTAGCCAAGTATATATTTTCCGTCCTTTTTCCGTCAGGAGAGAACGCTTCTGACGCTCTTGAAATTTTACTCTCATTGCGCCAGAGAAATTTTACTTCAGAAAGTATGGAAAGACATATCGGATTTAAAAGCTAGGTACTGAACCTGAAACCAGAAAAAATCCCAACCCTACGGAAAAACCGATAGTAAGTTACTTATACCTGAAACCTGTAAATCGTATACACGGTGTCAACGAATCTATTAGACAAGTCGTAACTTCTAGGATATTAGATGTATCAAAATGAGATTCGGTATAGGTGAATGCGTTCTCGCATATTTTTCACTTTCCGGTCACTTCCGGTTTCACCGGAAATGGCTCCGGTTTTGAATTTTTGAATGGACCATCCTGTATATTGTAACATTTTTGGATTTCTGAGACAATTCTGGATGAGAATGTGACATTTTGGGAAGTTTTTACGCCTACTTCATTTTTTTAGAGTCACTTTTAATATTGCATCTAGGTGGCCATGATCGGACGTGAACTAATCTGAGGAACTCAGATGATGTCAGAAAATAACAATCGCAAAGTTTAAGTGATAGATAGAAATGAGAAAAGTTTGCAAAATTACATTTTTGTGTCCAACTATTATTATTCAAATGAGGACCATTTTTTGACAAGCACTTTCCGAGAAGAGGATTTTTTGACGAATCTGACGATATTAATTTATCTGCGATTGGATTGAAAATAAGAACATAAATTAAATATTACGGAGGAAAATACTGGATAATGATTCATTTACTTTTGTCAAGTGTGCCATGCATAGTCATGCTGCATAATATTCTGCAGTAATTTTTATCAAGTCTTCTTTGGAAAACAAAACACTCACTTCGGTAATGACAGTAACATAAGCTTCATGAGCAGACAGTAAAAGTTCGTTAATTTTCGTTAAATTTCAGTTTAATTTTCCTTCAAAATAATGTGTACTTAAAGTGAAAGAGTGGATGTGTTATTTATATTTGGAGAATGTCAAAGAAATTAGAGGAATGCTGCTGAGTTGTATGCTCAGAGATATAATCCAATCGGCAACATCCAGCCCATCGGTGTTTTCCGTATGTTGAGAATCGTTTTAGGCAAGAAGGAAGTCGAGAGGCGGAACAGAGGTTTATCAAAAATAAAGAGACTTGCTATGGTTGAAATTGATAAAACGGGTTCTTCAAAATAAATTAGTAAAGAAATGCAGATAAGTCACGAATCAGCAACATCTGAGTGCCGACGATGGCGATAGACGAATAGATTTTTGTGATTGGCTGCTTCAAAATCATAGAGTTAATCCGAAGTTCATCAACTTCATTCTATTTTCCGACGAATCACGATTACAAATAATGGTATGTTCAATAAGCAAAATACTCGCTACTGGGCCCAACAAAATCAACGTGCAATGAGAGAGGGCAATTTTCAAGAAAGGTTTGACGTCAAGGTCTGAGCTGGTATCGTTGAAAACAGAATAATTGTTTTAAGGTCAGTTAACAGGGGTTAGGTACTCAGGTTTTTTTCAAAATGAAATCAAGGAGCATCTCAATAATCTACCTTCAGCAGTTTTACGGCACATTTACTTCCAACAAGATGGAGCACCCCCTCAGAATAGCAGAGAAGTTCTTAATTATTCAATAGAGCATTTTAATAATCAAGTTATTGCATCCAATGGTCGAGTACGGTGGCCTGCCCGCTCACCGGATCTCACTGTGCTCGATTCCCTTATTTATGGATATCTAAAAAAAATGTTCACTATGCAACAGCCCCAGCCACTCATATATCTTAGAAAAAAGAATTCTACGGGCATTTAGAAGTATAACGCATCAAAACTTACGAAACGTGTTGAGAGAAACAATTGAACGAACTGAAATGTGTCTTGAACAAGGAGTAAAGCACTCTGAAAATTTACTACAGTGAAAGTTAATAAATTATTATTCATGGCACACTTGACAAAAGTAAATAAATTATTATCTAGTATTTTCCTTGGAAATATTTAATTGATGTTCTTATTTTCAATCCAATCGCAAATAAATTAATATCGTTAGATTCGTAAAAAAAAACAGAGAACAATACGCGTAGAAACTACCAAGAAAAACCACTCACCTTCAGATTACCACAAAATTCCCATCCGTGACGCTGCCAACAACAAGGGGTCCCTGCCACAGTGAAGCTGCAAACTCCAATATCCAACGAACACTCCCAGGATTCACGAGAATACTCAAGAGAGACGAATAACAGATACGTTTCAACCCAAAACTATACAAAGTGAGCGTATTCGTGTCAGACACTTCTTTCGGGTACTTTGATGACTTTTATCCACTGATTTGAACGTTATATTTTATTCATGCCCATAATTTATATTTACTAGTTACGTTATTGCGCATGAGCAAAGATTTTGACATTTATATTTCACTGTTATTATATTATATATTGGAAAATTATTAAAATTAAGATATATTTCGCAGGTTAGGTACATTTAAGGATTCATTTTGAATAAAAGAAAGATCATTTGACTATTTTCTGGATTCATTATTTATCTGTTGATCACATAACCACAAATATTTCCATAAAACAGTACATTGAACATTGACTTTAAGCAGAGCAATAAGATGGCACCACTGAATCCTACCATGAGAACGAAAAATATAATATTTCCATAAGCCTACCGACTGAGCTGGGAGGTAAAAGAATACAGGTGAAAGAGTATTTGAAAAAGAGTAAGCAACATAGCCGGATATTTTAGTACTGTTTTGATAGGTATTTCTTCTCAAAATTTTCAAAGAAAAAAAATCATTTATTCAAACGTATCATAACAAATGGAAAATATTTTATTATGATGACTAGTTATTAACACAATAAATTAAAAACAATTGAAAACAAATAATAATCATTATAATAATATATATATATATATATATATATATATATATATATATATATATATGCTGTATACCTATCGAATGAAACCAAATTTGTTTCTCCAATATCTGTAGAACACAGAAGCACAAGGAAATAATTTTTCATAAAATGATATTATTTCAACGACTAGACGGTTACCTTCACGTTAATGCATTATCGAGTTATTTACTAGCTAACTCCTGCTTATTTGAGATTGCCATCTCTATCTATAAACTATTAGTTTTTTCATTCATAGATTCACTTGTATTGAGGACATATTGTAAGCTACCATTTATCGCTATTATTCTTAGGTCACTCAAGACCACGGCTGTTCGGTTACAGAAGGGTATTCACGGCTACACTCGAGTTGGAGATGGGGAAGTTCATTCCAAAATGAAAAAACGTGTTTTAATAGGGCACCAGTACCAGGCACCAGGTAAATTAAATTGTTTGAATACTATAGGCTCTAAATAACCCAACAATTTACCAAACCAGTGTCGAAAAAAATAACAGCCAACGACTTTTTCAATTGCTAGGTTTATTCCTTTTCTTTAACATAGAACAGCATGGTTGAAATGAAATCCTCACATAAAAGTCACAACTTAAACCAAATCATACTTTCAGAAATATAACTGCCGTGGCTACCTTGCACTGTTGGAGGTTAATCTGAATGGCCCTTACCAATTGTTCAGTACCCTGAAGAGTTCTCTTCGGATTCTGAAGAACGCTCGTAACCGCATCCTCTCCAGTGCCCTGAAAGGAACCGAGAAGGCCAAGAGTTATCCTCATTTCTTTGGGCATTTTGGCTCAGTGGTCATTTGTTCCCACAAGTTAGTGAGGGGAAAGGGGTTGTTTTAGTCTTTGATAATCACTTCTAACCATATGTATAGATAGACAATAAAGTGTACAAAGTCATCTTCACAAAAGATTCAATATGAATTGAACCAGAAATTGGTAGACCACAGGCGAAAAACAACTATTTTCCTAGCAAATACCACGCAGAACGTTGAATGATATTCACCTGAAAATCCATCCAAACTTCCATATAAATCTTTCTGATATGCTCGATTATGTTTAATTTATGTCGTGTCCGCACAACAATCCGCATACCGGTTTCAGGCTTTTTGGCCCTCATCAGTACGGAATAGTCACCAACCAGAGATCCGGAGAGCTCTGGCCGAAGCGAGACACAATACAAACAAAATCACCACCAAGCCTATAACATCTATAGGTAGCCGGAAAGATAACTTCAACCGGCGGCACCTAGTGACAGAAAGAACACTCCATAACATCTTCCCTATCCTCGATAGATTCTAAATAAAACATTCCTTCTCAGTAAGAGTGCCAAGCCCGACTAGCCTACATGTAAAAAAAAAGACCATGTGCAGTGGAATAAAAATAGAAAATAAAGTGTATAAAGTCATCTTCACAAAAGATTCAATATAAATTGAACCAGAAATTGGTAGACCACAGGCGAAAAACAACTACTTTCCTAGCAAATACCACGCAGAACGTTGAATGATATTCACCCGAAAATCCATGCAGACTTCCATATAAATGGAAATTGATTGCAAATGTTTTTTTCTGATAAGCTCGATTATGTTTAATTTATGTCGCCTGTGGTCTACCAATTCCTGGTTCAATTTTTATTGAATCTTTTGTGAAGATGACTTTGTACACTTCATTTTCTATTTTTATTCCACTTCACATGGCTTCTTTTTTTTTTCTTTTACATATATGCTAGTCGGGCTTGCCACTCCTACTGAGAAGGAATCTTTTATTTAGAATCCTATCGAGGTAGGAGAGATGTATGGAGTGTTTCTTTCTCTCACTGGGTGCCGCCGGTTAAAAGTTATCTTTTCCAGCGTACCATAGATGTTATAGGCTTGGTGGTGATTTTGTTGGTGTTGTGTCTCGCTTCGGCCAGAGCTCTCCGGATCTCTGGCTGGTGACTACTCCGTACTGATGAGGGCCAAAAAAGCCTGTTGAGCGGACACGACATAAATTAAACATAATCGAGCTTATCAGAAAGAAACATTTACAATCAATTTCCATTTATATGGAAGTTTGCATGGATTTTCAGGTAAATATCATTCAATGTTCTGCGTGGTATTTGCTAGGAAAGTAGTTGTTTTTCGCCTATGGTCAATTTATATTGAATCTTTTGTGAAGATGACTCTGTACACTTCACATGGCTTTTTTCTTTTATATGTATAAATGTTTACGTATATGTTTTCATATGTTTTTATGTGTTTTCATATGTGAGTATTCATGTTTACATTTTTACTTCACCTTTATCACTCTCATTTTATTTTATTATTTTCGTATTTTTGTCTTTTAATCATGCTAAGATTAGGTAAAGTTTGGTTGAGTGGAAGACCATCACCTTGCGCCCAGCGAGAGATGAACTCCGCCATTTCAGTATACCATTTCAACTGTACTGAATAAAGATTATTATTATTATACATCCGTCGCCACGGCAATCACAGCTTGGATTTGGGCCTGTTTGCCAGAGCCTCGTTAGTCAAGTCGCGGCCGCCCACGTGCGAAAGCGAATGTCTGCAAACTGCCCAATTCACCGCTCGGCCACGGCCCATTCACTTCATACCATCTGAAGGTGACGTTGGACTAAGGGGCTAAGACATATGTAGATGGTTTATTTTGTTATATAACATGTAGCAATGTGGGAGGTAGTGAGTGGTTGTAGGTAAACGCTGAGATCAGAAAGAAATTATGCTATTACACTTTTTTTATTTTCTAGAAATATAATCATTTAGCTATGGAAATAATTCACAATTGCCCAGTAAATTATATTGCCTTTGTTGAAAACAATATTATGAACTTATGATACTTCTCTATACACAGTTAACGGTTTGACGATTATATATCTCCCCTTCTAAAAAAATATCAGAATTGTTGCAGTTTTTCATATAACCCTAAGAATATTTTACTGTACGCAGTAACTTTTTATTAATATGGACTAGTCTGCCTTCTAGACCTCAGTGTTTTTTTTTCAATTATCATTAATTTTTTCAGATTGCGGAAAGTTAATATATACAGTTTTGAAATAAAATCGACATGAAAAGAAAACGAAAAACATTCAAGATGATTGAGTATAATGAAAGATAGAAATATATTTCCTCACATAAAAATTAAGGAAACTCCTAAGTTAACGCCATAAATGAAATAAATGGGTGGATGCACAAAATCATAACTTTATGGACCCCAAAAATTTGAATAAGGTTAATGAAAACATAACAATAATATGCCCGGTCCGGTCGGACCGACTCTCTCGTGAGCTGTTTGATCCATGTAGATGGAACTTTCCGCAAAGAGATCCTTCGGGTTAATGAAAACATCTTGCTCTACCTATGAATCGAATACTGGGTGAGTTAGAATAAAATCGAGAAACTCTCTTGGAAACTATTTCACTTTGGCTAGAACTAACATAGGAACCCCCCGGATTTAGAAATGCTTCTTTAACGCTGACGTTTAGTAATAAATTATTTATTTTCTGAAAATGACTATTGTAACTAACACTATGGAGTCAATTACATGTATGACCATGTATTTGGAAACTATTTTTTCCTGTACATGGAATCAACTCCAGGAGATTAGTACAACATCGATGAAAGTTCATGCTCCTGTAGGTGAAAGCATGTGAACTCATTGACACAAGTTATACTTTAAAACCTTATATGAAATACAACACAGACAAATTGAAATATGGACGGAAACAAACATGTGTATTGAAGGATACGAGAACTACTAACCCAGTCCGAATATATGAAATTGAACTCGGGGGTGCCACAAAGTTCAATTTTGGGCCCTTTGCTTTTCTCGATATATATCATCAATTTAATAAAATCCCTAGAACAATGTAAGACTCACGTCTATGCCGATGACACACAGATCTATCATAATTTTCCACCGCAGTTAGCAGATAATGCTTATAGGGAACTGGCAACGTTTATTGAGTTAGCTTCTGAGCATTTTTACTATTAAATTGTGCTTAATCAGAAGTAATGTTATTTGGCTCTATGTATAATCAGGCTAGACTTCAGTTTCCTATTAATATAGAAATTAATAACGAATCAATGGCTATAGTTGAAGAAGCTAAAAACCCATTATCATAGACAGAGACTTGAGATTCGAAAAACATGTCAATCAATTGATTCATCGTGCATATAGCTCACTGAAACTGATCTATGGAAAGAGGCATTTATTTCCTCGAAACATCAAAATAAAACTAGGTGAAGCATTGGTTCTATCGCATTTCAACTTCGCTGACTCCTCATATGGTCCGATCTTAACAGCTGCATATAAAAATAAAATTCAAAAAGTGCAGAATTCCTGTTTAAGGCTAATTTACGGTGTGAGAAGGAGCCAGAGAATATCACATAAATTAATACAGATTGGATGGTTAAATATGCAAAATAGAAGAATTCATCACGCAGTCACTTTATACCACAGAATTGTTTTATTTAAAACTCGTACTTATTTGCTCCATAAAATATCTTTCAGGACAGATATACATGACTTGAATCTACGATTTAATGCTTTTTATCCCCACCTAAATTCAAAACTGAAATATTCAGGCGATCCTTTACTCACCAAAGTTACCAGTTATATAACTCCGTTCCTGAAAGTATAAAGAACCTCAGCATTACTTGCTTCAGATCTGAATATAAAAATGAACTATTCAAAAAACATGTCTAGATATTCCTCTACCTCGCTGCCCAAAAAAACTGATAAGTATAAAGATAATCATCCCTTTTCTCTCATTGTCTATTGACTACATAGTGTAATGTTCCCCTAGACACACTGTATCTGGGTTAAGTGGAAGAACATTTTCGTAGTGAAGCTACTGTTTTCTCTGTAGAAAATGAACTTCGCCCTTTATTTTCAGAAATCATTTTTTTTTTCTATTAAAATATAATAACTTCTATGTATATTACTTGAAAATAATAAAGACCTTTATTATTATTATTATTATTATTTCATCGAAATCAAGAGGCGTCTACTACACAAAGACGGAAAAAACCCTGAACAGAATTGATTACAGAAGTTAATCTTTCTAAAACTTGTTTATTTTTGTAAAATTTTGGGTATACCTTTTGAAGTTCACACAGTTAATATGTAGATTTATTTGGATCATTTCTCCTAACAATTTTGGATCATTATCTCTAACAATATTTTGGAATCCAATATATTCACAGATTCAAAATAAAAGTCACTCTGAATGGTGTGTGGCCAGTGCTGTTTCTTCCGTAGCAATTATATTTATGGGTGCCGTTCGTTTGAAATGCTCAGCCTGCTCACAAAATAATAATAATAAATCGTCTTTATTTTTTTTTCGGTACAAAGTAGGCGAACTTTAGCTAGAGCTACTCTTACACTTAACCTAAGTTGTACAATTGAAAGAAAAAAATTAGGTAATAAAGACATTCATGGGGTAATGGGAAGCAAAAAAAAAACATAATTATACAAAGCAATGGTAGTTTGTCAAGCATATAACTGAGTATTAGAGTTTACAGCCTAATTTATATTGAGAATTCACGAAATTTTGCTTTTAAAAATTTCTTGATTTTATATTCAGATAAATCGAAGTGATTGTTACGAAATGAATTGTAAAATTTTACGGCTTGATAGGTGAAGTGAATCATGGAGATCACGTAATTGTGACTTGATTTATTTGATTTTTATGATCCAGTAGAAAAAATATCATATTGGTCAAAGTCAAACGAACACTAAACAAATCGTAACCTAAGATTTGTAAATATTTGTGTGTACTTATGAACGTTTTTATATTATCTATTCTTTCACCTATAATTCAAATTATATTTACTGAACAATTACTGAACTAAATAATAATCCGAATTTGCATCTATCATAACTCCATTTGATCCTATTTCTTTTAACTTCCCCCATTTTCTTATTGCCTCCTTCTGATTTCCGATCACTTTGATTTGATTTTTCTGTTCCCGGAAAATTGATGGATCAGATAAAGCATGCTCTTTCTGATCTGTAGCAATTTGCTCCTGTCAAACGATCACTCTTTGATCAATTGCTCGGAATAAAGGAACAACCAAATATTACTCAAATCAGATTAGAGCAATGTGAACATGACAAACGAACAGGCATATGGCGTACTTGTTCAGATGGCCCTCACTGGTCCAGTAGGTGGAATATTTGAATTAAAAGCTACAGTACCACCGGGAAAATCCAATTCGACACGACATTATTGTTTGTACTTTTGGAACAAATATCTGAAACTTGTTGTGGTGAGATCCAGATATTTATCATTGTAATAAGAATTCGATAGTTTCGCAGGATCTATAGCTTGTTTCATATATTTTTTACAACAAAACATTGAAAAGTAGAAGATGTATCATTGGTAATATGCTGAACTTCTATACCGGAACAATGAAATAATGTTTTTGCTTTCTTATGAAAGGAAAATATCCAAGTTCGAAGAGGAAAAATCGTCTGGGAGCAATCATAAAAAATCTTGGATTTTTCAATGTATAATTCATGACGTAAGAAAAATAGCAGTGGTGAAAATATTAAGCAGGCCCAAGAGCAACATACCAATAGAAAAATCCATGACTGGTGCTGGGTCTAATAAATCTGTTTTTTCTAAGAGATTCGAAAGAAAAAAAAAGCGGTGTAAAATGTCCGATCTGAGACATTTTTGGCAAGACAGTCAGCAAGTAAAGAACTTCCTATATTATTAGGCGATCCAACAGAATGGTAACGTTTCATCACACAATTCAGGGAAACAACAAACATATGTAACTTTAATAATCGGGAGAATATATCAAGATTACAAAAATGTCTTCACGGAAATGCTAGAGAGAGTGTTGAAGCGTTACACACGTTCACGAATAAAATTATTAAAATTTTGGAAAGACGTTTTGGGAGACCGGTAAACTCAAATAGTATTTGATTGACACGAGAGAATAAACTTCAAATGAAAGGAGCATACAGGGTGAACGAAAATTATGAATTTCCATGAATGTAATTTACCCTCGATTTTTTTATTTGTGGGTTCATCTTAGAGAAAAAAATTAAAAAGAATGAAAGTTGTAGAGCTCATGAAACCTTATCAAAAGACCTATAGTTTGCCAATATTGGTATTAAAATGAAAGATTAAGATTTTTTTTCAAATCTTGCATTGAAAGAAAATTTCGTTCCATTCGGTTGAAAAATATGGCCTCCATAATTTCGTTATATATATATATATATATATATATATATATAAATTTGAACTGATGGTATTTTTGGGTTCTGGGGAGCATGATCGGTGAAGATATATCAACATTTAATGGTCTTATTATGATGACGGTACCAAAAGGTAGTATTTCTATTGAAATCTACCTGAAGAATATATATGCACCACTATATGCGAAAAAGTGAGGGAGAAGAGAGTAACAAACCTGGATAGATTTTTTTTTTCTGTGGGCAATCTTATTCTTCTTTAAAATTTTCCCCACCTCCGATTTCATTTGAATGAAGTCCGTTTTACAAATGTTCTTTCTGCAAATATTTATGAATCGTATTGTCTATGCCGTGATTCTCAATAATTTCATCATCGACGAAAATTTCTCAATTTTGGGTAGGGATTCAGACAAGTTTTTCCGAAGATTTCACACATACACCAACAAATTCTTGCTCCGTTTCAGATATTGATTCAGCTGATTCCATTATTCCTTTTCCAACTCCTTATTGCTTCATCAGCCAATTTCGCGTGGTGGAAATCCAATTTCATTTTGAAATATCGGTATTTTCCATGATTTCGCCCACTAGATGTGCAACGAAAAATTTAATTTTTCTTGCATCAGTCTTCAGCCAATAAATAACGTTTTTTAAATCTTCCAGTAGTACGTGGTGCTAATTCTCAAACTATGATTTTGACTAAGCTGGAACCCAGAACTGCAGCTTGTAATTCTAATTTCGGTATAGAAACTGAATGTAATGGAGCCACTCTAGATTTTGCAATAACAAATGCACCTTTAATGCTTCCATCAATCTTCACGCTTGAATAAACCACTGCAGCGAATGCCTGAGAACTGGAGTCACAGAAGAGGTGCGGTTGAATTCCATTATATCTCTGAGGTAACAACAATAAATTTTCAATCGCGATTGTTTTCCTAATTTCTGTATCCACTCCATCCATTTCTTGTTGCATTCTTCTGGTATTTTTTCGTCCAAACCAGTGCCCTCGAAAAATCCTGAAAAATTATATTATATCGAAAAATTTGAGGAGAAAGCCAAAAAGGGTCAGAGAAACCTTTGACCTGATGAAACATCTCTTTTATGTTTCCAGAAAATGCAAGTTTTTTTGTCAGAATTTGAAGAGGACACCCAACAAGGAATTGAGATCAGGACCTTCCAAGAGTACATCGCTCAGACACACATTGTTTATTTTTACCTCAGGATCAAGCACGAATCTAATCTTACCAGATTTATTCGTATTTGTTGTTACAAAATGAGGAAGATACCAATTTCTTCCAGTATTTTCTGATTTCTCCTTTTCCTATATCTTTCTCGCATAAACGTATCCAAGTAATCATCAATTTTATCACAATAACGTGCCGAAAATTCCTCATCTCTGTACATTTTCTTTTCAGTCGACCTTAGTTTATTAAAAACCGCCATCTAACATCATCATTTTTCCATGTTAGACCCGTTTCCCATTTGTAATCTGATATCCATTTTGACGTATCTTTTTGAATTTCTCAAGCTCTTTTCCCGTCACTAGACATCAAATGCTCCTCAGAAATTTGTTTTCCCATATTTTCAAATTGGAATGTTTTCTTCGGCATTTCTTAGACATATATATGATGAACACGGAAAATAAACTCCTCATGTACTCGTTTGCGATGTGATACGTTTCCGTGAATAACCCATATTAATTTTGTTCTTGATTTTACAGGTGAGTTTTCGTTTCCTTATATGACCTCTCTAGCAATTATCAAGTCTATATTATCTTGCCCAATGACAATTTTCGGTTTAGCATCTTGAAATGATGATAAGCTTCCCAATTTAATTTCCCAATGAAATTTTTGATATTTACTGATTGAAAGGGTAAATTGAGATTCCTCACTGTTCTCACATTGAAGAGATTATTATCTTACTCCAGATCTTCACCCTGTATATTAATATCCACCCTATCAGAACCTATTTCTCCATTTGTGATAGAATTTGTTCACCTGAGCCTTAGACAGTATTCGGATCCATTGGCTCCAATTTTCTCGGCCACTTCTTCATCCAATAAAGTGACAGTTGACCCTTCATCAAAAAGTGCATAAGATGAGAAAATACCCTTTGGCCCCTTCAAAACAACCGGAGCAACCTCCAGTAATATTTCTTTATTATATTCTCTAGACTGATGACTGACAATTTCGAATTCATGATTATCAGATATTTGCTCATCATTACGTATTAAGGGATGATGGAAGAATCTACATCCATTAATAGTATCATTTCACAGTATCTGACCAAATGATCCGGAGATATACAACAAAAACAAATTTTTGTTTTTCCTACCCATTCCAATCGTCTATCCAGGTTTGGATCACTGAAGAACTTGCATGTATCCGTTTTATAATTTTTCATCTTCAAGAAACGATATTTATTTGTTACTCTTTCCTCCTTCACTTCTTCGCATGTAGTGGTACATAAATATTTTCTGGTTACATTTCAATAGAAATACCTTTTGGTCCCGTCATCACAACAGGATTTTCAATAAATTTTGAACATGGGCCCCAAAACCCAAAAATACAATTAGTTCAAATGTTTATATATATAATATTGCAAGTTCGGGTTGAACCGCGTATAGAAATTTGGTGATTGCTACGTTTTGGCTCCCATTTTGGAGCCATTTTCAAGAAAAGTGGAATTTTTTTATAGATATTAGTTATTGATAAGAGTTAATTGAAGGGGAAAGTGATTTCCAACCGAGGTCTCAATCTGCCTACCCCTAGGTTGTAGTCCCTGAGGTAGGAATGTGATTTCCCCTGAGGTCTCAATTTGCCTATTCCTCAGGTGGTGTCACTTAGGAAAGAAAATGATTTCCAACCGAGGTCTCAATCTGCCTACTCCTAGATTGTACTCACTTAGGTGGGGTTCAGGATTTTGTGACTCGACACCGGGTTCCCAATCTGCCCACTCTCCAGGTTTCGCCACCAGCTTTCTCTAATATTAGTTGGTTTAAATTCTATTTACGGAATGAGAATATTGAATAAGCTCGTGTGCATTAATGTACATCTGGTTCAAAATTGGTCCTCGTTGGATTCCAAAACTAATTTTTTCGATAGAATTTGACCCATTTTTCGGCACCACAGGCAACTTTTTCAAAATTCTCGTCAAATCTGAGGTCACGTGATATAAGTCGCAATGGATTTTTTCAGAAATTTCAATAACAAATTTTTTCCCATATGTAGCCAACTTTATGACGGACACTGTATATGTATGACATAATTTTCCTAGCATATTCATATTTTTCTGAAAAAATCCCATTAGAAATATGTTCAAACAGAAAAAATACCGGCTGATTGTATTTTCAGATTTTACGAAGTTTGAATAAGCCGAAAACAAAAAACAAACATCGAAATTGGTTCAAATTGGTAGTTGTATAGAAAATGGGTAAATAAACAACTTTTTCATATAATATTTTCAGAAATATTGGGAAATAATCTAACTTTTTATGATTTTTTTGAAAAAATGTCAAATTTGACAAGTCTAACCGATCGATAGGAAAAATTCGTAAACGTCATTTTGCATAATTTCCAAAGAAAAAGCTGTTTA
The DNA here is from genome assembly GCA_018342105.1 of Gonioctena quinquepunctata. NCBI lineage: Eukaryota > Metazoa > Arthropoda > Insecta > Coleoptera > Chrysomelidae > Gonioctena > Gonioctena quinquepunctata. The sequence goes on from JAFIRS010000570.1 coordinate 120,095, forward strand.
TATCCTCTAAATTTACAGAAGCTGAATAATGAAAAAATATCCCATATGATGCGGACTTTAACGGTGACACTGTATATGAGGCTTTTTCTACTTCCCCTCACTGTTAACTTTTGAGCGGTTCGACGTAGAACAATGGGACATGATATCACCGATACTACTTTTTGAAATTAAAGACATTGTGATTGCTTGATAGATGGCGCGGGGGGCACATCAATTTACAAATTTCAAATAGCATGGGGGTCAAGTGGCACATCGTTGAAAAGATATCTCAATTCTCTTTTCAACCATTGATTTTTTTTCATTTCTTCAATACATTTGTTCACAATATGCCTTTGAAATGTCAAGTATAACATAAACAAAGCTATTATGTAGGATTTTTATTTATTGAGAATAAGAAGCAAAATTTTGGCAATTAATGAATTAGGTATTCGAAATGTCCGCCTAATGCATCTTGACAATAAAATATGATTGAACACCAAAATATAGATCACCAACTTTCCACATGAGAATTGTCCCCAGCAATCTCACAGCTATTTCCGTAATTCCACTGAAATTGTCATTATATACATAAAACACAATAGAGGAAAGTGACCAAATATGGAATACCGTTTTGATTTTCAGGCATAACTTACACAAATTTTATAAATAAAATACTTTTTGTGGTAATTATTAAAAATCATATATTTGCACTTAAGTTTGTAACAATTTTAGATTATTTTGTTCAGTTTGAGGTGGGAAAAATTTTCAAAAACTGAATAACGATAAAGGTACCTATATATGGAATAGGTACCCCAAATATGAAAAATTAACCTTAACTTATAAGAGACTCTTTGAAAACTTTGGTATAATAAAGAAATGAACACAAATTATTTACAAAAATCGCAAATCCAGGTATCAAACTCTGGCCCAGCGCAATCATTATGTGCCCAGAGCCCACACATGAGGCACTTGATCCATGTTTCCCCATGAGTGTCATTCGAAAACAGCATACCACAGAAAATACACTCCGAATTTTCAGAGTCTGGAGCTGTACATCCTATCAAGGCATCGGGTTCGCTGTTTGTATCAAACAGCATCACCTCCTCATCATCTGAATCAGACATAGGCTTAGTCTTTTCTTTTGGTTTTTTTCCTTTTGATTTCTTCTCATTGTGTTTTTTATTCTTGTTTTTTGCTAATTTATTTTCTTTTTCATCTTTTTTCCTGTTTTTGTACGGTGACGACGTGATGACTGCTGCAACAGATGCTCTATTAGAAGGTTTCCTTTTCTTGTTTGGTACGGGACTGATGTCATACGGAGACACTAATCCTAAATCACTGCGAGATAGTCCGGAAGTTGAGGGTACAGGTTCAATATTTGTATCTTGTCTGGGTGTGACAGCTTCAGTTAAAGGCATACAATTATCAGGTGTTCTTAAACTGGCCATCGATGGTACTTCAGGTTGGTGACCTGATGCCATTGATGTAACGTTGACTGTGCGCAGCAAGATAGTCGACCGCAGTGAAAATATTTTTATTCAATGGCCATAAGCCAGTTACACGAAAGCCATTTGCTGAAATCTCACCAGTTTGCACTTTCAAATAAGCTCTGCCAAACAGCTCGACAACATCATAAGGGCTTAGTGGTCGATTATTGTCTCTAATCCACATGCGTATTTCTCCACTGTAATAGGTTTTTAGTGGTCCCATAAACGTTTTGTCCAGTGGCTGGAGCTTGTGAGTTGTGTGGGGAGGTAAGGAGACAATTTCTACGTTATTTTGCCTAGCAAGCTCTATCACATCGATGTTACGAGTGTGAGAAAAATGGCCATCTAAGATCAATAATACTTTCGATTCCGGAGTAGGGTTTGTATGTTTGATGAAATGTTTGAACCAGTCAGTGAATATGTTCATTGTATCCATCCTGATGGATGCGCAATGCCAACAGCACCTGGGGGACTGCCTCTCATTAGCTGATCACTCATATTCTTGCGCGGGAATATAATAAAGGGAGGTACAAAATGACCAGTGGCGTTCATGGCAACAACAATCGTCATTAATGAACCCCTTTCCGCTGAGGTAAGAGAAGCTATCTGCCGTTTTCCTTTATGTCCAATCACTTGGGGTATCTTGCTCTGTACTACGGTAAGCCTTGATTCATCCACGTTGTATATGCGACTTGGACCATAGTTTCCTTGAGCATAGACGTCTTCGAGGAGATCAAAGAATGAGTCTACTTTTTCTTTGCTAAATCCAAAGGCTCTAGCAAAAGACGTGCCAGTTGGTCTTCTCACTGATAGCTTGTCCTTATGGCGTTTCAGAAATAATTTGAGCCATTTTTTTCCAGCCATGCCAGTCGCACCAAATGGATTTTTCAACTGATTACGACTTGCTAACATGTACGCCATTCTTCGAACATCATTTCTCGTCAAATTTGCTCTCCATCGTCAAAATGTAGTCTACCAAAAGATTTTCAAGGGTTGTCCCTAAGACAGTTTTCCTTCCGAGTGTAGTAGCTGCGGCTTCTTCTGGAGAAAATTCGTTTTTCTGACATAAACGAAACAAGGTAGAACTTGGCACATCGAAGTGTTTTGCAGCTTTCAAATAACCCACTTTTTTTTCTCGTACTAATTTTATAGCTTCTGCCATATGCTCTGAATTCCATTCTTTTCGCTTCGTTTTCCAATTGACGCCCGCCATTCTGATAAAACCCGAAAAAAATATAATTAACAAAGTCATTAAGTCAGCTGATACGTCACAATGTCCAATTATGGAATAGTCCATAATTGGATACTGATCCGTCCATATTTGGATTTTCCAACTATTTCAAACTGATATTCACATATTTATATTTCAGAAAGTAATACTATCTAATACCGCTAAAACATTCTAAAGAACATCTAAAGGGTCTCTTAAAGTTATAAAAACAATACTATGTGCACTTTCTGTACGAAAAATAATTATTTTTTACGTACCTTAGAAAGTTATGCGGCAGCGATAAAACAAAACACTGTCACTACGACGAAAGGGCTGGCTCGACTGACATGCTACAACTTGTACGCGTAAATGGGAGTAGAAAGAGACAGAAAATCACTATTTATTGCGTGTGTGAGTTTGCATTTGAGAAAAATGGGGGTATTCCATATTATGGATACTATTCCATATTTGGTCACTTTCCTCTAGTGATTCATATAATGAACTAGCAAGGGACCCCAAATTCATATCCTAAGAATTTCGAAATTATGAAAATTTCCTGGAAATTCCTATTGAAAACTGAAATGATATTCTCAAAAAAGGGATCGAGCGATATAGGACCATTTTGAACGTTGAAAAAGTCTTAATTTTCTACAATTTTCCTTCGATTAGTTAAAAGGCCAAAAGTCATTTCCAATATTTCAACAGAAAACAAATTGTAGATAGAACAATCCACATCTCTATGGAAATACATGTGGTTGTATTCAACCATGTATCATGTCACTGACGGAAAACAATAATACCACCCAACTCATTCTGATGTGAAATAGCTGGCAATTAAAGCTTCCTTACTCGCTGTCAACAACTCGTCTCCGAGCCTTATTAAGTGCTAGCTAACTGATTTATCTTTAATCTTTCACAAAATCAGGAAGAACACTCATTTTCATGTGCCCTCTATGGGCAATTTCAACGTTCGAGTCGCGATATCATCTGTACTGTGGGTTTTACAACGCAGCATCCAGATTTGAATGCTTATGTGTTTTGAATAATTCAGCTAAATTTTTTCATTAGGCTACGCCTCCCTGCTAGCACACAGTGGAGTACTACTGTTCGAGTACATGTGAGTAATCTAGTTTCAACAGAGGGCTCTGAAAATTTGGTAGATATTTTCCGATTATACTAGAATATTCTTCAGAAATTATTTTTTTGTATACGCTCCCCATAACAGCAACTTTGGGAATACAAAAAATCCGTAAAATGCTACTTTTACGGACTTGTCCGTAAAGTGTCGTCATGGCAACACTTTACGAACTGAATTTTATTCATTAATCATAAGACACAAGTGAACTAACGGGTGTTTATAAATTTTATAAAAACTATGAACCGATAACATTTTGCCGCAGAAAAACTAGGAATTTTGATGTTTTCAGAATAAAATTGTTGATGGTTTTTGATGCGGTAGGTACAAATATAATGACTTTTACATTTTCTTTTTTCGAATAATCGCAAACAAAATGATAGTGAATTCAAACAAGATATGATCCACTTACAAGTATATACGAATAATGGTTTAGTTTGGGTTCGAATCAAGTTTCGATTTTCACACATAAACCTACATACATTTATTGGATCATAACAATTTAAATTTCATTTATTCCGAATGTCACTAGCTATTCAGGATTACCACGAAGGGGGTGACATCTAGCATTCACGATTCGAATGTCAAACTAGGCGAAAACAGGATTTTGCTGCATACTGAATATATTTACAATTTTCTTTCAAATTTGAAGTATCTTTCTGAATGGTTGTCATATTCACTTACAAGTTAATTATATCAACTATCTATATCCCCATAATACGTTAGTATAGTTGGATCCTGGAAAAACTGACTGAAAACACAATTGGAGAACATAACAACAAACGCAAATGTTATTGACTAGTTGACATATTTGACATTTGACACGTCGGTAATAAAAAATCTGATTCGATATTTCACACGGCCTTCTGCCGGTGCTGCCTACAATAGTCCATTGTGTATCTAGTAGTAAAAGGAATACTTTCCCGGACGACATTGTGAATTGTTGGCCGAGGCATTAATCCGAGGCCAACAAGCATTGAAATCTGGGAATGTGCTTTCACTACGAGGTACACATTCTATTTTCCTGAAATTGCAATCAACATTCTCATAAATTAAGGAATTTGTATACTTGTATAACAATCTTTGATTGCCAACTTATTGCCTATGAAATCGTTTCCTTGACAATCACTGTTTGTTTATTGTTGTGAAAAAAGTCAGAGATTCACTACTCATTACGGTTTAATACCTACTTATCGCTAAAAAATAATTGAACATATTTCAAATGGACACTGATGATGATGTTCAGGTGTGCGGGACACCACCAGAGTTAGTAAATACTGCTGAAAATGTGATCTTAAATTCATTGCCAAATAAATTCAAGGCAAAATATGAATACGCTTACAAACGTTTCATGGATTATTGCAAAAAAAAACGACCTCCCGATCTGAAAATGTCATGTTTGCATACTTTTCCGATTTATCTACAAAGTTGAAGGCATTCTACGTCATGGTCAAATCACTCCATGCTGAGAGCTACACTCAGTAAAAGAAAAAGAAGATATTGATATTACAAAATATTCGAAATTACGTGCTTTCCTGAAACGTCAAATTGACAACTATAAACTAAAGAAGTCAAAGGTTTTGTCAGATGACCAAATTGAAACGTTTATTACTCAAGCACCAGATTATATATACTCAATGAATAAGGTAAGTACGAAGGCGTAGAAGGGCCAACAACAAAATATATTTCTTTAAACATTTGGAATTGCCACTTTGAACTGACAATTGTTACTTTGAAGTGACAATTGTCACTTTGAACTGACAATTGTCACTTTGAAGTGACAATTGTCACTTTGAAGTGACAATTGTCCCTTTGAAGTGACAATTGTCACTTCGAACTGACAATTGTCACTTCAAAATTGCAATTCAAAATGTTTGATGTGACAATTGTCAGTTCAATGCAATTGTCACTTCAAAGTGACTATTGTCAATTCAAAGTGGCAATTCCAAATGTTAAAAAAATATATTTTGTTGTTGACCCTTCTACGCCTTCGTAGGTACGTTTAGAAAGTGAAAATTTCAAAATTACCTAGATATTTATGTAGTGTTTACTTTCAAGGTTGCCTTAATATTTGGTGTTGCCGGTGCATGTCGCCGTGATGAACTATATTAATTAAATTTGAATGACATAAAGAATTTTGGATGTAAACCAAGATCATTTGTGATAAACGAAACTTATATGCTATTGTATTCGCTGTGTGCATTAGGCTGGAGGGGACAGATGAAACTATGACAGCGCCCATGGTGGCAGAAGTAGGTAATGATCCTGGTAATCATTAATCACAAGCTGAAAACTTTCAGTTTCTCAGGTCTCCCTGTTTATTCTCAAATCCCTTAAAAATATTGTACCATACTTCGGATGAATAAACATTATTACTATCGTAGTGGCAACGATCACGATTGGGTAGTATAACAACAATCATAAATATAATAACAATGAGCCCTCGCTATTGCTGTGTAGTCGATTGCAAAACTGCATCACAAAAACTGCAGCATAGCGATAAATGTTCTGTTATTCCACGATATTTCAATCTCTAATTCCGGGACGTGAGGTTTTCATTCGATAAATATTTGAGATGTTTTCTATTTGCTCGTCTAGAAGTGGCCAAGTTCCGTGGGACGGTGTTAGCCGATGATAGAAAGCAAATAGCGACTTAAACTGCGAGTTCGGGAACGCCTGGACGGTGTTGTAAACTGATTAATCAGCCTTATGAACAAGGACAGAGATACTTTTGATGTCTTTCCAAGTTGTCTATCAAACACGGCATTCTATCAGGACAAAGTACCTCGCTCACAGAGGATTATTAATTTGTGTTTTAATTTTCACGAACTGGTTTCGGTTATAAAAGCAATTGGCCTCACATCTGAACTAATGTTACATGTAATGCAGTTCAAGTACTAAGAGTAAACATCGTTACTTGTACTGTATAAGCAATACCCCATATTTTGTGGACAATTATACGTGTTAGAGAGTGTTGAACGTGTTTGTATTATTTAGGGACCGTTCTTACATCCTTGCAAGGGTAAAAGTGGGATCCCATATTCAGGTACAATTGTGAACCTCATTCCTTTTCTGACTATTATATTATTTGAGAATTTCATTAAATAGTTTTGCGTTGAATCTGATGTTATTTAGTGATTTCCCGTCAGGTTAAAGCTAGACAGGGTTAGGTATATGGGTACTTTTTTTAATTTGTTAAACTACTTGGCTCCCTCCCTTTTTTATGTTCTCAAGAGCTTATGAACCTGCGACCTCAATAAACTAACGAGCAAGCACATTACTTGCCGTACCTAAAAGTACACAGAAGTAGCATTACTTTATGATATTCAAAATATCATAACTTCACATGGATAACCTCCAAATGCGGTGAACTATCGTATCAAAACACATATTTTTTATAATTTACTTACTTTTTTCTTTGACAGAAAAAATTTTGATTCATCTGGAACTAGCAGTGAGCACAAAATTGTAACATCGTGGAAGATTATTTAGAAATTGTTAGAAAATTTAAATTGTTACATAGTGAGTATTGGAAATAAAACAGGAAAACTTCAGCTATCGAGTCACTAGAGGGCATTACCAGTCTTGCACACAGCGAATAGAAAATATGTTGCATGTCGAACAGAAAATTTTGAAAGTTGCCGCTTTTTCTTGAAATATACAATTGGGAAAGGTTGTAGGCAAGTAGTGGGAGTACATCAGCTTGGCAAAATGCCTCAAATTGTCGCAATTTTTTTCAATTTGCCATATGCACATGAATATACAGGACATTGTTTCCGTCGGTCCTCTGCGACAATTTTGGTTAATGCTGGGGCAGATTTAATTGCTTTAAAGAGGCATGGGGGATGGAAATCTTCAACCGTTGCCGAAGGATAGAGGAATATTTTACAAATAAAGTAGACATAGCAGATTTAATATTCAGAGGGGGAAGTGACAAAGAGAAATCTGCTGATACTATTAGTATTATTGGTTGAGAAGAAAACAGCAATAACGTCGCTGACTATTCAGGTAACATAACAGATAAATTCAGAGGGGTGAGTGACAAAAAGAACGACTTTTCAGGTAGAGTTCAGCCTATATTTGATAATTATACAAACTGCAACATAACTACTAATATACAAAAATAGTTTTAATAAACGTTCCATATGTGTATTAATATAGTCAATGAATGTTCTTAATGTGAGTTGGTTGCTTACGTGTATTTATTTACTTTCTAAAATGTATATAAAAAACAGGTAGGGACCGATTGTGACGGTCTAGGCCTGCAAACATTTTCCTGAACCGTTTGCTAAGCAACGAACTTTCCGTTGCTTAGCAACGGACTAAAATTCTAGATTAGCGTATTTTGGGGACTTAAGTTGCTCCGAGAAAGTAAGCATTCTTGAGCGATTTCAGAAAAATGTATTTGCGTATTGATATCAGGAATAAAATCATAGTTTCTACATAAAACATTCTTTGGAAAGCTTTCGCAGACTCATCTTCGTAAATATTACGATTCGTCCGCGAAAGCCTCATGAACCACTATTTGCGAATAGTTAGATATTACGTGAGCGAGCCTCAGGGATTGTAGACCATGGCTCAGGGGGTGTATAGCAAGGCTCAGGGAGTGTAGAGCAAGCAGGAGACTGAAAGTTGAAATTAGGTTATTAATTTTACTGAGGAGTTACATGTTCCTGTGTTTGTCGAAAAAATATATGCAGCAGAAGAAATTCACACTCAAATTGGAGCATGAATTGCAACATTTAACAAAATCCCATCTGAAGTATAGTAATCTGCTGAATTGCGGATTTATTGATTTTTTTAATAGAGAATCGTATAATTGAAAATATAGTAATTCACATAACAACATCACTCATCAAGATTCACCTTTCCTAGTTTCTCTGAATTCCGTATAGTCTCAAGTTGAGAGTGACGGTTACCTGGGGGGAAGGCCGGCAAGTATTTGAATTCCAATATATCTCCCCTATTATATAACAGAATAGAGGGGGTTTCCGAAGGGTTCAATCTGTACAGCTCTTCAGAGGTGTCCCGAGTGATAGAACAATCATCGAACTTGAACCAGTTCTGGTTATCTTTGGTGGACGCGTAACAGTATCCATAATCTACGGTAGTCCTATAGGGGACATCATCCAGGATCACTGTTTGCAAGAGCTTGCGAATCAAGATCGTATATAATATGTTTCAGAGTGAGAATGTTGGCCTACTGCACAACTCGTACCGATATCACTGAATCTGGCTGCAAATGATATTCCAAAAGGTCATCCGCAATTTTTACAGTCAGGGTTCTCTCACTAGAAGATTGCTGCCCAACCAAAATCAATACTGCGAAAACTCCTTCATTTTCTAAGCATTTGGCCCATCAACAATATTACTCTGCCGTTGGTGGAGCGTGTTGAGCAGGTACCCTAAAAATTCCGCACTACTCTGCTGATGCCATGACGAAAAGTTTGACGGCTATAAAAATTAAGAATATTGAGCGAAGACAAAAAAGACAACTTTGAAAACTACAGCAGAACAAAAACAAAAAAAAACAGCTCGTTTCGAAAAAAAAAATCATCATGATCAAAAGTGAATGTAGCAGCTGTTTGTAGAACTCGTGATATCCACCAAATATATTCAAAGGACAGTTTGTAATCTGAACTGGGGAATTTTGGTGGTAAGAAGTTTGTGATTAAATCTGAGCTTTCATCAATACTATTCGTTGATGAATTGATATTTTATTCAAACGTTGAGTTGCCAGAATAGAACCAAGGCTAGATTGCGTTTTTTCTTTGGATGGCGACACTGATACGTTGCATCAATAATGTCTTTGCTTTGGGATCATCTGTTTTATCGATTATTTCGTGTCCAAAATGATTAATTCGCTCGGAGGCATAGCTACCAGAAGAACCTTATGTTTGGTTGGCAACTGGTTCAGAAATATATTTCTCTCTCACACATAATATTTTTCAGCAGAATCTGCAGCCACACCAGCATATCTGGATCTAGTCCCAGACTAAATGTTTTTCGCGACTCGGCTCAGCCCGGAACTAAATCTACAATTGCAAACTATTTAACGTTAATGAATTATGGCTCATCTGAATTGAACATAGAAACCCCAGAGAAGGTTCAAAAATGCAACAGGAAGTACGTTGGTCCAATCTCCAGGATTCATTCGTACTTACTGCTTGAAACGATTTTTTTAAATGACGAATCTACAGACGAGCCATGAAGTTGTTTACATGATAATTCAACGACAAGGAGATCCCAGGATTTTTGTGAAATTTTGTTGTTAGGTGCAGAGGTTCTAGTTCAACACTACTTAGATCTGACATTGGTGGTGATAAAGAAATATATTCTGATGTATATTGTGGAGGATTAATGCTTCTGATTTCCCTTTCATGATCATCGTTGAAGATTATTTACAATCGTAATGGGATGGTGGAAGACAGAAACACTTGATATGTGAAAAAGGATTTTTCCAGTCATATAGGGGACTGGGATCGATACAGTTGTATATTTCTCTGATCAGCGCTTACTCTCCTATTTTTTGTAGTATATGGGTGTAGTTTGTTGGTACGCTGAACATATTGGACACTGAAGGTACAGATAGGTTGAAATTTTAGTTTAGATGGGAATTTTTACTAGTCATTTTTAATATATCTCTTGGATTATATGAATGAACACGAATGAAAAATATAAAACTTACATAAATGTAAAGATAAAAATAAAATATGATTTAAATACTCGACGAAAGATCTTAGCAGCTTCCATATGTCAAAAAGTGTTTCAGATTATTTCTTTCTTCTAATACTGATTCGTACAGGTTTGCTCAAATAGTTTTCTCTTCGAAATATTTCTGTCATATATTTTACAGTTCTGAGGATTCACGATTCGAGTAAAGTACTGGTTCTGCAGAATACTAATCTGGTATGCAGGGATCTTTTCAATTACGGTCTCTAGCAAACACATTTCTGATAGAATAAGTTCTGATAACATTCGGATAGTTTCCATGCAGGGTATGGTGAAAAGTTCTGAAAATATATGTGTACCCACATATAAAAAATACCACATAGATAAATCAGATTTTGTAACAAGAAGTAACCAACAGATGTTCCGCCACTGTTGAAGCGATTTGAATGCTGTGAGGTGTGCACATCACTATCTGATTGTACGTCAACTATTATCATAAATATATTTCTTTTTATTTGAGAGTTGGTACCATCGCGCCGATCAGCTACCAGTTTACGCTTTCCGTTTGTTTTAAGGTTTTATATTTTGTTGACATTGTCACCATTTTCATAAAGACATGACAGAATTCTGATTTCTGAAATTGTGTGTTGTTTTCCTTTCATGAATGTCAAAAGCAAATTATATTTCTGTTCTCGGGTCAACCTAGAGAAAATGGATATGAAAAAGGTCACGTCCAAATGATACTATAGAACGAGCGTGGAATGATAGTGAGTAAGAAAATTGCAGTATGAACCAAAGACTAGGGCCGCAAGTTAACCGATTGAGAAATGTATGTTCTTAATATGGCTCACACTCGCATTGCGAATCATTAAAATAAACAGAAGACACTTCCTGAACTATTTTCACTACATTGGATTTACGAAAGCAAGACATGTATTTCTTCAGGTGGAGATAATACTTACTCAACAATCACGATTTTTTCGTTAAATAAGCAAGGTAAGTAGCATAATGATATTCCAATAGTTGATTTATTAGGAAAGTGGATTAAATAGGTAAGGCTTATATCCATTAACTGTTTAATCTTCAATAAAAAAATCAAGGAAGGGGAATTATAATAATCATTCTGGTCGTTCATCAAATATTGGGAGTTTTTGTATTCATTGATTTCCAAACGTATAACGTATAAAACTTTTTCTTCTATACGTAATTTTTCAAACTCGTTAACCAAACAATGTTTTCCAATGAAGATGCGAATAGCAAAAGTTGAATTTATTTTGCCCTTGACAAAACAGTTTTTGTGTTCTGATATTCGCGTTTTCAATATTCTGCTCGTTTGTTCTATGTAAAAACTTGCACAATAACCACAAGTTGATTCATTTACTCCAGAGTTTTCAGAGTTCTCGACTGTTTTGACACAAGAAATTAGTTTTTTTTTCATAGGTTTTTCATTATATTTTCTGTAGGGAACATTTCTTCTAGCACTTTTTTCAAAGGAATATTCGATTAGAACTATAACCCCATTGAAGTTGTTGCATATTTCGGCCAACCTACTGAAAAAAAAACTTTCCTACGTCAAAACATTCATATTGCAAATAGAACAGAAAAAATAAATTCAATAAAAACACTTCATATAAAACCGAGAAATCTAAAAGAATCTGGAGTATATAAATCAACTTGAGGTTTTTGGGCAAGATTATACGTGGGCCAATAAAAAGCGAATATGCCAGAATATAGAAACTGCTTCGTCAATGCTAAAACAAATTCCATATTTTGCTAGATTAGATTTGTACGGGGCTTATGGGCTAGGAGCCACTTCACTGCGACCTTCACAGATCTATTGTGTTATATTAGAGTTCCCTGTCTAGACCCGTCCTTGTTACTAGACTCCATATATTGGAGGGGTTGTGGTTTTTACTACCCTATCGTTGGAAACCTCAACCTTGTAAGGCCTTCACAGTAACACAGTGGCAGAACCTACATGTGGTTGTGTCTGCCAGCACGATGATATTCATGTGTTTGTTGAGTCTACAGTGCCCTGTCAGGAGCCCAATCATAATTCTGGTTGATCTCCTATTCTGGCTTAGCAGGTACTCTGTGAATTTTGGCGATGGTCCCTTGTTGAACTCTTTGGCCTGTCTCATGCCCAGTGCCTTGTTCTACCATTCTTGAGATTGCTCTCCCAACCAATTATTGGTTTGTGTTGTTCGCAACGCTTTCGCTGTACCACAAAAAGGTTCTGGGCCAATTGGGACACGTCGTGCTCCTTCTTGAGCTGATGAGTCCGCCTCTTCGTTGCCCTTGTAGCCTGTGTGGCCTGGCACCCAAGCCAGAGATGGTCTGTTTTGACCGCCCACCCTTTGCAGGGCTTCCAAGCAGTCCCAGACAAGTTTGGAGTTAACTTGCATGGAGCTGATTGCTTCAATAGCCGCCAGAGTATATGGCAAAGGTATTTTCCTTGAACTCTTGCCTCAGTAACTCCTCTGCACAGTAGTGTATTGCTGCAACTTCTGCCTGGAATATCGTCACATGTTTGCCCAGGCTCAGTGAGACTCCTGTCTTTGGCTTGGCTTGCTCCTAGACCTTCTTTGGTTTTTGACCCGTCTGTGTAGCAGGCAATTTGTGCGTTAATTGGAGGTCCTCCCCTTCCATGCCTTTCTGTCTGCTATGACTATTTTAAAGTTTTACTTGGGAAGCATTTCGTTCGATGGCATTTCCATTATGGGGTCGGTTTCCAACTCTTTGCATAGATCGTTATACACTTTGCCGTACAGTCTACTTATGGGCGCTTGTCCTGTGGCCAGTCTACTGGCGACCGACCTGATATTTTGCTAACTCGATCTTCTGAAAAGCTTTAAAATCAATAAATAAAAAAAAATCCAATATTTGCTTGATGACCGGATTAATTTAAATAATTCTCATTTGATGAATTTGTTTCATTGAAGATTGAACTGGTGATGGAAATAATCCCTGCCTATTTAATTAACCCCCTTACCTTTTGGAAGTTCGTTAATATCCTTAATTACCGTGAACCAGAACTACTTTGTGCAGGTTTTGGAGCATTTTGTGATGATTTTTTTGCGCACTCATGATATTCACAATAATTGGCTTTAGTTACGTTAATAAGAAAATTATTATTATTATTATTGCAACAAATATATATTTTTGATCAAACACCTGACAAAGTAGCCGCAGGAAAGGTGCTACTCTGTCAAGTAGTAACATCCTTTTGAAAAGTTATTGTATTGGGGATTTTATTTTCAGTTGAAAAATATATTCTTGAAATATTCCAAATGAATCAGAAATATAGTTTATTTCATATTTTAAAGGATTATCATAATTAAAACAAATTTATTCGGGAAAGCAGATCTTATCGATGAAATACAAGAGCACAAGTTTCTACTCCCTAATCTCTACTAATAAAATGAACAAATAGTTCAAAAATAACATTTTCAATTACTCATAGTTATCAAAGCACAAAGAAATCACACTTTGGTTTCAATCACTGTTGTTTATCTTTGAAAAATTATACCTAACACTGAATGATTATATCAAATCATCATCTTCATATTCCTCGCACATATATTGTGTGCTGCTCTCATTACATATGCCACAGACCCATTCATCACACAAAACACATTTAATCGAATCTTTCCATTCTACAGCACAAATGTTGCTTGTGGTCTCTTCTTCGATATTTGACAAGTTCTCAATGGATGCTTTTTCTCTTTTTTCACGGCCTTAGACTTTCCTTTTCCCGATTTATCAGATTGCGGTTTCAAATTCTCAGAAGTAGAGGCTAGGTCTTCTTCTGAGCTGGTCAAGTCGTCCACCATTCGCATACCGGGTAATATCTTCTTTCATCGCTTTTTTATAGTTGGACTGGAAGACTCACTCGACACAACGAAAGTGGTCGAAGAGGTGTTGAACACTATTTCTGCTCCCGGAACCATCTACATCATGAAAACTGCAAGACTGGGATTCCCCAAGGAAGGACGAGCAAGAACCGTCAAAGTCGAACTTCCTGATACTGATAGTGTCCAGATGATGTTAGAAACCGAAGAGAAATTGCTTCCTGATTCTCAAATTTAGTGGTCAAATGCGACAGAACACCGAAGCAATACGAGGAACTTGCAACTCTCTACACCACTTTGGCTGCCAGAAAAGCCGCAGGCGAGAACGTTGCTATCAAATACAGGAATAACTGCCCAGAAATAGACACGATACAAAATGAGCACCTACGCTACCCTAAGAGAAGCCGTGAAGAAGAGGGATCCCCAGAGCACAATCCAAGGAAATCGACAAAACCTGACCACGCCAAGCATTCAAAAAACCCATAGGCGAGAAACATAGGCTAAATATCATCTCCTGGAATATGAACGGCTACAAAAACATGGCATATCTTCTAGCGGACTTACCGCCACAGTGCTTCGACTTTCTCTGTGTTTGTGAAACTTGGTTATACAACAGCTTGGAAATACCCGCCACCATTGCAGACTGCTGCAAAGTTGTATCCCCTCCAGACAGCAAAGAAAAGTCTCGAGGACGAGCTAGCGGAGGTATTGGCATTTTTTTAAAACATTTATATTCAGCGCACCTCGTTGATTCTTCACCTTGGTGGCTTATATGTGCATATACTTATAGTTCAATGAAAATCATCATATGTTCAACCTATTTCAATCAATCTATAGATTTTGAGGAAATCCTTGAGATTTTTCAAGCGACTATATATAATATAATAGTCTTATACTATCTGGAGATTTCAACTCCAGAATTGGCGAGATTTTATTCCAGTGGAACTCATTATTAACTCCAAGTTATTTCCCGATATGTTAAGCAATGACAAAAAAACTGATAGAAGAGGACAATCATTCTTGGATTCAACATTCAGTGGCAAATTAACTCTTATAAACGGTCACATATCCTCCGACCGTCCAGCAAATTTTACATATCTCGGCTCGTTGGGTCAAAGTGTCATTGATTTATGTTTCTATCCTACGGATAAACTGCACACTATCGACAGTTTTTTTGTTCTCTATTACCAATACCTCTCCGACCTTTTCCCTTTATGCTTCAAACTCAACTTTGAATCCCCAATCACTATACAGCAAAAAAGTTCAACGGTCGATATCATGGAATGGGTTGACGAAGAGAGTGTCAATCATCAAAATTCTTCGTAATATTCCCCCAATGTAGGCAAATTTTGCGATATCAATAACACATACGAGAATATATTCTGATCTATCCTTAGTGTTGCTCAAAGTATAGGTTTGGTAACAAAAAAATATTTTGGCCAAAGGCCTCCTAAAAATCAACCCTGGTTTGATTCGGATTGCTGAAGAGCCAAAGCGGAAATGAAGTCGTCCCTCAAAAAATGCAAAAAACATCACTTTCTTGAACATTTCAGAACGGATTATTTCACTTCAAAAAAGGAATACAAAATCATGCTCAGACGAAAAAACCGAGAATACCAAGAAACTGTCACACTCAAACTCAGCAATACCCAAAATCAAGCGGAATTCTGAAAAACCTTGAGTTTCTACAAACAACGCCATCAAGTGTTCCCAATTGACCTGTGTGAATGGGAGTCATTTCATGACAACGTGTTTAAAACAAAAATCGTCTCCAAGGTATCTTTTTGTGATGCAAGGTCCTTTTATACAGACTTCGAAATTACAATGGAGGAACTGAATGGTGCTCTAGAATTGTTTAAAAACGGTAAATCCCCCGGCAAAGACGGCATCACGTATGAATTTGTTAAAAACCTCCCGCAAAACTGGCTGCTTCATGTTTGCAACTGGTTCAACAAAATTTTCGACTCTGAGAAAATTTCCTCATCTTGACATGAGACAATAATAACGATGTTGCATAAAATAGGCCCGCTTAATGATCCTAATAACTATAGGGGAATCGCACTATTGAACTGCGTTGCGAAAATCTTCACTTTGATATTGTTGAATCGATTATCAAATTGGTGTGAAGAGAACTATATTTTAACCAAGTCTCAATAGGTTCAAGAAAGAATAGAAGTGCTTCTGATTAAATTTTCATTCTCAGCTCCGTAATTCAACTCCATCTGAGGCTACCTAGAAGGAAAGTGTTCGCTGTTTTCGTTGACTTCAAGAGAGCGTTCGACTGTATAAACCATGAGCTCTACAACATTGGAATAAGCTCTAAGATAATCAGAATTATGAATAATCTGTACGACAATGCAAATATGTCTGTGGGCGTGAATGGCTCCTTCACAAAATGGTACGATGTTTCAGAAGCTGTCCTACAAGGCGAACCACTTAGTCCGCTACTGTTTCCTTCATTTTTGTCAGACATTGAAGATTACTTCCGATCTGAAGGTTGTTCTGGCATCAACATCGATGGGTACAATGATATTATATTACTTCTATATGCGGACGATTCAGTTCTCCTAGGAGATTCCCCTATTGACATTGCTCGCAAGCTGAAAACTCTTCAAAATTGCTGTACCTCAAATAAACTCTTGGTGAATACCACGAAAACGAAGATAATGATTTTCAGCAAATAATTATTATAAAAATAAATTTAGTCTTGATGGAGTTTCCATCGAGGTTGTTAAAACCCATACCCACTTGGGAGTTACCTTCTCTGTGTCGGGACTGTTTCTAGAAATGGCAACAAGGACAGTTGCGAAAGCAAACCAAGGTATGGGCGCAGTGATGTACTTGATGTGTAAGTCGAAAATGTGCTCATGGAATGCTAGAATAGAACATTATACCTCAATTATCCTTTCAACTCTGTCATACGGAATAGGTATTTGGGGTCTCCGTTATGCAGATGTAATAGAATGTGCGCAAGTTATTTTTTTAAAAGATTGCTGTGCTCACCAAGTGCACACCGAGTAACATGATGATTAGAAACTGGGCGTGTCAAATTAGGTTATGTCATATTCAAATCAGCTGTGGCGTGGCAGAATAAGATGAAAGCGGCAGATAATACAGAGTTGACTGAAATTTGTTAATTGCGACTCAAATAACTACAATACGTCAATGTTAAGTACAACTATCTACTTCAAACAAAAAACTACTTCGACTAGGCAGGTTGCAGCCATCTATGGCAAAACTACCTCAACAGTAATTCAAAGCAACGGACAGACCAAATTCTTGCCTGTTACAAACAGAAACTTATAAATGAAGATATCGAGAAATTGTCACTCTCTTCGTTCACCTTGTTTTACCACCATCTGTTTACTTTCGAAGAAAGCACTAGTTACCTCTGCAAATCAGCCCCGATTTACATTTGTAGAATTATCGCTCAAATACGCCTATGCTCTACGGGCCGCCTCAAAATTACATACAAGGGTATATAAAATAATTCATAAACACACCCGAGATATGTTCAATCCGCAACACCTACGAGAACGAATCACCCACTTACCTAGTGCTGATTTTCCCCCTTTATAAAGGCATAAGAAGTTGAACACATTCAACGACCTCACTGTTTTGCTGGACTCCAATAACTTTTCCCTTCTATCAAGTTTTGTCCACACTATCATCAATATTCTCAAATTACGCTCATTTGCTCTCAACGAATAAGTTGTTTTTTTTGGTCCTGTAATTTTGTTCCTGTTTTTCCTTTTTTTTCTCTCTTTCTCTCTCTTATTTGTAATCCACAGTTATCTTAAAAATGTAAAGTTAGAGCCCGAACTACTTGTAATGAGATGTAGCTTTTTCCTATACAATAAAGACTATCTATCTAGCTATCTTCACAAATGATACAATTTGATATGTGTTTTACTCTGATAATTATCAAAGATGGTGCAGTGTTTTTGCAATGTTGTAATGTGACCTAAATCAGAAAGTCACCAACTTTGGTGTCAGTTCTCTAGGAAAGTTGTTCATTTTTCAATTTCCTGGCTGCTCTTGGAGGAGACAACGTAGTGAATAATTTTTCGCGTATTCTGGTGAATCATACTGTAAATAGATATGAATGCGAGGGTAATATTTGGCCTCTTACTTATCGATTTTGAGTGAAGAAATCAATTTAAATTCTGATCTGAATAGAGAAATATCAAGTCGAGAATCTCCTTCGAATATCTATATCGACAATCCGATTGTAATGTTTTTCTTGTGTCATCATGAGAAAAACATTAGTTTAACAAGTAGGAATGAAATAGTCGATATAAACAAAATAATAGTTTATATGGAAAATAATATCTAAACATGTTGTCATCACACTGTGATTATGATGACAAAATATTTCGACATTATTTTCCATTTAAACTACTATTTCGTTTATATCGACTGTACCAACCTTCCATTTTCATTCCTGCGACAATCTCCTCCACAAAAGCTGACCTCAATTGTCACCAACGATAAAATAGAAACCATGTACATATCTCTCAACTCTTATGCAAATGCAATTCTGAATACTACTGAATTTTTTTGCACCATTGTCGGATATCTTTACCTTATATAAAGTCGCAAGTTTCCACAATAGCTCACCATTCAACAGCTGCATGTTATCCAAAGAATAACAATGAAAATGTCTCTCATGTATGTCAAACACGGTCAAGTATGTTTACTGGAATACATTAGAAATGACACTTGGCTACTCGCTATATCGGGATTGAACAAAAATTATCGTTCAATGCATTACATGAGCAACACGAAACGAAAAAAAAATATTATCACAAACTAATTTGTGAACAATATTTATATGCATTCCTAAGAAAGTTTCAAGTAGAATTTATTTTTTTGATGAATAGGTCGGTTCTTTATCTTTTTGTTGAATTTGTGATAATTTCATGGCATCCCTGAGAACTATCTGATCTAATACCAAAAAATATATTATTCATGTTAAAAGGCATACTTTCTGGATGGAAAGGGTGAACTCTTCTTGGAATGATAGGAAAAGTAGATACGTTTCTTCATGGGCTTGTTGTGAATACGACATGAAACTAGGAGAGTTACCAATTATTCTTTTTAGGTACCGGGTTTGCTCTAGGGTTCCCTCAACATCGAGACCTTTGTAGGTCTATAGTGTTCTTCACTGGAATGGTAAAACCAGAAATCTAAGAAGGTCGTAAATCACCAACCACTTGAGTTATCAGCAGGCGGTGGATTCTACGCAGAGTTGTACCTGCCCTAGCCATTAAATTTTGTTTTATAGGTAGGTATAATGATATTGGGTTAAGAGAATTATTGAGAAAAATCGCTTGAATATAATTGAGAATTGTTTATTTATATAAAATATAAGATGATAATATATATATATATATATAATTATATTATATTATATAATAGTATATGATATACCTAATTAATGTAAAATGTCAAACTTTATACTAAAAAAAAAATCAGTTTCTCGATAAAAGGTATTTATAAACAAAATTACTCACGAAGATCAGTTTCACTTTCACTGTCGTCATCCAAATTGATAATAAACTTTTCTTTGGGAATTTTTTCTATATCCATATATGACTTTTCCACCTTTGAAATGTGGGAAACACACTTGGCCCAGCTGCTATCAGGAATGTTTGCAGTTTCTGTTTGAATAAGAGCTACCACAGTCGAACTTAAGGTTGGAGAAGTATTATTTCTTCAAACTGCTAACTTAAGCTGATGCCATATATGTTCAATTGGGTTATACATACAGTGATAGGAAGGAAGTCTGAGCACCGTATGTCCCAAGCTTTCAGCCAATAAATCACAAAAATATTTCTTTTTTATCGAATAACTGCGTAAAACTTCTAGTAACTGTTTTTTTGTGTACTTTTTCTCATAGTACGTATCATTATTTAACATATATTCTCGTATAGTGGTTTTGGTGTCATTTGAGCATGGTGCTTCATCTAGTCCTCGACTGTGGTCTAGCATTATCCATGACGATGATACTGTTGGGTGGAAATATTTGGTATGAGTTTATTTTGGAACCAGTCTTCAAATAATTCGGCTGTAGCATCATCATGATAATTGACAAAAGATTCCTTAATATTCCTTGCCGATAAAGACAACGCATTTGGTATAAAACCATGTTTCGCTTCCTGCGTGAATTATCGTAATGCGTTTTCCTTTATTAGACGGCGCATTAGTTTGGCACAAGTCAGATGAGTCTACCCAACTTTTGTTTGGAATATCGTTTGTATCGAACCAAGTTTCATCAAAATACACTACTGTTCTACCATATTCTAAATTTTTATTGCCAATAAATATTGAAATCTCCATTTTTTGAGGCGCACAGATTCAATTAAGATTTTTCTGCCACTAGTGAGTTTTTTAAATTTAAATCCGTTTTGTAAAAGAGACTTCCTTGAAGTCTCTTTGCAGCACTGGATACCAGTTTCATTCTTTTTGAGCCATTGCATCAAAATATCTAATGTAGGCACAATTTGCTCTTTATACAAGGCATATATTATTCTTCGAATTATATCTACATCACAGCCATCTAGTTTCCTTGAACCGCCAGAGTCTTTTCGTTTCTTTCTTCTTAAAATAGGGTTACTTACTATTTCAAACACTGTTGAATACGGTGTTTTTGTTAAAGAAGCACTTTCTTGCACAGCTTGATCCTTGGACATTCCACGTTCCAGAAGGGAAGTATAAACATTTAATATAATTTGTTACCCATGAGGGTGTAACATTTGTCGACAAGTGGTCCTACGACCACCAGTTGAAGTACTAGCTTCAGGATGAGCCCATGAACGCCACATTTTTCACGATACAAAAATCGAATAGACCCTTTGAAAAACACACAACTGACACAACGGAATATCAGGTAGGTAAGGTAAGGTTAAACTTTCCCCCTTTTATTTCTGTAATTGGAAAGCGGTCAGTTCTCAAAACAGTCTTGTTTTCCAAATCTGGTAGGTAATTTATTTTGTAACCATGAATAGACCATTATCGCTATAATCTCGTTAATAGCCCATTAATACTGAAAGTCTGGTGGCCAGGTAAGTAAATTTCATTATTTACACACATTTAAACATATCCTCACCAATGGGTTCTAAATCAACATTGGGAGATTTTTTATTATCAAATAAATTTAAATACAAAACTGTCAACAAAAGCCAAAAATAATGGAGGGCCCACCATTATTAAAATGCCAAACTATTTCATGAGATATTTTAATCCGGACCTGGGAATCTTTCAAGGGACACACACTTTTATTGCTTATCTATATTTCGAACAATAGGTAATAATGAGGGTCGTCGGCTAATATTAATTTAGGGGAGGGGGGGCATAACGGGGACGTTAAGGGAAATGAACAATAAAAAAATAAACATAAAATATTTTTTAATGAACACTAATGACAACTCTTTGGTTTCTTATTAATTTATCATTTGGCACCGAATTTGGTGAAGTAAGAAATCAAATAATATTTTTAATTTCAATTTCACAAAACCTTCCTGAGAAACTACATCGTGCCCCGGGGTAGGGGCAATATGGGGTACCCAGTGCGGGGCAGTACGGGGTACACTATTTTGTTTGTCACAGAATTAGCAGATGTGGATTTCTTCTAAATCTGCGTCATCAACTCCTGCACAGGCTGTATGGGCCCCCTGTCCACATAGCTGGCAAGCCACCCAACGCTCCGAAGACTTCAAATATCTAAGTGTGGTTCGAGTCAACACAATAGATGCATAAGACATCCTCCTTTACATTTTCTCCATCAGAGCGAGCTTTTTGAGTCTTCTGTTTTTTTGAGATTTTTTTTCATTCGGATTTGAACACTTCTTCGTCCGTTTAAGTTGTTCGTGTTTTCCCACACAACGGGGTACCCCACTGTGCCCCATAGCCATGTCCCCGTTATGCTCCCATGTCTAACAGAATTTCAAATAACGAACAAAAAAATGAATTCAAGGTTAGAGTGATTTTGCTCAAAACATATCAATAGTTGATGTTAGTAGTAATACACATTAAAAAAAACTATAGTAGTAATCTGAACACTTACCTTTTAAGACTGGTTTTGGTAACCACTCAAAATTAGATGAAATGTCGCCGGAAAAAAGAATTGGTCGTCAAAACTGAACGCGTGCACTCTGATCGCCGGTCACTGCCGCACTGAAGGCCGATGCGAAATGCTCTCTTATTGGCGAAAACAAAACACGGCAAGTGTGCGTAGTTACTTGGATGTGTGGGTGGCCCCGTCGTCGCCTCCCCTACGACCTCCTTAGATTTCTGGTTTTACTTTATGTATGTTTGTTCCTTTGCGGCGCTCTAAAGACCAAACGCGTGGCCCGATTTTGATGATTCTAACGTCAATCGAATTGTCTTAATCTTGCGAGTGTCACTGGAGACATGAGAGTAATAATCTAAATATGGCGACAACCAGACGCCATGTGACAAAATTCAATGTGGCGACCACCAGATGCCATATTGTGAACTTTGAAAAAGATGGAAACAAGATGACCAGAATATATTATCAGAAAATTACGTTTCAGGAGATTAACTATCAAACTTAGTACTGAAAACAATCTCACGCAGTCGGAGGCAATAATATATATCCATCAAATTAAAGAAGATGCTTCGGACTGAGTGAGATTGTTTACAGTATTAGATTTAATAGTTAATCTGTTAAAACATAATTTCCTGACAATATTTCCTGGTCATCTTTTTCGAAGTTAACTTTTTACGCAGTGGAATTTTTTAATTTAATTTTTTTATTCCTGGATTTTTCTGTGCGTCGGTATCAAAAAATTATGTGAAAGGCCGTTTCAGATATTTTATCATGCCGCAGTTTCTGATTAGCAGACCGGTTATTGTGCTTGTTTCAAGTCTATTGAGATTTCGATCAGCAATCAATGTTCTGCTTGACTATGTCTATACCCTTCGATTTGATCCCGATACCTTTGATATCTTCCTTTGAACCAGTCATTGATGAGGTTTTCATATCAGGTTTTTCTAAATTCAAACTGCCTCTGGACCTGTGGAAAAAATGGTTCTATTTGCCTTTCCTTTGCCTAATATATTTTTGTGAATCAGCACACAAGGGTGGCTTTATCATTTTCGGTCAGTTCATAGAAACACGATAGGCATCCCTAAAGTAGTTTGAACTCCATATATCCAGAGTTGAGAGCTTTGATTGCACTCTTCTCATCAGATGCATTTGCCAAATGAACCATTGACCCATTTATCCACCTTGAAACAGAAAATTAAACACTTCATCTAGTCCCCGCAGTATCAGAGTATCGAAATACATATTTCAGTGTATCAGCATTATCATTGTTTATATGCATTTCCACACCACTCCCAGCGTAGCTTTTGCATTTTCAACGCCTTTCGTCGCCAATACATGTTGTTTGCCTTCGAGTTTTGAAGGAAAAGCCATTTCTTGTGAATTTGACAACTATTATGGATCTCGATAACATATCGTGGAAAAACCTTCACCTTTGGCGTTCTATACCGCCCTCCCTCGTGCGATATAATTCAATGTGAAGCTAAATTAGAAGAAAGTGTTGCCAATTTGCTTCCTTCAAGCGATTTCTTTCTAGCTGCTGGCGACCCAAACATAAATCTGCTCGCAAACGACCGGCGTTGCCACATTTTAGTGGAATTCTTCAATTCTTTCAACTTTACACAGTTGGTCCAGAATCCTACTCGTATTACAAACCACTCTCAGACTTTATTAGATATTATATTTATTTCTGATATGGAAATAGTGACTTCAGTAGATATTTCGGGTATCTCAGATCATATGGCTGTGTCCTGCAATATTGACTCATTTCAAAAACCTCAAAAAATCAAGCTGATCACTTCTCGTGATTTTCGTAATTTTGACAATAAACTCTTGCAATCTGACATCGGCCAAATTAAGTGGGACTACATTTATTCAATTGATAATGTGGATGATATGATCGTATTTCTGGAAACCAACATCTTAAGCCTTTTTGAAAAACATGCCCCATGTGTCACTAAAAGGGTGAGTGAACCACACGCCCCCTGGTTGACTTATAATATTAAGGAGATGATCTCACTTAGGCCTTGATAAAATATAAAAAACATTATCTCTCACTGACTGGCAAAGCTACAGGGAACTCAGGAATTACACAACAGGAGCAATTCGCCGCGAGAAAAAAGTTTATCTTGGCTTCGTTCTTATGCAGAAAAATTCCAGAACTACTTGGAACACTTTGAGATCTCTTGATATCTTGAGAAAAAAAGCACCCCAGAAATTCCAAGCAACTTGAAGGATGTTAACTCCATTAACGAACATTTCAACTCCGTTTCTCAACCTGACCGTACTGACTATCAAGTCTCACTTGGACCGTTACCATAATTCGCGAGAATACGAAAAAATATTTCAGTTCACCACTATCTCTACTCAAACGGTACAAAACTATCTTCAACGCATTAAAAGCAACGCTATTGGCTCCGATAACATCTCCCTCCGAATGATCCGCCTTATCGATTACTTTACTTTTCTTGTCAATATTATTTATAGGTATAAGTACAGGACACTTTTCCAATTCCTGGAAAAACGGTAAAATAATACCTTTAGCGAACTGTACTTCACCCTCAAATCACTCCGACCTCAGACCTATCACTATTCTACCTTGCCTTTCAAAAGTGGTTGAAATGATTTTGAAAGATCAGATAAATTATTTCGTGAACGAACGTGATATCATTACCTCAGTGCAATCTGTTTTCCGAAGTCAACACAGCACCACCACAGCCTTATTGTCCATTACTGACGATCTCTTTAGGGCTACAGATGACGGTTACATAACTTGATACTTTTAGACTTCAGTAAGGCTTTCGACGCTCTTGACCACGATATATTGTGTGATAAACTGCTGTTTTTGGTCTTTTCCGATGAGGCAGTGCTCCTGATAAGGAATTATTTATCGGATCGAATACAGAATGTTATCGAAGGATTAGAGTCGGAGGCCGTATCTCTGTCCAAAGTTGTTCCGCAAGGCTCAATACTTGGACCCTTACTTTTCAGCTTGTATATCTGCGATTTTCACCAATACATTTAGGAATGCAAAATACATCACTACGCAGACGACACCCAGCTTCACTTCCCCTTCCAATTTCAGAATTTTGACACTGGTCAGCTACTCATAAATCAAGACCTTCAGGCAATATTCGATATTTCCTCAGCCCATAAATTGAAACTCAATTCAAAGAAGTCGGCAGTTATGATTTTTGGACCCAGAAGAATCAGAGGTGAAACCCAGAACCTACTACAAATTCGCATTGATAATGATGTTTCCGAAATAAAAAATCTGGGTTTGTGGTTTGACCAGATATGTCAGTCACATAACCCAAACTTCCTTCAATGTTCTCAGACAAGTATATCCAAATCGGGATCTTCTATCAACTGAACTCAAACTCAAACTATGTGAGTCGCTAATAATCTCAAAAGTCTCCTACTGCGGTAGTGTTCATGGACCGGCTCTGAGGAAATCTGTTTCCTTGCGTTTGCAACGTATTCAAAACAGCTGTTTGCGTTTTTCGTTCGGTGTTCGAAAATACGACCATATATCCCCTGTACTGAAGGAATCAGGCTGGCTGAATATGGAGAAGCTTAGAGCCTTGCACCTCTTAACCACCACTCATAATTTATTAATAAATCGTAAACCGGATTATCTTGCAAAAACTCTCAAAACTTTTTCAAGTATAAATTGCTTTGCTATACGCAATAGGTCAATTTTAGTTATCCCCAAGCATGAATCATCTATCTTTACTCGCAGTTTTTCTTATTTTGCACCAAAATACTACAATATGCTTTCCAGTGAATTTAGGTCTTATACAATTAATAATTTCAAAAAGAGGCTGAAACTGCATTTCCATGATTAATATATTCCTACTTTCCTATCCTTTTTTCTCTTCTTATCTATACATTCTTATTATTTTTACTATTTGTTTAGGTTGAGTTTAAAAACAGTCTAGGCTGACACTCCACCTATTCACCATGTTTTCCATTAAGGCGTGTACCTTTCATTTAACTTTTACCATTAGTTTTGGTCTTGTATCCTATGGTGAATGAAGATTATTTATTATTATTATTATATTGAGTGCCTGTTGCATACGTTCCCTAACTGTATTATTGTTTTTTCCTGGACTGAAATGCCTAGCCAATTGTTTGGGGTTTATAATGCTCCAGTATGAATACTCACATCATAGCATCGGATATTCCCTCCAGTCTTATGTCACTATGGTTAGGCCTATGAAGGTAGTATATACCAATTTAATTATACTGTCAACCCACTCGCAGCTTGTTTCCTTTATAACTGTTAGACATTCACAAAAAAAACTGAAAAAAACAAAATAACTTCATTTTAATCGTGGATTTTTCAATTCACAGAAAAATCTTTCTATCAATATTCAATTGAGAATGTTTCCCTTTTCAATATCACCAACTTTTGATTTTTGCCTTACGATACACTCTATTGAAAATGAAAAAATACCGTAAAAATATTTTTTTGATACGACTTATACTTTCCGAGATATTAAATTGTTTAGCTAGGCGTGCGACGACGCGGAGTCATTGACCGCTGTGACGTCACTGTACAACGGTCGGTCAGTGCGTTCTCTGCTTCCGAGCTGTGTGTATGAAGTTTGCGTCGAAAATTGATAAGAATATCGAATAGAGAAACTAGAAAGTCGTGTATTGTGCCAAAGTGTTTAAATAAAACTACTAATGCACCCGAAAAGTTGTTTTTACACGCTTTATATTAGCTTCACTTGTATGTTTGTTTGTTTGTTTGTAACCGACTCCTTTGGGCGCGATTTTGACCCACTTCCAGACGTCCGAATGATTTGAAATTTGGCAGATGTACATAATTCCGGTGACAATGCATCAAGAAATTTTTGTGTGAAGAAAAAACAAAATGGCGGCTCCAATATGGCGTACGAGTTTTGTGATTATGGTCCGATTCGCTTCAAAATTGGTATCCGAGGGTTTTTGTGGTCGGAGATTATGATTCTTTTAACAAAATTAGAAAATTCAAGATGGCGGCTCCAAAATGGTGGACGAGTTTTTTTATTATGGTTTGATTTTATTCAAAATTGGTATGTGGGGGTTTTTGAGGTCAAATATTATGATTCTTTAGTAAAAATTGGAAAATTCAAGATGGCGGCTTCAAAATGGCGGCCGAGTTTTGTGATTATGGTCTGATTCTATTCAAAATTGGTGTGTGGGGGTTTTTGGGGTCGGAGATTAAGATTACCTAATTTGATGAAATTATTCCATTTTTCAAGATGGCGGCTTTGAAATGGCGGCCAAGTTTTGTGGTTATGGTCTGATTCTATTCAAAATTGGTGTGTGGGGGTATTTGGGGGCGGAGATTAAGATTAACTAATTTGATGAAATTATTCCATTTTTCAATTTGCAAAAAAATAATAAAAATAATAGTTTTTATAAATAAACCACACTAAAAAGTAGAAAATGAATAATAGTTTGAAAAAACTAAAAAACACGCTTTTATAGAAAACCAGACTAAAAGAATAGAAAATAAGAAAAAAATGTATTTTATTTAAAAGAAAGCGTGGGGTGCATGGTATCAATAATTACCTAGTAAATTACACACCGAGGCGATACCATGCATCCCACGCTTTTTTTTTTAAATGAAATACATTTTTTTCTTATTTTCTATTTTTTTAGTCTGGTTTTCTATAAAAGCGTGTTTTTTAGTTTTTTCAAACTATTATTTATTTATTGTTGCTTTCGAACTCAAAAGTCGAAAGAAATGGATGCAAATCATGATGTTCTGGGGTGATTTTGTATTTCACTGTACAAATATCTCTTTTAACTTTTACATATCCAATAGCGACGTCGCCGAAGCTGTTTCTAGCCGATTTAAAATAAACGTAAGTTGATCTGATATATAAAAAATAAAATGAATAAAAATGCACTTATCCACGATCACATTAAAGAGGAAATTAATATGAGAGGTTTTTCATCTTAGCTCAATAATATTTAATAGGTGTAGTCGCGTGCATCCTAATAATAACCTACTTTTGAAAAAAAAAATTCATGGGTTCAAATTTTAAAAAGTTTAAAATGTTCGGGTTATGTTTACTATGTTAATTTTTTGTTACATTAGATACTAAAAAAATACAAAATCTAAGTCATGATCCAAACTTTGTAGGTACAACACAGTATTGTTTTCAATAAATCCCACCCTGTTACAAATACCTACGCATTCTTCCTCCTCACGAACTTAATGTCAAGTAAGATGTTCATGGTAACAATATGACGTATGACGTACATTTATAAAACACTAGTAATGAGAAATATGTACTTATAGGGATCAAAACATTTATGATAAAAAGTAAAATGTTATTAAGTAATACTCACTTTTGCATTTTTACTCCTCGCATCTCGGCGGCCAAGAAATCGGAGTTATTTGAAAAATAGTGAGCAACCATTAACCGGTTATTTCAGGCAAGTTATCAGATTGTCCTTTTTCAAAACCGTCATCCATATCTAATATTATACTTATAACACATAAAAACTTAAGTTAAAAACGTTATTGTGGTCGAACATCCGATAGCAAAGCAATGATTGAGTGTACGGTGAGAACGTTGCGTTGTAAAATGACGTCACGCAGGCATTGGTCGCTCGCCCGAAATATTTGAATAGAACGGAAACTAAAATTGTCGTAACTTCAACACTACTCGCTTGATTGAAATGAAACAAAAGCAGGTGTATTTCTGAACAGTTAGGCGGTCACGGTCAAGAAGTTTCAAGTCATTTAACAGACCCAGTGACATTCTTCATTGATGTCAAAGAAGTCTTGCAGCTGCCTTCTTATGTTTTCGTGTGCAGTATTATAGGCATAAGTATAGCATTCCTGTACATGCCAAGTAGTTTTTCGTCACAGATGATTTCACATCAGACGGGAGGAAGAAACATATTTAGTACTCTGACCCGGAATATTATTATCTTGGAAGATAACATTCTCAAAAGATTATTTTTCTCTAAACATGATTAATTTACCATTAAAAAGTTATTTTTTGTGCCATCTAAGAGAATACAACGTTTCCCAACGCTTAACTTCTGATAGGAGACATGGCTAAAAAAAATCGTTTTCATATCTCTAGAGCCAGTAGGCTGCCAGTCCAGATCTTTTGAAATGTCTGGGCGAATATATACAATTTCTCGGAAAATACGTATTTTTCAGGAAATGCTTTTTTGTAGGTACGTACCTATAACCATTTTTATTATATTCAAAGGTAAGTTAATATCTACAAATACTCTTTATATCACGGTTTTCGTGAACACTCCCTATAAATTATTTCTTCCGCTTCCATTAACGAAATCAAGGATCTATTCAACATTTTAGTGAAACTAAAGGAACATATCGTCTTTTACTCATGAAGAAGTAGTTTTCAAACTACCAGAAATGGTATATTTTTCTATTAATTATGGCCAGTCAGGATAATATAATTATCTGTATTTGTTGAGTCTGGTAATCAAAAATTCTCTCAAAATTTGCTTGGTCGGGATAAAGATCAACTCATTGTTGAAGAAAAACTATTGAATTCTTGCCAAAATTTCGAATTTTCTCAAATTCTTTATCAGAGCTCTGTAAGAAGGAACTTTGGCACCAGACTTCATATACTGGGTTTTCTGAAATAAATTACGAATACTTACAGAGGTGAAGCACTACAGTAGCCTCAAAGGTGGGCAAACGTGATATCCCAATTGGCCTAACAACGTTATCCTAGCAAATTCTTGCTACAATGCAAACAGAAAGCAGTGTCATCAAAGCTAATTCACGAAATAAACGCATTTATGCTTTATATTTGTGAATTCACCATTACTTGTCACGATATATCATTATAGTAACACTTCCTCACAGTGAGTTAATAATATATAATCTGACCCGATCGAGACGAAGAAAAAATCGTTATTCGACTCATTCCACTAAAAATTTTCAAATAATTTGATTTCAATAAAAAAAAAACGCTATACCACAATTTTCAATAGAACAAAAAATTCACAAAGCAGTCAAGTCATGCCCCAATAATATTAAACGAAAATTAGTTTATCAATGAATCTTATTGCGAAGTACTTCAAAATGTTAAACAACTTTGGGAAACAAATTCAACCTACTATTTGACAATAAGAACTTCCCTGGGAACAAATTATCATAGACTTAATATATTAAAATGAATAAGGTATGAAAATAAATGAAGAGAAAAAGGAAATGAAAACTAAAGAAATCGATATTTTGACAAATTTTACTAATTCCAACAAACTTGCAGAGAACAAAAATAAGCAAAAAAAGGAAGCGGATAAAGGTTGTTCTAAATAAAAAAGACTTCATTGATGAAGTCAATGGAATTATGAATGATAAACAAACATAACAAATGCTCCCACTGAAATTGCAAAACAAAACCAAAAAAAGAAAAAAACGTTTAAAAATCATTTCATCGACGGGAAATGTGCAAAATACCTCACAACTGAGAATAGATTTTTTCCATAAATATTTTTTTTTTCCAGAAAATCACAAAACACTTCGTAACAAATATAATGAGAGAAATATGAGAAATAATATCAGAATTTATAACATGGAGTATTTCACAAAGAGATTTATGTTCCAAAACTTGTATGTGTTGATTTAGTTGTATTGGAATTACAATAACAGAGCTTAAATGAATTATCTCCATCTCCATCATCATTAGTTAAGAATTTATTCACGAAAATAAACCACCTGAGAAGATAAAAAACCGAAATGAAATCAACTACAACAAAATATGTTTGTATGAAAGAGGCAGGCTTTGAAAGAACCGATGTGATTTTTTCAAACTTACCGACATTCTATCATACTTTATTCTTTCTCTTTACTTGGCAACACTGGATAGCTGTCACCTATAGAAATTTCACAGTTCTACAAAACAAATGGCGTCGCAGGACTGCATGAAAAATTGGGGGGCCAAAAAGAAAGTTTTTTGCGTTTACTTACATATTTTTAAGAAGAAGAGTATTGCACAAGTTGATAAAATGGATATGCTGTATTGTTATACACATATCTGCTTTTCTTTTGCACAAATAATATTTGATTAATATTTTGGCGAAAGAACTTTAATTTTAAGTTATATTTTCAAACCCTCAAGGTCTTTCAATACATCACTAAGTTAGTTTAACATTTCTGTTTTCCTGATATCTACCTATTCAATATTGTTTATCTTCTAGAGTAGAAAAACATGTCTTCGCAAGCATCAACAACTAGAAAACGGCAAAGGCCCACAACTGCAGTAATAGAAGAGGCTGTAAGAGAAGTGGTTGCTGGCAATCAGTCCATGAATGAAACAGCATTAGCGTTTGGAATATCAAGAGCCTATTTGGCGAAAATTATTGAGAAATCTAAGAATACTGGGGAGGAGTATGTGCATCTCCCAAATATATGTATCAAACGCATTTGAAGATTTATTGGATTCATACCTAAAAACTGCATCGAAAATGTGCTACGGTTTGACGAGAGAACAAACAAGAGAATTAGTTTTTCAGTATGCAGAGGCAAATGATATCTGTCCAGAAAAATGGGAGGTTGACAAAATTGCGTCCGTGGAATGGCTTCGTGGCTTCATGACGCGGCACAAAGATTTGTCAGTCAGAAAACCTGAGAGCACTTATCTGTTCAGAGTGACAAGTTTTAACAAAACAAATGTTAGCACATTCTTTGAAAAGCTGACTAGCATTTATGAAAAGTATAACTTTCCACCGCACATGATTTTTAATTCAGATGAAACAGGGTGCAGTACCATTGCAGCTCCTCTTAAAAATATAGCTGAGAAGGGCTCAGAACAAATTGGACAAGTAACTTCAGCAGAACGTGGTGCAGTCGTGACTACTCTTTTTTTTATTAATGCTGCAGGTGGTACTAAAGCCCTTGTAGTCATTTTCCCACTAGTGAATTAAAGGGCCACATGATGAGTAGGTAATGGGCCTTCTGGAGCATTGTGTTGAGCTCATATTTCAGGCTGGATGACTAAAAATAATTTGGTGAAGGCAATGGAACATTTCGTAAGCCATGTGAAACCATCCGAAGGAAATCCAGCCCTACTTGTATTGGATAACCATGCCTCCCTTGTTAATCTTTGTGTGATAGAATTTGCCAGATACAATTTTATAAAAATGCTGACATTCCCCCCACGTTGCAGTCAAAGGCTACAGCCTCTGGACGTTACGTTATATGGGCCGTTTAAAACAAGATACCGAATAGCTATGAATGAGTGGATGCTCTCAAATCCTGGTAAAACCATCATCATCTATCAAGTTGCGCAGTTTTCTAGAGATGATTCATTAGCAGCTTTCAGCATGTCAAATGTTACTCAATAATTCATCAAAACTGGCATTTACCCTTCAAATTCTAAAATATTTTCCGATAATGTTTTTTTTTACATCGTACGTGACTGATAGACTGATCCAGTTCCTTTAGATGATGCCACGTCAGAGAACTTGATACCACAACACCATAAGTCAGCACTTCCCATAATGACACTCCAGATGCTCCTAGAAGTCCAAATGTTCAACCCACATGATCAAAAATAACACATTGTTTAGTACAGCCATCAACATCACTACAAAAAATTGTTATCACCGAAATTGTAAGGCTTTTTTCTGAAATCAGGACCTGGAAAGAATTTAAAATCTAACACTCGTAAAATGACATCAGTTGAAATCACAGAAATATTAGGCAGTTGAATACCAAAAAACAGTATGATTCCAATGACTCTAGTGGTAGCATGTCTGTGCAAAATGATACATCATTAACAAGCTCAGATGATGATATTAATTTATCAGAATTAAAATAACAGGATATTAGTTCACAGGAAGATAAAAATTATTGTATTGTGTATAATGGACACTATGCTAAGAGCAAATGAGAATGGTACCAGTGCAAGATATGTGAAGGGTGAGCATATGAGTCTTGTGGTCACAAAGGAGTGATTGATTTCTTCTGCCAAAAATGTTTTTAATCGTATATGTTTTTAATTTTGTATGTTATATCAGAGTTTGACGATATATTTTGAGACTGATTTGAGACTGATGATGATCAAAAGTTGTGATTTTCATAGAATTATATAAGTTCAATCTCAATCAGTTTTTCAAGTCTATTAACGGAATTTGATTGTTGAAAAACTGTTTGTATATAGTAGAAATCGTCTCTTTCATAGCACACGGTGGCTCTTTCATTGGCATGTTGTATTGAAATAGCCGTTTTCCTTTTTTAGAATAGCTATACTACAGATTATCAGCTTTGTCAAATATTTTATTTTAATTTGATAACATTTACTATTGAAGTGATTATTTAGGAAAAGCAGTTTTATTTAAAAATAATCAGTCTAATGTGTATTTTTTTCAAACTGGCTTTTTCATACACACTCTACCTACGTAAAAATCTCTCTGAAAAATGAGTACCAGTTCTGAAAGGAGAAAAAACCAGAATAGCTTTTCCAAAGGAAAACACCGTCCCACGGACTCTGTTCCTGGAACATTTTTTCTGCGTAGAAGTCGTCTTCTCCCTTTTTGGCTCCGTCCGCATACCTATTTGTTGACCTTTTGATGGGCTGGAATTTCCAACTTCACAAATTCTCATAATATATCAACACCACAACCACTCATGTTGGCACTACTAGATCATGTACCTTATCTAGCGCGTATGTACACCGCACTATCTAAAAGATAGCATTTGGCGTAACCCTGCCAGTTGATATTCGTCAACAATCATGTCATGGATACCAAAATCTCAGTTCGGGTATAGATAGGATGATAGTCATCAAAGTTACTGCTTCACCCGCCTTCAAGAAAATGTATATGTTGAATTATTACAAATAATATTTATACAGGGTGAGTCAGAATAAGACCGACAAACTTCGACTACAGATTCCTCACCTCATTTCGAGGTGAAAAGTTGTTATCAAGATATGTCCTAAAATGCATCCCCTCTGAGATACAGGGTATCAAAATCAAAATTTGAAAAATATTCAGATTTAATTTGTTTTCTCCAAAATTCCTCCAGGAAAAAATTTGAACCTTCGTACACTAATCAAAGTTTATCAACGTGCTAATTGTAAGTTATAATTTTTTATTTTCGTAAACCAGTGGCGTAGTTACGATGGTATGTGGTCACATGTTCCTTCATATTTTCTTGGGGCAAGTGAATGGACAGATGAGTTCGGCTCATCGATACTCAACCTAAAAAACATAACATTCCATGTGCCTGAAAGTGGAGGTTTCTGAGATAATTGAGAAAAACTGAAGATATGTCCTTAGTAGAGACATAACTTCCTATGTGCAATAATCGCATAATGTTATTTTCTTACAACATATCGGATTGTGTCAACCTCCTGAACTTTTTTTTATGTTGGGAGAATCGGAAACATAGTAGGGGTGAGTCAGAATGAGACCGATAACTCCATTTTTTCATTCATCATATTATTTGATCGAATCGATGTCGTGGATTCACTGATATGTTACCATACTTTCTTGCAGATGATTGTTTTGACAGATCAACTGACAAACAAACCCAACCTCAAATTCATAATACTCCACTAAGATAAGATTTAAAGTCTGAAATATTTTTTGCGAAAAACCGAAGATAGGTACTCTTAATTTGTTGAAGTTTATGTTGCAGTATCATTATCAAAAGCCATTTCTGATTGAATCATCCAGGAAAATATTATCCAATTATGTTTTTGATGAAAAATGACAATTATTTTGTATTCATATCTACTCAAATGATTTCTTTCGATTCGTGATAAATAGTTGCAAATTCGAGCCTTTCATGCTAGTTTGTGGTAAGCTGTTCAGTACACCACTGATCAACGCATCAAACATACACGAAATTTGGAACTAAAAATAAATGTAGCCTTTTTTCATTGTTTCCGGTAGAAACACACTGATATATCGATATTTACATTAGACATAATTGACAGTAACCCAAAACAGTTTGTATTATTGTCAAGTAGATATTAATACACAAGAATCGTTTTTTTTTTTTCATCAAAAACATGTTGATTGGATAATATTTTCCTAGATAATTCAATCAGAAATGGCTTTGATAATGATACTCCAACTTGAACTTCAACAAATTAAGGGTACTTATTTTTCGCAAAAATTATTTCAGACCTTAACTCTTATCTAAGTGGAGTATTATGAATTTAAGGTTGGGTTTGTTTGTCAGTTGATCTGTCAAAACAATCATATGCAAGAAAGTATGGTAACATATCAGTGAATCCGCGATATCGATTCGATCAAATAATATGATGAATGAAAAAATGGAGTTATCGGTCTCATTCTGACTCACCCGTACTATGTTTCCGATTCCGATTCCGATATGTTGTAGGAAATTAGCATTATGCGATTATTGCACATAGGAAATTATGTCTCTACTAAGAACATATATTATCTTCAGTTCTCCTCAATTATCTCAGAAACCTCCACTTTCAGGAACATGGAATGTTATGACTTTTAGGTTGAGTATGGATGAGTCGAACTGATGTCAAACGCTCATTTGTCCATTAACTTGTCCCACTTGTTTACGAAAATGAAAAATTATAACTTCAAATTAGCACGTTGATAAACCTTGAATAGTTTACCAAGTTTCAAATTTTTTCCTTCAGGAATTCTGGAGAAAACAAATTAAACCTTAATTTTTTTCGTACTTTCGACAATCTGTATCTCAGAGGGGATGCATTTTTAGGACATACCTTGATAGCAACTTTTCACCTCGAAATGATTTGAGGAATCTGTAGCCGTAGTTTGTCGGTCTTATTCTGACTCGCCCTGTATATTTGATCAAGTATTCACCTTATAGATATATTGATTTTGCTTATACATTTGTATCTATATATGAGTGTGTCAAGAAATGTTGTCTGTCAAATATATCATTTTGAAACGTCACCTTAAAAACTTATCCTCTCATTATCCCAGTATTCAATAGTTTATACCTGTGGCTTTTTACGAAAATGTCCGAAATTCAATCGATTGTAAGTAGATAACAAGTCATCAACTTTCTATATAATGAAACTTCGGGTCCCATCTGAAAAATGTCTAGTCTCATAAAGTTATAGGCATTCCAAGCATTCACTTTTCCTCTAGAAAAAATGCAAAATTGCTTATCAAGGCCGGTTGCGCTTGCTCACAATTTATTCTAAGTGAACTAATTGCGATGTAAAGTTGGCTTTTTGATATCGCCGCTCACTTGCTGACCAACAAAATGATCGTACTTTATTTCTTATTGTACGCACGTTTAACATAGTTTGTTTAACTGTAATCGGAAGATAGCCGTTCTGCGAAACTGTTGAACTTAAACTAATTATACCGCTACTGTATCGTTAGAAAGGTTCATCTTTTGTTTATCTACGTGATCATATCAGAAGCCTAGCATTATTCAAATATGATTTTGAAATATATGATATGGAAGAACATCGTGAATTTTGATGAGGTGACTGAAATCACCATTGATATTTCGTCGGCGTTTCGACTTTTATAAGGTCATCTTCAGGGCATTACAATATAAAATGGGAATATAAAACATTATATGTTGACAGATTGAAATGGTGATAAAAAACCAAATTTAAGTATATGCAGCACCAAAAAAATTACATAAACATATATATCACGGTATAATGAGACCCTGGCTAATGTATATAATAGATATGTAGAAAACACGTCTACTGGAGATTCTTTTGTTCCTTTTTTTCATGTAAAGAAGGTGACAACCAAAATTTGAAACTATTGATGTATTTCAATAATCACCAAAGATGAATACCTTATATTTTTTCCTGTTAACGCTTCAAAAAGGGTTGCCCTGTTCTGATGGATTCCTATACAATGAAAAGCCATAGGTGTTTTCCAAAAGTCCTGGTGTTCCCTGAAGTTTTTCTTCCGTTATAGGTTTGTATCCTCTGCGTGAAGAGTAATCGAACGTTTTTTGTATTCGAGGTGCTCCAATCTCACGGAGCTTTGTTAATGACTTCATTCAGTACGATTTCTGTTAAAAAACTAGATTCAAATAGTACTTGGAATAGACTATCAGGCTCAATTAAAATTAAAGAGGTCATTCAAAACAAGGTCTTCAACAACTTTTTTCCATTCTAAATTTTCTAAAAAAAATCTACTGGCTAATGAACAAAATACTAGTATGGGACCATACAATAGATGACAATACAACAAAGTTTAAGTAAATAATAATACATTGACATTTCTGCCCTTGCAAGTTTTCTTTTAGTTTCAGTAAATACTTCTGTAACAGACCATTGGAACAAAATGTCAATGGGACTCTTCATCATATAATGGTAGTTGTGGTTCTAGTAGGTCATCAATCATTTGAGAACATTTCTAACTAGTTAGTGAATTTCGTAGAAAAGATTCCATAACACGTTTTTTATTCAAGTGTCCAACGTTTTTAATAGTATCATTTTGGATTTGGGCACCATCGGATGAGATATATGGACTTTGGTTTTACTTTGAGTTTCCTTTTCAAAGTTGATACAGTTCAACAATATCATTTCTAGCTCTTGCAATTTCTTCTTATTTTCCAAAATGATTCCTCTGTTCAAGTTCATAGCGCTATATATTGATTCTGATCGTTCTCACTTGCTTTGCTTTTTTTGTATTGACTTCTTCCGCATGAAGGTTGACGTTCTCCTGAAAAATATCCCAACTAACATTATAGTGAAGTTATACCAAGCGGAGGAGTAGAATGGCTTCAAGAAGTCCGAATTTATCTATTTCTGACCAAATATTCTACCTTTTACTACTAACTCCAAAATTATAATTCCAGTTATTAAAACCGTAATTGAGACCACCGAATCTCCTTCAAAAACCATGAACTTAATAGGCGTAGTACTTGTTATGAACTTCAAATATACCTGCACAGCCTCATGGGTCAATAGGGTTATTTATTGGGTTAAATTTCACCTAAAAGTGACTAGCAAAATGTGTTCTAAATACTTGAACTTTCAGGGTAGTAAATATTAACCTAATTATTACCTCATGTATGTTCACATCGTCAGGGAATGAAGAAGTCGGTAAACAGGTCTACTATATACTCTACATAAGCTATTTTGGCACCAATTAAGTTGCTTGGACATTTTCTGTCCCAGTTTATACCTACTGTTCCACAATGAGGGCGAGATTACTACAATATTTGTCTAATTAGACTAAATGTCTACAACGAAGTCGAAGTTACCAGAAATTAAATCGTCAAAGTAACTTGGTCTATTATCAGATATCGAAGCCCGAATCGATTCGGATGAGGATGACATATAGTAATAGTAATAGTAATTTATTGTACAGAGGACAATTTTCATAGTAATACATGTTGTACAATAAATGAGATACCCAAAAAGAATTTAAGAATTCTTGTGTGGGTAGAAACTAAATTAAATTAAAGTTATATATTTGAATATATCTTATACAGTAGGGTCTAGTATAGTTTGTATAATAGAATATACTTTTAAATACATTCTTATATGTTTTAAGAGCAATAGAACAATTGAGACTGATATATTATATAATATGTACACTCTTGAATTTTATGAGTGTCGACTCAGAGTGCGGTGACAAGATTTTTGGGAAATGTATTTACATTAGATAAGGAAGTACAGTAATTATACAAAAACAGTTTATGAGTGAAGAAGTTAATAAGATGGGGCAGATGTAGGATGAGGGGGATGTTAGAGGAATATTATCATTAGCATTAAGAAGTAGAATATAACACAGTTGCAATTATGCAATTACTTTTAGGTTAAAACTTGAATGTAATTACGATGATTATCGCATTGTAATGTGGCAAACGGAGATCTTTGAAAGTCAATGAACTTGGATTCATGATATATGATACAATTTACTCTCTTCAAATAATTTATGCTGGAGCTGAAATTAAAAAATCTATAAAATGCCAAGTATAAATTCAAATAGAATCAATAAACCAGTACAGGTAAACCACCAACTACTAGCGATTAGCTGCCAGAATGAGAGTATAATCCGAAAGCAACCTACATTTCCCAAAGTCCAAAGATCAGAACCATCATGTTCCCACTTATGTGTTACATAGGGATATTCTACTATATATGGACTCCACGTCTTTTTATGGCGGCAACTATTTTAGAACGCTCATCATACATTATTATGAATAATAATATGAAAGCAAATAAGTGTTAACCATCGACGGAGGCAATACAGGGTTATGTTAGGTTATGCCAGTAATGGATGGATTGACAGAATGTACAGAATGAATGTATAGATCAGCTGTGTTCTGCAAGCTTCGTCTGTCGCCAGCGGTAAACTACATCCAGACGTTTTCAATGATGAGACAAAATGAAATTCAATGAAGTTGGTCCAGCTGAAGTAAGTCTGTTAAAAAAAACTATTGAATAAAGTGCAAGAAAGCGAAAGCAAAACAATAAAAGATTGATGTGTTGAAACGATGACTTCGAAAATTTCAACACATTATAGCAGCGCCCGGGAACGTCGAATTAAAGTTTTTCAGCAAATCATAATATCTCTATTTTTTTAGAGGTAGTCACAATTGAATTGGCTATTTCCGGGCACAGCATTCTGCAAAGAAGACTTTCACCTATGCGGAACGCGAAAATGTCAAACTACAATTTTTGAGCCAATCACTACACGTCATCTAATATTTAAGATGTTATGATTGTCTATTTCTCTTCGGATAGAGATTCCCTCCTTACACCGAGATATTATTATCATGGATATTATTATGGCAAAATGTGCACTGAATACATTTATCGCGAACTATTATCATTGATATTTGATGTTTAATTCCAGAATAAACACTTCAGTTTGAGAATATACACTTATCACGAGGTTTTGTAGTATATGTCATTTTCTTCGAGTAACTAGACTTGAGATGATATTTGATGTTTAATTCCAGAATAAACACTTCATTTTGAGAATAAACACCTCAATTTCAGGATAAATACTTTTCACGGGGTTTTGTAGTATATGTCATTTTCTTCGAGTAACTAGACTTGAGAGAAACTTGGTTTTACCATCAGAAATAAATGTTTATTTTCACTCCGTATTAGGAATTGAAATGATAATTTTAGTGTTTCTGCTCAGAATCTCGAATAACAACGATACACATTTATTATCCACGATTCCAATCCAACCAGAGAACGGAACGTAACATCCCGTAACAAATTTGTATTTCACGTGACCACAATATGAAAGGGTCTGAAATCCCAAGATAAGGAAAATGGACTTCAAAGTCAGGGATAAAGCTTACTGCCGACTTTGAATAAAGCCTACGTGTTCTCAAAGTTGAAATTTTGGGAAAATGCGACTTTGGCTTGAAGCGTTTACGATATTGCAAAAATGATCCATAATTTTCTTGAATCGACCACATTTTGATAATCGATAGTCAAAAATTGGTGTATATGATGTTTATCATCTATGAAATGAGTTTTTGCAGTGTTTGATGAAAAAAGTTTAGGAGGTACACATAATTTTATAAATTTTTTCCATACAAATTTGATATTTTGAGAAGGCTCACTTACTTTACATAAGTGAAATTCAAAATTATCACAGAAAAGTTTGTATCGCAAATGAAATCCGAACTAGATGTGAATGCGAAAGCATCACTTGCCTACATCATTCTCTGCTGAACGTTTCTTGACGCCATGTTCATCTTCAAAACTTTTATGAATAAGCATGTGAGTTAACTATTTCAGGGGCATCTCTGAAAACATGAAACTTCACTATGTGGGCAACAAAAAAAAAGTAATATTTAATAATTTTATTTTTTGAAATAGGCAGAAAATACAGAAATATTAACAAAAAAATAACATTTCGACCTTTAAATAGGTCAGCACCCAAATGGCGAAGGTAATCCTTACGTTATGATTATCTTAAATTTACCAATATGGGGAAAAAAATGGAAGTAATTCAGAAGTCGAAAATTGGGCGATTAAGACATTTTGCCTAATAAGTCAAAGACATAAATAGGTAAAATTGCCTTCACAATAGTCGATTGATGGTAGAAATATAGTCATTTCCACTTATTTTAGGTTATAAACACTATATTAAAATAAACAGTAGAAAGTTAGAAGGAGATAATAAATGTTTACTGCATATTGTGTACCTTAACCTACATGTGTACTTCCTCAACTTTTTTCATCAAACACTGTAGAAACGAATTTTATAGATGAAGTATGTATATACTCATCATATACCCCAATTTTTTTACTATCTAGCATTAAACTTAGGTCGATTCAGAAAAATTATGTATCATTTTTGCAATGGCGGAAACGCTTCAAGCCAAAGAATATGGCATCCATCCCATATGGGACCTTTAAGTAGCATTTTCCTAAAATTTCAACTTTGAGAACACATAGGCTTTATGCAGAGTCGAAAGTAACCCTTTATTCCTGACTTTGAAGTCCATTTTCCTTATCTTGGGATTTCAGACCCTTTCACTTTGTGGTCACGTGACGAAATACAAATTTGTTATGGGATGTTTTTTCATGCGATATGTCTATACGTTCCGATCGCTGGTAGGATTGGAATCGTGGATAATAAATTTATATTGTTATTATTCGATATTCTGAGCAGAAACACTAAAATGATTATTTTAATTCCTAATACGAACATAAACATTATTTTCTTCTTCTTGTTGATGGTAGAAACAAGTATCTCTGTCTAGCCTATACCTACACAGAAAGAAATAAATGTATGTTTTCTACACAATTGTAAATAATTTCAGCACAATTTGTTTCTAAAAAGTTGACAGCACCAATTTGTTTATTATTCTTCTATAATATTGTATTAGCGATATTGTGTATAAACGATACACTTCAGTGTTGTATTATTCAGAATAGTTTTGTCCAATTTTATCAACCAATATTATGTAGCTACCGGATACAAGGAATGAATAAAAAGTAAATATTTTGTTTAAAACACAAACACAATGTATGTTCTATACACCACCTTGTGCCTTATTACCTGCAGTATACACAAAATCTATAAAATTAATCAATATGTTGTGCGACTGATGTCACCAATTTTTGTACTATTCATTCATAAATTGTGTATGAATCATAAACATAAAATGTGAAAAATGGCAACAATTTTTGTACTTATCTAATACAAATTGTGTAGGTATTGTGCATATAGGTTTAAAAAAATGTCACAATTTTGTGTACTCGCCATACATGAATTGTGTAGGTATATTTAATATATTGTGCATATTTGTGTATAAGCATGCACAAATTTTGCAGGTAATATTTATGATTTGAAGAAAGAATAATACACTTAAGGCGTATAACTTCCATAAAAAATATGACAAGAATGAGCAGTTTTTACCAGATCGCTCCTTTATATCTTATTCTGTTAAGAAATATAAGCTAAAATGTAATTTCCTGCATTATAATAAATCTTCATTTTCCAAAATGAAAATATGTCATTAAAATAATGTTTATTTCATAATAAGAAAATAACAACAATAGATAACTGAATTATAAACTCTAGGTATAAAAAAGAACAGAAACACAATATCACAACTCGAAACATAAATGAACCGAAAATAAGACAGTAATTCTTGAAGAACAAAAATATTTTCAAAACTTCAAGTCACAAAAACACTGATCACAAATACTAATATAGGGATTGCCATTGATAATATGCCATATAGCACAGGTATTTTTTTGGACTAAAATATGAGGATATAACTGCTACAACCATTTTTGAGAAATGAAACGTAAATTAACAAAAGCAGTCGAAAGTTTTCCTTCAGCTGTGATTGGTTTTTCTCCAGGTGTTCTAGCATAGGGTATGTAGTAAATGTCAGGAGATTCATGTACAAAAATATCATACACCTCTTTCGCCAACTCTTTGAATCTTGCGCTACTGATTCTGAAAAACAGTTATGAATAATTAATGCTGTTTAGAAAATCAAAACTGGAGCCTACTTTTTGTCTGAAGATTTCTTTAATTTGTTCTTCACGATCATTCTCGATAAATCGTTCCTTAGAAACGATTTATTCTTCTCATGAGAAGACATAATAATTTTGCCTTCATCGGTACTTAATAATAAATGTTTCACACTCTGAAAAATAAAAATAGGTG
Source organism: Gonioctena quinquepunctata (assembly GCA_018342105.1). Lineage (NCBI taxonomy): Eukaryota > Metazoa > Arthropoda > Insecta > Coleoptera > Chrysomelidae > Gonioctena > Gonioctena quinquepunctata. The sequence continues at coordinate 163,599 of JAFIRS010000570.1, forward strand.
TCAAAATGGAATACTGAGATACGAAACTACATTTACATTTGAAGGAGGTGTTTCTTTTATCTCGTAACGTTCTCCAACAGTCGCTTTTTCACTGTAATATCTTAGAGGAGTCAAGTTGTTCAAGAGGTATTTTGGGTAATATCCGACAAGCTGGTGATTGTTGAATCTGAATCGTACCGTGTTTCACAGACTTACCACTGAAATTATCATCTTTCAAGGAGTTTTCCAAAATTGCTGGATGCAATAGAGCCTAAAAATGCATTTTATTCAACTCAGTTCCTATATTGAATAGTCAAAGACTTACCTCTTGTACAGATTTGAATTTGTTGTATTTCTTCAGAATTTTTTTACGAAGACCAAGAACTGGTATCAGTTCTTTGATGTCTTCATCATTCAAATTTTCGAAGACATCAACATCAATTTGTTGCTCTAGAAAGTAATTTGACTGAATCAATCAATTAATATGAAGAAACAGACACGAAATAACATATCACCTAAAATGAGTATAAAGTAGTAAATACAAATTTGGAATTTTTTGTCTATGATAGATTTTTGAAATTTTATAATCACAAAACGGATGGAATAATAAAATTGAAAGTAAAGAAAATGAGAGACAAGCTTTTACTCAAAAGCACTAGGCATCAAAAACTGCAAAATGTTGGCCCACGTAAATACCAATGAATAAAAATAATAATATTGATGTGATGTAGATTATATTTACATATTGTAACACCATGAAATATCATATCAACGATTTGGCGCGTAAAAAAACATGTGGAGCATTGATTTGAGGTGATTCGGAGACAGGGAATTGAATGACTTCTTCCTAAAAGAAGTACTTTATGAATGGTTTACTATTACAGAAAATCAGACACGTTGAATAGTAACGTAAAAGTAATCTTCGTGTTAAACTATCTCATTCTATTAAGTAGGTGAGACATGTCCTTATCAATCCGTTACAAATGATAAAAATGAGTCATTTTATAGGTTTCATGTTATAAAAAAAATGGCGAGATTTACCTTCAAATGTTGGTATCAACTCTGGAAGTTCCCAACCTCACAAGTATTCAAACACATCATAGATTTCATCAACATAGACTCGTAAATAGTAGTACTTATTTGCACTATACACATAAACAAATAAAAATATGTAAATTATTCACAAGTCTCACTTCGACCTCCGACCGGAATGGCATACAGCACAAATAAAATAATATAAAGCAATAGTGAATTCAGGGATCCAAATATCAGGATTCAAACAGGTGCATGTGCCGCGCGTGCGTATTAAGTAGGGTGAGACGACGCCATTGCTAAGTGGGGCGATTTATACAATTGTGTTGAAATAATATACAATTTCTGCATATGAAATAAAAAGTGCACAAAGGGTGTAACTTAAGTCCAATGTGTTGTAGATATATTCCATATAATTGTGTAATGGTAGATGTGCATATTTTTGTGTATTTTTGGGCACTGTAGAAGTGCATAAATACTATACAAATTGCCTTGCACAACTATTTGTTGAATTTCACAAAACGCTTATGATGAAAGATTGGACTATTGCGTAAAATATCTGCACAGCTGTGCCTTACACAACGTTGTGCATAAACCTGCTGCAGTCTTTTCTCTCTGTGTAGTTACTCATCTGGACCAACTTCATTGAATTTCATTTTGTCGTATCATTGAAAACGTCGCGGCAGTAGTTTACCGCTGGCGACAGACGAAGCTTGTTGAACGCAGCCTATCCATGCATTCATTCTGTTCATTCTGTCAATCCATCCATTACCGGCATAACCTAACCTGTTTTGTATTGCCTCCGTCGATGGTTAACACTTATTTGCTTAAATATTTTATTCATAAAATGGATGATGAATGTTTTGAAACAGTTGAAGTCATTGAAAGACGTGGAGCACATAGTAGAATATTCTTATGTACTACATAAGTAACTTGATGACCCTGATCTTTGGACTTTGGGAAGTGTAGGTTCGGATTATATTCCCATTCTGGCAGCTAATAGATAGTAGCTGGTGGTATACTTGTATGGTTTATTGATTCTTTTCGAATTTCTACTTGGCATTTTATGAATTTCTAAAGTTCAGCTCCAAAATATGTTATTTGAGGAGAGTAAATTGTATCATGTCATCCTCATCCGAATCGATTCGGGCTTCAATATCTGATAATACACCTAGTTACTTTGATGAATTCATTTTTGGTAACTTTCACTCAATAATTCTGTGCAAAGAAAATTTTAAAACTGAACAGTAATTCGTAATTAATTAATATGGAGCATTGTTGTTGAGAAGAAGGTGCCCGGAGTGAAGTGTAGTTTATTAGATTTTATTTCCACTGTCGTTCATCTCGTAGAGCCTACACAAATAATATACATGTATCACACTGTGGGTGTCAAATTCAAAACTCAAATGGTCCATGAGCGGTAAACCCATTTAAATCTGCTTAAATCTCGAGCGCGTCATTAAACTCTTATTGTCATCCATACTGAAGGCTGGAGGATTCATTCGAAGATAGTTCACTGGGATTGAAATTTATATTATGATATCTAAACGCTCATAATGTAGAGACCACAAAGCGAATTTATATACCCTTCCATTTGATCCAAACAGCGGCTTAGCTCTTGGGGGTGTCCAACAATGTAGAACTGAAAACTGCGAATGCTTTCTCTACGACTATAATTTACACTTGTTGTGGAATGATAACGCCAACATTTCTTGTCTCGTCGGTTTTGCGGGAGAATTTTATGAGTATCTGTCAAAATCACACATGTGGAAGCAGCAAATGAGTCATGTGAATTGATGGAATGAGATATAAGAAGTGAGTTGAAGTAAATGTATAAAATACGAAAAAAATTGGTAAACCGAGTACCGATGTATATCTGCAGTGTTCAAGGTATAATATGAGAGTTCTAGGGTATATGAAATGTCTGGCAAAATAGAACAGTATATAAACTTTTGTAATATTTCTTGAAATCGAAACAAATTCATACACTTGTGTTGGGAACACCAATGGTGTTCAAGAATGCTACCTAGAATCGGTTTGCCAATATGTTGAGAAATTAGTCTGTGATATCTAGAAAAACTTTTTTGCTAATTATGAACATTTTTGAAAAAGAAAACATTCTCAATTGAATATTTAATAGAAATATTATTCTGTGATTTGAAAAATCCACGATAAAAATGAAGTTATTGTTTGTGAAAGAGAAATAGAAATAGATTCATTTGAAATAGATATCCTAATAAACATAAAGAAGATACAAATATATAAATTATAACAAGATGTGTGAGACATAAACAATAGTAGATTTAAACTGTATATAAAGTAGTAGTAAATGATAAACATTCTAAAAAATGATGACCAACTCAGTTGGAAATATAGTTCGCTCGGAGATATTCAGCTAAGGAGTGTTTGAAGAGGTGGAGGGAGTTAATTTGTTTAATTTCATTAGGAAGCTTATTAGTCCCTCTGTGAAATAAAGAGTTCATTGTTCTTACAAAGTCATTTCGTGTGACAACCAGGTCATTTCTACATCTTGTAGTATAATTGTGAATTTGGCGATTATAGGTAATGAATTCATTAAAGTAAGATGGTGTTCTTCCAGTGAGTATTTTGAATATGAAGATCATTGAAAATAGTGTAGTCTATCCTTTACTGTCATCCAATTCAGAAGATTAATCATCGATAAAATAGGAGTATACCTATTACATTTTAACAACAAACGCATACCTCTGTTCTGTAACTTTTGAAGAATTGAAATACTGTTACCATCTAGCAATGATATTAAAATTGCACAGTAGTCAAAGTATGGTCGGATTATCGATTTATAAACTATCAAATTTGATTGGAATGCTAATTGTCTACTAATTCTTGTAAAGAAAAAAATTTCCGATATTTTTAACCGACGAAACCAAAAAGGACGAGGTTCTCTAGTCGACGCGTATATTTTTTTTTATCATTTTTTTTATGTATGATCACGCATAACTTTTTACTGAGACGTCCGATTCCGATAATTCTTTTTTCAGTGGATATAGGGTGTACTTTGAAGTTGGTCTCATTTGAATTCAAACGATGAAATCTACCCCTAAGGTTAGCAAAATGAAGGATATTGATCACTCACCCTCTAAATTCTGGTCTGTTAACCGATTCTATCAGGCATAACTTTGTACTGGGATCTTCGATTTGGATGATTCTTCTTTTATCAGTTAGGGTATACCTCATATTTGGATTTCGAATGGAATTATCTACCCTTACAGTTAGAAAAATAGGGGATAATTGATTTTTCACTTGTGAACATTGGCACACATATGTAGTTGACGATGACAGATCGCTAGTGTCATTATCACAGTCATATTCTATGTAATGAAATAAACTAACCAGAACAACAAAAATAATGTATATTACAACAAATAGTAAAAGTAGATAATCATATTATTCAACTGGTAATAGTATGTAGTAAGGTGGGTAAGTAAGTATTTTGGAAGTGATAAAAAAACAAGCAGTTAGTAATTGATAGATTTCAGCCTCAAAAAATTGAAAAATAAAAACTTTTTAACAAAAAATTGAACCGACGAAATACGGAACTGAAAAGTAAAAAATAAAATGAATCTTCTCAGTCTGAATAACTAAGCTCCCAAACTGATGTAAGAAACTAATTTTGAGTCGCCGCCAAACAAACAATCAACGGAGATCATTAAATTACTTAAAAAAAAAATTCAGAATGTCACCGCCCAACTCGATGCCATCATTTTACGCCTTACCTAATTCATTTGCTTGTTTGTTTGGCGCCGACTCAAAATTAGTTACTTACATTAGTTAAGGAGCTTAGTTATTCAGACTAAGAAGATTTATTTTATTTTTTACTTTTCAGTTCCGTATTTCGTTGGTTTGTTTTTTTTTTTAAGTTTTTATCACACACATATTGGAAGTGTTTTTTCACGTTGAAGGTGTTATCAACGATAAAGCCCAGGTATTTGAATTCTTCAAAAATTTCAATAGTGTCACCGTATATCTCAATATTTATGGAGTAAATTTCAATTAGGTTATATTTATATCGAGTTGTCATTATCATAGCTTTAGTTTTAGTGGTATCTAGTTTGAGTTTGTTTATGTTCGAAAACTTTGACACATTGTCTAATGTCAAATTAATTTTACGTACAGCACTATGAATGTCAACATCGCTAGCTGCGATAAGAGTATCACTGCAAAGAGGTTGATGAATTCACAATCCCTAATGAAATTGATATCATTCAGATATATAATGAATAAAACAGGACCAAGTACAGTCCCTTGAGGGACTCCTGTGTCAATTGCTTTTAGATTTGGAAGGACATTGTTGATTTCAGTACACTGGGATCTGTTGAGTAAATAGCTTCTGAACACACTACCAGATATTCCATAATACCCTAATTTTGATAGCAAAATTGATATATCTATAGTCTCAAAAGCTCTTTTGAAGTCCAAGAATACAGCAACTACATATTTATTGTCATCAATCGACAGTTTCCATTGGGACAGGGTAAGTTGGAGAGCAGTTTCACAGGAGTATTTAGATCTGAAACCTGATCAATAGGTTGTTGTCTGCAATGTATGTGCAAATTTGGTTATAAACGGCTAATTCTAAAACATTTTCTAAAGGTGATAAAGTGTTATTTGGACGAAAGTTGACGGCTTCGTTTGAATTGTTTAATTTAGGCACAGGGACAACTGTACTTATTTTGAGTTGATCGGGGAATTGCCCATATATCAAAGAAGTATTGACAAAATCAGGAATCACGTGACACCGAACATATAGTATGTTCTTGAGAACCTTGTTGTTCATTATATTAGTTTTGCAATTGTTATCCAAACTGTAAATAATTGATTTCAATTCCTTCAGGGACAAACTTTTGAAATCAGACAAATTGCATCCAATCGATGGAAGATTTTCGCTTGACCAATATGGGAAGACCGGAATTGTTGCTTTAATATCAAGAATACTTTCAATGAAAAAATTGTTAAAGTTTTCGGCTTCATCTTGATCAGACGTCTTTCTTCGCATCAAATATAACTACATCAGGAATAGGACTCTTATTTGGTTTGATAAGCGTTTTCAGGGTTTTCCACATTTCCTTTGAATCATCCGAACAATCATCAATCTTCCGTTTGTAGTATTCAGATTTTATTATTTTCAACACATTAACTACCTCGTTTCTATATCTTTTATAAATAGCCCAATTGAGTTTTTTTTATCAGGTATGTTGACGATGGTGGGAATGTTATTGATGAACTTGATTGCTTCATTGTCGACTCCTTTCTTAATGGAATCAGTGAGCTTATTTTTCACTGATAAATAATAATCCCTCTGCAATCTAGTTTGATCACCAAAAATATTCATATTTGGTTTATCAATTGATTTTTATTCCGTAAAATAAAAAGATCTTCATCAGCACTGTTCAGAATTACTTTCAATGGCCTGATTTTGTTAGCAACATATACCTAGTCGAGAGGTTTTTTCACTGTAACTTCAGCCGAGAGATCACCCAATATTTGTTACACATTATATGAATCATCTTCTGCCCTGCGAATATGATTCCTTTCTGATGATTCTGGGATATTCGTAATTATTATATTTGTTGCCCATGAGAGACAGGTTACTCCCATGGATTTCTTGAAGTATGTTGTTGATATTAAAGTCATTTGTGGAGTTACCATTCTTGATATTCCTGAGGCCGGCCATCGTTGGAAATGTTGGAATGTGTGGATCTTGAACGATGGAAGATAGTTACTAAAGTTTATCTTTCAGTTGTAGATGATTCCACATCTGATATTATGAACATCCTGTTCATATTTTCAAACAAATCAATGGATATTTTTGTTATGAAAAAATTCAATAGCAATCTTTCTCCCGTCATTACAAAATGTGGATGAAAACAATATTATCGAGGAATGAAATTTGTATTTCGTGCATAAAATTATTTATTCAAATCCTAGCAAAGCGCTTTCGACCTTCAGGTCATCATCTGTAAGTAAGTAATATTGATAGAAAAAATTTAAATGATTGAAAAAAAAAATTGAGGAAGAAAATTTTTTTTATTTTTTTTAAAAAGTGAGGTAACTCACTCGTCAGGTATACAAGAAGCCAAAAAAAACATAGAATCCCTCATGTTCAATTAGTGTTGTATAAGGTAGATGACAAACATGTTGAAAAACATGTTGAAATCCTTAACCAAGATGAACTTGAAATTACATTGCGATTTCTCTATAAGCCATTATTTAGGCGTGATAGCCTGTCTTCATCGAAATATCATAAGACTATTTATACGTCCTGCTGTTTCTTCTCGTACTTGAGGTATGCTCGATTTGGGACGAGGTCTCTCGTTATGAATTCTAGAACAAAGGAAAAATTTATGTTTTTCTTTACCATATTGCAAACTAGAATACTGAAGAGGAGAAGAGAAGAATGAAAATGTATTCTTTATTTTTACACGCTTTATATTAGCTTCACTGGTATGTTTGTTTGTTGGTTTGTTTGTTTGTTTGTAACCGACTCCTTTGGGCGCGATTTTGACCCACTTCCAGACTTCCGAATGATTTGAAATTTGGCAGGTGTACATAATTCCGGTGACAATGCATTATGAAATCTTTGTGTGAAAAAAAACAAAATGGCGGCTCCAATATGGCGTACGAGTTTTGTGATTATGGTCCAATTCGCTTCAAAATTGGTATCTGAGGGTTTTTGTAATCGGAGATTATGATTCTTTTGTCAAAATTGAAAAATTCAGGATGGCGGCTCCATAATGGTGGACGGGTTTTGTGATTATGGTCTGATTCTATTCAAAATTGGTATGTGGGGGTTTTCGGGGTCGAATATCATGATTCTTTTGTAAAAATTGAAAAATTCATGATGGCGGCTTTAAAATAGCGGCCGAGTTTTGTGATTATGGTCTGATTCTATTCAAAATTGGTATGTGGGGATTTTGAGGTCGAATATCATGATTATTCTGTAAAAATTGGAAAATTCAGGATGGCGTCTTTAAAATGGCGGCCGAGTTTTGTGATTATGGTCTGATTCTATTCAAAATTGGTATGTGTGGGATTTTGAGGTCGGAGATTATGATTACCTAATTTGATGAGATTATTCCATTTTTTAATTTGCAAAAAAATAATAAAAATAATAGTTTAAAAAATACTGAAAAATACGCTTTTATAAATAAATCACACTAAAAAGTAGGAAATAAATAATAGTTTGAAAAAACTAAACAACACACTTTTATAGAAAACCAGACTAAAAAAATAGAGATTAAGGAAAAAATTTATTTTATTTAAAAAAAAAGCCTGGGGTGCATGGTATCAATAATTATATAGTACATTACACACCTAGGGCAGTAAAGTAAGAAATGTCTCAGATCACAGATAATTGTTGGCCGAGGCGTTACCATGCACCCCACGCTTTTTTTTAAATAAAATAAATTTTTTCCTTATTTTCTATTCTATAAAAGCGTGTTTTTTAGTTTTTTCAAACTATTTTTATGAAAACAACTCGTCATCATTGCATATATCAAGTCCTGACAAAATTCCAAATTCGGTTGTTTTCACATATTTGATATCGAAATCATATGCTTTCAGAATAAGTGCCCATCGCTGCAGACGATTGTCTATGTAATTTGGAATGTCTTTTTTTTTATCCGAAAATGGCGAGAAGGGGTTTATGGTCAGTTTGTAGAGTGAAACGTCGACCATTTTATGAAATTTCATTACAACAAACACCAAAGCTCCAGCTTCTTTCTCTATTTGAATGTATTCTTTTCTGTTTCCGTCAAAGTTCTAGACGCATGATGAATTGAATGAGTGAATTTTTTCATAAATGAAATGTATTCAGTTACATAGTTATAAATTTGCATAGGAAAAATTCAGTTACAATTTTTACATAGTAGTAATTCAGTTACAAAATAATTTACAAGTGATATAACATAGTAATTATCTCTCAATTTAGTTCCATAAAGTACCTAACTAAAAATATGTACCTATCGTAAGGTACTCAAGTCAACAAAAAAAAGAAAAACAAATAAAACTGCGTATAGAGAGTTCTTAACATTGTCTTTTGTCTGTTCAAGGTTGATTAAAAATGTGAAACATTGAAGAGGGGCAAGAAACATTAGCATTTTGATGACATTTTCAATTTTCCTGATTATCGATTATTTTGAGAAATAGTTACTGGTGTAAATTACAAATTTTCTCATCTCTTTTTTCTGTGTCTTCTTACATTTTGAGTGTTTTATGTTAGAAGGAAGACGGTTATATAATTTGGGTCCCCGTGGTATGTTATGAATTTCTGGGTATGTGTAAGCCTACAGGGAGGAACATTGAGCGCTTGACATGTCATTCTGCGAGTATTATGCGGATGTGAAACATAGTGATGCTGGCCATTTGAAACCCATAAATGTATAATGTTCCCAGTCTGAGAACTTCTGATCATTCGTATAACTGATTAGTGGCGGAACGTTTTTTTTTCAGTATGATTTTCAACAAAGTATTTTGTAATATTTCCAGATTATGCAGGGAAGGGTACCACCCCATGTCGAAAGTGCTAGAAATTATAATGAAACAGCAGATCTCTAAATACGTTTTTAGCAGAGGTATAATCCCTGATATTCAATCGGGCTTCAGAGAACACTACAGTACAACCACAACGTTACTCAACTTGGGCGATGAAATTTTCAAATCCTTGGATAATGGTCGATTGGGCTGCTTAACTTTGCTGGATTATAGTAAGGCCTTCGACACCTTGAATCATGAATTACTTTGCAAAAAACTTCATTTTTTTGGATTTGACGAAAAGGCTGTACAATTAATCAAGGACTATCTCTCACAATGGACTCATCGAGTTAAATTAGATCGTCGAATGCCTTACCAGTTAACTTTGGTGTGCCACAAGGCTCGGTACTAGGGCCATTGTTATTCTCTCTATATATATCAGATTTCCATGAATTCATAACATCTTGCAAAATCTACCACTACGCTGATGATACCCAATTATATATCGACTTTGATTATGAGGACTCGGATATTTGCACTACACAAATCAACAAAGATTTGGAAAATCTTTTTAAGATATCCTCCGCACACAATTTGAAATTGAATGCCGCCAAATCATCGGTAACGTTATTCGGCAATCGAAATAAAAGCCTCGGTTGAGCAAAACTTCGCCATATCAATTGATCGCGACATTATACCTTTAACCGCGGAATGCAAAAACTTGGGTGTTTGGTTTGATTCTGAGCTCAAATTCTCCAAACATATCCAAATGCTATGTAGTACCTCTTTTGGCACACTGAAACAACTATTTCCTCACAGGCACGTTCTTCCTCAACAAATTAAGGTTAAACTATGTGAAAGCTCAATATTTTCAAAATTGTCTCATTGTGACCAGCTTCACGGGTCTGCAATAAGTAACTCTAATCTGAAAAGGTTACAATTAATCCAAAACTCTTGTGCTCGTTTTTGCAGTGGGCTCAGAAAATACGATCGAATATCTAATAAAATAACAGAATTGGGTTGGTTGAAAATAGATAAAATGTTCAAACTCCACACTCTCACTCTTACGCATAAACTTATAAAAACGGAGAAGCCCCCACATATATATGGTAAACTCAGATTCCTAAAGCATAATCATGTTAATACTAGGAAAAAACAGACTTCACAGATTCCCAAGCATCGCACCTCACTCTATAAACGAAGCTTCATTTACACTGCTTCCAAGCTTTATAATGATCTTCCGACTCCTTTTAGGCATTATTCAATAATTAATTTCAAAAGAAGACTCAAACTTTCTTTTTTTTTCTTTGGAATCTTAGTCACCCAACGTCTCACGAACCTTGCCATGTAAACCTAACCTGAGTCATGTATTTAATAGTTAGTATTATCATTCAGTAGTTATTTATATGCGTATATATGTGTTCAATGTGAATATGTATGTAAATTTATGTGATATGCGTGTCGATATATTTATTGTATTTATTGCATTGATGTATATTTATTGTTTGTTATATCTATGAAATATTAATCTCTGCCACCACTATTATATTCTGTTTGCATTTGTATATTTGATCGATTTCTTTTTGTTTTTTTTTTCTTCAAATTGTTTGTAAAAATTAAAAAAAAGACACTTCACCATTTCATATTACTTACATATGAATAAAGGCGATTTATTATTATTATTATTATTATATAACTAAATAGTAACGCAATATAGATTCCGCTAAGGCATTATGTACCATCAACGATTTTTTTATACAATAAATTTCTAAGCAGATAAAATGTTTTATAAGTTCTTTCAATCTTTTAACCGTATAGCTTATGTATTCGTTCCAGCGCAGATGTTGATCGACTATCACTCACACCTAGATATTTTGTCAAGTGAGTCTTCTGGATTGCTAGACATGAAAGTTAAAAAAGTTTTGACAATCGTATTTATGAAGCAGTAGGTTATCCTTGGATGGTTGGTCTTTGGCCGTAGATGAGAAGCAGATAAATTTGTTTTTTTCAATATTAACACTCAGCAGGCTGCTACTGAGCCAGTTATATATTTTTTGCATTTCAATTTCTACGTTGTCATATGTTTCGAGCCAGGTATTCCCATAAAAGATAACTGCCGTATCATCCGCGTACGGTACTAATTTACCTTGGGAGTTTGTTACAGACAACATATTGTTAATGTATATCAGAAATAATAAAAATAATAATAATAATATGTCTTTATTCATTATTTGCTCATTAACCTTACAATAGTAATTCGCTCATTAACATTACAATAATAATGAAAGGGCGGGGTTCAGCTATAAAGCTGCTTTTCAATCCTGCCGGGAGAATATGCACATACACACAAACTAACTATAAACTCCATTAACCTTCGAACAGCTTCCATACTAAGCTGTAGCAAGTATCATAGATGACTTCATAATACAAATAAAAACACATACACACAAACCAAATATAAACTACAATAACCTTCGAACTGAGCTGTAGCAAGTATCATTAATGACTTCATAATACAAATAAAAACAAAAACTTGTAAGTATATGTATGTTAAAGTGGATTTGTTGAAAACTTCTTTTTAAAAACTTTTTATTTTATTACAATATAAATACAATTTTACGTATATGAAAATACACGGACGACTAAGGGAATAGAAGTCAATTTTACGGGTATGAAAATACACGGACGACTATGGGAATAGAAGTGACGCTCCTCTGATCGGGACATCCTTTTATAAGTTCGGAAATGCTGATGCAGAACTGCGTCTTGTTTACGATTCTGGATGCTTCTTGGGGCCCAGGTGTCTGGATGCTGACTATGCTGTCCTTCTTAACCTTGCAACATTGTTGCATACTACGTCGCCAATAACTGCGTAGAATACGGTGATTTTTCGATATAACAACTCCCTTCTTTTGGAAAAAGTTGATGCTAAGGGTGCAGCAACTTTTAGGCGTGGACTTTGTTGGTACAGGAATTCAGTTCTATTACTTCTTCTTCAATGTCTTCACCAAGATGTATACTAGGACGTCTTCTTGGAGGAAAGAGCCTGGAAAGGACTCTCAGGGGAGAATGTTGGCCTGGAGGTTTTGGGGGATGATCATCTCCTCTTGATGTCATAATTCCTATTTTTACAGATTTATGTTTCCTACACTTACAGAAAACATATAATATGATCAAACAGACAATTAATACAATAATAAAATAAGTAAACCAAGAAATATGTTTCGTAACGAAAGGTTCATTTATAATTTTATCAAGATCATCAGAGTATTGACTCAATTTATGTTGTGCAATATTTAGATCATCAACGTTTAGTTTACTTAATTTCAATGGTTTCAGGACAGGCATATTATGTTTTTCAGGAAGGTGCTTACAGCATTCAAATGGTATCAGAATAGGATTACTATTATAAGTAATATTTTTCTCAAGAGTTACGTGCGTGGAATGTACTCTGGTATTGCCCACAAAAGCATTACAATCTGCCTTTAATTTCAAAATTGAATTGTTTTGAATAATTTTGGTAAATGGTTCAACATTTAAACAGGTTATTGTCAATGGTAAAGGATCTGATAGTGTTATTAACCAGATATTCGGATCCAAATTAATACATTATAGTCCTTTGCAAAAAGTAGAGACATCTGACAAGTTCTAGGTATTTTGACTGAATATTTAAATAATTGAGCTTCACAAATAGCATCATTATCTATAGGAAATGGTAAAATGTTTGAACAAATTCTCAAACTAGGGCCTACAATTTTACAATCATCTAAATTTTGAAGTGTAAAATACAACATGGAATCATCTTCTTTCGCTATATATTTTGAATTTGTAGGTAAAATATGAGAAAGTCCAGTCCTGTTATCAGGGATAGGAATGGGGTATAATTGATAGGAAGTATATAATTCAGGTTCAACAAGAGGGATTTTGAGAATAAAAACAACTCGTGATTCGGTCTGAAAGGCCTGAAGTTCAATCAAATCCAGGTATTGAGCAATGGATGAGATTTTTGCAGGAAGGGGTAAATTACTTTTCTTCACTGATTGTGAAATGTCTTGAAGGGCATGTTCTAAATCCCATGGGGTAATTATTGAAGTATGGAGTATTTTTAATCTTGCGAAAGTGATTGAATCCAAAATGTCGTCTAAATATGATTCAATAAACAAATAACTTTCCATAAGTGATTCACAGACTTCCAAAGTTTTACTTCTGAATCTATGACTAATACATCATTTGCAATATCTGAAATGGAATCTTCGATTTCCTTAAGATCCTTGTTGAATGTATTATATTTATTAATTATTGAATTTTTTTTCAATAGGTTTTCCAATTGATATTCATCTCGCGTAATTTTATTAATACATTCGTTGAAATATTCACCATCACTGCTATCCAAATTGCCGGTAATGGCTTTCCAAAAAGTACCAATACCATTAATCAATCCTCTTTTTACTCGTTTTCTTTTTTCAATATGGTTTGTATCTAAATATATTTCTTCAAGTTTTGAATCTAATGATTCGGCAATTTGTGTTAATAAACTAACATGAGTTTTAGCTTTTGCATAAAGAAAGTTTATCCCTGTATTTTCAGTTTCTAAAAATAATACTAAGCTTTTTAATAATTCATGATTATGATTCAAAGCGTTGCCTACTGCAAGTATATCTTTGTAAACAAGTAATGTCCACTTCTCATTTGAGAGTTTCAGATTGTCCTTTTGATGATAATAAATACCTATGGTATTGTTGATGGGGACCACATCGTATTGTCCGAATGCCATCGCTGTAATTACCGCGATAACTGGGAGGAACAGCATTTTTATCTGAAATGAATTTATTCAGAATAAGGTTTCATTCTATCGAAATTTATTTTTGATTGTTGGTTTGTTTCTAAATTCTTTAAGAGTGCTGAATTTTTAAAAATTTCAAGTATTTGAAAGGGTCCATTAAATTTATTTTGAAGTTTATTTCCAATCTGACTCTCTTTAACGTAGACTTTATCTCCTACCTTATAGTCAGGGGATTATGTTTGATGTTTTTATCGAAGCGTATCTTAGCTTTTTCCTTACTACGCTCCGTTTTTTGTCTAGCAATCTGGTAATAATACGAGATTCGATTATTCAAGTCTCGAATATATTTAGTTATTAAATTCTTTTCATTATATAAGGTTTCAGGTGGTCTAGTCGAGGTGTGTCCGAATATTAATTCGTACGGGGTGAATCCATGAGTTTTATTTTTTGTGTTATTGTAACAAATAACCGCATATGGGAGAACATTTAAAGGGTGTTCATCAGGGTTTTCCGTTTGATGTGCTCTAATCATTTCCATCAGGGTTGCATGAAATCGTTCTACGCTTGCATTACTTTGAGGGTGATTTACACTTGAAAAGGTCAATTTGATGTCGTATAATGTACACAAGTCTTTCATAGTATGATTATTAAATTCTCTTCCACTATCACAATGAATTCTTAAAGGTGTTCCGTAATGTTGAAAGTATAATAAAAGTGTGTTAACTACTGACTTTGCAGATTTATCTTCTAATGGATAAGCCTGGGTAAATTTTGTAAGTTCATCTCGAATTGTTAAAGCATAGTTTTATTTGGAATTTCCATAATGTCGATATTAATTTTCGAAAGGTGTTTTGGTGTTTCAGTTAGAACTAATGGATTATTTAAATTTTGCCTGCAAATTTTAGTTTTTGGCATGTTTCACATTGTTTCACATATTTTCTACATCTGTAGTGATTCTGGGCCAATTATACTTTTCTCTAATTCTTCTTAAGGTTTCATTAATACCTCTATGTAAATTTGCCTTTCCATTATGATATTGATCTAGAATCAAGGGGATTTGATCTTGATCTGGGACCTGAACTATATCTTGGCAAATTTGAAATTTAATTTCGTCATCATCTGCTAAAATGTATGACAACATTTCTTGATTGGGAGATCTGGATTATTTTCAACATGATATATTTGATTTGATTCAAAAATGTGTCGATCTCTATAAAGGGAACTAAACATATATTCGATTGCATTTTCGGGATCATACGGTATAGGAATCATGAAATATTTCCTATTTTTTATGGATTTACTAGTTAAAACATTAATTTTGTTATACTGAAAATTTAATTCTTCTTCAAAAATGTCTTCGAAAATTTTTTCATGTATATCTGTTGTTTTATTTCTTTGTGGAAAAACAATTATGTTCTTATGATTCTTGTCTAAAAGTTGTTCGTTCGTAAACGCAAATTTTGAATAATCAATCAATGATTTTTCTTTGAAAAGTCTCGAAAAATAGTTAATTCCTCTAAGACAGTTTCTTGAGCTACTTCGGTTTCAGTGTCAGATATTTCTTCCTCATCTTCATTTGCCATTAAAATATTTGAATGGAATTTAGCACATTCTTTGAAATAATTAATTTTAATTCGTGATAAGGCATCTGCGTTCTTGTTGATTTTTCCTGGTTTATAAATAATTTCGTAAGAGTATTCTTCTAATTTCAATCTCCAGCGAGCAAGTCTGCTACCTGGATCTTTTATTGAAAATAGCCAAGTTAAAGGTCTATGATCTGTTACTAGAATAAATTTTCTACCGAATAAATAGGGTCTGAAATGTTTCACTGCCCATACTATTGCTAATAATTCTCGTTCAATTGTGGAATATTTCGTTTCTGCGGAACATAAGGTTCTTGAAGCATAGGCAATGGGAAGATCTTTTCCAATGGGACCTTGCGAGAGTATAGAGCCGATTGCAAAATTACTTGCATCACATGTTAAAATAAAGGGTTCATTGAAATTCGGATAAATTAAAATTGGACTTTGAACTAGGAAATTTTTCAAAGTTTCAAATGCCAAAGAGCATTCTGAAGTGAAATTGAAAGGGACATCTTTTTGTAATAGGTATGTTAAAGGTTTGGAAATTTTTGCAAAGTTAGGAATGAATCTTCTATAATAACCAGTTAGTCCAAGGAAAGATTTTATATCTTTAGGATTCTTTGGTTGTGGAAAATTTTGAACACATTCTACCTTTTCGGGATTCGGTTTAACTCGTCCTTAGTAATTATATGTCCTAAATAAACGACTTCTTTCTCTAGAAACTCGCATTTATCGGTTGAATTTTAGTTAGCTTTCTGTAATCTTTTAAAAATTTCCGTTAGTCTCATAATATGTTCGTGAATGGTTGCTGAGTATACAATGATATCGTCCATATATACTAGACATCTCTCGTTTTGGATACCTAGGAGTATATTGTCCATTACACGTTGAAAAGTGCTTGGAGCATTTTTTAAACCGAAAGGAGTACGGAGGAATTCATAGTGTCCATTTTCAACTGAAAAAGCTGTTTTGGAAATATCTTTGGGTCAATTTCAATTTGGTGAAAACCTGAGGCTAAGTCAAGTGTTGTAAAGTATTGACAATGTCCTAATTGATCAAGTAAATCAGTTATGTTCGGAAGGGGGTACTTGTCGTCAACTGTCACTTCGTTTAATTTTCTATAGTCTATTACAACTCTCCATTTTTGTTTTCCGGATGCGTCCATTTTTTTTTGGAACAACCCACACTGGGGATGACCAAGGTGAAATAGAAGGTTGGATAATTTTTGTTCTAACATTTTCGAAATTTGAGTCCTAACTTCATTCTTATGTACGTAGGGTAACGATAAGATTTTGTAAAAATTGGTTTTGAGTCACCTGTATCAATTGAATGTTTAATTTCGTTTGTAAAAGTCAAATGGTCACCTTCGAGATAAAATATATCTGAAAATTCAAGGCATACTTCAATTATGAGTTCTTTTTCTTCCTCATTTAAATGGTCAAGTCTCAATTGGTTTTTAATTTCTTGACTTCTGTCTGTCTGTAAGTTATATTGGGTAAAATCTGAAATATTATAATTCATCACTGTTTCTGAATCATTTACTATTTCTAATTTTAAGTCTGAAAAATCTATTATTTTTGGAATGCAATTTATATTAACAATTGTTGTGAAAAATTCTCCTTTTTCGTTAATTTTTACTAATGCGTTCGGAAGTCGAACTTTTTCTTTTTCTTGAGCTAACAGTATAGCTTCACAATTTTTCAAATCAGATTTCAATTTGAATACTTTTTCTGTCCTTTCTTCTATTGAAATTATATTTTCTATTTTTGGTCTGAAAGTTGGAGGTATTTTCGAATTTTCTGGTGGAATTTGTTTTTCAATTTTGAAAAGAGGGACTTCTTTGAAATTTGTAATTAATTTACGATTTTTAATGTCAACTATACCATCATAGTGTTCTAAAAAATCTGAACCTAAAAGTCCGTCGAATTCCATGTCAAGATCGTGAATATAAATCTTATGTAAATCTGTGTCGTTGAAAGGAATCATAACAGATTCTTTAATTACAATTTTTTCATTACTAATACCTTGTATAGACAAATTTTCAGGTGATCGATAATAAGTATATTTTTCTACAGCATGTGGTTTGAAAATTGAAATTCCCGCTCCTGTATCAACTAAAATTTTGAATTTCCCTGTAGAATCATTAATGTAATACAAATTATTGGAGTTTACTGTATTTAAATGAATTTCTGGTAATTGTTGATTTGTGATGGGTTTTGAGATTGAAATTCGTCTGAATAATCATAACTGTTGTATTTCTAATAAATTCGTTTGCGTCGTAAGGTTGTTCATAATCTGATCGTCTGGAATTTCTTCCACAATAGGCGGTTTGTCTCGGTCTACGCGCTGGTAAAAATCCTGCGATTGTAATTCGTCTGAATAATCATAACTGTTTACGTACGATTCATCATAATACTGCGAATAATCATTTTCAATGTCAGATGGAAAGTAAGAGTCTTCTTGATAGTAAAAGTTGTCATAATCAACATATGATTCTGGTTCATAATGTTCATTAAAATGATGAGTTCTTTGATTCGGAAAATTCGGATTTTTCTGGATAACAGAAGGTCTTATTTGGTTTTGTTGAATGGGTCTCATTTGTGATGGATTTTGTTGGAATTGATTTCGTTGAAATTGTATTGGTTGTTGATTTGGAAATTGTTGTGTTCGAGTGTTCTGGTATACTGCTTGTGAGTTTTGGAATCTCTGAAAGTTTGGATTTGGATTCCTATTGAAATTTGGATTCGGATTTTGATAGAAATGAGGGCTTTGATAAGATTGGGGATTTTGATTTGAATGAGAAAAATTGGGATTTTGATTTCTATTAAAATTTGAATATTGGATTCGTGGATTAGTTGGTAATCTTCTTGGTTGAAAAGAAGTTGTCCTTTTTTTTAATTAGATTGTCCGAATTTTTGGGAAAAGGTTCTGGGATGCTTCCACCATGTCTGTTGGGTTACTCGCACGAATAATATGTCCGAGTTTTGGTTCTAATCCGGTTAATAAGGTATTAAGTACCATTGATTCTATTAAATTAGATTGTGCCGCTTTTTGTATTTGCGCCAAATTCGATTTTTGAATACACGAAAGCATTTTCGCGTTATGTGTTTGTAATCTAGAAAAGAAAGTGAGAGCATTTTCGCCATTTCCTTGTTTTATTCTTTGCAAATCTTGGATTAGTGATGTTAAATCTCGTGAATCTCCAAAGTGTGCATTCAAAAGACTTTTGATATCTGTATACGTTTCTGGGTTTCGTGAATTTATCAATTGGGCTGCCTTTGATTTTAATTTATTTCTGATATGAATAGTCAGAAGAGTTTTTTGTTGACCTATTGCCATACGTTGGGCATGATCACAAGAATTCAAAAAGGTACTTAAGGAGATTGGATCTCCGTCATATTCGGGTACTATTGAAAATATTTCTGAAAGTCTATAAGGTTCGATTTCGGGAACATTTTCGTCTTGGTCATGAACATTATCATGATCATTGTCATCAGAGATAGACATTGTGAATGGAACTTGAGTTGAATTGGGTGAAAATTGGGTGAAAGATGGGGTATGTCACTGTTTGGGATGGACAAAACAGAACTTTCTTAAAATTAATAGTTAGTTTCAGTTGTACTGCTGAATTTAATTCATACAGCTGAAATCTAATGACTAGGAAAGATGATTCTATGTTACTTACAATTATTTTCCTACTGCTAGGCGACAGAAGATGAAATCCTTTCTACTGTGTGAGCGTAGCTACCCTGGGATGAGCCTCGTTTTGCGTGTTTCTCAGAGCCACAGAGACCGTCTTCTTGTCTTTTCGTTTTTCTTTCTTCTTACTTGCTAGGGTTCTTGGTTTTCTTCTTGTTTCTTTTTTCGTGTTTCTTTCTTCTTGTTTCGCTTGCTGTTGGGTGACGGAAGATGAAATCCTTTCTACTGTGTGAGCATAACTACCCTGGGATGAGCCTCGTTTTGCGTGTTTCTCAGAGCCACAGAGACCGTCTTCTCGTCTTGCGTTGGGTTCTTGCTTCTTGAAGGTTTGGAAACCACCACCCTGGTATTTCGGGGTGTTGTAGAAATCCTACCGACTGCGCCAATTTGTTAAAGTGGATTTGTTGAAAACTTCTTTTTAAAAACTTTTTATTTTATTACAATATAAATACAATTTTACGTATATGAAAATACACGGACGACTAAGGGAATAGAAGTCAATTTTACGGGTATGAAAATACACGGACGACTATGGGAATAGAAGTGACGCTCCTCTGATCGGGACATCCTTTTATAAGTTCGGAAATGCTGATGCAGAACTGCGTCTTGTTTACGATTCTGGATGCTTCTTGGGGCCCAGGTGTCTGGATGCTGACTATGCTGTCCTTCTTAACCTTGCAACATTGTTGCATACTACGTCGCCAATAACTGCGTAGAATACGGTGATTTTTCGATATAACATGTATATCATGACCAAGTAGACTATCGAGTTGTCGTGCATTGTTATTGCTGCCTTGCCAGAAACAAGGCTTTCAACCGTTTTTTGAAATTTTTTAGTTAAATTTCTACCGGTACAGTATTGTAAAGTTTAACCGCGTTATAGAAAAAACTTCGGGTAAAGGTCGTCTTAGTATGTCTAGGGATTAATAGCATATACTTGTTTCGTGAGGAATTTTTGAGAGATAGGGAACTAGTTTCCTACGTAGATACGGCGGGCTACCAGAATTCAAAATTTTGTGAGTTAGTGTAAGCGAGTGCATTTTCCTCAAATTATTAAATTTCAGCCATCCCGAATCTTCAAACGATGCACTGATGTGATCATACTTACGGATACCGTAAGAAAATCTATTGCAGCAGTTTTGAATTTTTTGTAGTCGCAATGCCTCTCATTGTAGGAGGGCTGGACCATAAATACTGTCACAGTAAGCCAATCTGGAGAAGATGAGGGACTCGCAGAGACACATCTTCATGCGTCTCGATAATATATCTCTACTGGGGTAGAGTTGTCTTAAAACATTGAAGGATGTTTTACATAAATGGTTGACATGCTTAGTGTACCTTAAATCTGTGTCAAGCCAGAGACCCAAATTCTTAGCTTCATTCACGAAGCATATGACGTCATTATTGATTCGAATGGAGAGAGAAAGGCACACGTCATTTCTCTTTCTTTTGGGTCCAAAAAGTATAACTTGTGATTTCTTTGGATTTAGATTCAAGTTGTGCGCACAAGACACATCGAACAGATATATTAGGTTATTATTGATTTCAGACTCGGCGAGTTTAGACTCATGGTAAGTGAAAGAGTTATAAAGTTGAGTGTCATCGGCATAATGATGTATGCTGCCCCACCTGCTGGATTCATATAAGTCACAAATGTAAAGTCTAAGAAGTAGTGGTCCCAAGATAGAGCCTTGTGGGACGCCAGAAGGTTTCGAAAGGGAATTTGATTCCTTTCCATCTAAAAATACACTCTGTGTCCGATTAGATAAATAACTGTTTAATAGCAAAATAACTGTATCTGAGAAGCCAAAGAACCGGAGTTTCTTGCATAAAACCAATGGGTCGAGTGTATCGAAGGCCTTGCTATAATCGAGAAGAATAAGACAGGTGAAGTTTCCTTCGTCCCAGGATTTGAGTATGTCATCTGTTATCAAGCTCAACGCTGTAGTAGTGCTATATTGTGCGCGGAAACCCGATTGGACATCCGTTATCAAAATTTTTTCATCCACGAATTTCGTCATCTGTTCTTTAAGCGACATTTCGAAGGCTTTCGATAGAGTAGGCAGGATACTGACAGGTCTTATGTCGGAAAATTCCTACGGGTTATTACATTTAGATAGAGGGAGTATTCTAGCGTGTTTCCACAGTGAAGGAAAAGTGGAGGATGAAATGGCGTAATTAAAAATGAAGGTTATATGATGCGATAAGTGAGGTAATACCAGATGTAGCATTTTGAGAGAGATGTCATCGCATTGCTTCTGATTATATTTAAATGTTTCTTTGCGGTCTCAGGTTCTATGGTATTGAATATAAAATCAGGCTCATGTTTTGGAGTGTCATACGTTTCGATCAGGGCGAGTTGACTTACAGTTCTATCTAAATCGGCACATTGGTGAAATGATTATTCATCAAGTTTAAATTTTGAAGATGTGCTGGTATGGCAGGCGACATTTCATCCCGAAGAACTTCTAGAGATTTAAGTGTGTAGCTCTAGAGTTTTTCTGTCGCAGAATGTAATTGAGATAAGCAGCTTTTTCTCGGCGAACTGCACCTCATACAAAGTTACGTAGCTCTTCATAGTAAATCCATGATCCGGGTGTATTCAGTCTCTTATACCGTAATTGGGCTTTGTGTTTGAGTTCTAGCATTTGTTTTATGTTATAAGTGATCCATGGCTTAGGTGGCTTGGACGCTCTAAATGTACGGTACAGGGCATGAATATCAAATATTGCAATCAGACTATTGTTGAAGAACGAGACCATATCGTCCACATTATTATAAGAATGAATTTTGTCCCAGGCAACACTTGAGAGATTAGCTATGAATGCGTTTATGTCTAAATTGGAGAAGTCGCGATGGGTTATAAGTTTATCATATTTATATGACGGCAGATCAAGTTCGCAAATTAAGGCCATGTGGTTTGAGATACCATCTATATCTATAACATCTGTGGATGTGATGTATGCAGGTTTGTTCACGATAATTAAGTCGATGAGTGTTGGGCTCGTGTCATTCACCCTAGTGGGTGACTTCATCAGCTGGAGCAAATTGAAAGAATCCAAAAAGGAGTGCAGTAGATCACTTCTGCGATCATGTTATAAAACCGGAATAAAACCGGAATAAAACCGGCCCCAGCTCGGTTCATTGTGGTACACCCATATTCATTGGAAAAGTGTATTTTTTATTTTGACAACCTGCACTCTGTTATATGATCTTTCAGCAAATCTTATATGGTTCTTCTGATACCAAGCAGCTCCAGACGATGAAATAGAATTGAATGTTTAACAGTGTCAAAAGCCTTTGCTAGGTCCAGAAATAATGTTAGACATTTGTTGTGCTCTGAATGGTACCTTTACCTCGATAACTTTTGAACGGTTTTGATGTGAAAAAATGAGACATGAAATATATTGAATGGTATTACCGGTCCTACTTTTTGAGAGAAGATACATTACAATTATTCGACAGAGGGCGCTGGGAGCACATCAACTTGAAAATTTCGATAGCCATGGAGGTCGAGTTGCACATCGTTGAAAAGGTAATTCAATTTTTCTTTCAACTATGGTTGTTTTTTTGCGGAATCACAATTGCGAGTGAGGCTTTTTATACCCCCCTGTTAACTATTGAACGGTTTGATGTAGAACAAAGGGCCTAAATTATTTTGAATGATAATACCGATACTACTCTTTGAAATAGAAAACATCGAAATTTTTCAATAGATGGCGCGGGGGGGCCCTCCAACCTAAAAATTGCAAAAAGCCTAGGGGCTCATGTGTTACATCGTTGAAAAGATAATTCAATTCTCTTTTCAACCATCTGATTTTTTTTTATTTTGTCAACTTTTTTTCACAATATGCATTTTAAATTTTGTTTTGAATGCATATTGTGAAAAAACGTAATGCTTGAAAAGAGAATTGAGTTATCATTTCAACGATGTGCCATTCGACTCTCCAAGCTGTGAAATTTTTGAGTTGATGTGCTCCTCCGCGCTATCTATCGAGCAATCACAACGTCTTTCAAAAATAAGTATCGGTGAGATCATTCAAAATGATCTTTGTCCCACTGTTCCACGTTGAACCGTTCAAAAGATAACAGGGGAGACCATAGAGAAACTAAAAATAAAGAGAGTTGTCAAACCTGCAGTAAAAGTTGGCACTACGTTTAGACAGTGGCGACATATCTCGCAACTGGCCGAACTAAGTGAGTACAGTTGGTAAAACAGATTTATCTTCAGTTACCGATTGAGATAAGGCGGGTTTTTTAAATGTGTTTCTTTAATGTGATTGATAAGGTATATATTTTATAAGTGATCGATTTGCCATTCCTGTATTTCATATGAATGGTTGTAGCATATGAAATACAGGAATGGCAAATCGATCACTGATAAAATATATACAGTTATCGATTCGTAGAATCTGTTAGTTCGTTCTTGGTTAAAATAAAGTTTCAAAATAAATCTTTGTTTCATGATATCAAGAACAAAATTAAAGTTCATATAAAACAAGAATAATAAGTTGAACACTATAAAAACACATTTTATTGTATCTAGGACAAGGTACAACTACAGACAAAACAATAATAAAACTCTGAAAAACAACAAAATTAAAAATATTCTTCAGTCTTATCATCAAATCAATCAAAATAAAAACAAATTACATTTACAACAAACCTTCGATAATTTTGTACATTTATTAGCACAAAGGAAAACGAGTAGGATAACAAATACTCCAGTTTGATGCTAATCTTCGTACTTCCTCAAATGGTGATAGGAAATGAAAACTTATGGATAGAAATAAGTATCAGTTTGTGTAAACATTTCTGCAACTGATGGATGGAAATCAGTTTGTGAAAAACAGCTTATATTTTACCTTTTGAAAGAATATTTCCAGGAATTTCAGCGTCAACTCGAATAACAAAACATTCTATTTTCGTCGTTGGGTTCCTAATTCAAGTCCATAGTTTAATTTCTGTCATTAATTTTTTTCGATAACAATAACAGTAGAAGAATTATTCTGAAATTATTGTGTGGTTTGTCATTATAAAAAATACATGTGTAAACAATAAACTTCTATTTTCTGACAAATGATAAATTGGAAAATGTCATCAGTCGTCTGTTGCGGACAGCGCCTCCATGCGCGACTGGCCGTACCAAAAACTTGGGTGGTTAGGCCAGTAGAGATAGACATGATTTTCCCAAAATTTAATAATAATTACAAAAGTTTCAAAACTTCAGTAGAGTGAAGAGGACTTTCATATGATATTTAGTCTGATTTTGCAACCTTTTTTTCTGAACCGAAGATGTTGAAAAACAGGATTTAATGAATTTTACATTATTAGCGCGAAAAAATTTGCAAAAGTTCTGCAAACTTTTGAAGTTTTGAAAAATAGCAATTTACATCTTCTGATAAATTTGCAACCATTCAAACAAAACGGAAATGTTTGTTTTATCGAAAAAAAATTGTTGTTGATCCCAATTTTTTGATGAAAATTCCAAAAGATCTGCAAACTCGAAAAAATAACTAAAATGATGGTCTTGACAAGAGTTTTAATTTGCAACCTCTTGGGTCGATTTAAAAATATATTTTTTCATGTAATTGTTATTTTTTATTAAAATAAGTATCGGAATTATCACAAAAGTTTCAAATAATGGTAGCAAAAGGAGATGTCCTGATTAATTTGCAACCTTGTCTGCAACACGGAAATGAGGGTAAAATCAAAAGAAAAATATTTTCTTATTTGTAATCTACCAAAAAATGGAAAAGTTTTGCGAATCGGGCAGACAACTCATTTTACCAATTGGTGGCAACATAATAATTTGCGAACTATGTTACAATGCGGAATATTAGAAATTAAAAAATATTTATTTTTGCAACACCTGTGTTATCTGAATAATAAAAAAAATTATATACCTAATAAATGACATTCAATGTGTTTCCAAGTTGATTATCGACCAAGAAGAAGCTCGTCAACGGTAGTTGAAATCATTCAATTGGAAGCTAACGCTTTTGATATGAATTCAAAACATCATATTACGATTAGAAATTTGCATAAGAAAATACTCTGAGTACGTTTGATGGAGGATCTAGGATCGAGAATCTCTCGACAATTTTCATAATTTTCTTGATTCATTGAAAAATGGATGTCAAACAGTTGTACATTAGCACGAATAACCCTAGAAATTGTGTTACGTCACAGTGTTTTGTTTACAGAGAAATGAATGCACAGCAGTTTAGTAACATGATTTACGTATTACCAGAATAACGAGAAGACTGACAATTGTATTTTTATGACAAACTAAACTAACCAAAAACAATGCACATTCTTCTAATAGTCCTGGAACTACAACTGAAATAGAATCGGCTACCAATTTTTTTCAACTCTTTATTTTCAAAAATTTTTAAAAACCAGAAAATGATTTTTACATTTTGATTCCAGTCCACAATTGGAAAAAGAAAGTCGAGTGGAAAGGTATTCGTATCTGTAAAAATTAAATTTGAGATGTAATATCGACATCACACATTTTTATTTTTCAGCAACGTTTCTTGAGATTTACAGTCTATCGTTTCTTGAGATTTACAGTCTATAACGTTTTAATATCGTTACTTCCATAGAGCATCGATTATTTATTTTAAAATTTCGTCGATTGCTATGTTGTGACAAGTGGAAATTTCAAATGAAGAATGATTGCAAGTCATTTCTAATGCGATAAAAATTAATATTTTCCAATAGTCTTTCACAAGAATTTAGTAAAATTTTGTACTCTTTCGATTGTTGCATTCGAAAATATTATATTACCTAAATTTATTCGCTGATTAGTCGCAAACAGTGATTGCTTCTGAGATTAATAATTACTTTCAAATTTTGTAATGGTTAACTACGTAACCGTATTATTCTTCGGATGCAATTTCAGTCAACCAGTATAAAATATAACAGATATACGCGATGGTTAATCAGGTATTTAACTGGACCACTGCAGACATATGTCGGTCTAATATATATCTTGAACCTATTTGCACAATGTTTACAATTTATAGCCAAATTATAAAACAAACAAATCAATTATATAAAAAAAATGTTCCGTTAAACAGTGACGGTTGCAAATCTCTTACGTCACGTAAAATACTAGTCGTAATTTAAATAGCAATTTGCAGAACTTTTGCAATTATTTCAGAAGTTGTAAAAATGCAAAAAAGTGATATAAGTGGATAAATAGGTTCCGTTTTTCGTATGAGGTTGCAAAGTTACATATCCACTGAGATCGATATTCTCTTTATTTGCAACCACAATAAAAAACTTTTGTAATTATTTCAATACTTGTGTGTATCGAAAATGGCAGCGTCGATAAAAAGTTTGATTAATAAATGATGCGTTTTTCAGAATTGGTTGCAAATATACGTGAATATGTTGAACTTTTTTTCCGTTCACTTATCCAATTTGCAGAACTTTCGTAATTTTTTTAAACAAATCACAATGAAAAGCTTAAACAAATGACGAAATTACAAGGTTCCGTAAGTTTTACAAGGTTGCAAACTTAATGCATGTTGTAAAACACCATTACTATAGGTTTACCTAGTTTGCAGAACTTTTGCAATTTTCAGTGCAAAACTAAACCATAAAAACGTTTTTTGCAATATATACAATGTTCCGTTAATCGCAGACTTCTGCAAAATTTTATAGTTATAGTTATACCATTGAAGTTTGAAAACTTTTGGAATTGATGTTAATTGATTGTCTAAATCTACTGGCCTAGGTCAAGATCGCCAATACTTCAAACAGTCTCTTTATTTTTAATTTGTCTATGCGGGGGACCATAAAAAGTGGCGCTGTATACTTGAATTCAAGACATTTCGGCAAAATTACTTTTGCCATCCTCGGGTGATATATAGTTTTCAAAATCGACATACTGAAATATTATTTTTTTCGTCCAGTTGCAATGTAGTTAGTTGAAATCACTAATGCATGTGATATACTGCTTTGTATTTTCAGCATGACATCACATTGTCCCGAAAACCGGATACCCCCGTATAAAATTACCGAGCATTGCGACAACGGGCGAATACAGACAAATGCCACATCAGAGGGCATCGGCACAACCCCCGCCGTTATCTGACGATCGGATCTCGGCAACATCCCTCAGTAACCGATATCTTACTCGTATCTTTGCCGTTTCGACCCCAACGATTTTCCATAATCCGGGGATTCGGTCAATAACAATTTGTCCTGTGGGAATAACCGCTGTAATTGACGTTTTATCGAAATCTATAGGGCCTTTTAATTTTTCCAACATATCGAATGTCTCATACTCGAATATTTGTTTTATCTCAGCTTTTGGGGTCGAAAGAGCGTATGGTTGTGGGTTAAACGTTATGTTATCTATGATTGATGGAGGCCTAAAGTTGGGCTGAGAAAACGCATACATCCCTCGAATTGCAGCACTGATCGTTGTTTGGGCTGAGTGTTTTTTAATGTTTTGTTTCAATACACAGTTAGAAAAGAGTTGTTAATTTCAACAATATCTAGTTCTGTTGAAAAAATGTTGCTAAAATCAACAACAATTAATGAGGATTTCACTACTCAAATTACTCCGGCTGTAGTTAAATTCATCCATTGTCAATTTTCACTGATTTTTTGTCAGTATGTCTACCTCATTGTTGTCGAAATCTTAAATAGAAAGTTGCTGCTGTAACAACTTCATTTTGCAAATATTTTCGTGACAACAAAATAGCAAATGCTCTCCATAATTCAGAATACTAATGTGCATTTATTAGCAGATTCAAATAGGTATTCATAGCTATGAACAGTTTGCGGAATCGACAATTTTGTTTGTTAAACAACTGATATAGTCAAAATGCACATTGTTGGGTTACCAATAAATTTGTGGAATTTATCCTATTTCGTTGTGAAAAGGGAATTGATCGCCTTCGGGCATTCTCGTGCATATGCGAGTATCGAATTAGCGCCAAAAATTCGCTTCCAGAGCACATCGTTTCAGTCAGTCCTCTGTCCTCTGTGAGACGTATTGTTAATGTGGTGTTTGAAGTGTGATTTTGTTTGTTCGGGTTCAACAGGTGTCCAGGTGATGTGAAGTTTGACTGTTTGATTTTGGAATAGAAAATAGTTCAAATCAGCAGAGTCCTGTGTCTTTGGATATGTCTGGAAATTTGATTAGACAGCTGCAGCTCAGACTTGGTGTCTTATAAAAAATTTCCCATCATTGATATATGATATAATCAACATATTTTCAGTTGAATAGTCTGAAGTTATATTGATTCTAATAGAAATCAGTAGTATTCTGTCCTGTGAGTAGTTCTGGCTTGGCATCAAAGTTGCAAGTATTGATTGAAAATCATCAATAATTATTTGTATCTCATATGAATCACTATCTTATTCCCAAACATTATTTGATGATACATTATCCAGATATAATTAGGAAAATGGGTCCGCTTGTTGGTTTATGAAGTATGAGATTTGAATCTAAACATGCTTCTCAAACATTTGATTCAGAGTTTGGAAAACTTCAGAACTGTTTGCAAAACTCTCTCGACAAGACACCAAACTCATATGAGGAATACTAATGTGCATTTATTAGCAGATTCAAATAGGTATTCATAGCTATGAACAGTTTGCGGAATCGACAATTTTGTTTGTTAAACAACTGATATAGTCAAAATGCACATTGTTGGGTTACCAATAAATTTGTGGAATTTATCCTATTTCGTTGTGAAAAGGGAATTGATCGCCTTCGGGCATTCTCGTGCATATGCGAGTATCGAATTAGCGCCAAAAATTCGCTTCCAGAGCACATCGTTTCAGTCAGTCCTCTGTCCTCTGTGAGACGTATTGTTAATGTGGTGTTTGAAGTGTGATTTTGTTTGTTCGGGTTCAACAGGTGTCCAGGTGATGTGAAGTTTGACTGTTTGATTTTGGAATAGAAAATAGTTCAAATCAGCAGAGTCCTGTGTCTTTGGATATGTCTGGAAATTTGATTAGACAGCTGCAGCTCAGACTTGGTGTCTTATAAAAAATTTCCCATCATTGATATATGATATAATCAACATATTTTCAGTTGAATAGTCTGAAGTTATATTGATTCTAATAGAAATCAGTAGTATTCTGTCCTGTGAGTAGTTCTGGCTTGGCATCAAAGTTGCAAGTATTGATTGAAAATCATCAATAATTATTTGTATCTCATATGAATCACTATCTTATTCCCAAACATTATTTGATGATACATTATCCAGATATAATTAGGAAAATGGGTCCGCTTGTTGGTTTATGAAGTATGAGATTTGAATCTAAACATGCTTCTCAAACATTTGATTCAGAGTTTGGAAAACTTCAGAACTGTTTGCAAAACTCTCTCGACAAGACACCAAACTCATATGAGGAATATCTGGAGGAATATTAACCTATCATTAGAACCAATATATGGCAAAAGCTTTTTGAAAAATATCAATGATGAACTTTATCAAGAAGAGTTGCAAATTTTATTGGATACCAAATTACTGAACTTGATGTTTACTAAAAGTGTAACAGCTTTCGGGAGTACTTTCAGGCTCAACAGTTTTGTGACTACTGATATGAGTCAATACATGTGCCCTTTATTTTGTAAAATATTTGCAATCTGTGCTCATTACCAATAACCCAATATTTTTGTGTGAGTGTTGGTTTACAAAATGCTTTGATGACAAATCTCAATCTTACATAGTAGAAGAATCAAAAAGATTCAATTACAAGTTGATAAGTCTTAAAAATTTGAAGCATCTGGTTGCATATGACTTGAGTTTGCCATTTGAACAGAACTTTCATTGTATTGTGCCGAACTATGAAATTATTTTGGAATAGTGACTTGCATTGTGAATTTAGGCAAACATTTTGTTTCGGTGTTATTACATTTTATTACTCAGTAGCTGTTGTTAATTTTATTTTCTCGGCATTCAACTTTTCTGCCGCGTGAGGGTGGAGAGCAGTAAGTGCAAAAAAAATTATTTTGAGTTTGCCAATTTATATTTTTTTTTACCCGACTGCGGCAAAGTCAAAACCATGGTTTTGTGTTTGACCTGTGTACATACAGGTCAAACACATAACTAACTGTCTTTTTGGGTTTCGCCGTAGTCGGTTGAAAAAAATATTAATTGGCAAACTCAAAATATTTATTCTTGCACTTACTGCTCTTTACCTTCATGCGGCAGTGTTATTTATTATAATACAGTATTTTTTTTTTAATATTAACCCACCAAAAGATTATAAAGCTGGCATTCACTGATTGTGTTACTTTATGTTTAGTTTTACATTTCTTCACATAATGATGTTAATTTTATTTTATCGACATTCAACTGTTATTTATTATAATAGAGTATTCATTTTCTTATAATAGAAGCATTGAAATATTTTAATGTTATATTTATTCTTGATTTATTGAACCATCCCTCCTGAAAAACTATATTTCCAACAAATATTAGATATTTTCCCAAAAAAATAGTAATAGTGAATACTAATTGGCGTCATTTGAAAAAAATATTATTTATGTTTTGACAAGAAATGAAAGACAATAAAACTTTTTTCTGTGTAGTATGAAAAACTGAAAGAAAAGAATTGACGAAATTTCATTTCAACAACAACACAAAGAGAATGAGATTCCAACAACATGAGGTTTACAAATTACCTCTTGTCAGTTCATACATGATGTAAAGGAATCGACAATATCACAAAGTTAATTTCACTAAAATATTATGTTGATTCATTGAAAAAAGTTAATGAATTACTTCACTGTAAAAACTTTTTTGGGTCAGCTTAACAAAAAAAAAGGTGAAAAAATAGCAACTGAATGTTGTTGATGCACTACTGATTTTGTAAAATCGCCTACAGTCTAATTGTGGCATTACTTTGCTGAATTTATTAAATGGTAAAAATTTGTGTGAAACCCACAAATGTGTAAATGTTAACATCTTCGAAATCGAAATTTGCCAATTTCGCCAATAATACTAGTGGACCTCCTGGGTTTCTTATTTTTTGTTATTTCAACAACTCTTTTCCAACAGTGTAAAATAGTTCCTACGTTCCAGGTACCCTGGATAAAATCATAAAGTTTTTTTCAAATATAAACATAATATGTTTAATACAATGCTAACGAGTATAATTCGATTAGCCTTACGCTGAGTACTCACCGTAGTAGTTTCTTCGTCATCGAGGTCTCACAAGTTGAGATTAGGGTGCCTAGTTTAGGCTCGTTTATAATATATCCTTCGGTATACGAATTATTTTCTGAAATTCAGAAACATGTTGCCAGGAGGGAATTCAGATGTACTTTGTCTTTTTTTTAATACCATTTTCCTGAAAAAATTACTTATTCATATACAGGGTGTTAGTGAATAAGTGCGACAAACTTCAGGGGGTGACTTTGCATGATAAAATAATGACAGTTGGCTTTATAACTTTTGTCCGAAAATGCTTCGTTTTCCGAGATACGGGGTGTCAAAGGTTTTCCTAAAAACTAACTATTTATTTATTGCTCTGAAACCGGTCGAGATATGCAAATGCAATCTGATGAATTTTAATAGGTAGTTATTGCGCCTTTCTTAATAAAAGCATGCAACAGGGTATATTCCCAACACCTTTCAAAAGAACCATTGTTCCGTTATTCAAAAATGGCAACCGTGAAGACATAGTTAACTACAGACCTATCTCCACCATTACAAATTTCTCAAAAATTTTCGAAAAATTACTGAAATTTCGCCTTTGTAAATTTCTGGACAAACATAAGGTTATATCGTGTAACCAATTCGGCTTTAGAGAAGGTGTGTCTACCCAGGATGCTATTCTGCAACTCACCACTCAAATGTACTCCGCCCTAGATAATAGTCAACCATCCCTTTGTGTAATCATAGATCTGTCAAAAGCTTTTGACACTGTAAGCCATAAATTGCTTTTGGAATCACTAGAAAACGTAGGCGTAAGAGGCATATGCTTAGATATCTTCAAAAACTACCTCTCTGATAGACCTCAGTCTGTTAAAGTTGATGATAAGCTGAGCATAGAACAGAAAATAGAATATGGCGTACCACAAGGCACAGTCCTTGGTCCAATTTTATTTAATGTATACATCAATAGCTTGTTTGATACTCACAGCTGTGGTAAGATAACCACATATGCGGATGACACGGCTATATTTTATAGCGACAAAGACTGGATAACATTGAAATCCACAGCCGAAAATGACTTGAAAAGCATAAGGTCTTGGTTCAATAGCAGACTTCTCACCATCAATGCCAAAAAAACATTTTTCCTTCCAATATGCTCGAATAAACCCACCTTACCGACCTATAATACGCTTCATGTCTCAGATGACTTCATTATTGAGTCAACTAACAAATTCAAATATCTCGGTATAGTCTTGGATAATCACCTCAAATGGAACTTCCACATCAAATATTTAAATAAAAAACTGCAATTTCTGATATATAAATTTTACAATCTGAGGAATATACTGAATAACAGTGAACTGAAGATGATATATTACGCACTAGCTCAATCTCACATTTCGTATGGAATTATTATCTGGGGCGCTGCTGGTAAAACTTTAATTAACAGTCTCATAATAGTTCAGAAAAAACTCATAAAAATACTATTTAGCAGAGACAGAACTTACTCCTCAAACAACCTCTACAGAGAAACTGGATTTTTCGACCCCAGACAATTATTTCTACTTTCTAGTAATATACAACAACACAAACTCCGAACAGAATTGAAAATAAATTATCATACCCACAATACTCGCAATAGGAATTCCAACTACTTACCACCTAAGGTCAATAAAACAATTGGCCAAAGAAACTTCTCGTTCCTAGGTCCTAAACTGTACAGACTCTTACCGTCATTTATACGCGAAATCACAAATGTTCATCGTTATAAGAAAGAAGTGAAAAGCTACATACTCACACTACCTCGAGAAATTATCCATCAAATGATAGACAACCCAGGTACACAATGATAAGAATTAGGTTCTATTCATATCGCCTACCTGAGCATGATCCTTTTTTAAATCTAATAAGTACTTCATAATAACCGTACACTGACAATCGTACTATGTTATATCCAAGTTCATACCTAACTATGGACCTTTAAAGATCTTCGTATGCCACATTGCAATGCGACAATCATCGTAATTAAATTCAAGTTTTAACTTAAAAGTAATTGCATAATTGCAACTGTGTTATATTCTACTTCTGTGTTCTACAGATATATACTATCTCTCAATGCCAATGATAATATTCCTCTAACATCCCTCTCAACCTACTCTGAACCACCACATCTGCCCCATCTTATTAACTTCTTCACTCATAAACTGTTTTTGTAAAATTACTGTACTTCCTTATCTAATGTAAATACAATTCCCAAAAATATTGTCACCGCACTCTTAGTCGACACTCATAAAATTCAAGAGTGTACTTATTATATAATATATATTAGTCTCAATTGTTCTATTGCTCTTGAAACATATAAGAATGTATTTAAAAGTGTATTCTATTATATAAACTATACTAGACCCTACTGTATAAGATATATTCAAATGTATTAATTTAATTTAATTTAGTTTCAACCCGCACAAGAATTTTTAAATTCTTTTTGGGTATCTCATTTATTGTACAATCTCTCTATGTATTACTATGAAAATTGTCCTCTGTACAATAAAATTACTATTACTATTGGCGCGCATACAGGTAATGATATCAATGTTTTTGAAGAAAAAATGGTACGCCACTGAGCTATATCAAATAAAAAAGCATTTAATGAATTTTTCGTTCGATTTGTGACAAAAAATCTCGATTGCCTTTTTTTCATATGGTGCGCCGTTTTTATGCAAAAAAAATAAAACATCTCAACGCGTATTTGTCATTACTTCAACACATTATATAGTAGCGATGCTAGTAGGCTACTGTCAACATTCTGTTAAATACGAATATTTCAACAAAATGTCTAATTAGCGTTTCTTCATTTTTAACATAATGATAGTAAGTAATTAATTTTTCTTTTATCGAAAGAAATGGAAAATGCATTTTGTCTATGGTCGAAGTAATGGAAATGGTCGGCAAGCTCGACGATGCTGATGCTGACGATCCTGATTTGTATCCAGGACGTAGGATACCCCATCACACAATATTTGCTCGTCTTCACCAACGTTTGCGCGAAAATGGTACATTTAAGAAACAAACTGCAGACTGCGGCCGCCCTCGAGAAGTACGAACTGTGCAACTAGAAGTAGCAGTTCTCGAGTTAATTGCGGAGTCCCTGAAACCAGTGGCGGATTTACAGATTTGCCGCCCGTAGGCTATTCAATTTTTGCCGCCTCTAAATTTTGATATCTTAGTCCACAATCATATCACTTGTGCTATCCATTCAGCCAGGCACTCTTACCGAATAGTCATGTCGTTTGTTCTGGCGTTACAACACAAATACGACTACGCAATTGCATGCCTTAAGCGCGTAGGTATGCTCTAATCTTGCCTAAAAATTTAAATCAGATGTTTTCTCACATCAAACTGTACCTAACAAATACATGTACATGTATATTATTTAAAAAGCAACTTATCAGAAAGAAAAATAAACGCTGAGCTCATAAAAATAATTTTTTCAGTTATGATCAATTACTTTTTATATAAAAAAAAGTAATTTTAATGCCATATCGTATGGTTTCTTGAAGATCGTGTTCAACACGATAATTTTGGAAAAAATCATTTTTTCACTCCAATTTTTTTATAATATACTCATTCGACTGGAGAGAAACCGTTGGATAAAAAATTGCTGCTTAGAATTGTTTTATCTCATTATAATTAATTCATTCCGATTGGCATTTTCTGAAAAAGTTGGCTTTGTGAAAAAGTTAACAAATGTAGTAATGTAAACATTCAATATAAATCATTCGTGTACGACATGAGCGCTTAAGGCATGCTCATTTGGATCTTGAGAACTTTTTCTCACTACAAATAAAATAAATAACTGATGAAATGTATCAATTTTCTAATCAGCAAATTGTCTAACTTCATATTTTGTGGAGGGAATCTTTTTTTTGTCAAGTCGCAGTCGTTCAAATATCAGTTATTCGAATCATTTAAACCAAAAGACTATATCTCTATATTGAACTAGTTTTTTATTTAATAAAAATTAGTCAATTTTAGTCAGTATTTTTTACGCACAAAGAAATAACTTTCTGAAATTGAATTTGACAATTTGCAAACTTGCTGCAGCAATCATGATTAGACCATCGATATTATATCAAGGTTAAATTGTGTAAGGAGATATCATAATTATTATGTACACGGAGAAAAAATTATAGCAGTTATCAGTGAAGAAAATATGTAAAAATAACTAAAATTTCGATTTTTGTTAAATATTTTGATTTCTTTCCAATTTTCGAAATTCGTATTTTGTGTGTATAATTTTTTTTTTAATATATGACTAAATTTGCCGCCCCTAAAAATTCGCCGCCCCAGGCTCCAGCCTACTCAGCCTGCTGGTAAATCCGCCACTGCCTGAATGTAAGCAACTTCACTGTATTTAAAATTCTTAAAGAACAGCAATTGTATCCGTTTCATACTCATCGTGTGCAAACCACCTAGAGACTTTTTTCCCCGCCTAGTTTTTTGCCATTGAATTCTTTATCAAATGGCTCAAATTCCTAATTTTTTAAATGGCGTTTTGTTTACTGACGAGGCTAATTTTGTACAACAGTGTATACGAAATTTTCATAACAATCACGTCTGGGCTGAGGAACATCCACATGGAATCTTTGAAGCTCATTTTCAGCATCAGCTTGGGGTACTTGATGATCATTTAATCGGTCCATATTTCCTTCCTCAACGAATAACAGGCGACTCTCACCTTAATTTCTTACACGAAGAGTAACCTGTTCTCATTGAAGAAATTCCTCTACAGCTGAGACAACACTTCTGTTTCATGCATGATGGTGCACCAGTCCATTTTAGCATTATTGTACGTAATCACTTAGATACAGTATATCCAAATCGTTGATAGGTAGGGGAGGTACGGAACATTGGCCTGCTCGATCTCCGAGTTTAATTCCTCTAGATTTTTGCATTTGGAGTTTTCTTAAGTCATTAGTTTATTCCACTCCCATCGAAATGTTGAAGACCTGAGGAATCGAATTATAGCCAGCTGTGAGACAATAAGAAATACACCTGGAATATTTGCGCGAATACGACAATCAATGAGGCGAAGAGTTATTGTTCTGGTTTAACGTTATTGTATTAGATAGTTCTTGATAATGAATTGAAGAAATGAAAAATACGCGTTAAGATGTTTTATTTTTTTTTCATAAAAACGCCAGCCCATACGAAAAAAAGGCAGGAGAGATTTTTTGTCAGAAATTGAACGAAAAATTCAAATATGATTTTTTTATCTGAAATAACTCAGTGGCGTACCATTTTTTGCTTTGAAAAAATTGAGATCATTACCCGTATGCGCGCCAATGATGAACATAAAATTCTTAATTACATGTCAAAAAATGCGCATTTACTACCTCTTGAAAACTCACCACATTTCATTTGCATATCCCGAATGGTTTGAGAGCAATAAATGAATAGTCAGTTTTTAAGAAAAACTTCAACACCCCGTATCTCGGAAAACGAAGCATTTGCGGACAAAAGTTATGAAGCAAACTGTCATCATTTTTTCATGCAGAATCACCTCCTGAAGTTTGTCGCACTTATTCACCCTGTATATAAATAATAACTAATAAAACAAATTTTTAAAGACAAGCTTTTATTTGAGCCATGTATTAAAACGTATAAAATGAGTTCAAGTCATCGCTGACAATAATTAAGTTATTTTTTGTTGAATTATTTGGTTTCAAAAAGCTTGTCGCGCGAAGTGTTCATAAAAGTAGGTACCAATTAATATGATTGGGCAGTGATTTGTTGCGAAGTAAGAACTTGTCAAAGTATTTAATTTTCATAAAGTATTCATGAAAGTAGGTAGCAATTCATTTCATTGGACAATGATTGGTTGTTGCGTTAAAACTTGTCGAAGTAATAGTTTTATTACAATTCGCACGACAAGCTTTTCGAAACCAAATAATTCAAAAAAAAATTATTAAATCATTGTCAGAGATGACTTTAACTCATTCTATACGTTTTAGTACACCTCTTAAATGAAAGCTTGTCTTTGAAATAGTCAACTAGTGTATTCACTGTGGTGATTATTGATTGAGATATTTTAACGAGCGAGCGCGTTGATATTCGAGATCATTAATCGCCATTTTAATATACGAGTTGATTACAAAAAAATTCTGTCGACCTCGTTCGTTGCTTTTTAGTTAGTTTGCCTGTTCATTTCTAATAGAGCATCGTTATTACAAGGTCTCTTTCCTGTGAGTTTTGGACTAAAAGAAATCATGATCTTAGACCCCAAAAACTCCCTCACACCAATTTTGAATAGAATCTGACCACAATCACAAAACTCGTCCCCCAGCTTGGGACCGCCATCTTTAATTTATAAACTTTGAAAAAAAATTCAAAATCTCCTACCGCGAAAACCGCCGATTACCAATTTTGAATCGAATCGAACCGTTATCTTGGGGCCGGCATCTTGAATTTATAAATTTCGACAAAAAAATCAAAATCGCCGACCCCGAAAACCCCCGCATACCAATTTTGAATCGAATTGGACCAAATTCTCAAAACTCGTCCTCCATCTAGGGGCCGCCACTTCGAATTCATGAATTTTGACAAGAAATTTCATTATCTTCCACTCCGAAAACCCCCACATATCAATTTTAAATCGAATCGGACCACAATTACAAATCTCGTCCGCTATTTTAGAGCCGCCATTTTGTTTTTTCAGCTAACAAAAACTCCATAATGCATTGTCACTGGAATTAATCAGACGACTAGAAGTTGGTCAAAATTAACTTGCAAGATTTGACCCAAACTAACAAACTAACTATCAAGTCAAACTAAATAAAAGCTTGTGAAAACTAAATAAAAGCTTGTAATAATAAATAAAAGCTTGTGAAAATCGGAACAACTCGACTTGTAACTACTTAGTACGGGAGAGCCTCAGGAATTCTCCACTTCCATCAGAATTGTAATTTTGAATAAATGACCTATAATAAATATTTTCCTAGATGATAAATGAAAAACATATTACGTACAATATTGAGTAACCATATCAAATTTTGATATACAGTGTGTCTCACTTCCCATGGAAACACCCCCATAATTATTGCAGTAGAATTCTAAAATTCTCACAATCGGTAGACATAAGATGAGTTTAAATAATTTAAATGATTTCTGGGGTTGACCTGAGTGACATAGACTGTCCGTCAGGAGAGATAAAAATACCCATTTTTTCAAAAAATATTATAAGGAAGCAAGATAAGCTCAACATGTTCACAGATTCGTGATAACATTCAGTTTATATAGATATTTTTGTAGATGAATTTTTTGTTCTGAACGATCTGAATTTGTCTCACTCGTCAAGGATACGGGGGTGTTTCCTACGGTAATTATTGAAGTAGAATTCTAAAATTCTCACGATGGGTAGATATACCAGAGACGAGCCTAAATATTATCTGTTATTGACCTGAGTGACATACAATGCGCGTCAGGAGCGATGGAAGTGCCCATTTTCACAAAAAATATTAATAGGAGCGAGATGGCATAAATTTTTTCACAGATTCGTAATCTGGACATCAAATTTAGTAACGATTCATATTTTTGTAAAAAATATTCAGTACAAAAAAATATGAATTTGTTATCCCATGGAAACACCTCCCTATTGTTTATTGGGAATATAAACAGGGTGTTCATAAAATCAGATGTGGAATCAGGTGCGACTCAAAGATAAACTCCAGTTACTATCTTCCATCGTCGAAGAAAACCTCTTGAGGGGTATTCATGTTGAGAAGTGGAACATTCTCAAGTTATTTTACGTGAATATCTAACCCAAAACAACTACTTCCCCGTATGAAGCCACGCTGGACATTGAACTACATCAGATAGATATTTTGAAAGGAACCTAACTGAAAAGAAAAAATCTGAAAGTAAAAATTTGCATTTGTACTCAGATTGTAATTCGATTTTTAACCAACGATATCAAAAAGGAAGAGGTTCTCTAGTCGACACGTATATTTTTTTTTATGTATGACCACGCATAAGTAGTTCGATTTCGATTATTATTTTTTCATTGGATAGGGTTGGTCCCATTTGAATTTGAAACAAAAATCCCCCCCTAAGGGTAGCAAAATGGAGGATATTAATCGTTCACCCTCTGAATTTTGGTTCGTTAACCGATTCGATCAGGCATAACTTTGTACTGGGTTGTCCGATTTGG
Organism: Gonioctena quinquepunctata; assembly: GCA_018342105.1. Lineage (NCBI taxonomy): Eukaryota > Metazoa > Arthropoda > Insecta > Coleoptera > Chrysomelidae > Gonioctena > Gonioctena quinquepunctata. The sequence goes on from JAFIRS010000570.1 coordinate 203,532, forward strand.
ATAATTTTTTCTTTATTAGATAGTGTATACCTCATAGTTGATCATATTTGAATTTGGGATGGAAAAATCCACCCCTATGGGTAGAAAAATAGGGGATGATTGATTTTTCATTTGTGAACATAGGCACACATATGTAGTTGACATTGACAGATTGCTATTGTCGTTATTTTTGTTCTCCTAAATCCGTCACAATAATAACATTCTATGAAAGGATGGAATTATATACAAAGTGCTGAAATAAACTAACCCGAACTATCAAAAATAATTTATATTATACAGTGTGACCCATTTAAAATGGAACCACCCCTGTTTAATATGCATTTTTAAGTCATTCTCAAAAAAAAAGTTTTGAATATCAAGCATCAAAAACGTTTCTTGACACAAATTATTATAACTTTAGTTCTATTTCCAACGCACTCTATGGTTTTTTTTCTTCGTCAAAAACGGCAAAAGTTTATTAGGCAATTTTTGTTTCGAAATTTGACAGTTTTTGATGCTTAATATAAAAAAAAAATTGAGATTTACTGAAAAATTCGTATTCTACAGGGGTGGTTCCATTTTAAATGGGTCACACTGTATAACAATGAATAATTAAAGTAGCTAATCATATTATTTAACTGTTAATAGTTGAAGTGAGGTGGGTAAGTAGGTATTTTGGAAGTAACTAATTCTGAGTCGGCGCCAAACAAACGATAAACATATATCATTAAATTACTTCAAAAAATTTATCAAAATGAACCGCGCATCTCGATGCCATCATTTTACGCTGTAGCTAATTCATTTGCTTGTTTGTTTGGCGCCAACTCAAAATTAGTTACTTACATCAGTAAGGAGCTTAGTTATTAAGACTGAGAAGGTTCATTTCATTTTTTGTTTTTCAGTTCCGTTTTTTGTCGGTTTAATTTTTTACATTCCTGTTTTGATTAAAAACTCAAATAGATGAATGAGATAAAGAAACATGTTTTCCAAGAAAAAGTTCTCACTAGAAATCATTTGTAACATTGATGAAGTCTATCGCACAAATTGTTTAGAATATGGTGGCGATTTTTATATCCACGGACCAATCCCAATTCACTGAGTTATGAAAGTTATAGTACTTCTCCGGTCCAGTCCGATGAAGTTAATTTTTGGAGCCACCTGTTATAGTAAATTCCAACCGAAGTTTTCTCCTGCAATGCTGTACCCATACTTCTCTGGAAAAGTAGCCCATGGAGTATTCAATACGTAGAATATAGTTTGTAGTCGAGTGTTTCTACACATAAATTGTCACCGCATGCTTTCAAAAAAAGAATTATTGGCTATAATTATAGAATAATCTTGAATCACTCCAAACATACGAATAAAAAAATATTTCATCCAATGAAAACAATTCAATTGCTCCTATGGATATGATAGAACAGTCAGTCACTGATATGTTGGTTATCTACACTACAGCGTGATTCACCATAAAATGCGGAAAATTATCTAGTGCGTTGTCTCCACCAAAACAATGACTTTACTTTTTGTTTTAAGAAATGATGCGGCATCTATTACTTCAAATCTGTAACGCGAATGGCACAGCCAAACCACTTTTCCATCAAAGTCAGAGTAGATACTGACACCAAAGTTGGTGATGCTACAAGTAACTTTTTGATTCAAGTCTCATTACAACATTGCAAAAAAATACAATAGAAACTTGTGACGTGAACACTTATAAACATATATCGAACTGTATTGATCCATGAACTGAATTCACATACATTTGATAACGAGAACGCAAGCACACAAATCTATTCACCCACTGACCTACATACTATACACAAGCTGGTTGAATCAAGCGATGGCGTGAGTCATGACGTACGCAGCTCCGAGCTTCATTCAGTAGCGTAATATCGGAAGTTTTGATGCAAAAAATCAATAAGTTAGCTTGAATCGTTCTAAAACTTGCAGAGGCTACTCCAGATGGGAGACACTCGCCTCCATTTCTCGACTGATGTGGTGAATCACAATATTTATCGTAATCTTTATGAATCTGCACTCGTTCCTGAGTCGTACATGCGATACCATTCATAGAAATCATTAGTGGACATGGAAATCACTCAATTTTGCCGACAAAACTTGAATGCATCGGGTGTAGTTTTGGGGACAAACTAGATAAGGGTTTGGTGTTGATGAAAAATATTGTACCTGGATTAGCCTGTCAGTTGAAAATAAAATAAATGAATAATTGCCTCAAAGAAGATTTTCGTGGAGGAAACATTTGAAAACTTCAGTGTATAAGTTAGAATATATAAAATTGTTTTGTGTTTCTAGCTAAAGTTGTTGTCTGAAAATATCAATCCAAAAAACATATGAAGAAATAAGATAGTTTTTGCAAAAGTGGGAAAATATCATCTTGATCAACTCTAAGATGGGATTTTCAATTGAGAATAGATTTAAATTGGAAATTGTTCTTGAAGAAACAATGCTTATTTTCAAGAACATTTTTCATCCATAACAAATTAGTTTTCCTTATAACACAAAGTGCCGGAAAATGGTGTATTGTTGGTAATGCTGGTAAAAAAAATAGTGTCCACGGGGATGATCAATTTATCGAGAACAAAATTATATTATGTACATTATCTCTCAAAGCAGCAGCATTCATTGCTGAATATTTGGTAGAACAGTACTTGGCACATATCATTTTAAATTATTTAAATATTAGTATTTGATTTAATGAAAAAATGTGGATTAGACATTATGGGTTAACCAGTGACCGTAAGATACTCGTTGTCATCGGTTACCATGATAATTTTTATTCAGGGAGTTGGCATGAATATAGACGAGTATGTCGCCACTGGGTTGCCTACTACAGGCCAGTCGATATGCATAGCCATCGGTTGTTTTTGTAATTTTTGCGAATAACTCCTGAAAATTGCATTAACAAAGAAAAATACAACATTTTCTACCAAAAAAGTGTATACTAATTTTTATGAGAAATAAATATAACTAAACATACTTTCAGGAATAAAACGCCAGTGACATGCATGACCTTTTTCAAAAATGACATGAAATTGAATCTCAATGCAATATTGCATGAACGTTTTTTTTTTTTGGAAACATAACCTACAATTTCCTACTTCTGTCACATCCGAGTGAAAGATGAAATTCTCATAATTTTTCTGCTGAAAATATAGGAAAGGTATTGAATTAGTTTATATTCCCATAAATAACGCGATTTCATGTAATACTGAGTGAAATCCAAGCTCGTATCCCGTTTTTGAAGAACGTGAAACACATCAGTGACACATTCCATTCCCCAAACTCTTCAATTTATTTTTTGTTTTGTTTCAATTTTTGTCCTTGAAAATACCCATTTTCCAGACAAATAATATGTCCTCCTTAAAAAAAATATTTCTGAGGAAACAGTACAAGATTTTTTTTAAATTGCCTATTTTACGAGTTATTCTAAAAAAATCGCAAAAACGCCGGAAGTGACGTATATTTTGGGCATATCGGCCGGCCTGGACCAGGCAACCAACCCAGTGGCAATACGTTCATCTATATTCATGCTAACTCCCTAAATAAAAATATTTTAGGGTACTCAATAATGACTAAGCGCATCCTAGGGTCGCTGTCTAACTTATTGAGAGTAATTTTTTGTTATTAACTTCATATCCAACTTATTTTATAGAATTGTTGGGTGTATGCTACCAACATACGTGGTAACTAACTGGTGATGCGGGAAATCATATTAATCAGTTGAATATTTATTTTAAAAAAAGGGTTCAAGTCAGAAGGTCGCTAATAGCTTTTTAGGTCAAATATTCCACTAGCAAATGATTTCTCAATTAATTCAGTTCCCTGTGTGGAATCGATGAATATATTATCAAAATAATTCGCATCTTAATCTAGTATTTTGACAAATGTGTCCCGTATCTAAAACGAAAAAGTAGTCTTGTCTGTGTACCATTTTTTTTATACTAACGTGTGGTATCGAATTCTCTTGAAACCTTATATACCTACTCCAGAAATAATATTTCTGTCTGCATCCCTAGTGATGGGAAATTGACAACCTCTGGACCATATCATTTGCCTCTGCGAAAAAATACTATTTTCACCATACTACGGAACATGTGTAATCACCACATTTGAAATGACCTTTTATATCGATGTCTCCTGCTAATCGTTTTATAATCGATTTTTATTATAAACTCGTAATGATGTCCTTGCATTGTTCAGAGATTTATTGCAGTTTTGTATTTCTGTTTGAGGTTGCAAATGAAATCTTCACACGATAAATTAGCGTTAATTCAGTATCCCAAGAATATTTCCTCTATACCACAGCATAAATGGAATGCATACCAATTCGAGAAGTTTGGTATTATTAAGAAGAGGACGGTACAAATGATTCAATCCTTATTCATTTATGGGAAAATACAAGTTATATCTGAAATGGAAGCAAAACATCATTATTGATTATGAGGTGTTACATAATAAACGCAAAACAATATTTCGTAGAATTCAAACATTATACTTATCTAACGAGATTGAAAATCTGCATTTTCATCAGAAGGTTTTTAATAATTAATTAGACAGTTTTTATTAAACGGTTTTATTTAGCTTGTCTTGTGTGGGTCAAATCTAGTAATTGAAATTTTACCCCATTCCTGTTGACCGATTGATCTGAAATTTGGTACACACCTTGAGTTCTGATGACAAGACAATCATGTGAATTCAGTATCATTGTAAATCCAAGATGGCCGCTGCCAAAAGATGGCGGATTACATATTTTTTACAACCCCCAATATGGATATCAAATGAAAGGGCTTGACTAGAAGAATACAGTACACCATGAACAAATTCAAAATCCAAGATGACGTCTGAAACAAAATGGCGGATCATAGAGTTCAGACAGTCATTACATTAAAACTGAAATCTAGGTATCTATTCAAAACAAAGGACTCCGTCAACTTAGAATCGTGATTCAAGTCGAGATTTCGTATCGTTGTCATGGGCTCCCACTGTCCATAAAATGCAAGGCATTACTGTAGATCAAGCAGTTGTGTATTTAGGATCGAAATTGTTTGAGGAAGGAAACTCGATTAAATATTTCACCTTTCCAATAGAATCCATCCTCATTGGTCCACATATGTATGTATCAGTTCTAATAAACTACATTTTCCGAGAGAATTTTTCGGGAACGGGATTTTTTACATTTTTCCGTGATGACATACGCCAATGATTCCTTTCCGTTCAGCTTTGAAGAGATCTTCGATATTCAGATGTCCCAGTAGACGATGCCACAATTCAATATTTCCTTTTTTTTTGTGAAAAAAAAGCTGATTCCTGGAAACCACGCACATAGTATAATACTTCGATACGATCTGCAATCAATTTAATATTACCGTCGGTCCCTATCACTAGAGCAATGTCCTTCTTGAATACGACTTCCAACCCATTTTCGGCTATCTTCCAAACAGACATCAGGTTGGTACGCAAGTCTGGAACATACATAGTGTTGATTCCTCTCGTTTCGGACGTCCATCGTCTTAATGGATTTAAAAGATTTTAACGACATTTCGAATGATTGTATCTGTATCTTTCGAATGATTGTATCCTCAGACAAGTTAAGGTGCTACTTACCAATTTATATGACTGCCGGTGCAATGATGTGTGTAATTCCGCCATGTGCAGTGGTGCGTGTTTCAAAAGGTAATAATTGTCACAGTCTTTTGTTTTCGCAACCACGTCTCGGCAAGAATGAGTGGCTGTGCGCTGTGTCGCATTGCCACGTGGTCAGTTAATGCGACGGGTGGGGTAACAGGGGGGGGGGCACAGCGGTGCGTCTCTCTTGTTTATGTGGTATTATCATATCATTGCGTTCCTCGTTGCTCGTGTAGATTTATGTCTATACCCCAGATAAACTGTTTCCGATACTGTATATCTTTCATAAACAAAAACTGATTTTTTTGTAGATATCAATATTGTATCAATCTATGAAATAATTCTGAGGATGAAATGGCACTGATATACTCAAAATTTTTCCTAAACGGGATGTAGAATTGGGTCTCAACGCATTATTGTATAAACAAAAGTATTCTGGTGAAACATAATCCGAAATATACTACATCGGAAGTAGAAACTACTTTTTTGCGAATGAAAGTGGATGTGAATATGTCTGCTGAAAATATTAAATGAAACCTTGATGGTCGTAATATGAAACCGACAGAAATAAATTATAGGTTGTATCATCAGAAATAAGGCCCAATGGTCCATCCCATTTTCGAAAATTATTGAGTATATCAATAGAATTCTATCTCTTGTGTAGAGTCATTTTAAATGTTTTGGCAATTTTTGTTTATATCTTTAAACACACAAATTTTTCTGAAAAAAAAATTGTGGAGACAATTCAACTCATGTATAAAAAATCGCATATGCCTAAGTGCAATTGTCAGTTTGAGAGCGACAGAAGTTAGCTGCAACTTTTACAGCGACAAATGCACTAGTCGTTTTTTCACTTATTCATTTGTTTATCAATTATCGCGGTGTTGGATGTTTCTAAATTTCTTATTCATTGAATTGTCCTGCCGAATTACACTCGATGTTTCTATTGACATCAGGTGAATTTGTGTTGTTCAAATTCTAAACTGTTTCCTTTAGCAATTTGACTCGAAAAACTGTCAACCTAAAAACGCTCCACCTTCGGTGTCGCGTTTTAAATAGTTGACAGTTTTTCTCGTCTAATTACTAGGCAACAGTTTCTCATTAAACAACACAAATTTGCCCGATAAAATACAAACCTCTAGTGCAATTATAATATTTTTATCTACAGAAAAGTACTGTATTATTTCCAGTTATTCGTGAGAACCAATGGAAGTGACGTATTTCCTAGATACATCAGCCGGCATTATGTTCGTCTAGATTTATGTTAACTCAAATCTAATTTTCAGTATAACCGACGAAGGATATCCAATTATCTTCCTTCACCTACAGGTATTCATAACGAGTCCTCTAGGATATGTGTCAATATCTTATATACAGGGTGAGTCAGAATAAGACCGACAAACTCCGACTACAGATTCCTCACCTCATTTCGAGGTGAAAAGTTGGTATCAAGGTATGTCCTAAAATGCATCCCTCTGAGATACAGGGGTCGAAAATACGAAAAAAATTCAGATTTAATTTGTTTTCTCCAAAATTCCCGAAGGAAAACATTTGAAACTTGCTCCACTAATCAAGGTTCATCATGCTAATTTGGAGTTATAATTTTTTATTTCCGTAAGTTACGATGGTATGTGGTCATATGTTCCTTCATATTTTCTTTGGACAAGTGAATGGACAAATGAGCGTTTGATATCAGTTCGGCTCATCAATACTCAACCTTAAAGTCATAACATTCCATGTGCCTAAAAGTGGAGGTTTCTGAGACAATTGAGAAAATCTGAAGATAGGTCCTTAGTGGAGACATAATTTCCTATGTGCAATAATCGCATAATGCAAATTCCAATGTTGGGAGAATCGGCTGAGTCAGAATGAGATCGATAACTCCATTTTTTCATTCATCATATTTGATCGAATCGATGTCGTGGATGTGGATGAATTCTTATATCTTCAGTGAAGTTAAAATATGATTCAACTTCGAGTATCATCAGATCTGAACCAAATTTAGGATATAGGGGTTTTTCGATATAAGATATATGAAAATCTGGCTTTTCGCAAAATGAAAAAAAATCCTGATTCCCAGATAAATGACGAGATATTTTCAATTATTAATATTTCAATAAACTAGATTATTGCTCCATAATCTTTAAATAAAGATGTTTTGGGAATATTTGTATAATGCTACCTGTAAGTATGAAAATGAGTGAAATTATTCCATTTTATTTTTTGAAGTCGAATAAAATGTCATTCTCATACATTTTGGAAACCCAGAAAAAATCAAGCAAATTTCTACAGAAAATAATTCCAAAAAACAGTTTTGAAGATTTTTTTGGTATCATCTCAAACTGAATGTTTCAAAAATATTTTTTTGTAGTTATTAGTACCTACTCAGAATATGCAACACCACTGAATATCATCACATATTGGAATTCTAGCATGATATTCTAGTTCTTGCTATAGAGTCCCTTGATTCTCATAATAAAGACTGCAAGTTTTATTCTTCTCGAATTTTACTGATTATCATCAAACGGGAAAAAATCATTGTTTTGCTGATTTCTGATGTTACACCTATATCTGTATTTTTTATAAAGCACATAATTTATCAACAACAGAACACAACAATACCTATATTGAAACAATTTCGATTAACATGATTTTATAGTTAGAACGAACTAAAATTGGATTGTGATCAAAATACTTAAATTTTATCAACAAGAAATAGGTTGGATGCACACACATCGGACATTAATTCAATTGAAGCTTTCTTAGGCGGAAAAGGCAAGAATAATGGCCGGCATGTGTAGACCCTTATCATGACTACTGTTTGAAGCTAAGTTTTTGACATCGTGTAATATATTTCATAATAACACTAATTCCTCGAATCATCATCATCAAAGTGTATGAACAATTGCAGCTTTTGTATTTGATCGTTTCACAATTACTAATATTGGCGCTTTTAAGCCACTTTGAGAATTTTAGGTAGCCATGGTGGTAATTTTATCTCTTTTCCTATCATACATTATGTGTTGGCATTGTCTGTATTTAGTTACATTATTGATGAGTTGTTTCCATGTGGACGGACTGATTGCCGCACCATTTCACTTTTTTGTTGACAGGCTACGGTATTCAGTCGATATTTTGGTTACATAAACATACGGAGTGGAATAGGAATTCAGTAATGCCACCTCCAAAGAGCTTTAAAACTAGTGGCACTGATAAAGGAATGTATGTCACCGCGAGCAAGCATAATGAAAATTCTATTGTAATATCTTGATTTTACGAAAAACTTTCCAATAACTAGGATTTGAGGAAGGGAGCATATGTGATTCCCGAAACGTAATCAAAGAAAGTATATTTTTTATTTAGAATTTTCAATAAAGTTTTGTTGCGAGATATTTTAGGAAAATCATTTCCAAACGGTATGTTACTGGCAAATTTGAAAGTTTATTTCCATCCAGAATACCAAAAACGCAGTAACGTATCGTGGTAATTTGCCCTTCTTAGAACAGATAATTAACATGTTACGTGGATATGTTACCATACTTTCTTGCATATGATTGTTTTGACAGATCAGACAAACAAACCCAACCTCAAATTCAAAATACTCCACTTAGATAAGAGTTAAGGTCTGAAATAATTTTTGCGAAAAACTGAACATAATTTGTGGTTTGTAATTAGGAGTAGAAGATGCATTTTAGGACATACTTTGATAGAAATGTTTCACCTCGGAATGAGGTGAGGAATCTGTAGTCGGATTTATATGAGAGCGAAATAGAGCAGGAACCCCTATGGAGAAAGCCTAGAAACACCAAAGAAAACAAGTAGTTTTCATTGAATCACATCGATTATTAGAAACCGTTGTCGAGCGAAATCTCTCCTGATCTGATCAGGTGTTTACGAGGGGAAAGTGGTGGAGGAGGATTAGACTTCGAAAATTCGGAATCAATTGTCATTGAGCAAAAATTTTTTTTACGTAAAAAAAGCGTGAGGTGCTTGATATCAGTTTTCTTATTATCATTATGAAAAGTGAGTGAAGAGCACCTCACGATTTTATTACATGGAAGAACATTTTTTGGTCAATGACATTATTCTTATTATTTTCAACTTTTTACTTTTGTTAAAAACTTTTTAACAAAAAATTAAACCGACGAAATACGGAACTGAAAAGTGAAAAATAAAATAAACCTTTTTAGTCTCAATAACTAAGCTACTAAACTGATGTAAGTAACTAATTTTGAGTCGACGCCAAACAAACAAGCAAATGAATTAGGTAAGGCGTAAAATGCGCGGTGACATTCTGATAATTTTTTTGGAGTAATTTAATGATCTTCGTTGATTGTTCGTTTGGCGTTGACTCAAAATTAGTTACTTACATTAGTTTGGGAGCTTAGTTATTGAGACTAAGAAGGTTTATTTTATTTTTTACTTTTCAGTTCCGTATTTCGTCGGTTTAACTTTTTGTTAAAAAGTTTTTATTTTTAATTTTTTTGTGGCTGATATCTACTAATTACTACCTACTTGTTTTTTTATTACTTCCAAAATACTTACTTACCCACCTTACCTCAACCATTACCAGTTAAATAATATGATTATCTACTTTTACTATTTGTTGTAATATGAACTATTTTTGTTCTTCTGGTTAGTTTATTTCATAACTTTGTATATCATTCCATCCTCTCATAGAATATAATGATTGTGACGGATGTGGAACAAAAATAATGAAAGTAGCGATCTGTCATTGTCAACTACATATGTGTGTGCCAATGTTCACAAGTGAAAAATCAATTATCCCCTATTTTTCTATCCGTAAGGGTGGATAATTTCATTAGAAATTCAAATATGAGGTATACCCTATCTATTAAAAAAAGAATAATCGAAATCGAAGAACGCAGTACAAAGTTATGCCCGATAGAATCGGTTAACGGACCAGAATTCAGCGGGTGAGTGATCAATATCCTTCATTTTGCTTCCCTTAGGGGTGGATTCCATCTTTTAAATTGAAATGGGACCAACTTCGAAGTACACCCTATCCATTGAAAAAAGAATTATCAAATCGTACGTCCCAGTAAAAAGTTATGCGTGATCATACATAAAAAAAATAAAAAAAAAATATACGCGTCGACTAGAGAACCTCTTCCTTTTTGGTTTCGTCGGTTAAAAATAGGAGCGAGCTAAAAACGAATACCCTTCCAACCGAAAGCACCTAGCATCAGTTCAGTAAAGTGTGCAAGATAATTCGTTCTGGCAATATGTCCCGTTATTCAATGATCGAAGGATTCTCCTGACAAAATCTATGGCAGGTATCCTTCTGCCTGAAGTGTTCGAGAATGAATCAGATAAGAGCTTCAGAATCGGAAACGGTACCGTGAATAAGCAAAATTGTCATTATTGGGCAACCGAAAATCCCAATTCCCCAAAAAAGTAACTGTGTGGGCTGGGATTCTTAGGAATGCTATTGTAGAACCACATTTTTTTGACGGTACTGTGTCGGGGGAAAATTATTTGTAAATGTTACAAACTTATATAGTTCCATAGTCAACTGTAACATTTCCAGACAATAATCAACCTGGTCAAATAGTTTCTACTATTTGGTTCCATCAGGATGGAGCAGGTCCACATTATGCTCGAGTGGTTTGAAATTTTCTCAATGAAACCTTTCCCAATCAATCAATCAATCAAGATATGCTTTATTGTCAAAGAATGGAAATCTTAAAGACAAAGCTTAGGTTTGTAAAAATTATAAAAATAATAAAATTATAAAATTAATCTGAGATTATGCACATACAGTTAGGTTATAACTAAATAGGTGGGTAACAATATTAAAATATATATAAAAATAGATAGATATTGTCTAAGATACGCCATATACATATACATTTACATATACATTATACAAATGATACAAAGTGTGGTAAATAGGCAAGGTTGAATAATGGACAGAATTCAGTATGTGTGAAAATAAGTAAATGAATGAAGACAATGTTACATATTATGGAGCTATTGAGAAAATTGGTTATAGTCATACACAAGTTCGCCAAGGGTTATGAATGAGCTCCCAAGTATGTGGAACTGCGACTATCTAAAGGTTTAAGTTAAAGAATTCATCTATCTCGTAGAGTGATTGTTGTATCAATATTTTTTTTACCTCTCTTCTGAATCGCCTGAGACATGTAGTCTCTCTAGTGGTTATGGGGAGATGATTATACATTTTGATGCCATTGTATATTATAGAATCTCTAACCATATTATTAGATGGTCTAGGTAGTCTGAAATTATTGTTCTGTCGAGTGTTATATGAATCATTTGTTACAAGGAGATTTTTATTTTTATGTATAAGGGTGACAGATTCTAGAATGTATATAGATGTTACCGTAAGTATACTGAGATCAATGAATAGCGTTCTACATGAGTCTCTGGGTCTTTTTCTGCCAATATACCTCAAGGCTCTTTTTTGGATTACAAATACATTTTTGAGCTGGTAAGAACAGCAAGCGCCCCAAAATGCAATCCCATACCTTAGATGAGATTCGATTAGAGCAAAGTATGCCGATCTGGCTGCGTTTTTACCCAAATCTTTCGAGATTACTCGAATTGTGTAGCATCCCGAGGACAACTTATTACAGAGATGGTTAATGTGATAATCGAATTTCAGTCTAGAGTCTATAATCAATCCAAGAAAACGTGTCTCAGTTTTGTTAAGGATATTCTCATCCTCCAGTGGTATATCTGGTAGGTTGCAGCGAAATGTGATTATATTAGTTTTTTTAATGTTAATCACTAAAGAATTGGAATCGCACCATCGCTGGATTGGACGACGCGGTCAGATTGAATGGCCTGCTAGGTCCCCAGATTTAACTCCCATGGACTTTTTTCCCTATGACTACTTCAGAAGTAAAGTGTACATGAATCGACCTACCAATTCGGAAGACCTCAAAGGAAGAATTCGAACTGAAATGATGTCAAACGTAACTCAAGAATTCATCAGACGTCTTGGATATTGTCAACTAACCAAAGGAGCTCAGTTCGAGCATTTGTTATACATTTGATATTTGTTTATTGTTACTACTTACTTATGATATTTTCTTCTACTGTAACTTGACATATGACGTATGTGGTATGGTTGAACTCAGAAAAATATGAGCTTTCAATTTTTCATATAAAAATATACCCTTTCAATTTAAAAAAAATATCGATGACGTCATATCTTGTAAGATGGTGGAGGAAAAAAATTGCTGACAAATAGATGAAATGATCTGACATAAATAGCTCATTCGTTCGCTACAGCTAAGTTGTTTTATAACATTCTATTCTAGAAAGAGAATGACTGATGACTATCAAAGGAAGATAAACTGCTATCAAATAACATCTTATTAATACAAACGAACACATTTCAAATAAACAAAGCACACAGGACAAACAAAAATTATGAGATTATTATAAAACATAAATGGTAATTTACAGTGATTTTCTGTTTGTGTTTACATCCTTGGGGAAAACTATTCGAGTCGAAATTATTATGCTCTAAAAGCTCTATCAACCGACATATAGTTTGCAAAGTTGTTATGGAAATGAAAGTTTGATATATTTTTTAATATTCCAACAAACGCAATTTTGAAACCACAATCCCGGTTTGGCCCATTTCTGAACTCAGATAATTATTTTCGTGCCAAATTAGTTTCATTTAGTTGGAAAATATGGCAGTGTTATACAGGATCAGGTCCGACTTAGACCCTTACTGGGTTCTATCTAAAAACCGTGAAGATACAGGCCACATAACAGATTTCAAGCACACCAAAATTATTGCTACTGAGAAAACACCACAAGCAAAGGTCATTCGTGAAGCACTTGAGTTCAAAAATTGCCTCAATAAACGTTATGATGGACGCAGACTACCCAAAACCTTTTCGGAAATCTCTATTCTTCCGTCTTCCCTCCAAGCCCAGCACGGGCCACAGTTGCGCTCCATTGACCACCCAGGATAAATACTGCATAATGACCTGACAATCCTCTCAATTATGTTCCTTACCAAAGTCTAAAACAACTGGCTTTTTCTTTGATTAATATGTTGAAACTGCGCTCGTTTATTCTGAATGAGTGAACAGCAGTACTATCATCTCAATTGAACTACTAAACATCTCTTTCTTTTTTTTTTCATTCTATGAATCTATAGTCACATATACCATATATTATTTAGCTTCGCTTTCGTGGTTAAATCAGATAATAAGACCGCAAACCGCACTCAGTATAATTTCGAGGCAAAATGCTTTCAGGAAAATTTCTAAAAGTTTTGAGCGATAAAATAGTGGTTTTATGATGTTATCGTCGATCATTCACTGTTCGTGAACTCTCCCAAAAACCTAAAATATATATAAATTTCTCACTATCAAATATGTTTGTAAGTGAAACCGATTTAAAAAAAGGTCCTGGATACGGAATCGAACCTGAGCCTCCCGGGTGAGAGCCTGTTGCGATATCAACTAGTCCACAAGAATTATTGTTGATGTTATGAAAATAACGGATTACAATTATTCATTTCGTTCTGAAGTTTTTAAAGTTTTAAAAAAAGTATATTTCAGCGAAAATATCAAATTACTGTAATAATGTGTTGAAAATCCCTTATTTGATCAATTTTGCATTTCTTGTTTCCTTATATAGGAATTGAATATGTTGACATATAATCTGAGAGGACCTAAGTGTCGTTTTATCGCAAAACAATATCGAATCTACTAGTGGTTTTATCACTTATAATTGCACGAGAGGTTTGTATTTCATCGGGTGAATTTGGGTTGTGTAATGAGGAACTGTTGCCTAGCAATTAGACGAGAAAAACTGTCGACTATTAAAAACATGACACCGAAGGGGGAGCGTTTTTAGGTTGACAGTTTTTCGAGTCAAATTGCTAAAGGAAACAGTTGAGAATTTGAACAACACAAATGTACCTGATATCAATACAAACATCGAGTGTTAATTGGCAGGACAATTTAATGAATAAGAAATTTAGAAACATATCAATGCAAACTTTGTTTATGAAACATTAAAAATAAATACATTTTTATTTGAATGTACAATTATTAAAAACGCAGTTATTGAAATTCATACTAGGAACAGTGATGTCGCTGCGGGTGCCACAGCTAATCGTTTCTGTAATAGATGTTGAAGTTTTTTCTTTTTCCAAACGAATTGATAGAATAATGCTCGAATGATACTCTTTGTCAACTTGTGAGTATGGTTTTATTGATGATGAATTGCTGTGTCCTGGTATGTTTATTAGAGCTTGTTCTTCAATTCAGCTTTTACTTAATTCGCTAATTGCTGCCGCTCGATTTGAGTGATTTGTAATTTTGACACGTTTGACATCTATACCAATACGTTGTGCTGAGCATTCAGTCCATTTGGAAATTTCATTAATTTCAATCGGCACATTCTTATACCAACCTTTAGAATTTTTCTTTTTCCAAAAGGTATTTGGTGTAAGAAATACTCTGTCCAATGTCATGAAAGTGTCTCGTTTTTCCATTATCTTTTTAAATAAACGTATTGGGCAGATATCTTCCTCTAAAATATTAGGCGTAATCCATTTGCTGTCACATAATTCATTGTTACCGCCTTGTCTCGTTTTCGAAAATAGAGGATTATACTCGATACATCCAGTTTCTTCTCCATTATTTTCAATTTCAGATACAAAATAAGTGGTTTCGCAGTAAGCTGCTTCTCCTCCGCGCCAAGCTAATTCAAACGCCAAAATGTGATATAATTTCTTTTGAAGTCCTTCCGGTTCATTTTCGTCATATAATCTGGCCATTGCAAATACTTCAGATTAATTAAGAGCTGGTGCACTATATTTTCTCTTTCCGGGTTGTGCTTGTAGGATTTTACGTTTGGTATTACGTGCAGCTCGTGATGAATTAAACTGAACGTCGGTGAAAGGGTTAAATACAATATTGAATTCGTTATAATATTTACTTTGTAGCATTTTAGCGGTGTCGTTCCAAATTGTTTCAACTACCGCTTCTTTGTAGTCTTCTCCGTTGCCTTTTCGCATATTGAATGCCCAATCTTGCAATATTACATTCAATTTGTCGATGGAAGTACCTGGCTCAAATTTATATCTTTTTCCATCGCAAAACGAAGAAAATTGTCGCCAGATTGATGATTGCGTCGCAACTGTATTAGTAGGCACACAGGTATTAACAATTTGACTAATTTCAGCGTTCGTAGACTCACCGAATCGACTCATTGTTAGTGCTTAGAAATTCAATAAGTAATTGACAAACATTTATTTTGGCAACCAACCCCGCGATAATTGATAAACAAATGAATAAGTGAAAAAACCACTAGTGCATTTGTCGCTGTAAAAGTGGCAGCTAACTTTTGCCGCTGTCAAACTGACAATTGCACTGTGGCATATGCGATTTTTTATACATTGAATTGTCAGTATAAAAAAGCGAGAAGACGTTTTATAACTATAAAACTGACCTGATTGATTCTCTAGTTTGAAATTTTGATCATTTGATTGGTTCAAAAATAATGAGGGAAAAAGTCGTTGTTATTATACAGGGTGGGTCAAAAATAGCGAAAATTTTGCATATTTCGCCAATCTTTATCCTTGGTCCCATTAGCGGGACTGAGCATATTTCAATACAAATCTTTTCTGACAAGAATATTTTCTTTAAAAGTTTCAACTTTTTTCCAAAATACTGATTGTTTGAAAAAAAGTTTTTTATACTTCATGTTTTTAACATTAGTCACTTAAAACAGCCTTATTGACACAATGAATCCACTTTGAAGCCAAAACTACTTGAGGAAGACTTATAGTAATTGCTCAATATGATTAGCACATTTTATAAGCGAGGTGTTTACAAATTAAGTTGAAATAGGTTTTGCATGTAATGTTTGTTAATTATTCTTGAATGGACCTGTCAATTTGAATCATATTTTTCAGTTATATTCTAAAATAAATTACTCTACACTCGTGACACTTTCATTGATTTCATATGTCTGGTTTTTGAAATATAAATATTAAAAATTGATATTCTATAGAAAATATTATCCAATCTTATTTCTTGGTGAAATAAATATGATCTTGCCTCGCAAAACAATTGCACCGTTAAAAACCGCATGACATAAACCGTATGACTATTATCGGCGTGGCTATTGACACGTTGGGGAGGGTTCATGATAACTATTTATAGAATCGTCACGAAGCATAGAATACGACTTATATGGATCTGGTCACCGAATTTTCGTAAAGCAGGTGGGATACCGCATACCAACGTGTCAGTAGCCACGCCGTTAATAGTCACACGGTTTATAGTCGTGCGGTTTTTAACGGCGCAATCGTTTTGCGCCGCAAGATCATATTTATTTCATCAAGAAATAAGATTGGATATTTTCTATAAATATCAATATTTATATTTGAAAAACCAGACATAGGAAGTTAATTAAACTTACTCGGGTGTAGGGTAATTTACTTTACAGTATCCCTGAAAAATATGATTCAAATTGACAGGTCCATTCTAACAAACACATATATTTGTAAACACCCCCCCCCCCTCCTAAAAAATGTGATTGTAGATTTTTGTAGCTAATCATAGTAAGCAATGACTATAAGTCTTCCTCAAGTAGTTTTGGCTCCGAAGCGGATTTATTATTACAAACATGAAGTATAAAAACTTTTTTTTTAATTAGTGTTTTGAAAGAAAGTTAAATCTTTCAAAGAAGATATTCTTGTCATAAGAAAAGAATAAAGATATTTTTTATAAAAAATGCTCAGTCCAACTGATGGGACCAATGATAAAGATTGGCGAAATATGCTAAATGGTCGCAATTTTTGACCCACCCTGTATCATAGGTGGCTTCTTTTGTGTTAACGACCGACTGACTTCCTTTAAACCAGCAATGCTATCATTTAGTTACTAATAATCTAAAAAGTAATACTTTTGGACAAGTGAACCTTATGTTATATTATTTTCAAAAATGTATATCTCCAAAACTAGGCATAGAAACTAATTTGAAGTTGCATGTGTAACTTCTACTTGTACCATAATAACCCAAAACATTTTCAAAATTAGCTGAAAGCCATTTTTCCATGTATTTGGTGCGGGGTTCTTTGCGCCATTTAAGGTAGTTGTCGTGAAATCCACTTTCAATCAGATTTCGTTTCAGTTAACATTATTACCTGTATCATATTAAATTTTTTAATCATTCACCACACCGAAAGCGAGATATAAGGCTTCAAAGTTGCAACATTAAGGCATAACTAAAAACCATCCATTCAGAACTTTTTGAAAAACTAGTATATTATTGAAAAGTAAGTAACAAATTTTATAGAGAAAATTAAACACGCGTAGCCTTACAGTTATTTAGTTATTGCCTTAAGAAGTTTCTGAATTATTGCGTATGAGAAGTGCGAGAGGGGGAAGGCTGAGAATCGTGGAAACGCCTCAAGCGAGCGCTCGTGATTCGAATAAGCGAGAGCGCGAGGGACTTGGAGGTTTGAATTGAACTGTGTTTTGGAATGCAGATATTTATGAATAATAATTGTGAATAATTGCGTTAATATATACTGATACATTCTACAATAAGGATAGATATAAAATAAAATGTAGTTTTAGCGAGTAACGGCAAACAACAGTGCATAAACTTTATTGTAATTATACATTTGTATGACACATGTACGTATAACATAATTCGAATATTTTTAACCATAAACAAAAATTATTCAGATTTCCAATATGCTAATGAAATATAACGTATAAATCTACAAAAAATATAAACAACAATGAATGTAATATTATTCATTTTTCTAACTTGTATATTAAATAATCACTTGATTGACTAAACATTTATTTTTAAATCATTACTGATTTTGGTAAATGCTTTCCTATTTTCAGTAACTCTATGTTTTCTCTTCTCCAACTTTTCAGTTAGGTGATTAATCATAGCTTCTTCTCCTTCATCGTGATACATTTGTTTCAGAAAATCATATGGTATATTTTGTTGCGCAATTTTTTTCAATAATGCCCGTGATATAACATTTTTTTAAGGCACTTAAATTAGGTAAATTACAAAATATTATTTTGTTCTCAGGTCGCTCTGAAATACATTATTTATATGATTTCATTTATGTTGATAATTCTGACCTTTACCAATGAAGCGAACTAATTTTTGCAAAATGTGTACATCATACATCGCTTCGTGGAAATTATCTGATGTTTCGTTTGGTTCGAATCTTTGGCTAATTTCGATAGCTCGAACATTCCTAGCCCTTTCAATCTGGGAACGTTTTTCTAAAAATAATTAAGCCATCCACAAATCCTACTATCATGGTAAAATCTTCTATTAAATTATTATTAATGATTGCTCTTAGTAATCTCATCGAATCTCACATTATGCACAACGAGTAAATTTGGAGTTGTAGATAAATTTAAAAATTTTTAAATGCTACCAAAATCTACTAAATTTTGTGAATCGACTTGTAGGTACATCATTCAAATATAATTGACCAGAAATTGTAGTACATCTCGTAATTCTTATCGCCACAGGATTGATGCTTCGTAGGGCTAACATATATATATATATATATATATATATATATATATATATATATATATATATATATATATATATAATTCTCTATTTTCACATTTGGCGGCGATTTGTAAAATGTCATCAGTTATGCACAATCCAGATGTTTCTAAATTAAAATAAACTATGGAATAATTTGATATTGATTCGATGTTTTTTAATAAAGTGTTCTGTGACTGAAGTTTGTTTTTGTTGTTCAATACTTGGGCTTGGGCGGCCAAATTGACATTGTATTGCCATCTTTTGGTACTAGATTGTCACTCATTCTTCTACAGATATTCTTCTTCTCTACTACTCTTTTCAGCTTGGTTACATAGGACCATCTACTCAGTTTTAACCCAACAATTTTTCAATTTTGGGTCGATATCCAGAGGAATAGGATAGTCGGACTCTCGAACCTTCTTATTCCACAATTTGAATGTGTGATGTTAGAACTTCACAAATTCATATACTGGTATCCATGTTCTTTTTTCAGCAGCACCGACCACATGTATGCTCGCTATCACATAGGTGACGAAAGTCGGTCACAGAAAATACAGAGTAATTTAATAACAAATTTCTCGTACTAGATACATTAGAAAACGTACAAGATTTGTAGATAAAACGATTTATTTTCTATTGAGGTACAAATATCGGTTGTCATAACTACAGAAATATTATCATTTGAAAATATTAAATATTACATGATTAAAGAACCAACTTTTACAGGAAGTGATATGTTACACCTTCTGACTTTTCCTTCGATTTTCTTAACATTTCCCTTTTTTTGGTCAAATCAACTCTGCGCAACTTTTTTTCTCTTGATGTTAGTAACAGTCTTCTTTTTTCTTATCAGAATCATATCTTTGAGCATATGTATGACTACGTTCCAAATTAATTTTTTTTCTTATATTCAATAACGATACCTTGCCAATGTTTTTAGAGCAAAGTGCACTGTATCTTGTAAAACTAAATGCGAGCGATCGTTGGATTGCGACGTTGACAACAGTCCAGTCAGGGCTTATTTGCTGTGTCACGAATGCTAATTGCGTTTCTGAGTGTACAGTTCCCTTAAAAAATATCCCACTAATTCAGCGTTTGAACATGTATGGCTACATGCCTAATTTTTGACTCTGTAGCACGACAACTACCTTAAACGTATTTAAATTAGAGGTCAAAAGTGCAAGGGAAATATAGTGCTGCAGTCTTGATCCTATTGATTCTGATTGATACTTACGTGATAATTGCCCGGGTGAACATCATTATGGTTGAATATCAATAATAATAATATGGCTAGTGATATCTTCACATTTGTCCAACTTTAACCAACATCGTTGGTTTATAAGGCTTTTCTTACGGCAGGATATATAATAGAAGATGAAGCTATCTTTTTCATCATACTCGCATTTTCGAGATGAATTGTTTTCAGCAAATGGATATTGCTGGAGTGGAACTTTTTGAATAAAATTAGGAAAAATAAAAGATGTTCTTATGAATAATATTTTAATCCTCAAATCAAACGACATATACACAAGACACTTGACATTCGCTACTTCCAATATATATTTTGGGTAGTACCAACATAAAAACCTTCCAAAATAAAACATAACATGAATAATAAATATAATCTTCTCTTGGTGGTGCTGGTACTACTCAAATTGAACAGAAAAGCGTTTATACAAAATCTTTTTACGGAATAATTTATATACAAACCCGAAATGATAGAATAATTGCCATGGAAATTGCAAATTCCTATTAGTTAGGTGATTTAAACTGTGGTCCATCAACAACTTCTCCAAAATAATTTTTGGTGAATATTTTTCGAATAAGTTGCCAATTGAACTTATGAAATATAAGATGGCTTCTAATATACAATGCATAATTTTATACAATTTACATCTTTTCGCGACAAGAAAACGGGTATGTACACTTAAAAGTTTACAAGCTTTATTTACAAATTTATAATACCCAAAAAGGAACAAAGCATACTTGCGTACGTTTAATGGGTACAGTCTGAAGATCACTCTAATGGCACTAAAAATCATATATTTTCTGAAATTCAATAAAGTTCAAACATGTTGGTAATGAATGCAGAATGGGGTATAAATAGTTCCATCAGCAGAATCTACTATTATTAATGGAAAAATCTCCGAACTTCTGGAACTGGGGAGATATAAATTGATCATTTGTATTAAATATTTAATTTGCCTCCGCAAATTAACTGATCAATAGAAAAGCTATTTTTTTGGTTTTTACAAAATATTCCTTGAATTTATATAATCATCATAGGTAGTTGTTCTTCTAGATGTTTACGATATCAATTGCTTTCGAGGTCTTTTGGGGTAGAGTAGAAAGATGTTTTATAATTTTTAGTGCCTTGAACTAAAAATAGCAGCACCAATGAAAATTAACCGAAAATATCGCCTTTACTGCATTATCAATGCAAATACACATATCATGATTTTGTACTTGGTAAGCTTGGGAAAATACAGTAACTCGAAAATCCATTAGTATCCGGAAACCCAACAATCAAATCCATTTCATCATTGAAACTTCGGTAAATTATTTCACACTCGAGAATTGCCAATTTTTAGTTCACTTGCCATGTCATTGGGAAATATCTTTATAATTTATTGCAAAAACACCCCTCACTAAATCTTTGCGAATTCAGAAATGTGTTGGCCCAAATCCAAATAGTCCTGAATTAGCAAAAACCCTTTGGTTATTGGCTCTCAAAGTCAGAACGCTCAGTAACAGTGCTATCATTTGAGTTCCACAAGGGTCTATCACAGTCCTACTATGTTATATACTGTAACATAAGCGTCATCAGAGCTTCAACCCGAAAAACCAACAAAAAAATATTGAATATTTCATTAAAAAAGTCAGAAAGGTTTTTCATGTATTCATTTTTTGTATCCAACAAACTTTTACCAAGATTGTCACCGATGATATCTATAAATTCCTATATAATTTGATATATTCCGAATTCTGAGCAAATCGTCCTTTCAATTCCAAACTATAGAGGCTTTCCAACATGGTAATTTCGGGTAACTTTGAGAGTCATAAAAATAGATATTAAGAGTACGGTCTAAATTAAACAATATGGCTTGTTAAGATCACTATTTATCACTCAAATTTCCACTCTGTTTCACATCGAGTCCATTTACCATCTTTTCTATACTCTTCAAATCGCTTGGCGAACTAGCAGACTCCGGTTTCGGTGACGTGGTATTTGGTCTCAACGGCGGGGAGAGCGAACTTGCCCTCAATTTTCCAGAAGGAGAGTTACTGAGGCTTCTGGTATGGGAGCTGGGCGTGACGGTTTCAAACGCACTACCCAAAGGCGAGGAACTCACCCCCGTCGTGGAATTGGGTAGCGTGTAGGGGGTGAAACGGTGTGTCCCCTTCAGATGGTTGTGTAGTGGGGAAGTAGGTGATAAGAGGTGGCCGTGGGGATTCGGATGAGCTAGATTTTGATAATGGGAAAACAAGGCTGGGTGCTGCGCAGCGAGCGCCAATTGGGCATTAAACAGTAAACTGGGATTCATTCCCGGGTTATGCCCACCCGTGAACAGGCTCAAAGGGGGAGCGAATGGTGAATGTCCAGCACCAGGATACATGCCGTGCGGATAGAGGTATGGAAGTAAATGTGGTGGTGGATGAATTGGGGGTCCAACACTTATATTGGGAGAAGGGTACTCTCCAGAAGGATTGGAAGGGCCGGCGGAAGAATCTTTCGGGGACGACGGACGAGGTCGGAAGGCGGTACTACCAGGAGATTCTGAGCAGCTGCTTTCTGAGCCAGAGTCATCGTGAAGCCGTCTACGAATCGAATCATCTTCCGCTCCTGTAAATGAAAAAAAAGTCGTTAATGTTTTGCTGAGTTTCAAGACCGTTTTAATTCCCAGTAGTTCTGCTTTTTTTTACATGACTTTCTGCTACGGAAGTGGAATCAAATTGCACAAAAAATAGCGGTTTCAACTAAACGTATAATTTTTGCTAAATGAAGAAATCTTGTGATGAGAACATACCCGAATGGTTTAAAGATGATACCACAGGAGTCGATGAATGTAGTGAGGGTCTCGGGCTATCCGCGGTTCCAACGACATCTAATTCAGAATCATCTGCTTTGGAAATGGTGCTACTATCTGCTGACATTCGCGCTGGTAACGGGTGCGAAGTCTTATCGTCTGAATGCCTTTGAGCCAGCATAGCTTGTCTGTAACAATAGAGAGAATAAAATTATTAGATTTGTTGTTCCAAAAACTGGTATGTCGAAATAAAATGATAGATTCATGAATGTAACGCCTTAAATGTTACGAAACGTGTTGAGAGACACAATTGAACGATCTGAAATGTGTCTTGAACAAGGAGGAATGCACTTTGAAAATTTACTACAGTGAAATTATTATCCATGGCAAACTTGAGAAAAGTAAATAAATCATTATCCAGTATTGTCCTTAGTAATATTTAATTTGTGTTCCCATTTTTAATCCAATCGCAAATAAAGTAGTATCTTTACATGTTTTTTGGGTAACCTTCCACAGTCTGAAAATGAAAATATAATCAGGAAAATCTATACAAGTGTAGAAAGGGCAAACTAATTAGTTCACCCCCATAAGTTATTGCGTTCACCAAATTATATTTCCTATAGAAAAATGATTCAATTAGTCAATAACTTGTCGTTTTCTGAATTTGCCTATCAAAAAAATTTTTTTAAAAATTTAAAAGATACTTCTTTATATAGTTTTCGATTGACGTTTCGGGAACTATATCTGCCCCCGTTCTCAAAATCTTCTGAATCTCCTTTAATTTAGAAAGGAAGATCAACAACACTCTGAGGAATTTCAAACACTTCATTCCAGACAACGAACGATCACATCTAATGCCACCCTACAACAAACCACCGCATTTCTACGGGCTTCCAAAAATCCACAAACCAGACATGCCACTGAGTCCGATCACCAGCTCACGGAACTCACCAACCTACAAGTTATCGAAATACCTCCTACCGATACTACAACCCTTACAAGGAAATAGCAGTTAATACGTCAAGAATTCCAAGCACTTCGTTGACACCATCACAGATGTTGAACTTGGACCAGAAGATCGTTTCATCAGCTTCGACGTGGAGAGTCTTTACACCAATGTCCCTATAGAGGAATCTCTCAGTATCATCAAAATGAAACTCGAAAAGGATGACCAGCTGCACGAGAGGACTGACCTTCCTACCCACGCAATATTGGAATTACTGCAGTCCTGCCTACAGAACTCATATTTCCGATGGGATCTTCCCTTTCTCCAATCATCGCCAACATATACATGGAGTGGTTCGAGGAATTGGCTATACGGGAGGCAGAATACAAACCAAAGCTGTGGTTGAGGTACGTGGATGACACCTTCATTATATGGAATCACGGAGACAAACATCTCCAGGATTTCTTCTCAAGAATTAACAGAATCAAGGATTCCATCAAATTCACGATGGAAATGGAAACCAACAGTGCCTTACCCTTCCTCGATGTGAACGTTGAGAGAATAGGCAATGAAATCCGCACCTCCGTCTACAGAAAGAAGACACATACGGGGCAGTACCTCAGTTACAGCTCCAACCATCCGAGTTCGACGAAGAGAGGGATCGTGAGATCATTGGTAGAGAGAGCGACGCACATATGCAACGACGTGGAGTCACTAGATGCCGAATTAAACCACATCAGAGAGGACCTCCACCGGAATGGATATCCCAAAAAACTCCTAGAAGAAGTATTGAAACAACTCCGGAGAACGAAGACATCTGAAGAGCAACAACTAAGCACAGTGATCTGCCTTCCGTACATCAGAGGTGTCTCCGAGAAGATCAGGAGGATCGGAAACAAGTTCAACATCAAGAGCTGCTTCCAATCCGGCAGTACTTTACGGAGTTTCCTGACCAAGACCAAACCTGACAACAAAAATGAAATCAGTAAGAATTGCATTTATGAAGTTCCATGTGAATCCGGAGATTCCTACATTGGAGAGACAAAGAGACCGTTATCGGTAAGATTGGATGAGCACAAGAAATGGACTCAACGTGGAGAAACATCAAAATCGGGAATCGCTGACCACGCCTGGACTGAGCACCATCGAGTTCTATGGGACGACGCAAGTGTTCTACATAGAGAGGAGCATTGGTTTAAACGAAAGTTCGAAGCGGCCGCCTACATCGGAGCCAATAACGCCTTTAGTCAACCAAGCGTTCAGATCAAGAACGTATGGAAACCCCTGATTGCTCTTTCTGGCGGGCTGCAGAGGCGCGAAACTTCACGCACCACCACACCGCACGAAATTACACGCACCGCTGCACATGGCGGAATTGCACGCATCATTGCGCCGACAGTCATATAAATTGGTAAGTAGCACCTAAACTTGTCAGTATCCACCTGAAGACGATTGCAGATACAAGCATTCGAAACGTCGTGAAAACCTTTAAAATACATTGAGACGATGGACATCTGAAACGATAGTAATCAAGTTACCATATCGTCTACAACCTTCAAACAAAAGTTATTGACTAATTGAATCATTTTTCTATAGGAAATATAATTTGGCAATAACTTATCGGGCTCAACTAATCAGTTTGCCCTTTCTACACTTGTATAGAGTTTCCTGATTATATTTTCATTTTCAGACTGCGGAAGGTTACCCAAAAAACATGTCAAGAAACGTTGTTCCTCCACGAAAAACCACATTCATTCAATAAATTAGTATCGTTAGATTCGTCAAAAAATGGTCGTCATTTGAAAAATTATAGTTAGACACGAAAATGTCATTTTGCCAACTTTTCTTATTCCTATCTATCATATTAGTCATTGAAACTTTGCGATTGTAATTTTCTGACATCACTTGAGGTCCTCATATTAATATACGTCCGATCATGGCCACCTAGATGCATTCTTAAAAGTGACTCTAAAAAAAATGAAGTAGGCGTAAAACCTTTTTAAAATGTCACATTCTGATCCAGAATTGTCTCAGAAATCCAAAAATGTTACAATATACAGGGTGTTCCATTTAAAAATTCAAATTCGCCGGAAAGTGCAAAATATCCGATAACTCTCCTCTCCACATACCATTTACCTATACCAATTCTCATTTCGTGAGGTATGTTCAGTGTTTCTTTCAGAGCGAGAGGAAATATACTTTATTGTCTGAGAAGTAACTTCCTATTGACAAATCATATGAAATATAGTTCGTGGAACAAAAAAAAATACACAGTGAACAATTCGAACACAAATTCACTAATATATCCTAGAATTGAAATATTAGTATATGTAATAGATGAAATATGATGAAGATAATATAACAATTATGGTGAAAAACAAATACACAGTGAAAATTGCAAATGCATAAATCATCAATATGTCAAAGAAATAAAAAAAAATGGCGCCGTCAGTCGGAAAGGTAGATTTTAGTTTTTTTATTGATCCTGAAATTGCCATCAATCGAACTAACGAATTAGTCTAATCGAGAAGTGAGTTTCCTGCGAAAAATAGTTACAAGTCTCCAAAAAACATGAGTAATGGGGTGCAATTCTAAGAAAGATATTTCTTTGGTGTTTTCTGCTGACGAAAAGTGCAATTGTTATTAACAAAAAACAAAAAAAAGGGTTCAGTTTTTTGGAAATAGCTCAAAAACTATAAGAGATAGCAAAAATCGGAAACTAGTGATTTACTATACCACAACTTCAGTTTTAGCCACTGTAGCGTTGGAATGTTTGTAATGATAATTTTATGAGTGATCGACTGATTATTAATGATGAGAAGAAGGTAGTATTTATTTGTGAATGAATCATCGTCCCAAGAATTGAATGAAGTTGGATTTAACGGAAATTAGGACCAGGGAGTAAAACTAATTTTTTATCGCTGACGTTTCGGAATTAATTTATTCCTTTTCAAAGCTTTAAAACTAAGTTTTTCCTGCTCATGGATTCAACTAAAAAACTGTTGAGTAGTCGATACAAACTCTGGTCGATAAAAACACATTGGCACAAATTACACATTAAAAACTTTAAAATTGTATATAAACAAATACAGACACGTTAAAATGAAACAACACACAACCGCGTATGGTCAATATTCAAGTTCATTGTAATATTTTTCGAAATTATAGTAGAGAATTGAAAGTGCTTTGATCAATGTACAAGTTGTTGTCTTTTTGCTGCGAATATTTATTTTAACCGATGCCATTTTCGTTCAGATAGGATATACAAAATATTGTATGAAATTTATTTTTCACAACCAGCTCATCATAAGCAGTTCATTCATATATTTTCAACAGGCCTATAACAAGTGAGTTATCTTTTAGTATTCAGCCGAAAATATTCACAAACTATGTAAAACATGAAATCAAATTTTTCTATTTTATTAAATTATGTGGAAATTCATGTCATTCAGTAGCGTATCAACATGTTTTGTCATTAAAATATACGATCTTGAGCCAATTCACAAAATAAAAAGACAACCCCCATGAAAACCAAACAGTTGGTACAATAATATATGCATATCACTTACTGTAAATGCAAATTTGATACATCCACCCGGCTAGAGATCACCCCTTTTGACCTTCTGCAAATGCCACCACTAATTTGATACTGTTAAGCCGTATTGTCACCCTCTGTGTCTTTATTTTGTGGCCGCCTTTTAATTTAAACTTTTCGGGAGAAAGGAAAGTGCGACGAAGGAATATATTATTTTTCAAACTGATAAAAATGCAAAGCGATGCTACTTTAGGCAATGGTGTAACAACATTCCAGAAGGGGCAGAAGTGATAGGGTTAGTTTCAGAATAACATTTTTTATTATCGATATTAGAATTTAGGCACATCAAAAGGGACTATTTTTTACAAACATACCAATAAAATGCTATTGCTATAGCGACATGCAACATATATATTTCAAATCAGAAACTGTCTAAAATTGTCTTTTGAATGATAGAAAGATAGATATATTTATCTCCCACAGGCGAATATTAACAATGTAATAATTATATTTTAACAATGTAATGTAATAATTGTGTATGAACAATGTTATCATTATATTTCTGGATATACGCCAAAAGCAATAGGCATGAGGAAGTAGTAAACGGCGCAGACACAAATTCCACAAAGGAAAATTAATAATTCGGTTTATAGTTTTCATACAAAGTCTGTTTGAAAGTATTCGCTGGTGCTATAAAATACATATTGATGAAGGATTTTTTTCAGTTCAGTTTTGAATTCATTGGACATTAACTTCAGTCTTTCGGAAAGATGATTGTATAATTTCACTCCAGTAGGTTTACATAGGGGACCTGCGAATTCTGGTACAGTTGAAATGTGGAAGTATATTAGAAGAGATACTTTGAATATGTACAAATTTGTTAGGGTGAATATGCTATATTCTTTGATTGAAGTGAAAATCCTCTGAAAACACGGTGGTACAAGAAAAATGTATGGAATTAAATCCTATAACTTTTTCACTTTGCGAATTCCGAAACGTTTCAACTGAAAATAAGAAAAAGTTATTAAATACTGACTAAAACTTGAAGCATAACGAAGATAAAGGTTGAAACCACAATGGGGTATTTTGATGATTAATTTATAAAATATTTCACTAGAAATTGTAGATGAGTATCACAAAGAATACAAGAAGAAAGTACTGTCAATATTGAAATTATAATATGGTGTGAAGTACCCAATGTATTTCCATGGAAAAATTATTTGTATTCCTCAATCTTAATTTATGACATATTATTTTTCCTTTGGTCAATTTTCCTGTTCTATCAATTCAAATCTCTTCTCGAATACCACTAGATAGTTGAAGAATAATAATCAATAATTCAGTCTTTAGCCCTCAACATATTTCCATAAGATTCTCGTCCTTTAGGGACACTAGAAATATATTTTGTGCTAGAGACCAAATAATCGTTTATCTGTCACATTTCCCAAATTATATCAGTAATTTTAATTTCTAATTCAGTTTTGTAATCTATCTCTTGACTAATTGTTAATAATGTTCGATTAAGGCTGATAACAAAGTCATTATATACTTCCGAAAGTGTTCTCATTAGCTTACTCCTGAATTTGCGAAATATTTTCTCTCTCAATCGATATCTGTTGATGCTTATTTATAAAAATAACAAATAAATGGAAGAGACATCGTTTATTTTCTACCCGCTATCGAACATGATTCAGTGGTGTTTGAAGCAAAAACTTCTGATTCTAGATTGGGATGTAAGCCTGTCACAATCCTCTGTCTTAACCTAACCTCTGTCGATTGATCACAGACGCATTATCATGTTTCTAGAAGCTCTCCTTTACAAACACTGGCGTGGCTTTGAGATTGCTGTATGGGGGTACCTCATTATTGTGAATGAAATTAGTCCATTCGAGTTTTTCAAATAATATTTTATGGTAACTATTTAAACTGTTCTAGAGAAATAATGTTTCATACTGTTACAAATCAAATATTTTGAACCGTGTTCCCATATGAGTCTCCAATATAAAACTGTAAATTCCCTAGATAACTTTCTTCCTAACCTAACCCAACCAGTTCTATAACATCGAAAAATGCAATCGTCTGTAATCGCATACAAAAAAAAGAGCAAGTGCAGTTCATTCATTTCCATTCACCAAACAATTAAGTGTGTATTTTTGGAACTGTAGAAATAATGACCTATCCACATTCAAAACAACAATAATTTCTCCATTTCGCGTATTTCTCCTTATCAACATAGTTATTGAAAATGGTGACTATTCGCTCATAGTTGTAATTGCAAAACATTTCATGGTGCTTCTTTATCAGCTTTTTTGCAATTGTTGCAGGCATTGAGTTCATATTTGTGGATTTGAAATGAATCGTTGAGTAAACGCAGTTATTTGGTAAATGTACATTATATTCTATTTATTCGTGTAATTTTATTTCTAAAATGTCCCTGTTCCACGTGCATTCACTTATTCATGAATATTTTGATGGAAAAAGTGGAGCATACGTTTGCAGTATGAATCAATTATATATATATATAGGGTGAGTTTGTTATATACTGATTTAGAAGCTCAATGCGTTATAAAGATTATAAATGAAATTCGATCGACAATTTTCGATATTTTTTTTTTTTTTTTTTTTTTATTTTTTGGTTCCCACGAAAAGGGATATCCTGTAATGTTCAGAGAACATCGTGGGAACCAAGGGAAAGAAAGGTAGGAGTTGGTGTTCTTCTTAAATTTCTGAAGGTTGTATGCCTCGGGGAACACCTCCCTGGGCAATGAGTTCCAAAGCCTCGCTGTTCGTTGGATGAACGAGTCTTTGGAAAGTGATGTTCTGCAGGTCTCCAAAGTGACCACGAAGGGGTGTGATGACTGAACTTGACGGGTTAATCTCGAAGAGACTGCCAAAGCAGGAACGATTGTTGATATTTCAGAAGAGCATCGCCCATGGAAATATCTATAAAATAGAGACAAATCGCCAACTTTTCTACGGTGTTCCAGACAAGTGAGCGAGTTTGTAAGCGAGGCATCACCGACGAGACGAATTGCCCTTTTTTGGACAGAATCCAATAGCCTCAGGATATGTTTAGGTGCCGCACTCCAAATATGGGAACAGTATTCCAGGACAGGTCGGATCTGTGCCTTATAGATCATAAGCAGCTGACTGGGGGTGAAATAGCTCTTGGGTTATTGCTGATAGTAATACCAAGCATCGATATGGATGACTTTAGTGGTATGGTTTTTTGGAATGGCCTTACGTGATTTTCCCAGGAAAGGTTATTGCTATAGTAATACCAAGCATCGATATGGATGACTTTAGTGGATGGTTACTCCTGACAAAGTCCTATGTTAGGCACAGTGAGATCGGCTTTTCTAGAGAAAAGACATGCTTGTGTTTTGTTTGCATTGAATTCTACCAAGTTATTAGATCCCCATTCGAGAATTGTTGCTAAGTCCATATTTATATTATTAACATTTCTTCCTCGTTCATTTCTGGTTTCACGGGCTGATATAGGGGCCCTGGAAGAGAAAGCGGTATGGAGGGTACTATCATCGGCAAAGCTGTGTACTGGACATGAAGTTGCTTTCAACAGGTCTTTGATGTGAAGTAGAAATAGTGTTGGTGCGGAGAATAGATCCTTGCGGAACACCAGCATTTATGAGTAGAGTGTCAGATGGATATTTTCGATGTGCAGTATTCAACTACCGAATAAAATATTGTGTAACTGTATGATACTATTTACCAAATCAAATGTTGGCCGAGTTCTATAATTGAATTAGCAAGACAAATCGTTCCAAACGAAATGCTTTTAGATGAATTTCATAGGAATAATACGTCATCACTTCACGAAAAATTATTTCGCCGATCATGATCCCCAGAACTCCAAAATAGTATATATATATATATATATATATATATATATATATATAAAAACGAACCATCTATATGTCAGGTCAGAATGTCAACCATTTGTCGGTACTAGTTTCGATTAAACGTGCCATCGAATTTTTTACACATTTCTGGAAATCAAAGTTGAACCTATACATAATGATTAGATATTATATTTCAAAGTAAATTAATATAGATATTAAAATCCAATTGAATACGGTCTCCATCCATGTGTGTTTTTTTTAATGAACTTTTGTATTTTCAGAAGTGATGTAGATCCGAATTTTTAACATATTGATATTTGTATGGAATTTCAGAGTTGAAACAAACCGAAACTAAACTAGTTCAGATATACTTTTTTCTATTGATTCAAGTTTAGGGTTTGAGGTTCACACAAAAATAGAAATGCACTTTGTGTTTTCCAATGAAAAATATGTCCCACGGTATGACAACTTGATTGATGATAATTTCTGAATGAAATAAAAAGGAGAAATCTACCTTTCCGATCGGCGCGCCATCCGTATTTTTCATTGAGTAACACAATGGCACCCATATGGAGGAGTTTATCAATCAATTTCATTCGGTATTTGAACCACTGAAAGGTGAGAAAATTATAGACTTGAAACACCTTTATAAGTGGCGCCGCAGTGGCGGAATCGAGCGAATTACTCCAGATAGCGCAAATTATCCATATTTGCCCCCTTGATAAATAGAGTCTTCTTAAAGTCTGACAGTTTAAATTATTTTCTTACGAACGTGAAAACTGCGGTTGCGTTGTGATTCGGCGTGTATAAACTTCGAAATGAATTGAGCCCCGGTTTGGAAAATTGCGCTAGTAATGTATAAAAAGCAGATTGAGACAAATCCGCATAAGACTGCATTAAAGGGCTGAACACGCGCACTGCGAACATGTGATTCGCTTGTCATCGTAGTGTTTACATGTAATTTATTGTCAAGTTGAGATGTGTCTTCGATTCGTGATGGAGCAAGTGCTTGCAACTGGGATTTCACCAATTACAAGCCACATTGGTTCTTCGAGAATCAGTCTGTAAAACAAGGACCAACATTAGTGCGTGCGTGTATCAGGTGCGGAAAGTAAAAAAAATATTCCAGCATACATGCGAAAGTGACTAACAGCAGACAACAAATCAGTACTCTGTCGAATTAGAGGTGAATAAATACTTTCACAAACAACATTTAATAAAAACTTACTATGTCTTAATGTTGCAGTACATTGAACGAACAAAAAAACAAAAAAAATATGAATAAATATGAAAAAAATTAAAATAAATATATTGTTTTCTTTTCTACATACGTTTCATTTTATATATACGTTTTCATATTTTTTTTTCATATTCATATACTGTCAGAATTTTAATTTTGAATGTGTATTACATGGAAAATGTCCATTACATTTGTTTTATTTATGCTTTTTCAGATCACTATAATTATTGGTATGAGAAACAAATTATTGTTTATATCAATATGAAAATTTATCAGAAATATGTTTTTGTAATTAGATTGATTGTAACAAAGCTGTTTCAAGAACTTCCTGCACTTTCAGAGCTAATGCTCATACATAAACGCTCACCGAGGACGTCCAAACATTAAATTTGAGGTTATTTGCGGCCGATTCGTTCATTGACTTTCATTTATTTTACGCGCACTTTCGACACTGGGTCTCTCTTTGATTCGAAGCTGTTTTCCGCCGAATCACAACACAAACGTCGTTCGAAAAATTCAAACACCGAACTTTGTAAACACCTGTTTCATCAAAGTGGTAAATGCATATAAGTGACACTATCCGGACGAGTTTGCCCGATTCCGCCACTGGGGCGCTGCACGTTAATGCATATCATTGTTTATCAGAAAAAATGGGCTCAATAAAAATATTCCAATTGGGCCGATACGGTGAATTTGTTATCTCATTTTGTTAATTGAAGCACAATACTTGGTTCCAGTTCTTCTTTTTTTCTGGGCGCCACTGACTACGACAAAAGGTCTCGATCTATCCAATTGATACACACGGAGAGGAACTGAGCGTAGGGTGCACAATTTTGCAGACGAAGGGTCGAACAAAGGGTGGCGATTCTGGTGAATTATAACAGGGTTAATTGACCGACTACTGCGATAATGATAGTTGGTAACCTTTTCAAGTATCGAAGACCAAATAGCGCTTCATATCGTGGTACTGACTCATAAAACATCGTGCGGATTTATTGCTCGGAATTAGGAAATTAGTAATTGAAGAAACGCGGGGGGTGTCTTGAGAAATACCGTGCTCGTTACAAGGCTGGTCATGTGATAGGAAGTCACCGATGCACACATGATAAAATTATATCAATTACGTTAAAAGGAATAAATGTGAATGACGGTCATAGGTGATTTCATTGGAACAAAGGATCAGAATTATGTGACGTTTTCGTACTAAAAATGGTAGAGAAACAGGAACCTAATTTCCCATGTCTGCATGTACAATATTTTTAATGTTACAATTCATATTCTTAAATAGGGTTCATTAAGAACATTTGGTTAAAAAAAGAGACTCCAGAGTTATGACGTTTCTCGAAGGTCAAAATTGATACTTACTTTTTTTCCCGCTTTCCCGCTCCTGTATCTCTGAAACCTTTTGCAAAAGGATTATTGTCGATTTTGAGTTGAGTTATCTGAAACAAAAAAATATTGAATGACTGTGGTTTTTTGTGGAGGAACAACGTTTATTGACATGCCCTTCCTGATTATAATTATATTCAAAATGATTTTTCGTCCTACAAGTTCAAATTTAGTTGGATTTCACGGGAATCGGGACCAGGGAGTAAAACAATTTTTTTATTGCTAACGTTTCGGAATCGTTTATTCCCTTTTCAAAGCTGAAATGACAATAGTTACATGTAGTAGACGAAAAACGGAACTTATTTTCTATGACCCACCTTTAAAATTAAATTAATCCTGATTATGAATTCATCTTCAGACAATTGTTGCGAGGTGGTGATCGAGACAAATTCCTGTCGGTAAAATACACATTGGCACAAAATATACATTACAAACATTAAAATTTACGTTAATTTTAAAGCTGGTAATACCGAATTTCGTGAAATCCAACTAAATATATTTTTTCATTTTCAGATTGTGGAAGGTTACCCAAAAAACCATGTCAAGAAAAAAAATTATGTCATGAATGTCATAACAGGATAAAGTACAAAAATTTCCGCCATAAAATTGGCTACACTTTGGAAAAACCTTGTTGGAAGTTCGTTTTTACATTTCCGACGATTAAACGAGAACGAAACGAATTAAAAAAAAGTGTTCCGAATCGACAAAATATAAAAAAAATATAAGAAAACAGTTGCAACTAGGACCCAATATATCAAATTGAGAAGAAAAAAACAAATTTTTACCCGTACCATACAACGAAAAGTCATAAATTATATTGTTACTTGAAAATTGCTTTATTCGTCTCAATTGTATACCTAAGTTTGTGTCAAAGTATATACATTTTTTGTGACAGAAACATTCTACGGGTAATAAATTTGAAAAATACGATTTGTTCGTGTTGCTATTTTTAGTCATTTCCTGCATATTGATGCACATGAACTCATCCACCATTTTCGGAGTATTATCTCCACCTGTAGGTTCTGTAACGCCAGTTTGATGGAAATCATTTAGTGAAGTGAGTGTCTTTTGTTTGCAGAAACGAATCCCCAATGGAGTTATTAGAAAATTAAATAACAATATTTTTTGCCATTTTATGGCGGACACAGATTTCAGATTGTAAAAGCTGTAAATAAATTATAGTTATTTAATCAACTAGTGTATTAATTCGGTTTCAATAAATATAGAATATAAAAACACGTATATTTATTGGTTCAGGCTAGGAAGCCTTTGGGCTAAAGTGCATACAATAAAAAATCACTAGCTATTCTCGAACGTTTTCGGTCATCAGATCATTTTCAGGAGAATTCTGAAAATTGAAAGCAATATAATTAGATGAAAAATAAAAATGCATGTTCTCTGATAACCTAAGAGACATGTGACAAAATATCCAACTCACTTGTCAGCATTTCACAGAAAGTAAAGTTTATAGAAGAACTGAATTTTGTGAAATATTATCATATATGAGTAACTATTCTGAAATGAAACGAACAACAAATCATGAGCAGCAAAATGTCTGACCATACAATGAAACCAGAAGAGGGATATGTCAACTGAGACAGAAACGTCAAATTTTAATAACCAAGATGTAGGAATTCAATCAAAGATTACGGAGAAGGAACAATTATGTTATTAATTTTTAATGATTTGAAAATGGAATCAAATGCTTGATTTGAGTGAATTGGTGTTGACATAATTTTTATTGCTTAGAAATTTCTCTTAATATTTCTAGATCTCCAACAGATCAATTTAAGATTGATTGTTGAGCATGTAATATCGAACCATTGGAAAATCGAAGTATGGTTTCATAATATAATTAACGTCAGCAACAATAACAATTAGATCTTTAATAAATATTAGAGAAATTCTAGAATAAAATTGTGTCACTCATTCCGAATCGACATTTAATCCCATTTTCAATGATTACAAATTAATACATACTTCTCTATGCCGTTTATTACAGTCCTCTTCGATTAAATTGGCGCATTTCGTTTCTCAGTTGACATACCCCTCTTCTGGTTTCATTGTATGGTCAGACATTTTACTGCTCATGATTTGTTGTTCGTTTCATTTCAGAATAGTTTACACATTATATAGTTACTAATATATGATAATGTTTCACAAAATTCAGTTCTTCTATAAACTTTACTTTCTGTAAAATTCTCACAAGTGAGTTGGATTTTTTATCACGTCTCTTAGGTTATCAGAGAACATGCATTTGTATTTTTCATCTAATTATATTCCTTTCACTTTTCAGAATTCTCCTGATGATCGAAAACGTTTGAGAATAGCTAATGATTTTTTATTTTATGCACTATAGCCCAAAGACTTCCCCGCCTCAACCAATAAATATACGTGTTTTTATATTCTATATTTATTGAAACCAAATCTAAAAGTGCATACAACTCTCCATTTCCATTAACTTTTGTATTAATATTGGCGATTAATGATCGAAATCGAAAGTTAATTACAAAAAATTTCCGTCGATGTCGTTCCTGGGGTCAACGTGAAATTTTTGATATCCATTTCCTTCAACTAGGAGGAAACTTACAATATTTGTATTTTAAAATACATAAATTTGACAGCGCGAAGGTAATACGATTCGACATTTGAATAATATTTGAATTCATGTATGTTTAGTTGCCTATACTACAATTATATATTAATGGACCAAATCGACCATTTACAGCTTATTAATGGTCGATTTCGGTGTATGTTCAGTTTCATATATCACAATTATGCATTGAAAGAGAAATTGAAGGTTAATAGGGGTAATTAACGTATGATTCGTGTAGATTAAACAGACTCGTTGATACGAGGTTCCCGGAAAAAGAAATTTTTGAAATCCGAACTAGTCTAGTAGGGATGCGACTGAAATTTAACGCACAAGTATTGCTGGCTTCACCCAAATATGCCAACTGCCTGCATTGAGACCATAAGCAGATGACATTTACTAGGGAATATTAAAAACACTACCCATACAATCAATTAACTAGCTCCACAAATGACATGAGGAAAATATTTCGTCCACTTTATGATTGGAAAAGAAGAAGATTGAACTGTAGGTATACATCGTATTTGTCAAGATTGAAATTTCAATTACCCCATTTGGTGGAGCACATTTAACGAAGAGTCCCCATACCAAAGGAAAAAGCCAGGGAAAGAATTCGAAAAATGTTGCTCGCACCCAAGAATGAAAAATTCGTGAAATTAGCCTCCCAGAAAGCAACTTTTATTAATTCTTCTAAGAACCAAATCGAGATTTGTCAAGACAAAGACACCGCGTTATGGTGAGAGATTCCTTGTTATAATTAGGAGACTACTGAATCGAAACGAAGGATCAAAGTTCCTAGAATTCAACATTCTATTCGATGTTATGAGGTGCCTTTTTTCGTGTTCTACGCATTCAATTTTGGTACATGGTCAACTATGATAGGTATTATTGTGAATTAATGTCAGATAAAGATTAACTTTCAAACCATTTCTAGAAGAGTAACGCAGGAATATACTTGTACTTTAATCTGATGCATTCTGGCCAATTCGCATTTTGAATAGTTTCACTATTTATTTTTTTCCAATATTCAAATGGTATGAAAATCTTAAACTGACATTTAAGTGCGAGTTGTAATCTGAAGAAATCGACTGCAATGTTTAAGCCTTTCTTTTATATGTTAGGAGCATGTAATACAAAATTATCCATATAGTCGACACTTTGTTGCCGGAACTGCAGTTGATACCGAACAATAACAGATTTTAGTGGTGTTTTGATCATTTTGGTGTTTGGAGTGTGTTGATTTTGGGAACGTATTACCAAGAAAAATTTATTCGTTTTGTGTTTATTGATTATGTGTTTTCAAATTAACACATTGATGCGATGTGAAGTAGGCAAAAACCAATTTGTGATGTTCAGAAAATAACATTCTACATGTCCAATGATGTCATTTGAACGTTATTCTTCTAGAAATGTATTCTCAATACTTAGAAATATATATGCTATAGGCCAATCGAAATTATTCTTTGTCGTGGTTGGTAATTAGAGTATATTCCGTATCAAAAAATCAAAATAATTAAAATTCCAATTATTAAAATTTCTAACCTCTTGGAGAAAAATTAAATATAAATTTCACACGTTATGCAAAAGTAAGGCTATTATTTATACTTCTAATATGAATCTAATTGTAACAAAAAATTCACGAGTTTCTTGTATATCAAATACTGTTGAGCTTTCTGAAGCTGAACCATTGTTTTCCCGAGTGTATTTTATTGTAGGTAACCTAAAAAACATCTACTACAAACAACTCGTGGCATTGGTATTGAATGTATAGGCTTTTCTTTTCATGGAAAATAATAGATATTCCATTCCTCAAGACTGCCCACTACTACTACCTACAATAGTATGTTGAGTCGAATATCCATCAGAAAACAACTACTTTCCTTGCTAATACTTCGACGAACATTGGACTACATCTGATGGATTATCGGGCAAAGTTAAATATGATCCACTCCAAAAACATAAAAACAATTTCTTCATAGGAGGCGATACATTTGTTCAATTCTGAATTCTTGAACTGAGATAACGCTTTCTTCCTCTGAAATAATATATGTGATACAAAATTATTGAATATCTCTGATGTAGAAAATGATTTATTCGAAATATCAACTTACTTTTACCAAATATTCTTTATTCAACCAATGGAAACATTGCTAGATATGATTTCATTATTGATTATGAAGTTTTTGCACGTCTGAGAACCAATATAGAATATCTTATTCAAATTGGTAGTTGAGGACAAAATGGATAGGTTCCCAGAAATAAACAAAGCTAAATGAAAATAGAATAGAAACAACATGCATACTGATCATGATTATCCTATTTCATTCGATAATATAATATTTGGTATAGATAAATGTTATAATTTCAATTCGCACCTTTTACTAAGGAAATAAAAATATATATATATATATTAAATCCCCTGATATTCTTCCCATTCATATCTATAATCCTGGACTCGGATGTCACGCAGGTAGCTATAGCTGCCTCCGTGGTGACGTTGGTTGTTGCCCTGGAATGCAGGGTCTGCTAACTGAAACCACAAATGTGCGGCTGGCTTCTGTTTGTTGACTCCGTTGATTTGTTGTTTTCTACCAAGTGTTGTTCATCCTTGCACTTCTTCACCGTACTGATGAGGGCCGAGAGCCCGAAACACGTGTCTACGGTTAACACTTCCCTTTGAGGGCTATGTCCATTAAATTTCTTCCGTTTTATATATATATATATATATATATATATATATAATGATATAGTTCTATAAATAATAGTAATTTGTTCGGGTAGCTGTTCTGAGGAACATTTAAAGATCACTGAGTATGTTTTTGGTTATATAGTGATAATAGCTTAAACAATCTGAAATGTGATATAGAAATCTGTAGATGCGAGTCAAGACATAGTTTTCCAATACTCTATTTACTCGAGTGGTGTTTTTGTCAAATGGAAATATTTCTAGAAACCCTAAAACACTAATTAGCCTATTTCTATTAACTTTTTTTTCCAAATTGCAATTTATGGAGCGCATGTTCAGTGAGTATCGGGGCAATCATTTTATTTCAGAGCGTGGATGGAAGATAAAATTCGATATTTTCAAGTCCACTCTTTATTGGGTAACTAACTGATTTCCTGTTTCAGAACTCATAAAAATTGATGATTTTCACTTTCAGGAAAGAGAAAATTCAAAAAAATGCACAAGGATGTACTCCTTGATTTATTGAAAATATAAACAGGATGTTCATAAACTCAGATGTGGAATCATCTGCGACTGAAAGATTAACTTTAGTCACTATCTTCCATCGTCAAGATAACCTCTTGTGGGGTATTCATGTTGAAAAGGGAAACTTTGCAAAGTGAGATTGCTTCTTGAAAATGTGTTTCCCATTTCTTCCGGTCTTCCTGATGATCGTGGAAGCGTGAAATAGATTTTCGTCGACAAAAATGTATTGAAGACCTAGTGAATGCGATGTTTCTCCTGCGTCAATGTTACGAATGATTTCTGGTGAGTACTCTCTTTCGGAAAACATTCTTCTTTACCTCATTCATCTTTATGAGTTCCTAATTAAGACTGGAATAGAAAATCAAATAACTATCTGAATGAAAATGCAAATTTTCAATTATAGAGCTTTTTTTGAGTTAGGGCCTTTTCAGAATATCTATCAGATGTAGGTCAATGTCCAGCGTGGCTTTAGCCGGGGAATTAGTTGTTTTCTGTTAGACATTCACAAAAAATAACTTCATTTTAATCGTGGATTTTTCAATTAACAGAAAAATCTTTCTATCAATATTCAATTGAGAAAGTTTCCCTTTTCAAGATGTACTACTACTACTACTTCTATTTGTCATAGGTGGGTTGCCTTGATGAATAATATCTGAGTATTTTCCAATTATTTGATAGTATAATAACGCAGGCAAGCTATGATTTTTTTACTCGGCCGAACATGTGGACGTGACTATTGTTACTGAAGCGCGTTCCAATAAGGTTAAAGTACCTCTTATTTATTCAAAAAATGGTTACATAAGTCATTAAATATCAATTTTGGTATGAATTTTAACTAATATACAAGCAAGTCATCTTCATTTTGGGATTCAAAAACGGAATAATTTTATACTTCCCAAGTGAGCTTAAAGTAATTGAGATTTTGGTCAGTGGTTGACGAAATTTATATATATATATATATATATATATATATATATATATATATATATATATATATATATATATATATATATAAGCAACTGAAACGTTTGTACACGGAGTAACAGTTTTTTGCGAATTAGGGTCAAAAATAGCGGAATTGCTTTCGGTACGAAGTGCCCGCGAGCTTGAATTTGCAAGAGACATGCTGTCGATTGGGCCTACAATTCTAGGCGATACCAACGAAAAATCCTACACATTTTTTTATTCCATTCTCCTGAAGGTTTTGTAGATTCGCTATGAATATGATGGCAATAATTAACATCAATTAATTGTTGGCACCATGTTGGTATATAGCAGAACTAAAAACCAATGATAAAATTGTAACTTGAAAAATTCTTCAAATATTTGAGTGACGTCAAGTTGCAACTGGTCCCCTTCCTTCTCTGCCACACTACAGTGTGCTAGTCAAGAAAATAATTTAAATAACTGAGTTGCTTCCAAACGAAACATTACTGCCTTGCTCACAGTTATAGCGAATTCGCCTCCAGTGATTGAGCCTTCAATTTTAGGGGATACAAGCAAAACATTATTAAAAGTGTGGAAATAGTTAGTCACTCATTCAGTGCTGGCGATGAAATATATCTTTCTGTTATTTTAATTCAAAAAGTATAAGGAATAAACATGTTAATCATGAGTTCATTATAGATTGCAAGCTTTTGTTTGTGCTTTTTAAGCGTATCTTGTACGAAATTACAAGATATTTAAAAAAATTCCATAAAGTGTAGAATAGCAGAGCTAACGGGTTCAAATTTGACGAAGGCCCCGAGATAATGCAACAGTCATCATGAACCTAGCTGATTAGAATATCGAGTGTGAACTAATTTGGAAAAACAAATGTTCTCTCAATAATATTCACATCTGTAATATTCCTGACACAATTAAATTGGGAAGAGTACTTGCTGACGTTAAACTCGTCTATGAATTTAAAAAAGACATAATCGTTGTTGAAAGCGTTAGTAATTATTTGCAATAGCGGAATCTATTATCTAATCCTCAATAGACAACCATAAATCATATTCATGGATAAAGATATAAGATAAAATATCAGTTCACAACAAATGTATTGAAAGCAACAATTAATAATAATTATTTCTGTAAATGTGCGAGGCGACAAGTGCAAATGTCTATAACGTGTGCTGAAATAATTAATCTATTTCTGAAATGTAATCAGGCGTGATTATCAGCCTCCACAAAGAAATACATAGGTAATTACTTTACTATAGAATATCACCTTATACATTATTGAAAAGTTAGATAGTCGTTATTTTAAGATTGAACACCGCACCTTCTGTAATAATGTTGGATATAATTCATACTAATGTATTAGTATAGTTTGCAGGAAGTGAGGAAATTTGTCACTCGAAGAAAAAACAATATACCTAGTGATATACAATGAGTGGAATTTTTCGATTGGAAATTACTTCCAGAAACAATGAAATGAAATTGCACACTGAAAGAAAAGGAAGATCTCTTCTTCAAAAACGATCATCATATCGTTTAAATAGATTAATGGTCCCAGCAGAGATACGGAATTACTTCATTCCCATCAAATAGACACCATGGTTTTTAGTAATGTAAAAATCAATAATTTCCACAAAACGGCCACAACTTGATGAAGACTTGTTTTGATAAATTCATGAATGTTACATGAATATAGTGTATACCGTCAAAAGTAATTTGTGCACTGGGGAATTTAATCTGATTTTTGGCAACAAATTCAATGTTTTGAAGGAGTTCACTTATTTTACACGAACAAAAATCAACATTATCACAGAAAAGTTCGAATCGAAAGTATAATTACGACTAGGAGTAACTTTATGAATTCTTCTTCTTTTTCTACTGCGGATTTAGACTGAACGCCATCTATCTATAGAAATATAATTACATGTCCTGACTGACTCACTGACTGGCTGACTTGACGATCAACGCCCAGACCAAACCGCTGGATCTAAAGAGCTGAAATTTTGACAGAGTATTTCTATGATGACATAGATAATCACTTGGTTTTTTTATATTCCATCTCTGAAGGGGTGAAACGGGGAGTGAAAAGGAGGTAAAAAATAAAATACCGTAAGTTTTGAAGTAAGAGTCATGAAAATTAGTATTTGGGCTTTCCTCTTCAATAAAAGAAACAAAAATTTCGGGGATTTTGAAAATTAAATCCTAAAGGAAATGAAATGGGGGGTTAAAAGTATGTATGGGAGTACCGTTAGTTTTTGGGTTGGGGTCATTACAATTGGTTTTTTTCGAATAAAGGAATACATGTTTCAGTGTTTTTGAAATTCAACCCCTAAAGGGGTGAAATGGGGTTGAAAGTTTGTATGGAGGTTCCGCTAGTTTATAAGTTAGCCTGGTATTTCAGGTCTTTGTTACAAATAAGGAAATACGTGTTTCAGTGTTTTTATAAATTCAACCCCTAAATGCGTGAAATGGGGGGTGAAATTTTGTATGGAGGTTACGTTAGTTTTTAAGTTAGGTCATAAAAATTGGTATATGAAGTCTTTGCTACAAATAAAGAAAAACATATATCAGTGTCCTTAGAAATTCAACCCCTAAAGTGGTGAAATGGGAGGTGAACATTTTTATGGGGGTTAGTTTTCAAGTTATGAATATTGGTATTTTGGCTCTCTGTTACAAATAAATAAATCGTATTGTTTAAAGCTTATTTTTTGTGGAGTAATACTCATTCTTGACATTTTTCTGGGATTATAAACTTCCACATAACCATTTTGACATTAGCTAAAAAAGGTCACGATCAAGAAACACGCGGACCATGTCTCGAGTCCCAACTATAGTCTTTATATAATCGACTGCAAACTTATCAGGAATAGATAGGTAGTAGATTCAGATTATTGATCGATACCACAGTAAATTGGAGGTAATTAATGACAATTTAGTCATGCCTTTGACCTATTAGACGAAATATCTTCATATATCAACTCTGAATTGCTTCCACTTTCATCCATACTGGTGGATCTAACGTTAATATGACGTAAAATATACATTTACTAAATTGGATGCCAACCTATTCGAAT
This sequence comes from Gonioctena quinquepunctata, assembly GCA_018342105.1. Taxonomy (NCBI): domain Eukaryota; kingdom Metazoa; phylum Arthropoda; class Insecta; order Coleoptera; family Chrysomelidae; genus Gonioctena; species Gonioctena quinquepunctata. The sequence continues at coordinate 247,541 of JAFIRS010000570.1, forward strand.
GTCGAAATGACGAAAATTTCGGCTACTATGTTTCCTGGGTAGGCTTGTCTCCAGAGTTATTCATTATTCTGATTTTTTAAATTTAATTCGTAAACTTACGACCAAAACATGAAATATGTTCCTTACGATTGATATAAAAAAAATCGATAGATATTTATACGCCTGTTAATTTCGTGAAAGCTTATCTGGAGTGAAATGGATAATACAACAACTTACCTTCTCGTTCTGATAAGCCGTAACTGCAATGAACTCGGTTTCCTTGAACACGTACGTCCGAAACGTGGAGTAGGGAAGTTTCAGAATATCATTGGCCCTCACTAAATGAAACCTGGGTTGGTATTTATGCATAGAATTCAGTATCGTCTGGAACAAAAAAAAACATTGAAAAATAATACAATTTGCATATCACAAATATCACGAATAATAACAAGAATGAAAGATCATTTCACTATTTTCCTGTGACGCAATGTCATATCGATAAGCTAAATATATTGAAAAAATATTTGTGTGAAGATATTGTTATCCAATATTAATATTATGGTTACCACTGTCGTTTTCATTTTGCTCAATATCATATATCGAATTTTGTTCCAATTTTTTTCATAAGTAGCAAAAGAGTCACCAAGTCCATGTCAATATTAACCTCCAACAAGGTAATCGAGAAGTGCCGTTGATTTCGAACATATCTTCTCATTATAGCCAACCACCCATATCAGATCAATTGCTTATTCATAAACCCAACGTAAGCAAAACAAAAAACCCTTTACATATTTTTCAAATAACGAATGCGTACATACAAGAACTGGTTTTCTTACCAACTTACCATCGATAATGATTTGTTGCTAACATTATAAACATCTCTGTGTGGTCTCGAACCGCTAACTCTCTACTGATCGCACACGGTGTACCAACATTTGAATATAGCTGATACACGTTTTGTTTTTGACTATCGTTGATTCTCCGTTGTTGTTTTTTTTAAATGTGGGGTATTTGTTCAAGAAGTGCAAATTAGTAAATTTGCTTCGATACCTTATTGCGTTTAGGTATTCCGGATGCAAAAATATACATCTTTATATATATAATTCTACTGTACGTGTGTGTCACTGATATCCTCCTAAACGGCTGGACCGATTTGAATGAATTTTTTTGTATGCGTTTGGGTGGCGCCTTGGATGGTTTCGATTCACAAATCAGCCCGGCAGATGGCGCTGCAGTCGGTATCTAGGATACTGCAACTAAACGGCTCGACCGATTCTCATGAAATTTTGTGTGCATATCGGGTAGGTCTGAGAATCGGTCGACATCTATTTTTCATCCCCCTCAATGTTAAGGGTGGTCCACCCCTCGATTTTATTTTTTATTTTTATGTTTTTATTTTTTTATGGTACAGCATTCAAAAATACATATAACCCTGAATTTTCAGCCTTCTACAATCAACCCCTATTTTTTTGGCAAGATTTTTATTTTTATTTTGTCATGACTTAGAATTAAAAAAAATAAATTGCTCTTAATTTTCACCCTTCTACGATCAACCCCTATTTTTTTTTTTTATAGAAAAAACGGGATAACGAAAAAACGGGATAACGGGATGACAGGATAAGGGAATAACGGCAAAACGGAATAACGGGATAAATAAAAAACGGGATAACAGTAAAACGGGATAAACGGGATAACGAAAAAACGGGAGAACGGGATAACGGAATGACAGGATAAGGGGATGAGGGATAAACGGGATGACGGGATAAAGAAAAAATGGGATAACAGGAAAACTGGATAACGGGATAACGGAAAAACGGGATAACGAGGAAACGGGATAACGGGATGACAGAATGAGGGGATAACGGAAAAACGGGATAACGGGGTAAAGAAAAAAGGGGTAACAGAAAAATGGGATGACGGGAAAATTTTCGGGAAAAACATTTTAGGGAACATAGAAATTTGGACAGGACAACGTGTGTCGGGTCAGCTAGTATATGTATATTTTTCAATCCAGAATACCAATACACACTAACTCATCCAGGCAAATTTACTAATTGGCTCTTATTGAATAGATTATCGAAATTTTTTTAAATTCCAGCGGGAGAGAAACCTTAAAAATATAAAAAAGAACTATTACCCCCAAAAAGATCTAAGCGTTATCGATATCAATGAATTGGTTTTTATTACAAGCTTTTATTTAGTTTCGCCTGTCCCGATGTTTGTCATCAAATCTTGCAAGTTAAATTTGACCCACTTCTAGTTGTTCGATTAACGTGAAATTTGGCAGGTGTTCATAGTTCCCGTGACAATGCATTATGCATTTGTTAGAAAAAAACAAAATGGCGGCTCCAAGATGGCGGACGAGATTTATGTTTATGGTCCGATTCGATTCAAAATTGATATGTGGGGGTTTTCAGGGTAGAAGATTATGAATTTTCTGACAAATCAAAATGGCGGCTTCAAGATGTCCGACGATTTCTGTGATTATGGTCCGATTCGATTCAAAATTGGTATGTGGGTGTTAGGGGTTTAATAAAAAAACCTTTTTAAAAACAAGCTTTCATTCAAATACCCTAAAAAGTACAAAATAATTGCTTTGGATGTGTGACGGGTTATTCCGTGAGTTATAGATTCAAAAGCTTGTCGCATCTGTATTCGAAATGAAAACTTTGCGCGACAAGTCTTGAATCTAGAACTCACGGAATAACCTACGTCACACATCCAAAGCAATTATTTTGTACTTTTTAGGGTATTTGAATAAAAGCTTGTTTTTAAAAAGGTTTTTTTTATTAATTATTTCGTTGCCACTTGCATTGTTGACTTTTCAAATAGTTTTGGAGATATATCAACATGGTCCGCCTTTAGGTCTGTAGCTATTAATCTGTTCTCGAATAATTAATTCAGTGATGTCTAATAATCTCTTTCAAACGCTCATCTTCGTTGAAGATATATAATTTTTCAGTACATGCATATTGACTAGAGATCGGTTGATTTATTGATCATTTCCAAGACTTTTGGAATTATTACGCCTACCATCATTTGAATTTGCAGCCAAAGTAAAACTAGTAAAGTCAATTTTTGGAAGAGTTTGTGAGTAAGCTTAATCTGTAGAAATCTCAATTTGATATGAAACTTCCGTATAGTGAATCGAGAATGAATATATTTACCTCTGAATATGGTTTTTATTGACCGCATACATATGTTGGGATAGTGAAATATTTGCAATTCCTTTTTCTCGCACTGCCATCAGATCAGGTGTCCGAATAAATTTAAATAACATTGGATTTACAGGAGATTTAAAAATGACCGCTGGTTAGGGTTCGCATTATACTCATTGTATATACAGAAATATATATCTCCATAATCTGAAAGCTTCTTCTCAATTGCTCCTGTTTGTTTTGTCTCGATATTATTATACAGAGGAAAATTACTTGAAAAGTAGCATGTCGGTTTCTTGTTGAATGGAGAAAGCACAAGTTACACAAAATTATTTTTTATAGAAAAAAAAAATATTCAAAACTTTATTCATTCTTTCTTTTTTCTGGAGAAATTGACTCGGTCCTTTCCCTTGAACTGGATATCTAGAACACAATTATTATTCTAGAATCATAGACTTTGTGAGTTAGTGAGAGTGGGCAGATGGAAGGCCTTTCTGTCCAGAATAATAAAACTTCAAAAGCCCATTTTTCTGTTATTTTCAACAGATTACAAAAAATGTTGGTATATATTTCTATATGATGTACAAAAATAGTACATACAGGTAAGTAGACATTGCTAATATTTAACCTAGTTAATATTAGAAACAAATCTTCCTACTCAATGAATGCCACGACAATATCCATTAAGATAATTCTACTTTCTCAGAGGATACATTACTACTTTCTCATAAGTAATGTGTCCTAGAATCATTGTTATAATTTTTCTATGAACTTCACATGAACTTCCAGAACATCCGTGGTCAAATAAAATTGATTTTCTAACTATTCCTCCACATGGCCTACTACAAAAAAATCGTATACCAATATTTTGCACTTCTCGAAATTTTCATTTGATTCTAACCCTGTGGACACCAGTCGGATTATCAAGTCAAATTTTTACTTTATAACTTCATATTACGAACAGTCCATGAGAAAACAGGCTGTGCTCGACTGACAGACAGACGGACACGTACATGATCTTATAGGGGTTCAGTTATTTTTTCATTTAAATGTAAGGAACCTTCAAACTGAACTTGTGAAAGTGAATTGAGAAATGGCAAACAAAATTCCTGGACTTATTGGTTGAAATGGTTTGGTCATTTTGTGTCCAATTACATATGTGTGCACCTCTGGAATTGCTAGTTACTTTGAATAACGATTCGAGATTCTAATATGTGTTTCCTCATCGTATAGGGCATTAGAATGGATGAATGATACATTCGTTTGAGTTTTTCTTTATTTCATTATCTTTAGATTATTCACAAACTGTTCATGTGATGGAAATGTATGTACTTTGTTCCATTCTTTCCACTTTTTATCAAAAGTTTGCGGGCAATTCGACCATTGTTTGGCAATTCCACCGAGTTTTGACTGCATAAAGTAGGATTTGGTTGCATCGTCCCAACATTAAATCAAACCCTACTGGTCAATTTAGTTGAGCCAGTTGAGTGAATGTCGTTACAATATCATTTTTCATCGGGGTCTGCAAGTTTCTGGATGGAGAATTATCAAACCCAATTGTCGTTGGTTGGTTTCGACTCGACATCTTGCAAACTTAAATGCAATGTATGATTTCTTCGATTCTTGGTTTCAGTAAAACCACCACTTTCGTTACTGGAGCTCAAGCAGTCGTCAAGCCATCTTCCACAATTTGTCTTCCGACAACATGCCTTCAATTGCGTTTCCTTTTGCCCGTACTTTACTTTTTTCATCTTCCTCTATTTATAATGGTGTAAAAGTCTAGTGAAATTCGACTTCAGATTTATTAAATCCTAATATATTTAAATCGGAATTTTGAAAAACACAATAACACAAATCGCTTTATCCTCATTATGATAACATAATTACTAAAGACTGATCTCAGCAATTAGACAAGGATGAAATGAAATCAAATTCATTACTTTAAAAATTTCTAGCTAGGACATCGTCCGGATACTATATTATACATGTGGTCGAGATTGAAAGCCATAGTAATAATATCAATAGTAATAATAACTGAAATAGAAACGATACGGTTCTATAAAGCTAAGTGGTAGTTGATATATTGAATTATTCGTATATTTTTCAAAAGTTGGTTTTGAGATTCTACAACCAAAACGTTTTTAATGATGAACTCTTTTCGACAAATAAAACCCTAGATATACGGTAATCATACTCCCAAAAATTAATAATAACCATACACACAAATTCAAAATTGCATTGGAAAACTTAGACCACAATTGTGCCACTAAAAATGAAAATGCTCCTATGGAATAATAACATCGGACAGAGAAGCATATTCTACTTGTGCCCAAAATTATACAGTGCGTTCATAAAGTTTGGAAACGCTCCATTATCTAACGAGTTTATCATTTTCGGAGGTAATACTCGGACAAGTCAATTTTAAATATTAGTTTGCGATTTAAAAAAAAACACTATCTATATGACGTCATCGATATTTTTTTTTAAATTGAAAAGGTATAATTTTATATCAAAAATTCAAAGCTCATATTTTTATTTGGCAATTATTAATTAAGTTAAAAAAGGAAACCTTTTTTTAATTTTTAATTATTTATTTTGCAATGAAAATATCATAAGTAGTAAAAATAAACAAATAATAAATTCACAACGAATGCTCGAACTGAGCTCCTTGGGTTAGTTGAGAATATCCAACACTTCTGATGAATTCTTGGTTACGTTTGACAACACCTCAACTTCAACATTCGTTGAATTTCAGATCGATTTCTCTCTTTAAGGTCTTTCAAATTGGTAGGTCGATTTATGTACACTTAAATTTTTAAGTAACCCCATAGAAAAAAGTTCATGGGAGTTAAATCTGGGGACCTAGCAGGTCATTCAATCTGACCGCGTCGTCCAATCCATAGATTGGAAAAGGTTTCATTGAGAAAATCTCTAACCACTCGAGCATAATGTGGACCTGCTCCATCCTGATGGAACAAATAGTAGAAACTATACGGCCAGGTTGATTAATGTCTTGAAATGTTACAGTGAATATGGAACTACATAAGTTTGTAACCCAACTTTCATTGAATAAAATATTATGGTTTGTTTTTGTTGTGGGTTGTGGCGTCTTTTGTAATTTCATTTCTTTGTGAAAATATACTGTAAAAATGGAAATTGATGATGCCATTTTGATCGACCTCGTTTACCCGCGTTGTATGACTTGTGCGCATGCTTACTTTTCTTTCTTAATTGTTAATTGAATGTGCATAAATGCCATCATTTTCGTTACTTGTTAATTGCTAACTGTTAATTGATAATTGTTACTTGATAATTGCGTAAATCCACCATTATAAATCGATATGCTACACAACAATTCATTTCAATACTGACATATGCAATGGTAACTAGAACTTATTGTCTGGTTGCTGGGGGCTTTCAGATGTTTTCATAGCCTACTAAAGTTTGGCAATATACTCGTACTAACTACTGAGTAATTCTCAGATTTTCATTGCAAAATAAACAATGGAAAAAATGTTAAAAACATAAGAAGCCTGGTTTCCTTTATACTCAATATACTCTACATGATGTATGTGGTATGGTTGAACTCTGAAAAATATGGGCTTCCAAATTTTGATATAAAAATATACCATTTCAATTTAAAAATCGATGACGTCATATCTTGTGAGGTGATGTGGAAAAAACAATTTTTTTAAGTTGGAAAAGTCCGACAATAATTAATAGAGCTTTTCCACACTTTATGAACGCACTGTATAAGGGCCATCCTCCAGAATTGAAATCAATATCAACTCATTCAAACATGGATTCTGAACACAAATAGAGTATTCTTCACTGACAACGTTGACAATGAAACATTTGGAATAAAGAAAGGTATAATATTTTTTTTTTTTATTTTCATTAAAATTTTTTCCTGATTATGACAATAATATCTTGATTGTGAAAAATATATCCAAAACCAGAGAGTCATTCTTTATCTTGTCTTTTATACCCTTTTTCAGTGTTATGTACCTGTTGTAACTTCTCAGGTAAAAGCAATCAATGGTTTCTGTGAATAAACATTTAAATATTTTTATTCTTATAATTCAAAATTAATATTATTGCTATCATTATTATTATTATGTTAAACGAACATCAAATCATTGGTGAAGGGATATTATCTGAGTAGCGCTAGATATTTGTTCAATAAACGACACGAATTTCTTCAGGTGGAGTCCATTCGTAGAAACCATCAACTAGAACCGTTTCATAAGGATAATATGTTCTGAAAATCATTTACTTCAATCGCACGAATTAATTTTTCAATGTATTCCATTTGTAATTCAATGGTATCCCGAACGAAAAATATGTAACCGGTAACACGGACGACTGTTTTAACGGCTCCAGAATGGTTGAATCTCGAACGGCTATCATCCGATATCTGCTAATTAAGGATAACGACAACATGTTCTGTTTCTGTCGCAGAAAACCGTCTGCAGATATCGGTTTGACCACAACCTTTTCGATAGCGAGCCGCAATTAGGCCTGTTTATCTTTTACTTTTAAATGATAATAATGTTAATGTTCTTAGCCGCTGACATTTATAGACTGGCTGAAAAATAACGGCAAAATGCCCACAGAAATGCTAATTGAATCGATATAAAACAAATGAAAGCCGTGGTAGAGGTGTCAAGAAATGCCGTCATACACTTTCTTGGGAATGGTTATAGAAAATGAAGTGAAAAAGTGTGTTTCTTTGTCTCAATATAGATACGTCGCTAGTGTTATTCAAATTCTTGAAGGAATTTGGTAATTGTGGATTTGGTGCGATAGTGTTGATGTAATGTATAATTTCGCAAGTTCTCTCAGTGGGTAATTAGAATTGTGACACCAACACAATATTCTTTAAACAAACATACTCCAGAAATATTGTCAAAAATAAAATTACTTTTATTGTATGCAACAAAAATCTAGCAGAGAGATGTAATACAAATTACTTGATATCAGGATTTTCAACAAGTCAAACTCCTGGAACGTAGTCAGAACGAAAGAAAGATAATTGTACAAGAATTTCAAAAATGACATTCAATATCACTTTCCCTCTTAGTTTTTTCAGATTACACTATTTCATATATATATATATATATATATATATATATATTTTTTTTTCCACATTTCCATCTTATCACATGTAGATTCATAACTGGGTATGTATTACTACTTTCATATGACTCAATTGATTTTTTTTGTTTGCACTGATGAGAGAATCATAAATTAGTTTTTCTTTGGTGAAAATGGATGGACATAAGTTCGTTATGTTGACACCCTTTTTTCTATTTTAGTAAATATGTCATATCTTGCCCACGATTCTGTTTCTTTCCTTATTATATCCACTTCAATTATTATTGTCTCCAACCAAAATCCTGCAACGATTTGGGATTCGAAAGTGGTTGAAAACTTGAGACTAATGATATTCTGTAATATATATATATATATATATATATATATATATATATATATATATATATATATATATATATATATATATATATATATATATATATATATATACTAGATTTTTTGGATTATTGGGATTGATTTTTTGGGATTATATGACAGTATTCCTTGAAATTTTGAATAATTCCTGAAATGACGTGGAATCATCTAGTTCACAAATTCCATTATGAAGCGTACTCATGCACTCAAAGGCGAAATATAAAAATCATTTGATGATTTAGTAATGTTGGTACTTTTTGCTAGAGAGAATTAAAGTAATTTTTGATGGTTTCAACAAAAAATCACACTTATATTCTTCTGTTAATCGGAGGAAATTTCCTTCATAATTTTCTGTTATCAAATAATTATACACTGATGAATACTAATTTTTTGGAAGGTTCTCAAACTGACCATATACTAGCAATTCTTTTCTTTCTTATATTCACCAACCTAATTTTTCAATGTTCAATATTCATGGACATCAGAATACATAACATTACTTTTCCATGGGCTAAAATTATGATCATCACTATCAAATTGTTCATTGTTCACGAAATACATTTTTGTGCTAAGGAAAAAAGATCACTGTAGAACCAATTGGGGATCAATAACCAATATTTCAGATTTTAACATGGAATATTGAAGGCATGCGAATTTTTCCCAGTGTAATTGTTCCAGAACGCTCATTATTAGAAAATCCACCATTTATATTCGTTCCATATTTTTTATTTCACAGTATCCCTCAATATGAATCTAGTCTATCGAAAATCTTGGACAGACACCAGAAATAAAAACGTACATTCCTTTAAGTATACCTACCTCAAAGGATGCGAAGAAGATAGAGCTAGTCGTCGGCTTTTCAAAAACGACAGGATACTATATTGTGAATTCAGATGTGAAAATTATGCATATTCACAGCCAAATGAACCGAGATATTAAACATAGGCGGCCGAGAAGGGGCGATATCGCAACGGAAAATTATTACCAACAATGATAAAAGATACACATTTTGATTTTAGTTGAAGCAATCAATTTGTTCAATTCAGACTGTCCATTTCTTCGTGAAAGTAATAGAAGAAATCAATATATACAATGATTGGAAATCAGAGATATGGGACCACTGAGCAACTATGTCAGTACTTCTTGAAAGAATAAAAATATTTTCTATATAACATCATTTCGAACTGTTTCAACGTCATTATTCTAAAATTATATGAAAACTATTTAAGAAAAATGATTATTGTATGCGATTAAAATAGATTGATCCAAAATTAATCACGGTGGATCACAATTGAAAATCGTTTCTGAGTGGTGAAAATCTATATCGCATTATTGCGAACAGATACTTTTTCACTTCGTAAGCTTTTTTATATTCTACATAACAAATTCAACATACATTAATTTAATTCAGTTTGTTCCACTTTTCTTTCAAAATCATTCGAGTTTTCGAACAAATTTCTGACCACTATGGAAAAATTACATCCTCCTCTCAGTACAAACTCCATTTTTTACTGCTACAAAATCAAAACCACCAATTAAACAAAATTTGTCAATATGGAACTTATTTTTGTATATTCTCCAATAGAAGTCACGATAAATTCGCTCTAAGTACAATCTCGTACAAAATAAATACTAAACAATACTTTCGATCGTTGTTACATCATTTATTTGGCTATGTAAAATTTTAAACTATCAAATTTCCCGATAATTTGTACTTCAGTTTTATTCAAATCCGAAAAATATCCGAGAAATTCCATAGTTTTGTGTCGCAATTATTTTTATGAATAAAAAAAATTCACAAAATATTTTGTTACTCACTGTATACCTTAGATGTAGTTTGCAGCGGCTGATTAGATTGAAGTCAATGTAAAGATTTTCCGAACTGATCTATGAAATACAAATGTTTTCATGTGAAAGAAGCTCCCCTCTACAAAACTACGTAGTACGTCCATGTCTGCTGCTGCGAAGACTTGCTAATTATTTTTCCAGAAAGAATCATATTAATATTTTGCACCTCACACCGTGAGGTGATTTTATAGAAATATAAATAATATTTATTGTTCTTAGCTCGCGGTGCCGATGCCGGTTCTTTCTTTACATTATTTTAAAGCCGATATTTTTCAGTTGGATGAACCGGTTGATATATGAAATTGAATGGAAATATTAGTCGGAAGTATTGGCAGTATAAGACGAACATACATTTTCTAGTAATGTTGGATAAGATGTTCATTGAGAGGCTAGTCGAAGCAGATTTTCAAACGTTATTCTCAACTGCAGTACCTACTGCTTTCAATGAAATGACACTAACTGTTTTTCAATACATACTTGGTTGTATGGTCGCACCAGAAATCTAAGAAGGTCGTAAATCAATATTAGCCGACAACCCTCATTATTACCTATGGTTCGAAATATAGATAAGCAATAAAACTGTGTGTCCTTTAAAAGATTCCCAGGTCTGGATTAAAATATCTCATGAAATAGTTTGGCATTTTAATAATAGTGGAATCTCCATTATTTTTGGCTTTTGTTGGCAGTTTTGTATTTAAATTTATTTGATAATAAAAAATCTCGTAAGGTTGATTTAGAACCCTTGGTAAGTATATGTTTAAATGTGTATAAATAATAAAATTCACTTACCTGGCCACCAGACTTTCAGTACTGATGGGCTATTAACGAGATTATAGCGATAATGGTCTATTTACGGTTACGAAATGAATTACCTACCAGATTTGGAAAACAAGACTGTTTTGAGAACTGACCGCTTTCCAATTTCAGAAATAAAAAGGGGGAAATTGTACAACATTCAGTCATTACATACCTAATATTCTGTTGTGTCAGTTGTGTCTATTTTTAACCGACGAAACCAAAAAGGAGGAGGTTCTCTAGTCGACGCGTATATTTTTTTTTTGTATGACCACGCATAACTTTTTACTGAGACGTCCGATTCCGATAATTCAGTGAATAGGGTGTACCTCGAAGTTGGTCCCATCCGAATTTTAAAGATGAAATCCACCCCTAAGTGTAGAAAAATGAAGGATATTGATCACTCACCCTCTGAATTCTGGTCCGTTAACCGATTCCATTAGGCATAACTTTGTACTGGGTTCTTCGATTTGGATGATTCTTTCTTCACTAGATATGGTATACCTCATAGTTGATCATATTTGATATTCGAATGGAGTTATCCACCCTTACGGGTAGAAAAATAGGGAATAATTGATTTTTCACTTGTGAACATTGGCACACATATGTAGTTGACAATGACAGATCGCTATTGTCATTATTTTTGTTCTCCTACATCCGTCACAATCATTATATTCTATGAGAGGATGGAATGATATACAAAGTGCTGAAATTAACTGACCAGAACAACAAAAGTAATTTATATTACAACAAATAGTAAAAGTAGATAATCATATTATTTAACTGGTAATAGTTGAAGTAAGGTGGGTAAGTAAGTATTTTGGAAGAAATCAAAAAACAAGTAGGTAGTAATAAGTAGATTTCAGTCAAAAAAATTTTTAAAATAAAAACTTTTTAACAAAAAATTAAACCGACGAAATACGGAACTGAAAAGTAAAAAATAAAATAAACCTTCTTAGTCTCAATAACTAAGCTCCTAAACTAATGTAAGTAACTAATTTTGAGTCGGCGCCAAACGAACAATCAACGAAGATCATTAAATTACTTCAAAAAAATTATCAGAATGTCATCGCGCAATTCGATGCTGTCATTTTACGCCTTACCTAATTCAGTTGCTTGTTTGTTTGGCGCCGACTAAAAATTAGTTACTAACATTAGTTCAGGAGCTTAGTTATTGAGACTAAGGAAGTTTATTTTATTCTTTACTTTTCAGTTCCGTATTTCGTCGGTTTATGAAGTGTCTATTCGATTTTTGTGTCGTGAAAAATGTGGCGTCCATGGGCTTATCCTGAAGCTAGTACTTCAACTGGTAGTCGTAGTACCACTAGTCGACAAATGTTGCACCCTCATGGGAAACAAATTATATTAAATGTTTATACTTCCCTTCTGGAACGTGTAATGTCCAAGGATCAAGATGTGCAAGAAAGTGCTTCTTTAACAAAAACACCGTATTCCACAGTGTTTAAAATAGTAAGTTACCCTATTTTGAAAAGAAAGAAACGAAAAGACTCTGGCGGTTCAAGGAAACTAGATGGCTGTAATGAAGATATGATTCGAAGAACAATATATGCCTTGTATAAAAAGCAAATTGTGCCTACATTAGATATTTTGATGCAACGGCTTAAGAAGAATGAAACTGGTATCCAGTGTTGCAAAGAGGCTTTAAGGAAGTCTCTTTTACAAAACGGATTAAAATTTAAAAATCTCACTAGTATCAGAAAAATCTTATTCGAATCTGTGCGCCTTAAGGAATGGAGATTTCAAATTTATTGGCAATAAACGAATTTAGAGAATATGGTAGAGCAGTAAGCAGTGTATTTGGACGAAACTTGGTTCGATACACACGATATTCCAAACAAAAGTTGGGTAGACTCATCTGACTTGTGCCAAACTAATGCGCCGTCTAATAAAGGAAACGCATTACGATCATTCACGCAGGAACCGAAAATGGTTTTATACCAAATGCGTTGTCTTTATCGGCAAAGAATATTAAGGACTCATGATTATCATGATGATACTACAGCCGAATTATTTGAAGACTGGTTCCAAAATAAACTCATACCAAATATTCCACCCAACAGTATTATCGTCATGGATAGCTACCACAGTCGAAGACTAGATGAAGCACCATGTTCAAATGACACCAAAGCCACTATACAAGAATATATGTTGAATAATGATATGTACTATGAGGAAAAGTACACAAAAAAAAGTTACTAGAAGTTTTACGCAGTTATTCGTTGAAAAAGAAATATGTTTGTGATTCATTGGCTGAAAGCTTGGGACATACGGTGCTCAGACTTCCTTCCTATCACTGTATGTTCAACCCAATTGAACATATATAGCATCAGCTTAAGTCAGCAGTTCGAAGAAATAATATTTCTCCAACCTTAAGTTCACCTGTGGTAGCTCTCATTCAAACAGAATGTGCAAACATTCCCGATAGCAGCTGGGCCAAGTGTGTTTCCCATATTGAAAAGGTGGAAAAGTCATATATGGATATAGAAAAAATTCCCAAAGAAAAGTTTATTATTTATTTGGATGACGACAGTGAAAGTGAAACTGATCTTCGTGAATAATTTTGTTTATAAATACCTTTTATCGAGAAACTGAACTTTTTGTAAAGTATAAAGTTTGACATTTTACATTAATTAGGTATATCATATATTATTATATGATATAATATAATTATATATATATATATATATATATTATTATCATATATGATATTAAATGAACAATTCTCAATTATATTCGAGCGATTTCTCTTAATCATTATCTTAAGCCAATATCTTTATACCTACCTATAAAACAAAATTTGATGGCCAGGGCATCAGGTACAACTCTGCGTAGAATCCACCAACTGCTGAGAACTCAAGTGGTTGGTAATTTACGACCTTCTTAGATATCTGGTGCAACTATATCATCATCAATACGTACAGAACAGAACGGTTATACAATTTTAATGACGCATGGAGAAATACTGAAAAAATAACTCGAATTTCTAGAGATTCCTTGGTTAGTTTGCCGACAATTTGTATAATATTTGTTCCTTTGGGAAAGTCTCTTTTGGTTCCGTTAAAGAAATCAACTGACCAAACCACAATTCAGAATATTCATTTTTCTTGACAAAGGGAGTGGTTTCCGTTTTTTGAATCGATGGCACCAGTCTGTTATATGCAGCCTACAATATGCATGCGTGTTTTAACAAAAATCCATTTCTTGAATAGAGAAGCTTATCATCCTGTATATTGTTCCTTCCACTGCGTAAAAACATATTAAACCAGGAAATTCCAATCAACCCTCGTAAACTACGAACGACTTCATCTAGAACTGAAAACGCCAACGGACCCAGCTCTCAAACAAGCCCAAACAAAAAGCATCGGCTTATCTCTAGAGGGCGCTACCAAGGCGAACGGGAACAAATTTCGTGTGCGGCACAGCGGTGTTAGAAGGAAGTAAGGAGGAAGAGAGGGATCGATGTCTTTACTTCCGGTGCGGTTATTTAGAGCCGAGGGGTGTTGGGGATCAGAACGAGGCTATGCTTTTTATAGGGTTTTGGGGTATCTTGGATCTCGCCTCAAGTATGCCAAGAGTGGCGTTTCGCTGGAAAGTATTTGTTGGCAATTAGAAGGTGATTAGTTATAATTAGGTTTGTTCAATTCGGGAGAAAAGCGTAACAGTGCTATGAGTTTTGAACGGTTTTGGCATTTAAGCTCTGATAGCTGAATAATTTTAAAATGTTGATTGAAATATTATTCTGATTGTGTGAAATGCAGGATTTTAATAATAATATTTTTGAATTTTGGTCATGAAATAGTCAATCTGAACTACAGTCTCTGAGTTGGTTGAAGTGAAAATAGTCATTATAACTTTCGTGGGTGGGAAATGCTTCTCTATTCAAATTATATGAAGAGTTCAGAAACCTGAAATAGTTGGAAATCGAAAAATATCGCATAACTTGGCTTATGCCTCAGTTATGCATAGGAATTCCTTTGAATATTCATTTGTAATTTTCATAAATAATATATAATTGAACTTTAATTATCACTTCCTGTAGATTCTGGTTGGAATTGCAAACCGTTTGGGCTCGATTATAGAGACATTTAACTATGCCTTTTTTCACACTGGCATGATGGTTTGAGTAATACAGGAAAAAATAAACCCCATAAAATCTGTTCTCAAGGAAAATGCATATCCAGATCAGTTTGTGGAAAAAACAATCACTGACATTGAAAACAAAAACCCATCAAACAACCAATTAACACAACCAACAGGAGTACTCCCACCACCTACACATTTCACAATCCAACATAATACTTTATGTCCCCGGATTATCTGAAAAGATCCAACGAATTGGACATAGGTATGATGTGAGAACATCATTTAGAACAACAAACACACTGAGATCTATACTAACACAAACAAAACCAAAAAACGCAGAAGAAAGTCCCAAAAATTGTGTTCACAACATACCTTGTTCTTGTGGTGATAGTTATATAGGTGAAACGTCAAGACCATTGGAAGTGCGCCAAAGTGAACATCAGAGTTACATCAGAAATCGACAAATAACTGGATCAAAAATTGCAGAACATATCCTCACATCCAATGGCGATCATACGATTGAATGGAATAGGACAAAAATATTGATGAAAGAACCACATCAAGAGAGGAGAGAATTGAAAGAAACGGCCTGTATTCTTCTTTCCAATAACAACTGCTTTTCAACAAATTCTGTTGAAATGGATCACACATGGTTACCTCTACTCAGAGAGGAAGTGAGATATGGTAGGATGCTAATAAACTGATCCGAACAACACCTGATATATCAAATGAGCAATACGTCAATCTCAAACTTTTTTGGCAGATCTCAATTGACATCCGTCAGTTGAAAAAGCAAAAAAGACTCTGCGAGCAAAAATCCGAATTATAAAACAAGTAAAGGAGATTTAGAAGATTTTGAGAACGGGGGCAGATATAGTCCCCGAAACGTCAAGCAAAAACTATATAGAGAAGTATATTTTGAATTTTTTAAAAATTATTTTGATAGGCAAATTCAGAAAACGGCAAGTTATTGACAAATTGAATCATTTTTCCATAGGAAATATAATTTGGTGAACGCAATAACTTATCGGGGTGAACTAATCAGTTTGCCCTTTCTACACTTGTATAGATTTTCCTGATTATATTTTCATTTTCAGACTATGGAAGGTTACCCAAAAAACATGTCAAGAAACGTTGTTCCTCCACAAAAAACCACATTCATTCAATATTTAATTATCACCTTATTGAATTATAGTTTTGTAACGAATTCATTTCGGTCGCAATATCATCTAAGGAAAAGTTTGTTGTAGAACTCGCGTGATATTGAGAGACTTTTCTACGGACAAACACCCCACTCGTTACAGAAAATGAGGCTTTTTCTCACCGTTCACAAATACCATTCATGTATGAACCATACTGAGAAAAATCTCTGAGATTATATTATTCTACAATCATTGTGGGACAAAACATGCATAGAAAAACGTGTAACATTCTAAAAAATCCAAAGTGTTATATTCTAAATGAATCAAATTATTTCCTGGCGAAAAATGTCTGAAACGAGTTAATTTGATATGGTTCAAATTTTCCTGCACTACGCTATGAGATTTATTCATTTAAACCGCGACCTGAATCGAATGCACTAGCTTGATCGATCATTTCTATAATCAAATTATCAGCTTTTGAAAGAATGAAACAAAAACCTCCTGTACGACAGCATAATGCGATACCAAGGAACAACAAGATTATCACCTCGAAATAGTCTACATAAATAGATATATTATTATCGCGTAACGAACAAGGATAGTTTTCTGCATTTGTGCGATGAAGGTTTGATACATTATATTTGTTCCTTTATTACAAGCTTTTATTTAACTTGCTTCGTTCGTATGTCATTCTGTAATTCTGTAATTCTGTAATTCTGTCATTCTGCCATTCTGTCATTCTTTCCGGTTCAAAATTTGTAATCCATTTTTGGAGCATTTGCCGTCATCCGATTGAGCAGAAATTTGGCAGGTATTCATAATTCCGGTGACAATGCATCATGAAATTTTTGTTAGTGAAAAAAACAAAATGACGGCTTCAAGATGGCGGACGAGTTTTGTGATTATGGTACGATTCGAATCAAAATTGGTATGTGGGGGTTTTCGGAGACGGAGATTGTGAATTTTTTGTCAAAATTCGAAAATTCTAAATGGCGGACAAGTTTTGTGATTGTGGTCCGATTCAATTCAAAATTGGTATGTAGGGGTTTTCGGGGTCGGAGATTATGAATTTTTTGTCAAAATTTATAAATTCAAGATGGCGGCTCCAAAATGGCGAAAGATTTTTGTGATTATGGACCGATTCTATTCAAAATTTGGGGTTTTTGTGAAATTAAATTTTTAAAATGGCGCTTTGAGATGGCGTTGGGTTTATGGTCCTATTCGAGTCGAAATTGGTGTGGTGGTTTTCAAGGTCGAAAATTATGAATTTTTCTTGTCGCTTTTGTATTCGAACTGACAATCTTTTGAATCTATAACTGACGTCACACATCCAAAGCAATTATTTTTAGTGCGTTTCAATAAAGATTGTCTTTAAAAAATTTGTTATTAATTATTTTATTGCTATTGTGGGTAATGTGGTCAAACAATATTATGCCAAATATCCAGAATGTTACTGACTACAATAAAACTCTACTTTCACACGTTCCCAATATTTTCCAAGATCTAGAAACACTCACTCAATGATCATACAAAATGGAGCTCCTCCAGTGATCCTGAGAAGCTGAAATTTGTTATAGAAGGAAAGAATCTGAAATGTTGTTGCTCCCAACCCCCAAACTGGAGCCGGACAATTTATAAGCCTAATCACTGGCGATTGCTTTGCTGCAGTGGAGAAGTTTATTGATATTGAATGTATTACCCAAACAGAAGATCACATTTCCTACTACCGACCACAGAGAAAAAGTCTTCAATATTTTATCGCTTGCAGTTTAAAAATATTCGTTTGCAAGCAACATAAAGTTCTAGCTGGTACCCGCGTAGTATTTGTTTTTTTTTTCATGTGTATATTTTTGTGTTATGCTTGTGACTTTGCCCGCTTCCGTTATTTCGTTAGCCCGTTTCTCGTTATCCCGTTAACCCGTTTCTTGTTATCCCGTTATCCCATCATATCGTTATGCGAATTATAGCAAATATCTTTGTATACAGCTCATCAAGCCAGTCATGAGACGTGTGGATTTCGCGGAGTGCGCGCAAGACAGAGCGAGAACGCCGATTTTTCAATTGAAATTTTGACGATAAGTCCTTAATAAGCCAGAAAAAAAAAAATAAGTTTTTCAGATACCTGCCAAAACTTCGCTGAGTCGCAGTTCCAAAAATAATTTTTCGAATTTTTAGCAACTGTAATTTGTTATAAAATGTCATTATACACTCGACATTCACAGGTGCGCCAGAGTTTAGATTACACCCTGTAGGTATATTAAAATTAAAAAACAACAATAAAAATTAAAAAAATTTGGATCGAAAAAGTCTCTACCCCATCACTTGTGTTTCTGATTTTGAATAATATTAGAATATAACAAACGTTTTAGAAAATATATCAAAATTGGAGCTTTTTTGTTGAGTTTTGAGGTTTTTTACTGTTTGCAGCAAGAAATTTCTCCAACTGTTTCAACATGTCTTTCGAAGTAAAAAGAAAGAAGGGAGACAATCTCTATAGGGTTATTTTTTCATATCCCATAACTCACAATATACCAACCATCATCATATTATTTTTATATCGTGTCGAATGATGAAGAAAAATCGGGAAGAAAAGATTAAAGAAAAATTTGGTCGAACGTGATTGTGATTCAAGATTTCAAATATACTTTCCTTATGTAGAGTCTTCAGTCTCTTGCAACATATGATTCCGAATTCGAGTGTTGTTCAACAAACCTTTTTTTTATAATCTTGATAACATGTTCTTCTGTTGACTATTTAATGTTCCATCATAGATAGGCAAAAATCCGGATTCCGTACATTGGAAAGAAACAAAATTGATTCATTACATTCTAAAATGTTGCTGATTTTTTGTAAGTTAAATTTGACCCATTTCTAGTTGCCCGATCAACGTGAAATTTGGCAGGTGTCCATAGTTCCCATGACGATTCCTTATGGAATTTTTGTTAGAGAAAATACAAAATGGCGGCTCCAAGATGGCCGACGATCTCTGTGATTATTTTCCGATTCTATTCAAAAGTGGTGTGTGAGGGTTTTCAGGATCGGAGATTATGAATTTTCATTCAAAATTCACAAATTCAAGGATGGCGGCTTCAAAGATGGCGGACGAGTTCTGTGATTATGGTCCGATTCTATTCAAAATTGGTATGTGGGGGTTTTCGAGGTTGAAGATTATTATTTTTTCAAAATTCATAAAATCAAAATGGCGACTTCAAGATGGCAGACGATCTCTGTGATTATGGTCCGATTCTATTCAAAATTGGTATGTGGTGGTTTCGGGGTCGGAAATTATGAATTTATTCTGAAAATTCATAAATTCAAGATGGCGACTCCTAGATGGTGGACAAGTTTTGTGATAATGGACCGTTTCTATTCAAAGTTTTTAGGATCGAAGATTATTGTTTTTTTGTCAGAAATCATAAATTGCAGACAATTTTCTGTTCAAATGCACTAAAAAGTGAAGAATTATTGCGATATGCGACGAAGGTTATTCCGTGAGTTATAGATTCGAAAGCTTGTCGCTTTTGTATTCGAATATATAATAACTCACGGAATAACCTACGTTGTACATCCAAATCAATTATTTTTTACTTTTCAGAGCATTTGAATAAAAGCTTGTCTATAAATAAGTTTTTTTTATTAATTATTATGTTCCTTGTAGACCATAACTTCCCCATCTTGAGTGCAGTGCCTAGCATTCATATACCTGAAAAGGGAGGTAGAAGTTGTATTTTCCCTATGATGCTCTAGATCAGTGGAGAAATCTTTGGAGTCGACACATTATTATAGTCTTTTGGAAAAACATGTTTGTCTTAATGCAAATAAAAATATGACAAAGCATTGCTGCGAATTTGTGACTTAAAGATTTTTTAAACATTCAGTATATATTTTCTTTCTTGTTCTGCATATAAAGAAATACAATATCCCTTCAAACATTTCAAGTGCTTTACGTTTTCAGGCTGCAGTGTTTAGTTGAAGTTTAAAGTTGTCATTTTCTGTACCGTTATATTCAACGCCCATTACCGTGATTACACATTTCACTTCTACTTCTGAAAAAGTTTTAAAAAAATTTGAGACGTCGTACAATATATATATATATATATATATATATATATATATATATTACTTCGTTGAAGTGATTCTCTTTATCGCAAAAATGTATAATTCTTCACTACATTAACGGCCTCGTCTGTTTCTCACACGTCTATAACATTCAAAAAATTCCCATTTACCCAAGCGCAAAAGGTAATAACTCTTGATATCAGCCAAACCTGGGTGGCCATCTATCGCCATACCGTACTACTAAGGACACCAATTCCACATTAAAGAGATGTGGAATCTTCTTGGGCTACTGTACAGATAAGATTCCAGAAAGCCAAGTGAACAGTCCTACCTTTTTTCTGAGTAATCCTCAACTGTTTAACTTGGCCTACTGTCGCTTTTAACCGCGTATATGCCTGACGAGTCCGAGTATAGTGATAATAGAGTACTTAAAGAGTGTTGAAAAGTTAAATAATTTCAGGCGGCGACTTTAAAGTTAAGGAGAAATGGTGCATAAAAGGCAGGTATTTAATATTTATTATTGGAAGTTCTCGGAAGAGTGCGGGAATAAAAATTTTTGGTACCTCAGATGCCGAGATTACGGGTTAATTACGATTTTAGTTTTAGGATGGAAGGAAGTCGAGGTTAACAAACGGTGGGATTTTATTGATATTCCAAGGTTAACGGAAGAATGAATGTGATGCAAAATATATAACTTTTATATAGAATTTGGAATAGAGTTATTCAATTTATTTTTGTTTATTCTGCGATAAAAACATTAAGATTAGTGGTTCGTATTTCTTTAGGTCGACTGCTCATTCCGCGGTACGAGGTAAGTATTTGATAAGTAACTTGAAAGTAGCAAATAGCAATTGTGTTATTCCCAATAAATTTATCTTACGTATCACCAATTTTGTCATAAGTTGCAAATTATCTTTCCCATCTCCTCAAGTGGAAATTTGCTCATCATCATTAGTTCTAGTTAGGCATCCTTTGAACCAGGCAGATAAGCCCCATAACCATTATATTCCTTCAATATAGGTATAGGTATCAAACATAATTCCATACACTCTGGTATCAGTTTCCCGTTCTATAACTAATTGTATAAATGTTAAGTCTAATGAAGTTATTTTGTAAAAACTTGCCCGCTTTTTTTGTCGATAACAATTTCCTGTTCACCATGCACTCCTTCAATACCTACTGATTATAGGCAAATAGTATTAATAGCTCAAAAAATGTGTACCTACGAGCACTACATCATTAACTGTAGGTATTCATTAATGTTTGTGTCCATTGATTTTTTTTAAGTGAGCTTTGCCCAATCAATAACAATGAGATATAATTTTTCTTATCTATAAAAGTAACGAAATAGTAGTTATGTAACAAGTACGCAAAATGAGGGTATCGCGGACGAATCGTAATTTTAGGGACGAGGCGCCACCCGAGTCCGCGAAAGGCATTTGCGTGTTGCATACAATATTTTTTTGCATAAACTTTCCAAAGAATTCTGCAGTATTAGCGTCCTTCTCTTAGAATTGGGTTTTCAGGTAGTGGATGAGGATTTTCAGTGAAATAATCGATCTATCGGAAAACAATTTCGTCTTACCCATTGAAAAGGTAGGTCATTATTGTGGTTTATGTCACTTCTCGTATCTTGTTATATTTTATTTTATATGTTGTGAACATTTGGTGATTGTTGTTTGTTATTATTCACCATATTTTTTGTTCCCTTGTGTGTCAACTTTCAACAATCATGTTTGTATTAACATGAGATATTAAACATTTCATGTATTTTCAACCTTGATGAATACACGTCGAAACGTCGGCATTTTGATATTCAGACTACTTATTGTGCTATCAATACGTTAATATATTTGTAGGCAGCATCGGCAGAAGGCCGTGTGAAATATCGAATCAGATTTTTTATTACCGACGTTTCAAATGTCAAATATGTCAACTAGTCAATAACATTTGCGTTTGTTGATATTTTCCCTAATAGGTATTGGGAAGGTTGTACGAAAATATATGGGAGGTATCTCTGACCGATTTTGTGGATATAGATAGTTGAACATAATAAACTTATAAGTAAATATGACAACCATTCTGAAAGGTACTCCAAATTTGAAAGAAAATTGCAAATGTATTCAGTAAACAGCAAAATCCTGTTTTTCCCTAGTTTGACATTCGAATCGAGAATTTTAGATGTCCGCCAATTCGTGGTAATCCTGAATAGTGACATTTGGAATGAATGAAATATAAATTGTTATCATCCAATAAATGTATGTAGGTTTAGGTGTGAAAATCGAAACTTAAGTGGATTATATCATATGAATGTAATGTCACTTTTTACAAGCTTGAAAATCTAACCCTGAGAAGACAATTCTTTGACATCTGTTTTGTATATAAAATTCTTAATGACATGATAGACTCCCCATACTGTACAAGTTTTTTCCTCTTGAATTGTACTAGATACTTTGTGCGACATCGGCTATTTTTCGTGCCTGGTAGGATAACTACCAATTTTATGTCAAATTCACCACTATATAGATGTATGAAATTCTGTAATTGTTTAACTAATGAAGACCTTGATATTTTCTCGACCAGGTTGATAAGTTTCAAGAGAAAATTGAAGTCTGTGCTGTATAGCTGTTAAGTAGTTGCTGCCGCAATATTGCTCTGAATAATTTATATCTGATTTATCTTGATAATTTGAAGATATGTAAAACTTTTTTCTATTTCGTTATTAACACCATTGCTACTGTTACCTACTCTCCTAAATGTTGTCATTTTTCATTGTGTCAATCTGTTTCCACAGTCTAGAATATTATTTCTTTTCCTTTATGTAACTTAGTATAGTCTTGTTTTAGTTAAATTTACCTATTGTATGTAATTTGTGTGATTCTGTCATTGGATCTATCTATCTATCTATCTATCTATCTGTTGAATCACCTACCTTTCGAAAATAAAATATCTTGTTTGAATTTAATATCATTTTGTTTGTTCGAAGAAAAAAAGTGTAAAATGTTTGTACCTACCGCAACAATAACCATTGACAATCTTATTCCGAAAAAATCAAAATTCCTAGCTATTCTACCGCAAAATGTTATCCGTTCATAGTTTTTATAGTACCTACATATATTTACACCCGTTAATGTTCAGTTATGTTTTAGGAATGATTGAAATTCAGTTCGTAAAGTGTTGCCTTGACGACACTTTACGGACAAGTCCGTAAAAGTAGCATTTTACGGATTTTTTTTAATTCCCAAAGTTGCCATTTTAGGGAGCGTATACAAAAATAGTAATTTAAATAACAAGTTCCGAAAGTGATATTTTACGGGATGAGCAGGAACTTTCCTGCGAGTCCCGTAAAATCACTTTTGGATCGTGTTACGTAAAATATTTTTTCTGTAGCCGTTTTGTATGTTAAAAAGGATATCGATGGATAATAACGTATGAACTTTATATAGAGAATTACATATAACAATCACTCTTATGATTACATTACTAATGAATATTAATTACACACTTATGACAATTACTTATATTAATAGCATTAGGGGTATTAACAGAAGTGGCAGTGTTGAAATTAGAATTAGACGCATCAGTAATTGTACTAGTTTTCGAGATATTAATTTGGTTACGGCCCTTTCCTGTGAACCTATGTGAATTTTGTTTCTAAAATAATTTTCTATGTATCCCTCTGCTACATTGGTTGAGTTCCATCATCCGTGTCTCTTCAAGTTGGTTATTCTACCACCACTTTCAGCGAGTTAAGTGGCTAATATGGAAAGCAGCAGCGATAGTGACTTAGAAAATGTGCCTTGGAAAATTTCCAATATAGCAGCTGCTGCTACAGCACAATTATTGCCTGAAAAATCAAAATCCAGGTACGAAACCGTTTATGATTTGTTCACGAAATGGATGGATATGAAGCAATGCAAAACTATTACAGAGGATGTAATTTTGGCTTATTTGGCGCAAAAATCTGAAACTGTCAAATCCTCTACTCTGTGGAGCATGTACTCTATGTTGAAAAGTACCATTTTAGTGGAGAAAAATGTAAACATAGCCACCTTCCCAAAGGTTATCGCATTTCTTAAAAGGAAGAATATTGGTTACAAAGCCAAGAAATCAGGAGTCTTCAGCAGTGAGCAGATCAACAAATTCATTAGGGAAGCGGATAATGAAACATATCTAATGCTGTAGGTAATTTTAACAAAATATTACGATTGTAGGATATAAAAGTATCAACTTAATTTTCAGGTAGCAACAATTATTGGGTTAGCCGATGCGTGTAGACGAGAAGAACTAACAAAAATGTCAATTGATCTAATAAACGACAAGGAAGACACGTTGCTTTTGAAAATAGCGGATTCCAAAACACATATTCAGAGAACTTTTGTTGTAATTGGGCAAGAAAACCTGCTGTTGTATAGGCAATATTTATCTTTACGGCCAACCCATACTCCACATAACAGATTATTCGTGAATTACAAAAAAGGAAAATGTTCGATTCAGCCTGTTGGTATCCACAGTTTTGGGAGTCTCGGAATAAAAATCGCAGAATTTTTACATTTACCCAATCCCAAAAAGTACACAGGCCATAGCATTCGTCGTACTGGCGACATTATTTGCTGATAATGGTGGAAACATCACAAATTTGAAGAGACACGGTCGCTGGAAGTCTACCAATGTGGCTGAAGGATATATAGTTAATTCACTTACAAACAAAATTAAAATTGCCAAGACCATTCAAAAATCATCAGATGAAAACAACAATGTGAAACGGAAACTTTGCCTTCTTGTTCTGGCTTCAACAAAAGGAATTTAAATATACCAAGCATTTCAAACAAATTGAATCCCTTCAATATTAGCAATTGCTCGAATTTTAATATAAATATTAATATAAATAAGAATTATAATGTTTCTGTTAATATGTAGTATTTTCTGTTCTGTTCTGTTTAATTCAAATAAGAATTAAAATGGATAATAAAGAAGTAAAGAAATATGTCGTCTCATTGATTTGTTATTCTTCACGGTTGCCGAAAAAATATTGTACGCAACACGCCCGAAAATATTTTTTTTGGACTCACAGACTTCCAGGACTCGCCTACGGCTCGTCCTAGAATTTTGTCTATTCGTCCAAAAAAACCTATTTTCCGGACTTGTTAGGTAAATAACTATTCTGTACAAAGAACTATTATTTTTTCCAATGACGAGAAAGGTTCTATCCATATTTGTTTTAGTATTAGGAATTTTAATCACTAACATGATTGTCTTATCTTCTTTATCATCCAAATTCATTTTACAAAGCTCTTCATGACGACAAGCGCCTGCCAAACCAATTATTAATGCAACCTAGAATAAAAATCAAATAATCATAAGGAAGAAGAGGAATGAGATTTAATTATATTACCTTTGTCATTAGGTAGATATTATCTCCAGCTTTTGATAAGAAGTGATCTATTTCTTCTTTATTGCTAATATACTTTTGTTTTTTTTGGTGTATAGCCAATGGATTTTTTTTGTATATATGATATTTTTAAGATATAGATGGTATCTTATTATTATTTTTTTTTTTAATTGTGGACTTGAGCATTGAGTAATTGCTTCAGAGGCTTGATGGCTTTAAGATTGTAGATTTTTCCATTGAATATGCTAGTATCACTTGTTCATTTATAGTACGCACATTTTTATCATTGCTCCATTTTTGAAATAAATTGTAGACCAATTCATACCTCTCTTGACTTTACTGGCAATAATTCATAAGTATCCGCTTTAGCAGATTCACTAATCTCATGTGGAATCATTTCAGCCTCACTTTCACTACTGATTTCCATTTTTTTAATTTGAAAAGCAAAAAAACACACACCAATGTTACATGACAAGCGCTGTCATAATAAAATACAAAGTTCATGTTATTGTCAAAGCCGCCTACATAGATACCCAAAATCTTTCCGAAAGTAACAAGAATCGTTCCGAAAGTAACAAGATTCGTTCCGAAAGTAAGAAGAATCGTCCCGAAAGTAAAGAAATCGTCCCGAAAATAGCTGCTTTCGGTACCATTTGTGTAAAGTGGTACTTTCGATTTAATAAATCATACCGAAAATTTTATTTTCGAGACGGTGCATAAAAAAATAATGTTTGGATTCCAAATGAATATGAACATTTAAACAGCGAAATCAAAAATCATGAGGGATTATGGGTTGCAGAAAAAATAATTTTTGGATTCCAAATGAATATGAACATTCAAACAGCGAAATTGAAAATCATGAGGGATTATGGGTTCATATTGGGAAATGTGTGCCACTAGAAATGAATTGAATAAATTATCGGACTAATATAGAACCACTGTTCTATTTAGCTTCATTATTCTACAGTTATTCCAGTTCGAACTCCTAACAGTCTCCTACATATGTATATCTTTCAGTTGGTTATTCATAGATTGTCCCTTAATTAGAATGTTAGATAAAAAGTAAAACCAGTAGCCATTTCGAATGAGATTTAACAAACTGCCCGATCCCGAATGGAATGAATAAATCTTTTATCTTTATTGATTCTCCGAAAGTCCTCCAATAAAAAATGGTTGGTTAGTCTGGTTTTTTACGAAGTTGTTGATGCTTCAAAATTGTTTTATTTCGGATTCGAATAACTTATATAATTTGTGGTTCATTTCTTGGCAAACATATCTAGCCAATATTATATATATATATATATATTTAATATATTATATATATATATATATATATATATATAAATATATTTCACATTTTTTGTTATAATCAAATATCTCATAGATCACAAGTAATTCATAATTTCATGTGTTATTCGATCAGAAGAGTTTATATTTAAGATGAGAAAGTTTTTCCACAAATCTTCATCCGTGGAAAATATGTAGTTTGACGTACACATACCCATTATAGTAAAAATGTAAAAACCCACCCCCAACATGATCAAAATGTCAAAAAAATCAGACGATTCTGGCCATTATTCACGTCGTAAATGCAAACCAACCACAAACCACGACAGGAAAAACAAGAATAGGACATGGCAGCATGAACAAAAACAAATTATAATTAAATCTCAGGGTCTCGCGACACAGACTCTTGAGTTCCCAGGTATTAATGACTAAACTGTGAAGAACTGGTTGGAAAAAGAAAAGAGATTAATCGACGGATGGGATGAAGAGAGTGAGAAGGGGCGTGTCTAGATGGCGCCACCGTCTGGCCGATACATTCTCATAATTCGATAGTGGTAAGGTTGCC
The DNA here is from genome assembly GCA_018342105.1 of Gonioctena quinquepunctata. Lineage (NCBI taxonomy): Eukaryota > Metazoa > Arthropoda > Insecta > Coleoptera > Chrysomelidae > Gonioctena > Gonioctena quinquepunctata. Next base: position 275,342 of record JAFIRS010000570.1, read on the forward strand.
AACCACGTTTTTTCCATCGTAGTAGGTATTTCATGAGTTTTCGATAAAAAGTATTCAATTCATTTTTGTTTGAGAAGGAATGAATCAATTAATATTCAAGAGATTATCTGACACAAACAAATTTATAAAAACTTTCCTGCGATTCCGCGCAGAAAAAAACAGCAAACATTATGTAGGTAGGTGTGATCATTTCGACCTGCAAAGAATTAATATAAGCGCCAATTTTGGCAAAACTGAATTGATTCATATTTCCATCAGATTCACTAATAGAAAAATCGAGACTTGAGATATCATAATACTCTATAGAAGGGTTCGAAATATAAAAAATATTGCTCTATCGCTATGTGAATTTAATTTAATTGTAAGGAATTAAATAATTGAAGGTTGAAAGAAGACTGAAGTTTACTGCATATTTTTTAATCAATCTACTGAGCGTTTTCGTGAAAGCTTTGCAGTTGAGAATATGAATGAAGCTTTCAGACTGATTTTAACGCAGAGGAAGAAAGGAATATTTCAACATAGTAAAATCACTGAATTTGTAGAAAACAAATCTCTCTAAAAACCATGCATGTTGAAAATTTTCTCTATACCGGGTGATTCTCCAAGATGGCTCACCCCTACAACGTTTTTATTATTGAAGATAGAAAAAAAATATTTGGTAGTTGTGTATTATAGATCAATTTACATTTTTTGACATATTTAATTGATTTGCCGTACTTCCGGTTTGACCGGAAATGACCCCAACTTTCGATTTTTAAATGGGACATCCTATATATTTTTACTTATTTCGATCGAGAATGACATTCTAAATTCAACAACACCTCACTTGCCAATATTTGACAATTAAAGTCATTTTTATTTCAATTTTTATTTTTTGATCTAGAATGCCATGGATCGTGTAAATCGCTTCATTCTTGATCAATTAACATGGGAAAAATACGACTTTGAGGCTTATGACAGTCGTTTTGAGAATTATTTAAAAGTCGCAAATCAGTCCATTAAGGTTCTAAATTTTCAAAATGACCTCCTTGATTTCGGCAAAGTTCAACTTTTTCCATTGTTGCGCGCACCACATTGATTAGCTGTTCCGCAGTGATGTTCTGGAATGCCACCCTTACTTTCTACTCCAGTTCTTCACGAGTAGCTGATGCTGTGTTAAACACCCGATTTTTAATTGTTCCCCAGAGAAAAAAATCTAGCGGAGTAAGATCTGGTGATCTAGAATACGAAAAAGAAATAATACACTACGAAAAAATATGACAACTTAAGAATGTACCTCGCAGGCCACTGAATAGGTCCATAAGTGCCAATCCACTTTTCTGGGAAGGTGTCATTCAGATGTTCTCTTACGACTTGAGAATTGTGAGGTGTCACTCCATCTTGTTGAAAATAGATATCAACTTGGTTAGCCAGTGGCAAATCTTCAATGAAATCATTAATTTGATTCCTAAGGAACTGTAGACATCTTTCCGCAGTAAGTGGTCCGTCAAAAATTATTGGCCCGAAAAGTTTTCCTCTGATAATACCCATCCAGCAATTGAAACCAAATCGTTTCTTGCATCAGATGTAAATTTGTTTGAGACCAGTACCTTTTATTATTCCGATTGAACTTACCCAAGTTGGTGAATCGAGTTTTATCTGAATAAATAATTTCAAATGAAAAACGTACATCTTCTCTGTATTTAGTCAAAAATCAGTTGCAATAAGTTAATCTTCGGTTGTGGTCGTTATCCTAAAGAAATAACTTATATCACACTTAGAAACAATTTGGCGAATTGACGCCGTACAATTCACTTAACGTCTACTTCTTTTTCTTCACTGACGATGAAGTTATTGGCATTGTCTTCTGGTTCATTTCGCATTTTCCTTTCCAGTTTTGGAAAATAATGCCGAGTGGGATGGCGACGTTTAGGGAATCTCTGAGCATAAAATCGAGCTGCATCAAAATTGCTTCTTCGTAAATTAGCAGCATGTCAATTTTCTCGTTTCTAGTATAATTTTCCATATCAAAACTACGCAACAAATACATTTTTAAAAGCGACAGCATATTTATTAGCCTATTTGTTTAGGTAGCCCTGGCAACAGCTTCAATTGTTTGTCACGGATAACTAGAATAACAGGACTTAGTGCATAAGTATACCGAATACGTATTATTTGTTATTAGGTATGATCGCTTCTTGCAATTATTCAGAAAAATTGTGAAAATAAAGTGAAAGTGTGTGGTATCAAATTATTCGTAAGAAAATGATCTTTCACAAAAAGTCGACGAGCCACCCCCTTTCCATTTGAAAAAATCAGTTGGTAACTTTTATTGGCTTGAACCGACCAAATAAAATTCATCCCAAAACACCGGGGTATTCGATTGATGGAATTATTATATTGCGGTGACAAAATGGATTTCTCAATGCAATGCTAACTAACATTTCTTTGATTTTAATATATGTTCATCTATTTGAACAATCTCCAACTCACATTGAATAAAAATTTGTTTCAACACAAATATAATATTTATTTGAATCAAACAACAAATACATTATTTCAAATAGGAGGATATTATATTGGTTGAATTATATGCGCTAGATGGCAAAGCGTCCGCACAACTGACCCTGGTTTAGATAATGTTACCGAATAGCAAAGCTAATTCATCATTGTTGCGACGTCTGGGCTTAAATGTCTGGTGTAGGCTCTCATGCTCGGTTGTCATATTTGTTAATTCAGTGGATTAACAAAAAATAAAATGATTCCTCATTTGAATACATATTTTCAGTGAAGAAATCAGCTTATTTTGTTGAATTGACATTTTATTGACTTCATCAATTCGACATACTTGTTTGGATGAATATTTTTGATAAAACAATCAGCAAATTTTGTAGATCTTATTATTCGATTCAATAAAATAAATACATGGTTGAAACAACATTTTTGTCAAAACGAGTTATGAATAGAGTTCATGCAATTTAGTTTCAGTTGATTGAAACTTCAAATTTGATCTAAAACCAAGAAATAATTCTACTCATTTCCAGATTATATTTCGTCGTGCATATACGACACTTATTTGTTTGATTCAAATACATTTTATTTGATTCAACAATTTTTTTTCCTGTATGTTCTTTTTATGTATGATAGTATAAACAACTCCAATACTCCTCACCACGGACTGATACAAATTAGGACTCATTTAACAATTATGGCTTTTCAATTCAAAGGGAATTATCGAAAATTCTAGAAGAAAGAATATTCTGAGGAATGAAATCTTGGAGAGCAAATTTGTTCATCTTATTCTCAAAAAACAACGGCGCGGTGGCCGATTCTGAAGTATGTGACACATTTCCATTGGAAAACTCAGACAGCATTTCTGGTTTTGTGTAAATTTTGAACTCTACATTGAAAAGTTGCAGAAGGTACAAAATCTCCCTAAACGCTACCTGATATTTTTATGTAATCTAACTCAAATAAAAATAATAGTTATTTTTATGGTACAAGTGTCTTATCAACCAGATAAAACACGAAAAAAAATATTTCTTTTTGTATATATATATATATATATATATATATATATATATATATATATATATATATATATATATATATATATATACTGAAGGTATTTTTGTTTTGGGTTCTGGAGATCATGATCGGTTGAGTTATACCAAAATCTCTGCCGTAGGCAGTTAGTTTCTTAGGAGATTTAGGAGATTTTTGTTTGAGATTTCCACATATGAGAGAGTTTTTTCGAATTTTCGATAAGAATATTATTTTTAATTCTTAAATAAAAATGGCGGCTCTAAGATGGCCGACGATCTCTGTGATTATTCAAAATTGGTATTCACAAATTCAAGATGGCGAACGAGTTTTGTAATTATGGTCCGATTTGATTCAAAATTGCGATGTCGAAGATTATGAATTTTTTGTCAAAATTCATAAAATCAAAATGGCGGCTCCAAGATGGCGGATGATCTCTGTGATTATGATCCGTTTCTATTCAAAATTGGTATGTGAAGGTTTTCGGAGTAGGAGATTCGGAATTTATTGTCAAAATTTATAAATCCAAGATGGCGGCTCCAAGATGGTAGACAAGTTTTGTGATAATAGACCGTGTCTATTCAAAATTATTAAATCGAGGTTTTTGGGGTGGAAGATTATGAATTTAGTCGAAGATTATTGATTTTTAGTCAAAATTCATAAATTGAAGATGGCAGCTCCAGGATGGCGGACGAGTTAATCTTTAGATGGTCTTCTCATTGAAGAACTAGATAGCTCAGAACAATTTTAGTCTTAACCTAAATTATTACCGAGTTATTGAAGGTCCTGTAAATGAAATATCACGATAAGTAAATTTGGACTTTTTGAGGTCGTTCTGCCCTTCTACTTTCAGGCTGTTAAAATCCGTACTATCGCCAAATCTTTGTATATGTGAGTGAGATCCGCCTGTAACTGTAACTCGGCTTCATCATGAAATTATTCTCACTAATATACCGAAATCTTCAAGAGACAAATAATGATAACCAGCAGAATATCATGAAAATGTCTATTATTATTATTATACAAATGAACCAAGGAAGCAATATCTGGTCACTTAATGGTATGAGACTAGGGGTTTAGGGTAGTGTTTCACAATAGTGGATCAAGCGTTTAGTTGAAGTTAACCATAGGTCAATTCTACTATAACGCAATTCGATGGTTTAGAATTAATCAGAAGAGAATAACCATACTTTTCCTTCATTGGGTATTGGGTATTTCACCTACTTGCAGATATATAAATATGCTGTCAAAATAATTATTGGAAAAGACTACGCCTTGAGGGCCAATTTTTTTAAGAAGTCCATAAAAATCACTTCATTGTTAGGGTGAATGTAACGCATACCAATTTCTTATTTATAGTTTTATCAGATATGAAGTTTCCATGAATTTTTTTGCGAAAAAAATATCCACAGAGAATATGAATGTTAATAGATTGTTAAAATTTTCATCTACTTGCGGGTCAGTTTTGAAATATCAAATTTTTTTGTAAGTATAACTATTATTTTTCTAAGTATAACTATAATAGTAACATAACATAGCCTCACTATCTTCATAATCGAAATCAATATAAATGCTAAGAAAAGTGAAAAATAATCTGGTTGGATTGATCTCCCATTTAATTTCAGATATTACCTACACGACAAATATGTTTTGTTGACAACGTTAACGTCCCAAAACTTGAAATTTCGTTGCAAACCTATTGGAGATTAACACTATCTGATGATTACTTGACCAACTTAACTTTTGTTCTTTTAAATCGTCCTTTATTTCAACCACTGGTTAGTAAAATCACAAAAAAGGATCACCATACTCCGTGGAACCAGACCTACTATAAGCTTTTAAAATGTGATTACAATTATCAAACGGCTTTGGAGGAGTCAACAACTAATTTTGCTCACTAGATGATTCATTCCATTGATCGGTTAATTTCCCAGAAAAATTATTATCGGAAATGTTAGTCAAAGTTGTTGATGCATGAAAAGTTAGAGAAAGACGATAGTATATCAACGATTAATTATGGCACTGGGGTCAAAACCGACAAAGAATAATTTTTTCGTGAATCGCGATAACTGTTTTAATAACAACGTTATATAGCACTTTTAATGGCCACAACTATGTTGTGTTATTTACTTTTCACTGACATTTATTAATTGATGTGGTAACTTATAGTGAGGTTATGAAGCTTGAACTGAAGTTTTTTTATGGAACACTGGCCTAACAAAAAACGAATAATCTAAATCGACTGAATTTTTCAGTCCCAATAATTTTTTCATGGTAATTTGAACCGAAATTATATTAAAAAATACGAAATATTGCATTTATTTCAGCAGAAGCTACATTTACTTTTTTCATAGTATCATCAACATTTTTGCGGCATACCTATTTTGTTTTTTTCGACAGCAGCCATGTTTCATCGAATTCAACATTAGCATTTCCATTTCTTAATTCAATGGCAATCATGTTTTCATTTTCTTCAATGTCATTCTAAGTTTTTGTATTCTTTCAACGCATTCTAAAATAATTACCCCAGCTCTCTAAATTGCTTGCTACCCAATCACGTTTTGCTGTAAAGGAGGACACAACTTGACCTAATTTGGCAGACCTACCCAAAATCATGTTATATTGAGATCATTATCCATAAAATAAATCAAAAACATAAACTCACCCCTTTACAAAATTTTAGATTTTAGTGCCTATACTTTAGGATATATATTGCATTTATAATCAAGACATAAATAATGAATGAATCTTAAGGTTTATTTCATCTTCGATTCAATTCAAAATTGGTATGTGGGGGTTTTCGGGGTCAAAGATTATGAATTTTTTGTCAACATTTATGAAATTGAAATGGCGGCTCATGGAATTTTTGTTATAGAATAAAACAAAATGGCCCAAGAGGGGTTGGTTTCGATACGATTCAAAATTTGTGGAGTTTTCAGGGTCGAAGATTAGGAACTTTTCTTCACAATTCATAAAATTAAAATGGCGGCTCCAACATGGCCGATGATCTCTGTGTTTATGATCCGATTCTATTCAAAATTAGTATGTAGGGGTTTTTGGGGTCGAGGATTATGAATTTAGTCGATTATTGATTTTTGGTTGAAATTCATAAATTGAAGATGGCAACTCCAAGATGGCGGATGAGTTAATCTTTAGATGGTCTCCTCATTGAAGTACTAGATAGCTCATAACTTACAGGAAAAAGGCCTGATATTAAGATGCTTTAACAAAAATGCATAGATTAAGGCGTACTTAAGTACTAAAAAGCAAAAGATAAAATAATTAATAAAAAAATTCAAAAGCACTATAAAGTAAAGAAATAATTGCTTTGGATGTGTGACGTAGGTTATTCTGTGAGTCACACATCGAAAGCAATTATTTTTAACATTTTAGGGCATTTGAATAAAAGCTTGTCTTTAAAAATATTTTTTATCAATCATTAACCCTGATCTAATTAAATTCCCACAATTTCCTAGGTTTGTCAATCATTCAGTTGAATTTAACAATTCGCAATAAAAATAAAAACGTATTTTCTGGTAGTTCTTACATTTTTCACAACAACCTCATCCCGAAAGTGAATTCCGATGCTTTGATATCAGAGCCAATTTGTGAAGTGGTTCGAGTTGGGAACTGAAGATAATAAATATATTATTATAATTAGGTTCTCCATCAGGATGGTGATAGTGGGCCAAGATAAAAGTGGATAAAAATGTGATATAACGGTCAAAAAATTCGGAGTAGTATGTATAAATTGAATTTTCTTCAAAATTTCTTGGATCAGAAATGCATGTCCTACTTGGTACCTATCAAGGACACTTTTGGAGATAGAAATCTCCTAAGTGGAATTAATACATTGAATTGTTTTTTTTTCTGGATTGCCAGTTCTCACACCATAAAATACATGTTTCCAAAAAATATACAATTATCAATGTATTTGTAGCACTGAAGTTATTGTTACTTCGACTGTTGCCGGGATAGAAAGAAATGTTCATATCTGAGATTAGTTGAAAAGTTATAGGATCCAAAACTCCCAGTCCTTCTCTTTGGCAGATCTGAATGTAAAATTCGCTACAGTCAAAGCTCGTATGAGTTCATTGAAATATTTTTGAATGTTTATTATAAGCGGATTGATTTCGGTTGGGATGATATTGTTGGGATTTTTTGTTTTATTTTACTATGACTGAAATGTATATATTTCTTATTTTATTCAATTTACGTTAATCGAGATTTTAATTTTTCAATCTTTGTGATAACAAGTGTTATTGTTTCTACAATTTCAGGGTGATAAAGAAAAGTGATGATAAAACAAAATATAATCCCAGAATCATTAACAATTTGTTGGAAAAATTAGAAACATTTCAATCAAAATTCTGAAATTAACAGAAAATACGTGATGATATGTGACTAAAATGTGTGGGGAGGCATGCATACAAAAAGCCATCAAGAAGTTTGATCCTAGATTTCGATAGAAATCGATTACTACTAAACCTAAAAAAGTGCTATGAAAGTTGTTCGGACATTGTTCGCTATGGTGTTCTTGTTAACTTTGGGTAAACTTGAAACCCTGATGTTTTAACGATTTTAGCTCTGGTAGTTTCAGAGATAAAGGAAAAACATATTATACGTTCATAACCAGCAACCACAAAATTCTGAAGAGAATGTTTTTGTTAGGGTGATTTTCAAACACAAAGCTTTAATTCGGCTACATCAGACTTCCAATGTTGAATTGCTCCTTGAACAGATGCAACTGGATGACTTTCATGGTCATCGTCATCGTTTTTGTCCGAAAATCTGGTTGGTGTATATTTTACACTCCTCTGCTAAAAATTAAATGGTACACATTTCAAATTATCTAAAACTATGATTATTCGGGCATTCATAACTACGGAAATTATAAAATAATTAAGAAAAATGTTTACGTACCAGAAAATCTACAGCTTTTTCTTTCAACTGAAAATAAACATAGTTTTAGATAATGCTTATGATTCTCCAATCTTACTAACTAAAAAATAATCAATATACAGTATTCACGTTGAGAATAACGAATAAAATTTTTTGCAGAAAATATTTTTCTTTTGTTTGGATAATTCACATATAAATAAGATGTATCTATATATTCAAACAAAAAATATTTCGTTAGCATAATAATAGAAATTTTAAATATCAATAACCTACGGAAAGAAGTATGAATGTATTTAGAAAGTTTCAAAAGCATCATTGTAAAAATGAAACAAGTGATTGTTTCATACTTTTCAGCGACAATAATACATACATATTTTCTATCTTAGATTTTTTGCCTAGAAATTTGTCTGGATTGGTGCGGAAGTAAAATTTTATAATATACAAATCATAGCACTATTTTTTTATTATTGTCAAAAAACTTGATTTGATCCGTTTCAGTCAGTCGCATGGAAGCACACCCATATGAATTGAGATGATAGAGCAATCAACTGTTCAAACATCATTAAGTCATTCAGACTAAAGAAAGTTCTATTCAAAATTGGAATTGGTTTATTTGTTTCAACAACCAACCACTTTAACGTAAGCTGGTGTGTTTTAGCAACTTACTGAAAAGGGAAACATTCTCAATTGAATATTGAATAGGAATATTTTACTGTTCATATTTTCAAACAAATCAAGCAACTTACTCTGAGTCACATTTTCTAAAAAATCAATAAAAGAGTTTCTGATATGATGCCCACTTTTTGAGAGGCACGGTATAAAATTTGAAAAGGTAACGGAATATATTACCCGTTGAACTTTATGTGATCTCAATAAGATAGTCATTCGAATACTTCATAATTGGAAAACTATCCGTACAATGTCGAATGTTTATAAGGATGTTCAGAGGGAGGGAGACTGGTTGTAAATGGAGCAAATTGAAGCGTGTGAGCCTCTGCTGGACGTAATAAAAATTATAATGGGGAAGAACAAATTGTTTCCTATCAGTACAGTCAAGCACATGTTTTCCAGCATACTCTCATCGTTCCTGTATTTGAAAATAATAGCAAACTGGGTGCTTCATAGAAGAATAAGAACCCACACTACATTCAAACAATATCATCTATCATCAACTTTCAACTGCCTGCTTCCATTTAAATGCAAATAATTTCATAATTGCTGCCATTAAAAGAATAAATGAGCGACCTCAAGCTATTCGTTTGTAAGTGTCGTGTGGCTACAGAAAACTTACGAAAAGCGTCACCTTTGAAATATTTCGGTTGTCCAACTTCACAGTTAATGCTTTTGAGCCCTATAAATCTAACCTTTTACACCAGTTTATGGTAATAACGTTGAAAAGTTTTTGCTTTATGGCTGTTGAAAATGAAACAATGGAAAAAGATATAGGAGTTTGAATATTGAATAGGGAGTGGCGCCACCATCTAAATAAACAGATTTTATGAATTGGGATAAGGAATATTGTTGTCACGAGAGATATTTATTGAACACAGAACTGAAATATTTATGAAAAAAACTTTTTAAAGACAAGCTTTTGATCAAATGCACTAAAAAGTGAAAAATAATTGCTTTGGATGTGTGACGTAGATTATTCCGTGAGTTATAGATTCAAAAGTTTTCAGTTCGACTACAAAAGCGACAAGCTTTTGAATCTATAACTCAAGGAATCACCTAATTATTTTTGACTTCTTAGTGCATTTGAATAAAAGCTTGTCATTAAAATTTTTATTTATTAATTATTTTATTTTGTGCTTTTTAGTACTTAAGTACGCCTCAATCTATATATTTTTATTGAAGCATCATTATTATGAGGATTTTTTCGTGTAAGTTCTGAGCTATCTAGTCTTTCAATGAGGAGACCATCTAAAGATTAACTCATCCGCCATTTCGGAGTAGCCATCTTCAATTCATAAATTTCAACTAAAAATCAATAATCTCCGACCAAATTCATAATATACGACCCCAAAAACCCCGACATACCAATGTCGAATCAAATCGGGCCATAATTACAAAACTCGTCCGCCATCTTTAATTTGTGAATTTTGATAGAAAAATCATAATCTCCGACTCCGAAAACCCCCACATACTAATTTTGAATAGAATCGGACCATAAACCTAAATTTCGTCCGCCATCTTGGAGCGCCATTTTGTTTTTTTTCTATAAGAAAAATTCCATGAGCCACCATTTCAATGTCATGAATTTTGACAAAAAATTATTAATTTCCGACTCCGAAAACCCCCACATACAAATTTTTAATACAATCGGACCATAATCACGAAACTCCTCCGGCATTTTGGAGCCGCCATCTTGAATTTATAAATTTTGACAAAAAAATCATAATCTCCAACCCCGAAAACCTCAACATACCAATTTTGAATCGAATCGGACCATTATAACAAAACTTGTCCGCCATCTTGGGGCTGCCATTTTGAATTTTAACAAAAATTTCACAATCTTCGTCCCCGAAAACCCACACATACTAATTTTGAATCGGTTCGTATGATTTCGTTATCTGTCTAGGGTCCGGTTGGTTAAATATATCGCGATGCGTAAATTCAGAATCTAGGGAGGGCATAGGGAGATATAAATATATTTCAACAACTTTCTAATGAGCATTAAAGATGGCAACTCTAAGATGACGGACGATTTTTTTAATTATGGTCCGATTGGAGAAAAATTGAACGACAACTCAGTTTCTTGTACGGTAGATTAATTCAAAATGGTGGTTCCAAGATGGAGGTCAAGTTCTGTCATTCACCCAATCCAATATTTGGAGAGAACGGCTGACTGAATTATAGGAATTGGGTTAAAATAATACTCTGTATTATTTGTCGAGCTTTCGGAAACAATAATTCCTTTTCAAATGCGTGAGAGATAATTTGAAATCACATTTTATTCGTGAACTAGCTGACCCATTATGCAGTTTTTCCGTTATCCATTCTTTCCGTATCCCGTTTTTTCGATATCCCGTTATTCTGTTTTCCTGTTGTCCCGTTTTCCCGTTATTCAGTTTTCCCGTTTTCCCGTTATTCTGTCATCCCGTTTTCCACTTATACCGTTTTCCGGTTATCCCGTTTTCTCGTTATGCTATGTCCATTAAACTCCTTCCATTATATATATATATATATATATATATATATATATATATATATATATATATATATATGCATATATGCCCCTCGTTCCAGGTTCACAGGAGCATTGCGTCGGCGCAATCGCTCATGTTAATTGTGTCGTGCTCGCTGTTGTTGTGTTTAATGTGCACGAACTCGTTGCATTCTAAATCTATCCACTTTGAACTTTTCAGTCACTTTCGAACGCGATTCGGACATACTAATATAACTATTATCATTATCTGTCGCTAGCTGGGGTTTGCACGTGAGGTAGCTCAAATAAATGACAAACCTTCGCAAAGTGTACCTAAATTCACTTTAACCAAGACTTCTCTCAAAATCAACAACGTTTAAAAACGATTTGATATGAAATTTATTTTATTTAGACAATAGGTCCGTTTTTAGATTTTGTAGCTGTTTTTTTGGGTTTTCCCATTTTTTTGTTTGTAAACCACCCCTGTATTAGAGCACACAAAAAAAAACAAAACATTCAAATCAGTCAAGCCGTTTTTGAGTTTTAGCGAGACTAACGTACAGCAATTGATTTTTATATATGTCGAGATAAAATGTAGACAGTCTTTAGTAACTTGAAGTTAAAACTAATTAAGGCATTTTCTTCATTCCGATTTTTTCTTTTTAATCTCGATGTTACTCAGGGCATGTGTAAAACTCAATTCCGGTCATATTAGCAATAACTGGAGATATAAATAGTTATTCACATTTCATCGCATTACTATTCATAAAAAATGTTAAAATCCTTTTTTTGTTACTAATAATTAGAAATCACTAGCAACACTATTATAATTTTGAAGCTGTATTTGGAATAGTGGAATAGTTTGTTTTTGACTCATTAGATCGACTCGTATTATGCTAATGGAGTGTTTTCAGCGAAATGCAAATGCTTTCGATAAGGAAATCACCCCATCTAATTATAAATTGATTGGCATAAATCGAGCTGGTGAGAAACAACAAACATTAAGATTGATAAAATACATGACACATTATCGATGTGTTTGTTAATTTTAATTTTGATTAATTATTATATTTTCGAGCGCACTGATATCTGTGATGTTTATTCATATTTCTAAATAAATTATAATTATTGTTATTAATTCTCTCAAATCGTAAACAATCTGAGTAATGATATATTTTTAATTGTGAAATAATTTTTTCAGATAATCGTAAATTTGCCGCTAATTATGTTATCTAAAATTATTAAATTCATAATCGTTATAAGATTGGAATTTCCTATGCATATTTGGATTAGGTATATTTTAAATTTCTACTGACGATATGTTCAATGCGAATTAATTGATATACATTTTGCTTGAGAAGTAACTACCTAATCTAGAATTTTGATTCGTTTAATTTTGTATCGTTTTTCAAATCCACCGCTTTCTTAAAACCATCCATTTGTCCAAAAATGTATTTAAAAAATTTCTGTGGTAAAAATATTTTTTTCAAGTTCTTCCACTCAAAATTTCAGTATTTTAATTCCTCTTTCTTTTCCAGAACATATCAGATATATACCCAGAAGGAATACTCCAACCAATGTAGAATCACCAACAATTCAGCAGATATATGTTTTTGAATTTTGTACGGTTATTACATAAATACCTTGCGATTCAGAGCAAAAAATTATTAGCTAGTGTTATTTTTCTATAAATTTGATATTCCAGTATTTCCTTTCCGTTCATTTTGTTTTGAGTTTGTACTCAAATTCTATTGTATTCATATTTTAAAGTGTGTTATGTTTCATTATTGATACAGTTTAAGTAAATATATTTTTCGTTGTATATGACGTCTTTTTTTAAATGAGAAGGTACCTATCATCGTAAAATCTAATTATTGTTTCGTTCTTTTAATTCGTTCTTTTAAGTTGAAGGATTCGTGTTTTTTGTTTTGGCCTGTAAAATTTGTTCCATTTCGTTTGTATCTGATTTTATTGTTTTGCCTTTTTTATGTATAACACTCTTTTTAATTTCACTCACTCATAAAAAATTAAGATGAAATGTACTACATATGGTGATACCTACTTTTCAAAGGATGTTTACATCCCTTTCTCAGTGGAATGGTTTGTGATTGATTCAAATGAACCATTCCTCTGAACATATATATTCTGATAAAGGCTTGTTGATAAAACTGATGCAGGGTAGATTTCATTCTCATTGAATGTGTATATATAAAGCTGGATGTAGTTTTATCAATACAATAAGCCAAATTACAGGAGGTTTTACATCACAGTGTGAATTCACATTTCATTCTGAAATTCAATGTAATATTCCACCGACGAATCACAAAGTACATTTGAATTCTACATTGTTGACTGTGTAATATATACAGTACAGATCATGTGAACTCCAATTATATTTCATGTGATTCTACTCCTGGAAATCACAAAATTTAATTCAAATTACAGTAACAGCATAGTAGATCAAGTAATTTTCCATAACAAATTCAGTTATTCTCCATAACGAATTGTGTTATTATTCATAACCATTTCATTGATTTTCCATAACTAATCCAGTTATTTGCCATGGAGTTTTTACAGTATTCATAATGTAATCTTACGAATACATAACTAACTGCGATTTCACATGATTTTACGTTGGTTACAAAAAGGCCAACGTAAAATTTTGTGATTTCCCAATATATTTTTTATCAGTGTAACTTTCAATAACTTTCGTTATGCAGTGTGACCCATTTAAAATGGAACCACCCCTGTAAAATACGCATTTTTAAGTCATTCTCAAAAAAAAAATTTTTGAAAATTAAGCGTCAAAAACTGTATCTTGACACGAATGTTCATAACTTTAGTTTCATTTCCAAGGCACTCTATGGCTTTTTTCTTCGTTAAAAACGGCAAAAGTTTATTAGGCAATTTTTGTTTTGGAATTTGACTAAACCACTGGATTTGTAGTCATTATATATGGAAACCATGGGAATTTCATAAAAAAATATTGGTTAACAACGAAGTTACAACAACTTCAATTTTGGAAACAATGTATTTGATATTAATTTTCATTTAGATTATAGACATATTTAAAATCTGGCAACACTGCCGATACAAAGTAGAACACCAGTGAATTTGTACAGCGAAAATCCGAAGTCAATAGCCCATTCCGTTCTACAGTTATAACTCCTGAAAGTATGGTAATGTGAGCGATTTCTGGTGGAAGCGATTTTGTAATAAAAATCTAACTACGCCACTGGATTTGTGAATTATATTCCCTCAAAATCATTTATTTGAGTTTAGGTTATAAGTGTATTCGAAAATAACAGAAAATTAAAAATTCATTTTCAAGTTATGCAGTTTTCAATAGCCGATAAAAACGAAATGAACCGAATCAAGTTTTAAAGTATCAAAATCATTTATTCAATAATAAAACAGAAAGCAGGACAAAAAAATGTTCCTTTTTCATTATGCAAAACTCAACTGAAACAAGCTTTTAGAGAAGGTATCAATAATTTGAGGAAAGCTGACCTAATACATTGGGCATAGGTATTGTACTAAATCAATAGTAGGCTGTGATTTAGTACACCACAAATCGCTAACATTACCATACTTTCAGTAGTTATAACTGTTGAACGGAATGAGCTATTGACTTCGGATTTTCGCTGTACAAATTCACTTCGCTCTACTTTGTATCGGCAGTGTTGCCAGATTTCAAATATGTCTGCAATCTAAATAAAAATTATAATCAAATACTTCGTTTCCAAAATTAAAAATGTTGTAACTTCGTTGTTAACCAATATTTTTTTAAGAAATTTTGATGGTTTTAATTTATAACGACTACGAATCCAGTGGTATAGTTGAATTTGGAAAAAAAATTGCCAATAAACTTGCCGTTTTTGACGAAGAAAAAAAACCATAGAGTGCCTTGGAAATGAAACTAAAGTTATGAAAATTTGTGTCAAGATACAGTTTTCGATGCTTAATATTAGAAAAAAATATTTTTGACATTGACTGAAAAATGCGTATTCTACAAGGGTGGTTCCATTTTAAATGGGTCACACTGTACAACCAACGACTTTCCAGAAGAAAGATTCATATTACGGATTCTTATTTATCGAATTCACTTTGGTTAAATTAATATATGAATTTCAATCCTTCACTGCCCAAGCGAGAAGTAAACAAATGATAACCAGAGCCAATACCCTTCCTTGTTCTATTCATTGATCGTTCGCGTGCAATCCACCGTTGCCACCTTAATAAGCGTTCACCAGCTTTCGATACAGACCTCGAATTATCTTTTTTGGAGATCTGCACTGCAAGCAAGCAGAGAGAAGTCGAGGTGGTCAAGTTCTTGCGGTATAATGATAGTGGCTCGGGATAAACAGGGGTTCATATACATAATTACATGTTTGTTTAGTAGACAGCCCTGGGCGTATTCCGTAGCGCGATGATTGATGGCGCCACTTACTACCCGTGCCAACGTCGGACGGACCTCGTCTTGGCTATAGCTGGATGTCTGTACATAGGTCTGACACCACCTCAGAACGAGGGTCATGAGAATCTGACTGGCATAGGTATATCTGCCAGAATCTCATATATTTATCCGAGAAATATGATTGGGGTATAATCAGATCTCTGAGTACGCCTAATACAGTATTTCAGGCAACATGAATACCCCACAAGAGGTTATCTTGAACGATGGAAGATTTATTTATTTATTGTTCTCATTACAAACACCAATTGCTAATCACAAGTAATGGTATTGGGGAAAGAAATTATATATATATATATAAATATATATATTTGATATATATATATATATATATATATATAAATATATACATATATATATATATATCAAAACAAAAATAACAAACAACTATACAGACTATACCTAAACTAAGCTAAATAAAGCAAACACAATCAGATTTTTTGTAGTTCTTTCAGGTTTGTGTCGAATAAATCTATGTGTGCTTGCTTGAGTGATTGATTGCATATCAATAACATTTTGTTTATTGGTGATATACTGCCTGGATCTGTTTTGGATACATCATAATTTAAAATTCTTAAATTGATTTTAGGGACGTTTATTTATATGTACTTGATTAGGTCACAGTCTTTGTATTTTGTGTAATTAAAAAGATTAACACCGCCTGTTTATTTCTTCTATCCAACAAACTCTTGAAATCGAAGCTATCTAGCATGCACCTATATGAGACCATATATGGGTATGTGTTATTTTTCCTGACATAAAGGTATCTTAAGAACATCTTTTGTACTTTATCAATGCGGTCTATGTCTGTTTGGGCTCAAGGCATCCAGATTTGTGCTGCTTATTCCAGATGTGGTCTCACTAAGGCATGATAGAGCTTGATAATTGTTCCCAGTTCCCAACTATTTCTAATGATGAAACCTAAAAATTTAAATGCTCTTTTGACCGTCTTGGTGTAGTGCGAATTGAATTTCATATCGCTCTGAAAGATAACTCCCAGATCTTTGATTTCACTCCTTTTTTCCAACTCGACCCCGTCTATGTTATAGGTATGTTCAATGATGTTAGTTTTCCGTGTAAAGGTCACTACAGAGCATTTTTTTTAATGTTTATTGACATTTTATTATCTTTGAACCAACGACTAATATTTTTTGTATCTGTTTATATCATCAGCAAAGAGCAGTCCCATAGATTCAGAGAGGCAATCGGACAGGGAGTTAATATACAATGTAAATAAAAGTGGACCCAAGGTACTACCTTGCGGTACACCTGAGGTAGCTGTTTACTTGTTTGGAGTATTTTTGCCTATCTTCACCGTTAGGGCCCAGTTCAACAGATTTGATTTTAAAAACAAAAAAGTGGAGTGTGATATTCCCATGGCAACTAGTCGATCTAGGAGCAGCCCGTGGTCAACCTTGTCAAAGGCTTTCTCACAGTCTGTATGGATGACATCCAGTTGCTTTTTGTTTTTTATTGCTTCGGAGGCATATTCTGACAATTTGCAAAGTTTTGAGGCTGTAGATTTATCAGTGACAAAACCATGCTGAAATATAGAGATATTGATATTGATATTCAATCTTACATTTGAATACAATTCTACGTGACGTCATTAATATCACGAACCGCAAGAATGCATAATTTCGAATATGATTCAATAATCAAACCTAACCTAAGAAATTTTCTGTTGGAAAGTTGGTAAACAATATTCCGATAAACTAACCTTGTAATTCATTGTAAGTTTCCAACTCAATTGTTAATATATGAGTGGAAAGTGGAATGTTCCACTACCAAGATTTATTTGGGGTAATATTATGAATTATGACAATCACAAAACATCGAATCATGTTTTGAAACTGAATTCGACTTGGTTTCAAAACTCTATGAATATGTTTTGAATCGTTTTGTATATGACGTCATCGTTTCAACGCCAAAATGAATGTATTTGAATCACAGGACGAATACGTTTTGAATACATGGGCGCCAAAAAACAGCTCAGATTTTATGAACATCCTGTTCATATTTTCAAACAAATCAACTTCATAAAGTTCTCAAATGAAAGAAATCCAGTGAAGGCCATTTATTCCCCTACTTCAGTCATTTGGTACTTTTACCTAGAAAGTTTTCTGGGAGTTTTGAAAATTAGTGATTTTATAGATTTCAACATGCTCTTTCGGAATTTCTACTTTGCCACCTCGTATTTTTGCTGCTTGCGCCGCCATATTGGAAAATTGACGCCTAACAGTTTTTTGATAATATCTCCTTTCCGATTTATTTTACGATGAAAATAGGTATGTAATAAATTAAACTATAAAAAATTTCCTATGATTTATGTTTAACTTTTTTTTTTGTAAAATGAATAGTTTTAGCGTGAGAGCGGCGCAAAATGTACTCCAACACGAGTTTTGGCCAAAAAACCATGAGTAGAGTAAGCGCGTTTTTTTATCATGGTATCCCCAGAAGGCCTAATCAACACGCAATGTACTATCACAAAATTTAGCGTACTCTCCTTGCCTTCGCTATTCTTGATGGACCAGGTGTTGCGAGTTCTTCAGTACCGATCGACACGACACAGATAGAAATTTCTTCCACATTATCCGCGATGGGATTATCAACTTCGTTATAATCCTCTTCTTCCTCGATTTCATCATAAGTTTGCTCGAGAACAGTCTCCGTTTCTTTCTCTTCATCGGTATTGGAAATTCAAAATAACGGATACTCCCTCTGGTGTCAATTTTTGAAACTATACATACGTACATTGTTTACTTTCACGAACATTAATGTACCTAAAACGATCCCGTTGTACTGGAATAAGTTTTTATCATTTTCAGTGAGAAAATGAATTCAACATACTGGTGCAGACTAGTTTAGGATTGAGTGAGTCTATAGACAGATGGGATCTTGAAGAAGAATACAGTTCCTGCCCAATATGTTCCTGTATCGTGGGTGACGAAGAAAAAAAGTGAAAAAGAGAACATTCAAAGAGAGTTGAGAAAAAAAAAAGATAGTTAAGAAGATAAAGAGATATTATTCAACATACCGAAGATTATTCATACAGTATGGAAAAAAAGTTACTATTTATGTATATCTAGGTGATAAGAACACATTTTCATACCATCTTGTTTGTTTTAGATGAAATAATAAACACTGTTTTCGTTAGTTTTATCTTCAATTCGAACATTCACAAATAATAATGTGTAACATTTCTTCAAATTAATTCATAACAATAATTCCCGATGATTTCACAAAACTGTCCAGAAACTTCGAAAAAAATTTGTTTGCCAGCAATTAGAAATAAACTTTGTCTTCTTTGAAGTGAGTTTTCACAAATAATATTGTCTTAAGATTTAAATACACCACTTCACTAGAGTCTTGAAATCAATAACACCACACAAAAAAACGGAAAATAATACCAAATGGAAATATTTGAAGGACCACAAGTGTATAACCTCTAAGAAAACAGACAAACAATGTACGTATGTCTAGTTTGAATTTTCGCCACTCTGGCGCTGGTATCTAATATAATAATAATAATATAATATTGTATCTATCTTGTGATAGAACTTGCGAATTATCACAGGTACCATTGCAATTCGTGCATATAACGGAGCATTTCAATCCAGCCTTTCTGCATCCATAGGTGGTAGCGATGCAATATTAAATTTATTTTTATATGCTGATTTTGTGAAGCGTACCTATCTATAGTTGTTTAACGACATACTTTTTACGCCACTGTTACCATACGATGCAAGAAGGAAGCGTTCTCCAGCTTTAACAATGATCTCCGGATCAGCATTTGGGTTTCTGAATACCTGGACAACCTCATTTAGTTCTGGGTTATTTCGGAGTACATCAACACATTTCATTTTTCCTTTATTGGAGAGGGCTGATGTTGTATCACAACCGTTTCCGTCATCCCTTTTCAATAGCGAAGGCATACGCAAATGCGTTAAATCTATGTATAAGGCATTTGAGCAATTTCTGGAGATATAAATTTTGGAGAGGTGATGTATGTCATCGACGGAGGATACTTATTGCACCGAGTCGTTTGGTTGTTACAGTAGCGTAAAAAGTATATCGTTAAACAACTATAGATATGTACGCTTCACAAAATCAGCATATAAAAATAAATTTAATGTTGCATCGCTACCACTGACAGAAGCAGCTGTACGACAACATTCGTTCCAAACCTATCACCAGGTTCAGCATGGTATGGAGTTGAAAAAAAGCAGAACGATGGGGATTGAAAAGAAGCAAGAATGGGCTAATTCCTGTCACCTCACTCGAGCCCTCAGCTCCGGAAACCTTGTCAAAACCTATTTCTTGCAAATGCAAAAAAGGATATCAGAGAGCCTGTGGATGCAGAAAGTGCTCCGTTATATGCACGATTTGCAATGGTACCTGTGATAATTCGCAAGTTCCATCACAAGATAGCGATGAAGAGATTAAATCGAGGAAGAAGAGGATTACAACGGAGTTGATAATCCTATCGCGCATGATGTGGAAGAAATTTTGTGACGTTTCGAGCGGTACTGAAGACGATGAACTAGCAATACCTGGTCCATCAAGAATAGTGCACTCCGTGTAGATTAGGCCTACTGAGGATACTACGATAAAAAAAACGAGCCACTTACTTTACCTCAATTTATTACAGAACTATTTTCATCAATTGGTTTCCTACGCTAAAACTATTTATTTAAAAAAAAATGTCAATACATAAATTATGGAAATTTTTTAGTTAATTTATTACAGAACTATTTTCATCGTAAAATGAGTCGGAAAGGAGAAATTATCAAAAAACTGTTTTAGGCGCCATTTTTCTAATATGGCGGCTCAAGCGGCAAAAATACGAGGTGGCAAAGTAGAAATTCGGAGAGAGCATGTCGAAATCTATGAAATCACCAATTTTCAAAACTCGACCATTATGAGAATATGTTGGTATCTTCGCGATGAGAAAATGGCACTTAGCATACTTGAACGCTGAAAACTGGGATTATTTCAACTGGAATCCATACCAAATGTCATCATTAAGAGAGAAAGGCTTTCAGTACTTATTAGTCCTTGATCGCTGATATATGATATTTTTCTAGCCGGAACTCATATTGTAGGAAAAATCCTCACATGGATGACTATTATTATTGCTTTATAATTTTCTGTTGATGAAAGTATGTCATTGGTAACTATTTTGGAAGAAAATGCGAAAAACTTTGCAATCAAGGCAATACATTAGAGAAATATGAGAATCAAAACATGAAATAATAATGTTGAAGAGGGAAACATTCTCAATGAATATTGAATAGAAATACTTTTCAGTAAATTGACAAATCCACGATAAAAATGAAGTTATTTTTTGTGAATATCTAACAAAAAACAACTACTTCCCCGGCTAAAGCCACGCTAGACATTGAACTACATCATACCTCTTGACAGGTTTGAATGTCAAAAAACACGAATTTCAGAGTGTCTCTCCAAAAAGAATGTTTCTAACATTTTTCCATCTTTGCAAAGTGAAATTTCTTCTAGAAAATGTGTTTCCCATTTCTTCCGATATTTCTGATGATCGTGAAAGCGTGAAATAGATAGAAAGATAGATAGACCTAGTGAATGCGATGCCTCTCTTGCATCAATGTTACAAATGATTTTTTGCTAGTACTCTCTTTTGGAAAACATTTTTCTTTGCCTCATTCATCTAACCGAGTTCCTAATTGAGACAAGAATAAAAAATCAAATAACTATCTGAATGAAAATAACAAAAATCATTTTCGGATTTTCTCTTTTGAGTTGGGGTCCTTTTTCAATATCTATCAGATGTAGTTCAATGTCCAGCGTGGCTTTAGCCAGGAAAATAGTTGTTTTATGTTAGATGTTCACAAAAAAGAACTTCATTTTCATCGTGGATTTTTCAATTCACAAAAAAGTATTTATATTCAATATTTAATTGAGAATGTTTCCCTTCTCAACATGAATACCCCACAAAAGGTTACCTTGAAAGATGAAAGATAGTAAAATTCATCTTTCAGTCGCAGATGATTCCACGTCTGATCTTATGAACATCCTGTTAATATTTTCAAACAAATCAATGAAATAATAATTTTTAAACAATATTATCAATGATTTTTTTCAGGAATATCGCAACAGTACCACAACAAATACATTGTGGGTTTCACATTCGAATGTTATTGATAAGATATTATAGGATTTTCCAGTTTCTTGTAATATCATTATTGTAATATGTACTTTCGGTGCAATCGAATGCAATTCTATTTTCGATTGACCGGTTCGAATCGGTGGGAAAACATCGTGCGCGCAGATCTAGTTTCAGCACGCAAAGACCTCCGAAAAATTCAAATCCGTGCCAAATCAAACCCGAAGTGGACAAGACAGAGTGCCATACCTCGAGGTCTTTGAAAATATTTAAGCCCGTTAAATAGAACCTTGTTTATCCGTACAAAGGTGCCGACCCATTGTATAGAGGTCTCTTCTCATTATGTCGAACACAAAGCTGCATATAGGTACTTAGAGGGCATTAAGAAGCATTTTCGAAAACATTTCTTGTGGTAGCCCATGACCATTCAAACATCCCTTTGTTCAAAACAAACGATTTTGTGTCTCGATGGGTTTGGAAATTAAGATTGGAGAGAATGGAAACCACCTGTATACAGTGCCAGTGTGGTAGAAATCAGTGAGGTTTTTTAATTACTGGCAAATATTATGAACGGTCAACCTAATTCAACTATTTTATTTCGTTTTCCTAGATGTTTGCTCAATTCGGGAGAAAATTAAAATTCTCACAATTTATATTCCCCATCCCGCGAATATCATCCAAAAAATCACGTACATTATTTTTGTGAAATTTTATATAGTTGAAGCATCGAGTGTTTGGATTATTTGGTGGAAAATACTTTCAAAAAATTCAGAAAAATGTTGATATTCTAAATGTTGATGTTACTAATCTCGTGTTTCTCAATGGTCTGTATTTATAAAAACGTCAAATAATGTTGAATTCATCAAGCAAAACCACACCACCACACTGGAATCTTCCTTTATAAGATGAATTATAGTACGATCTCTGCATCTATCAAACTTGTCAGACTATGGCATGACAAATTGATAGACAGTTGAAACGAAGCCCCTCTTTTTAATCGACGAAACCAAAAAGGAGGAGGTTCTCTAATCGACGCGTATATTTTTTATTTTTTTTTATTTATGACCACGCATTTTTTTTTACTAAGACGTCCGATTCCGATAATTCTTTTTTCAGTGGATAGGGTATACTTTGAAGTTGGTCCCATTTGAATTTGAAAGATCTAATCCACCCCTAAGGGTAGCAAAATGAAGGATATTGATCACTCACCCTCTGAATTCTGGTCCGTTAACCGATTCTATCAGGCATAACTTTGTACTGGGTTCTTCAATTTGGATGATTATTTTTTTATTAGATAGGATATACCTCATAGTTGATCATATTTCGAATGGAATTATCAACCCTTACGGGTAGAAAAATAGGGGATAATTGATTTTTCACTTGGGAACATTGGCACACATATGTAGTTGGCAATGACAGATCGCTAATGTCATTATTTTTGTTCTCCTACATCCGTCACAATCATTATATTCTATGGAGGATGGAATGATATACGAAGTAATGAAATCAACTAACCAGAACAACAAAAATAATTTATATTACAACAAATAGTAAAAGTAGATAATCATATTATTCAACTGGTAATAGTTGAAGTACGGTGGGTAAGTAATTTGGAAGTAATAAAAAAACAAGTAGGTAGTAATTAGTAGATTACAGCCACAAAAAATTGAAAAAAATACTTTTTAACAAAAAATCAAACCGACGAAATACGGAACTGAAAAAGTAAAAAATAAAATAAACCTTCTTAGTCTTAATAACTAAGCTCCTAAACTAATGTTAGTAACTAATTTTGAGTCGGCGCCAAACGAACAATCAACGAAGATCATTAAATTACTTCAAAAAAATTATCAGAATGTCACCGCGCAACTCGATGCCATCATTTTACGCCTTACCTGATTCATTTGCTTGTTTGTTTAGTTTGGCGCCGACTCAAAATTAGTTACTTACATTAGTTTAGGAGCTTAGTTATCAAGACTAAAAAGGTTTATTTTATTTTTCACTTTTCAGTTCCGTATTTCGTCGGTTTGATTTTTTATTAGAAATGGAAATGTGAAACAATGACAACTGAAATTTTAATCAAGAGGACATATTTATATTTTTCAATAATTTTCCATATACTGTAAATGTGACTGAAAAAAACGAATTTTGAAACACTAGATAGAGGAGAATGTATTGATAAAGACCATGTGATCCATTCCATAATCGTAAGAGGATATATTTCAAGATAGAACGTTGATTGGATAAGCTCAGGATAAAACGCAAAGTGTAACTGTTCACACTGGTTTATTGTTGGAAAAGTTGATGACTATAAGGTTATATGGAAATTTTATTTGGCTACTGTGAGTTTGTTTTTCTGAGGCAAGTTCCCTTCTCTCGTACTGCGTTTTTTTCTGAGAATTTAACAGATTTTGTTGGTTGTCCCAGCATATTTTCATATCCATTCGTCACGCACAAGTTTTTGTTGATTCAATAGTGGATCAAATTTGTTTTTTTTATATATATTACTAAGACCATAACATTTTCATTTGTCAAAGTAATCAAGATTATATTTTATCTGACACATATTATATTCATTGTAGGATGTAATGAGCACACAGTGTTGCCATGGATATAATAAATATAAATATGAGTCAGTTCAATTCGGGTTCTTTCCATATCAGAATGATACTATGAAATCTGTGATAATCCTCTGGAGTTTAGACAAGTGCATTTCAAACAGTAGGAACACATAGTTTATATACAGTACAGTAATAATATCTCTCTATGGGTATAGACTAGAGATCCAAAGGTCGCAGGTTCCATTCCTGCTCGAGTATGTTTTTTTTTCTTTAATTTAAAAATTTGTCTTCAATGCCACATCTTTCATTTACTTATATACCTTCACAACAGACGCTATATTTCTCCTTTGTATAATATATTGTATTCCCGTATATTTGTGTGACGTACTATTTTTTGAATTTTCCCATCAATATTGAAAAAACAGAAACCTATTAAACCGTGAAATCATTCAGACGACTCAATTCGATAACTTTTTCAATTTGTTCAACTGAAAACGAATGAAATACAATGTTTTCCCTATGAATCGATCTCATGAGCTGAAAGTAAATGTGTTCCTTCAATCTACAATGTGGAAGATATGAAATCATGATATTACCGTCAATATGTTGATTTGTTGAAAATATAAACAGGATGTTCATAAAATCAGATGTGGAATCATCTGCGACTGAAAGATAAACCTTAGTCACTATCTTCCATCGTCAAGATAACCTCTTGTGGGGTATTCATGTTGAAAAGGGTAACATTCTCAATCAAATATTAATAGAATTTTTTTTTTTTTTTTGTGAATTGAAAAATCCACGATTAAAATTAAGTTATTTTTTGTGAATGTCTAACAGAAAATAACTACTTCCCCGGCTAAAGCCACGCTGGACATTGAACTACATCTGATAGATATTCTGAAAAGGCCCTAACTCAAAATAAAAAATCTGAAATTGAAAATTTTCATTTTCATTCAGATAGTCATTTGATTTTCTATTCCAGTCTTAATTAAGAACACATAAAGATGAATGAGGCAAAGAAGAATGTTTTCCAAAAGAGAGTACTCAACAGAAATCATTCGTAACATTGACGCAGGAGAGACATCGCATTCACTAGGTCTTCAATACATTTTTGTCGACGAAAATCTATTTCACGCTTCCACGATCATCAGGAAGACCGGAAGAAATGGAAAACACATTTTCAAGAAGCACTCTCACTTTGCAAAGATGGAAAAAGTTAGAATCATTTCTTTTGGAGAGACACTTTGAAATTAGTGTTTTCTGACATTGAAACCTGTCATGGGGTATGATAGATTGATTTGTTGAAAATATAAACAGGATGTTCATAAAATCAGATGTGGAATCATCTGCGACTGAAAGATAAACCTTAGTCACTATCTTCCATCGTCAAGATAACCTCTTGTGGGGTATTCATGTTGAAAACGGAAACATTCTCAATCAAATACTAATAGTTTTTTTTTTTTGTGAATTGAAAAATCCACGATTAAAATGAAGTTATTTTTTGTGAATGTCTAACAGAAAACAACTACTTCCCCGGCTAAAGCCACGCTGGACATTGAACTACATCTGATAGATATTCTGAAAAGGCCCCAACTCAAAATAAAAATCTGAAATTGAAAATTTGCATTTTCATTCAGATAGTCATTTGATTTTCTATTCCAGTCTTAATTAAGAACTCATAAAGATGAATGAGGCAAAGAAGAATGTTTTCCAAAAGAGAGTACTCACCAGAAATCATTCGTAACATTGACGCTGGAGAGACATCGCATTCACTAGGTCTTCAATACATTTTTGTCGACGAAAATCTATTTCACGCTTCCACGATCATCAGGAAGACCGGAAGAAATATTTGATTGAGAATGTTTCCCTTTTCTACCGTCAATATGTTATATGAAGTGATTGTGTGATTCCATTAAAATTAAAATATTCTTTGTTTTCACGGCATAATCTGAGCTTGGTATTACCGGTTTCATAGAATTTCCGATTAAGCCAGGTTTGTCAACAGAATTCATTCCACACCCAACTCCGATCGTTATATTCTCGGTAATGGGTCACGACAAAAGAAATAATCCCCAAACATCTATATTCATATTTTCTAACACGATACTTAGCACCCATTAGACCCGAACTTTTCCATAAACGCCAAATCTTTTATTCTAAAAAAAAGAAGCTCGGTACGAAATTCACAGCTTGCTTCGGAAAAGGGTTGCCGTGGAACAATCGAACGTCTCGAGGAAAATCATCTTTGCGTGAATTGCCCATTCGCCTACGTTCTCCCAAAGAGACGACAGAGTAGAGGCGAAATTTGAATCTCAGTCGGTGCACCTTTGACTTTCCAAGCCGTTGGGCCAAAAATTAATCGCTAGACAAAAAACTGTCTCTTCCATTTGTATAGAAGGATGAACATATTGTCGCTCCAGTTGTCCGATGTACCCAAATTCATCGTGTCGTGTAGGTTATACAGGATGTTACGGAGGCGTATAAGGGCCAACAACAAAATATTTTTTAAAATCATAGGAATTGTCACTTCAAAGTGACAATTGTCACTTTGAACTGACAATTGTCACTTTGAAGTGACAATTGTCACTTTGAAGTGACAATTGTCACTTCGAACTGACAATTGTCACTTTGAAGTGACAATTGTCACTCAAAAAGGACATTTGATGCCAACTGCTGGAATAATATTGTTTTTCAGTCAATTTATGGGCATTCTATCATTTCACTTATACCACTTGAAAACTTTATTCATGTTGAAAAATAACAAATTCTCTTCAGTTAATACAAAAAAAGTTATTTATTTATTACCCAAATCAATTTGTTATAATAAAAAAAATATATTTTATTCTTGATCGAAAATGACTTCCTTTTCGATAAAAAAACTATTTCAGAAAAACCTATTGAATTCTCGTGGAAAATCTCCTATTTTGTTTAAAAAAAAGAGCACTGTGTCCGTCCGAGACATTTGAGAAAAAACTCCACTCATTTTTCGAAAGGAACTACCCTTTATACAAAATGAAATGTTCATAGGAGGCCATCAAAAATGAAACAGGTTGAATATTTAGTCAATTTTCAACATAGGTATAGGAGAAAGTATTGAAAAAACTTTTATAGATTGTGCATGTCGAATAACCTCAAAATCAATTGAAATTTTACATGATGGCCAGTAAGGCAACAAGTTAAAAAAAACTATGAAGATGGCAGAATTTCGAAAACAGTTAGAATCCAATACTATGGCTTAGGTGCAGTTCCAAGCATTTATTCGAAAATATCTAAAATCACCTTTTTTTTCTATTTTTTCTGATCAATTTATAAATATCCTATTTTTCTTTCAAATAACTTAAGTTAAATAGAGTAAGTATTTTAATATCAATAGATGAACTATTTAATTTTTTTCGCAATTTTATTAATAGAACCATGTAAATAACACTTCAGAAACTCATTCTGAGAAAACGCCATCAAAACAACCCCGTCCAGAGTATTGCAATCCTCATACCGAAGTGAAAATTGTTACTAGAAAAAAGTGACAATTGTCAGTTCGAAGTGACAATTGTCACTTCAAAGTGACAATTGTCAGTTCGAAGTGACAATTGTCACTTCAAAGTGACAATTGTCAGTTCAAAGTGACAATTGTCACTTCGAAGTGACAATTGTCAGTTCGAAGTGACAATTGTCACTTGAAAGTGACAATTGTCAGTTCGAAGTGACAATTGTCAGTTCAAAGTGACAATTGTCAGTTCAAAGTGACAATTGTCACTTCAAAGTGACAATTCTTAATATTTTAAAAAATATTTTGTTGTTGGCCCTTATACGCCTTCGTAGGATGTATCTCTTTCGTGATTTTTGGAAACTCATTTGGCTGTATAATGTCCCAACCAGTACTTTTTTGGGTAGATTTCTAAGAGGTACTACATATTGCAGGGTCTGTTCAAAGTTGAGTCATATTTTCAGCAGGATGTGAAACTCGTAGGAAAAGATTATTTTATAAAAAATTCGCAAATATAAAAATTGTCAAATAACAAAGGTATACAACTTACCGATTGAGCTGGTTCAAGAACAAAATGAATCTTGCTCCACGAATAATTTTCTTTCCCTTAAAATATGTTCGTGTTCGAGTATTTTCTTTTTTCCAAGTATATACAGAGTGACCCATTTGAAAGCGGGCCATCTCTCTAAAACTGTTATTTATTATTCGATTCAGAAGTCCTCTTTTTCAGTAGATAAAGCATCATTAGTTCTGGTCGAATGCCATAAATTCGAAATCAAAATAAAAATTCCACGGCCCACTACGATTTTTTTTTCAAGGTCAAAAATCCAAAAAACATACTAGCGATTTTTTTTTATAAAATTTGATGACTCCACTGGATTTGTGATGCTTTCAAATGGGTGTGACCAAAATTTCACGATAATTTTTTTAGCATAAGTAAAATATTCATATCAATATCGAAATAATTCGAATAGTTGTCATATAAATCACAATTTTGTAATTAATATGGTTTACAATGCTCTTTCAGAACATAACAACTCTATGTGGGATATTTCATGTCTCTAGAACACTGCAGTTTGCTGTCAAAAAATAGAAATGCACATCTTTACATCCAATAATATAATTACCAATATTAATAACATAAATGAACTACTACAAAAGAATTTATTGACATGACAGTGCCTACACATTGAATTTCGGACTGTTCAGCCAAATCTCCGTTTAATTCGATTCATTTATCGTATCGTTTTCTGATGTTAACCATAACATTCGATAATTGGTTTGGGGTGATATCTCTGCAAGCCTGTCCTATTCTTTCACGTAGTTCCTCTTTGCTCGTTGTGCGAGTTTTGTAAACTTTTCTTTAACGAAGCCCCATAAAAAAAATCCAATGGAGTCAAGTCCGGGGATCTGGGGGGAAACTTGATCAATGCACTATTACGCCCTTTCCACCGATTAGGAGAATTTTCTTCCAACCAATCTATCACAATCCTGCTATTGTGGATGGAACAGCCATCTAATTGAAATAGAAGATGAGCCTCTTCTGCCAGTGGAAGTTCATCCATAGCGTTGAAAAATTCGTTTTTCAAAAAGTTCAAAAATTTGACCACTCAAATTATTTTCAAAAAAAAGGGGCCAATTATTTTGATATGTAATATTCCACACCAAACATTTATTTTTTGTGAGTACTGTCTTCTGCAATTTATTATCCAATGTGGATTTTCTTCCGTCCAGTACCTTGTATTTTGAGAAATAACTGTTCCATTGGTTGTGAATGTTGCCTCGTCACTGAACAAATTTTTTTTCAGAAAATTCCTGTTATTTAGATATTCTCCTTGAGCCCATAAACTATACTCCATCCTCTTTTCATCATCGCCTTCTTCTTAGGTGTGAAGAAACTTTGGTTTAGAGGGCTTCATCTTATTATATTTCCTAAGATTTCTTCTTATTGTTTCACGCGGTAAGTTAATGTCCAAACTTGCAATTCTCACACTTGTTTTCGGATTATTATTAAAATAATTTCGAATTCGTTCAGAATTATTTCGGTCGCTGTCTTTGTACAATATTACTATTCTTAAAAATATGTTTAAAAACAGCTCCATACTGATTGAACATTTGGTTTATTCGGCTAACTGTAGCTCTGCTAATATTTCGACGCTCCGGATGCATGTTATCGAAAATTCTACATACTTCCCTTTCGGATCTGTCGTTGTTACCACGAAGTCTTACTATTTTAATTTTCTCCTGCAAAGTTAAATTATCAGCCATACTTCTTTATTAGTGTAGGTACTTGAGGAGTTATAAACTTCACTATTAACACTGACAAATTTGTGTCTTTTCGTCTAACTTTCTGATGACTTGTCATCTCTAAAGCAACTAAAGTTACGAAGCCTCCTAATAAAAATAATATTTTTGAAATGCGGTATCCCAAGCATGTTTGAATGAAACCAAGAATTATTTCGAATAACTGTCAACCACTAAAGAAGAACTGCGTGAAAGAATAAGACAGGCTTGCACAGATATAACCCCAAACCAATGATCGAATGTTGATCGAATCTTATGGTTAGTTAGCATTAGAAAATGGTGGAATAAATGATTCAAATTAAATCTGGATTTGGTTGAAAAGTACGAAAATTAATGTGTAGGTACTCTCATTTCAATCCATTATTTTGTTGTAGTTCATTTATGTTATCAATATTGGTTATTATTGATTATTGAATATTAATTACTATTCAA
Organism: Gonioctena quinquepunctata; assembly: GCA_018342105.1. Lineage (NCBI taxonomy): Eukaryota > Metazoa > Arthropoda > Insecta > Coleoptera > Chrysomelidae > Gonioctena > Gonioctena quinquepunctata. Next base: position 306,305 of record JAFIRS010000570.1, read on the forward strand.
TGTAAAGATGTACATTCAATTTCTTTGGCAAAAAACTGCAGTGTTCTGATGGACATAACTATCTCCTATACTATGGAGTTACGTTTGGAAGAAACATAATTTGACGCCATTTTGAATAACTGCTGTTTACAAACTCGACTGCTAACGACTTGAAAGAGCATTTTAAACGATATTCTTAACAAGATTGTGATTTATATGACGACTATTCGAAATATTTTGATAAAGTGATATTAATTCTACTTATGCCATATTTCTGTTGAAAAAAATTAATACATCGTGAAATTTTGGTCACACCCATTTGAAAGTATTACAAATCCAGTGGCGTCGTCAAATTTTATTTAAAAAAATCGCTAGTATGTTTTTTAGATATTTGAAAATTCGAAGTAGGCCGTGAAATTTTTATTATTTCGAATTTATGGCATTCAACTAGAACTATCGATGCTCTATCTACTGAAAAAAAAAACTTCTGCATCGGATAATAAATAACATTTTTAGAGAGGTGGCCCGCTTTCAAATGGGTCACTCTGTATATTATGAAAATTATTCACTCCTCGTTGGTCTTCCTTATAACGATACCTTCGAAATGAGTTCACAAACAGATAATTTCTCAACGGAAATCTTTCGGCGTTTTTTTTTTTTTTTTATGTTCTGGTTCCCAGGAAAAGGGATATCCTGTAATGTTCAGAGAACATCGTGGGAACCAAGGGAAAGAAGGTAGGAGTTGGTGTTCTTCTTAAATTTCTGGAGGTTGTATGCCTCGGGGAACACCTCCCTAGGCAATGAGTTCCAAAGCCTCGCTGTTCGTTGGATGAACGAGTCTTTGGAAAGTGATGTTCTGCAGGTCTCCAAAGTGACCACGAAGGGGTGTGATGACTGAACTTGACGGGTTAGTCTCGAAGAGACTGCCAAAGCAGGAACGATTGTTGATATTTCAGAAGAGCATCGCCCATGAAAATATCTATAAAATAGAGACAAATCGCCAACTTTTCTACGGTGTTCCAGACAAGTGAGCGAGTTTGTAAGCGAGGCATCACCGACGAGACGAATTGCCCTTTTTTGGACAGAATCCAATAGCCTCAGGATATGTTTAGGTGCCGCGCTCCAAATATGGGAACAGTATTCCAGGACAGGTCGGATCTGTGCCTTATAGATCATAAGTTGGTGACTTCAGTGGTATGGTTTTGGCAATGGACCTCACGTGATTTTCCCAGGAAAGGTTATTGCTGATAGTAATACCAAGCATCGATATGGATGACTTCAGTGGTATGGTTACTCCTGACAAAGTTATGTTAGGCACAGTGAGATCGGCTTTTTTAGAGATAAGACATGCTTGTATTTTGTTTGCATTGAATTCTACCAAGTTATTAGATCCCCACTCGAGAATTGTTGCTAAGTCCATATTTATATTATTAACATTTCTTCCTCGTTCATTTCTGGTTTCACGGGCTGATATAGGGGCCCTGGAAGAGAAAGCGGTATGGAGGGTACTATCATCGGCAAAGCTGTGTACTGGACATGAAGTTGCTTTCAACAGGTCGTTGATGTGAAGTAGAAATAGTGTTGGTGCGAGAATAGATCCTTGCGGAACACCAGCATTTATGAGTAGAGTGTCAGATGAAACTCCATCGACCACTACATGGAGAGACCTGTTTGAGAGAAAACTAGCAAGCAGAGAACACAGCTGAGGGGGCAAGCCATAAGACGGAAGCTTGGCGAGGAGTCCCTGGTGCCAAACTCGATCGAACGCCTTGGAGATATCTAATGCCACAGCTAAAGTTTCTCCATACTTTTCAATAGATAGCTGCCATATATGTGAGACGTAAGCGAGCAGGTCACCAGTTGATCTCTGATGGCGGAAGCCATATTGCCTATCGTTGCGGCACTATGTAAATCAAAAGTCTACAAGTTCATTGTTTTCGTGAGCGTTTCCCATTGTGTAGGTCGAAACATAATTGAAAACAACAAATGACAACCCTACGCTAATGGTGTATTATGGCTGCTGATTGAGAATTTCTTGGCTGCTGATTGGACCAATGGGAAAATAGTACTCTGCAAGCTCAAATGCGGAAAGATGTCGAATGAATTCACCATCACTCAGAGCTGTGAATTGTTCTGGATCATACTTACTGTGAAAAATAATAAATAAAAAAAATTTTAAAGACAAGCTTTTATTCAAATGCACCAAAAAGTAAAAAATAATTGCTTTGGATGTGTGACGTAGGTTATTCCGTGAGTTATAGATTCAAAAGCTTGTCGCATCTGTACTCGAAATGAAAACTTTGCGCGACAAGCTCTTGAATCTATAACTCACGGAATAACCTACGTCACACATCCCAATCAATTATTTTTTACTTTTCAGTGCATTTGAATAAACGCTTGTTTTTTATTAATTATTTTATTTTGTGCTATTAAGTACTTAAGTGCGCCTTAATCTATGCATTTATGTTAAAACATCGTTATTATGAGTCCTTTTTCCTGTAAATTCTTAGTCTACTCGACAAGTTGAAAATGGTCTAAAATAGAGATACTGCTCTCAAAATTATGTGTGATAGCTCATTGGATCCGGAATAACGCCTAGAAAAATGTGCCAAAAGCGTGTATTAGCACATAAAAAATTGCAAAAGTTATAAACAATTGAAGATGAAAAAAATATGGCATTTTGTTTTTTGCCAATATTTCATAAACTATTGATATTTAAGAAATTTCAAAGAAAGATTCTGAAAAGGGAGGAAATTTCCAATGAAAAACTTACGGCTCCCGGAACTCTATCTCCATTATTTATAATTTTAATTTAACGCTGAAAATGGGTCTCCGAGCGACATTTTTAGGATACGCGCGCGACATCAAAAGCGAGTACGATACATTAATTAATTTATTTAAGGTATCAAATATTTTTTTTTTATTTGAAAAAATCATGGTGTATTCGGAACACTATAGATAATTCATTCCCGAGAGAAATTTTACTTAAAGTTAGTTTTTCAACATCTTAAACGATTGTTAACTAACAAAATTTTCTCGAACTTCTGTCTTAATTGTAAATGAAAAAAAATGTTTAAATAACTGTCGTAAAAACTTTTCGCTTCGTAGAGCCTTTCTTATATGCATACTCAACAAGATCACGTCATAAAAATTGAAAAAATATTCATACTTTGTTTATAATAATTTTTGTACTTAAACAAAAACTAAAAAATCCAAGTAATGTTGTTAAAAAAAATTTGTAATCCTTAATCATCATATTATCGTTTCTTTATTGATACAAGGTTAATTAATTAGCAAAAAAAAAATTTTCCGCCATTTGTTGATAAATTTTTTATAAACAAATTTTTGAATTTTTTTTTTCACTTCATTATATAACAAATATTATAATTTTTGAATAAAAAATTTTTCCTCAATAACAATTTTTAATTGTTTATAATCGTTTTTTTATATTTCTATTGTTTAAATAATTAGTTAAGAAATATTTTTTTTCTAAAAAATAATTGACAGTCCTCTATGAAGTAAGAGAAAAATATTTGTTTTTATCAACAATTCCATTGTTTATTAACTATTAACCAATTTGTTATAAAAAATTTTTATTTTTTTTTTTAATTTATAATTATATATTATATATATAATAAATTTTTTTGTGAATTTTAGAAATTTCAGAAAAAAAACTAACAAAGTTAAAAAAAAATTATAACAAATTGGTAAGTTAATAAACAATGGAATTGGTAATAAAAAATATTTGTTTTTGTTACTTTATAGAGGACTGTCAATTATGATTTTTAGAAAAAAATTTTTAACCAATTTAAAAAAAAAAACGATTATAACCAATTAAAAATTTCAAAAATCATAATATTTGTGATATAATAAAGTTGTGGGAAAATTTTTTTCAAAAATATTGAAATAATCAATTTGTTTATAAAAAATTTATCAACAAATGGCGGGAAAAATTTTTTAAAAATTATTTTTAAAAAAAAGTTGATTGAGAAAAAACAAGTTTTTTTTAACATTATTACTTGGATTTTTTCGTTTTTGTACAAGTACAAAAATTATTATAAATAAAGTATGAATATTTTTCAATTATCATGGTGTGATCTTGTTGAGTATGTATATAAGAAAGGCTTTATTTATACATTTTTTTTCATTTACAATTAAGACAGAAGTTCGAGAAAATTTTGTTAGTTAACAATCGTTTAACTTGATGAAAAATTAGGTTCAAGTAAAATTTTCAACGGGAATAAATTATTTATAGTGTTCCAAATACACCTTATTTTTTTCAAAAAAAAATAAAATATTTAAAACTTTAAATAAATTAATTAATGTGTCGTACTCGCTTTTGACGACGCGCGCGCAACCTAAAAATGTCACTCGGAGACCCATTTTCAGCGTTAAATTAAAATTATAAATAATGGAGATAGAGTTCCGAGAGCCGGGAGCTTTTTATCGGAAATTTTCTCCTCTTTCAGAATATTTCTTTGAAATTTTTTAAATATTAATTGTTCATGAAATATTGGCAAAAAACGAAATGCCCATTTTGTTTTTTTTAATACAAAAATTCCATGAGCCGCCATTTTAGTTTCATAAATGTTGACAAAAAATTCATAATCTTCGACCCCGAAAACCCCCACATACCAATTTTGAATCGATTCGTATCATAGTCACAAAACTCGTACGCCATCTTGGAACCGCCAATTTGTTTTTTTCTCTAACAAATGTCATGTCATAATGCATTGTCACCGGAATTATGAACACCTGCCAAATTTCAGTTCAATCGGATGTCGCCAAGTGCTGCAAAAATGGATTACAAATTTTGAACCGGTAAGAATGACATACGAACGAAGCAAGTTAAACAAAAGCTTGTAAAAAATAGATAAGATGGTGTATTCGGAACCACGAAGAAGATGAAATAAACCTTAAGATTCATTCATTATTTATATTTCGATAAATGCAATATATATCCCAAAGTATAGGCACTGCAATCTAAAATTTTGTAAAGGGGTGAGTTTATGTTTTTGATTCATTTTATGGATATTGATCTCAATATAATATGATTTTGGGTAGGTAGGTCTGCCAAATTAGGTCAAGTTGTGTCCCCCTTTACATCAAAACGTGATTGGGTAGCAAGCAATTTGGAAATCTGGGGATATCATTTTAGAATGCGTTGAAAAAATACAAAAACTTAGAATGACGTTGAAGAAAATATGATTGCCATTGAACGAAGAAATGGAAAGGCTAATGTCGAATTCGATGAAACATGGCTGTTGTCGAAAAAACAAAACAGTGTGCCGCAAAAATGCGATCATATGAAAAAAGTTAATGTAGTGTCCTACTGAAATAAATGCAATATTTCGTATTTTTTTCAAATAATTTCTGTTCAAATTACCATGAAAAAATTATTAGAACTGAAAAATTTTGTCGATTTAGATTATTTGTTTTTTATTTGGCCAGGACCATAAACACCGATATAATCGGCCATCTTAGAGCCGCCATTTTGATTTTCCGAATTATGAAGAGAAATTCATAATCTTCGACCCTGAAAACCCCCACATGCCAATTTTGAATTCGGACCATAAACCTAAATCTAGTCCGTCATCTTGGAGCGCTATTTTTTTTTATAACAAAAATTCCATGAGCCGCCATTTCAATTTCATAAATTTTGACAAAAAATCTTTAATCTCCGAATCCGAAAACCACCTCATACCAATTTTGAATCGAATCAGACCATGATCACAAAACTCGTCCGCCATCTTGGAGCCGCCATTTTGTTTTTTCACCAACAAAAATTTCATAATGTATTGTTACCGGAATTATGAACACCTGCTAAATTTCAGCTCAATCGGATGTCGGCAAGTGCTCCAAAAATGGATTACAAATTTTGAACTGGAAGAAATGACATATGAACGAAGCAAGTTAAATAAAAGCTTGTAAAAATCAATTCAGGATAAATCCATTATTTTGCAACTTTTATGTAGGTGATTATTTGCAGAATTATCTATTTTTATCAGTTTTACATCCCATGGAAAAATAAGTCTCAACTTTGAAAAAAGTGTAATAACAAAATTTATAGACAACCTGCAAGCCACTTTCACCTGAATGGAACGAAATTTGACGAAAAAATACAATTTGAAGACCTCGGTTGAGGCATAACGGTCTCGTATCGGTCACCAATATTGGCAAACTATATGTCGTTTGATACAACTTTTATTTAAAGAGTTTTATTTTTCAAAATGAGTCAGTGGTTTTTTTTTTTATTGGAAAGTAATACTCAATCGAAAATAGATGATAATGGTATAAAACGCAATTATTGGAAATATCAACATGCATTATCATATTGAGCACATTTTAGACATTGAAATTTTTTACATATTTTTTCCGGGTTGTTCACCGATTACCATACTCATTTACAATGCTGGTGAAAAAAGTTGTCTTTATCTGATTTCAACAAATATACAAGATTCTCCAGGCAACGAATTATTATGTATCTTTAATTATTGACCCAAACAACTAACTATCTACCTTCCTCCAACCTGTTAACTAGATCTTGGTTTCTGAATTTGAAATGAGAAGTAGGCGCCTGTTTCTAATTTATTGCACCGGTCACTTTTTTATTAGTTTTTGGGGTACCCAACAGATATGAAACCTGCCTTTATACATAAAAGTTTGAATAATTTTAATTGAAAATAATAGATTTGATCATCTCCGTTTATTCATAAAGATAATTGGAATGGTAAACATGCATACCTGTTTGTATAATATGCTCATTTCAATATTTCTTTAAGAACGCATTGTTTCATTGATAATAATTCGGGTAATATAAAGTTTGTTTCGCTCTTTCAACAAACGGTTGGAAGCCGTAAGCCTTGAATCTGAACGATCTTTGAATTTCATGATGTGAGGTAGTCATTATAATCACATTATAATTATATGAGTATTCAACGCATTTTATAATTAATTGACGTCAAGAAAGCCATGCATCTCAATTGATTATTGAGTAAACGAAAGCTTTGTTTAAACATGGCGGCACCAAGCTAAAGCGTTCAAAACCAATATTTACTGAGGGTATTAAGCATGGTCAGTCTACTTAAAGATTTTTGTTTGTTTTGTCACAAAAAACTAAATGAAATATTATGTTCTCTTCATCACTCCGAATAGGTGAAAAAAATACATAGTGGGCTTAATTGATTTCTGAAAAGTTCTCGGTGTATGATTTCTGAAAAGTTCTCGGTGTAGACAACACTTTTTATTATTTTAGTTAATGAAGTGAGAGATGGGCTTTTATTGGAAAGCACTAGCACAATTACCCTGAAAAGACGTTCAATATGAATGCATTTTAACTGTTATTCGAAGTGGAATGAAGTGAACGAACTCCTGGTTATTGAGAAACTGTTCAGAAATATACTTCGTATTGTATAAAATTGTTAATTAATCTTGTGTGGATTGTTGAACAAATGATTTATAGATATTCCTTGCGATATTTGTTATCCAAGTATATGCTGCGTTGGTATCACGTGATAAAATGAGTTAAACTTTGGAATCAATATATCAAATACAAAGAAATGGTTGCGCGTGAAAAAAAAAATATTTTAGTTTATAAAATTCCTTCTAAGAATTCAACCAACCGGCTAATTGGGTATTTTTCCGTCAATGTAACCACTCCCTCAATCAGTAACCCTAACTTGCGAATTAACTCTCCGAAGTTCTTCAAAATGGGGAATATATATATATATATATATATATATATATATATATATATATATATATATATATATATATATATATATATATATATATATATATATATATATATATATATATATATATATATATATAAATATATATACTAGCGGACCCGACAGACGTTGTCCTGTCCAAATTTCCATGTTCCCTAAAATATTTTTCCCGAAAATGTTCCCGTTATCCCATTTTTCTGTTACCACTTTTTGTCTTTACCCCGTTATCCCGTTTTCCCGTTATCCCCTTATCCTGTCATCCCGTTTTCCTGTTATCCCATTATTTCTTTATCCCGTTATCCCGTTTTCCCCTTATCCCCTTATCCTGTCATTCCGTTATCCCGTTTTTTCGTTATACTGTCATCCCGTTTTCCTGTTATCCCGTTTTTTATTTATCCCGTTATTCCGTTTTCCCGTTATTCCCTTATCCTGTCATCCCATTCTCCCGTTTTCCCGTTTTTTCGTTATCCCGTTATTCCCGTTTTCCTAAAGAAAAAAAATAGGGGTTGATCGTAGAAGGGTGAATTAAGAGTAATTTATTTATTTTAAGTCATGACAAAATAAAAATAAAAATAAAAATCTTGCCAAAAAATAAGGGCTGATCGTAGAAGGCTGAAAATTCAGGGTTGTATGTATTTTTGAATGCTGTATCATAAAAAAATTAAACTTAACATTTTGTCTGAAAAATAAAAAATAAAAATTAAGGGGTGGACCACCCTTAACATTTAGGGGGATGATCTGTGAATCTAAACCATCCAGGGCGCCACCCAAACGCATACACAGAAATTCATTCAAATCGGTCCAGCCGCTTAGGAGGAGTGCAGTGACAACACACGTAGATATATATATATATATATATATATATATATATATTTATATATATATATATATATATATTGTATCACCCATCACACTATTATCAAATATTGGACGGGTAAGAATGACAGCTTAAATAACGAAAAAAATTTAGACACCTTTCCAAAAAGAAGGTTTTCCAAAATAATGGCAATCAACATTATCTATGGTTTAATGAAAGCAATAAGCGTGAGAATATTTAAAAATAGAAGCCACTTTATATAAAAGATTTAGTTTTATGGGATTATCTTGAGAATCACCACAAATGCAGGGCAGAACATAACAAATAACAGTTGACGCAGTTATGTGTTTTGAAAAATATAACGTATTTCCAATTCCAACTAGAAAGTGTCCTTATTTTGCAATAGGTACAGCGCTCCCTGAACTGACAATTAGAACAATTAACTTGGAACGTTCAATTGTATCTGACAGTTGACGTGAGAGACTTGGCTATTGCGCATTACAGACAATATTTCAGTTATTGTCGAAAGATTTTTAGAGTTGGGATCTTCAAGGTCGCGTTTTCGCCATTACTAAATTTAAAACATTGAATAAATGAAAGCATTTGATATAATGGTTTCAACTATTGAAGTTATTCCTCACGTTATAGCTATTATACGAAAAAATTCGTCTGAGAATAATAACATTGATGTCAGAAAAGGCGTTAGATACCCGTATTTTGTGTACACTCGCACAATAATATTTTTTTCAATACTTGTGTGAGACAAACCCCTCTATACTAATCAGAGTTACACATTAACCATTTTCAAGAGGAGTTACTACAATATACCCCTGAAAATACAGTAACAACTTTATTCAGAATTAAAAAATACAAAAGCAAAGTTTTAAATATAAAATAATATCAAGATGAAAATCTTGATTGAAGCCCGGGACTCGAAGTGATGGCGCATTTGCTGTTTCAGTTGGAGGAAAACCCGGAAAAACCCACAACACCATCAGAAATCAGATCATAAACTTTCTCATAGAAAAGGGAGCTGAGAGAATCAATCTTGGAAAATACACGGCAGTCATCGAAGAGGTGCCAACAATTAGAATACGGGTGTTTGCAATATGCAGTATAGTGTCCATTGGAAATGCTGCCGCTATGATTAGATATGGAGTAGATGTTATAAAGAGTATTCATTCCATCCTGAGCAGAATATTGGTCCAAATTCAAATTTTGTATGGGAAAATTAATCACATTGTCCAATTAACTGCCAGCAGTCGAAGAAACACGTTTTAAATGTATAGCAAAATATATATCCCGAAAAACCTTCAGACAACATGCAGACTTGTATTAAAATACACTCATAATTAATTAATTAATCATCCACTTTCCATACAAGAGAACATAAGGATCACTTGGACATTCAAACACTCTATGACACTTCCATGAAAGAACGATAAAAAAATTGAAGGATTGCCTCAAGAAAAATATGGAGACTTTTGGTCAAAGAATGACACAAAATTGGCAGAACAGAACAATAATAAGCAAACCACAAATAAGAAGATTTTTTATACGTTGCATACGTATCGAATGCATGAATGCATCAAACAAATCTCTGGAATCGTCATGAAAATAGATTTCAGTGAACTGTCGATCGAAAATAGAAAGCGGTAGTCCTGGGCAGGACGACAACGCTGGTCAAATATTTGCCAAGTGTTAGTCGGAGATTGTGAACAAATATATGAACAGGCTGAAGATTCTCACAGAATGCCGTTAATTGATCAGTTTTGTATCCGAAGGGAAAAATAATATCCGGTGTTGAAAAAATTGCAGAAAAATGCCTAGCTTCAGTTACTTGAGAAAAACAATCGAAATTACAATTTAAGCCAAATATTCAAAAATGGGTAATTTTTTTCATGTCGTGTATTTTTATCAAACTTATCGATACGTAAATATTTGTGTTTATATTCAAGACGGTGTATAATAGTTGGAGTGTAAGAACGTCTGAGCATGCTTAAATATTGAAATGTGCGAAGGGCCAAAATCACATTACGGAAATTCGTACAGCTACGTTGCGGTTCCGTATAATATCATCCCCCTATTTCGATGTAAGCTTTTAAATATCCCCTGCCTTCCTTTTAAAACCCTCTCACAGGGTGAAACCTATCTTTAATCTCACGTAACGCTTTCTGTGTTATGTATATCACAAATCTTGGAAATATTTATCGAACATTTCGATAGGAGTTTGCGAACCATGTTTACAGATACATTTATGGAATTAGAAATCTAATTCTACCTTTGAGCGCATGCACTTATAAAAGTTCCAGAGTTCGAGAGAAATTAGTTAAAAGTGAGACTCGTGAACTTCATGAATAATTACAATATTTCAAACTCACCACAATTTGGGATTCAACAACATAAAAGCACAGGCGATGCTATTTTTACATTTCTCGATAGTCTCTACAAGGAAATGAATCATAGAAAAGCTTGCGCAGCAATATTTTGTGATTTGTCAAAAACTGCGTAAATCATGAAATTTTGCTGCGTAAACTACAACTTTACGGTATAAGGAATCAGAGCCTCAAGTGGATTGGATCGTATTGTAACGAACCTAGGCCGGACCTGTCGCCTCACACGTTGCCATCGACAGCGATGAGATCATCCCCGGAGATATTCGAGAACCATCCAGTCGCTCTTCCGCGGAAAACAACGGTCAATATTGGAAACAATTGGAACATGCCGTCGCCAACTGCCGGAATTCGAAAGATCGGGAATCCTGTGACGGAGATAAATAGGTAGCCCTCAAGATGGCACGGACGGTCTGAACGAGCCCATACGATCGAGCTATACAGTGGAGTAGTAATATAAATTAAGTTGTAGATTAAGTGTGAAATAAATTAGTAGAACCAAGTTAAGTTTATTTACGTTACAGTATTTATTTATGCCAGAGAACACAAATTGTTAGAACCCACAAATTATCCATTCGTTGTGGAGTTCCTCAAGGCTCTGTGCTGGGTCCAATTTTGTTTCTGCTTACTTTAATGACCTGGCTACCATCACATCCGACGGATTATTCACAATCTTTGCAGATGATACTACCATTTTATGGAATTATGAAAATGTTGATAATCTATACTCTAAAATGGTGCGAGATACGAAAATGGTGCGAGATACGAAAATGGTGCGAGATACGACGAAAATGGTGCGAGATATATTGAAGATTAAATAATGATATGATGCGAATTTACTATCCTTCAACATAAAAAAAAACTGATATCCCTCTAGGGCATGCGCTGATAACTAATCTGAGCATGATTAAATTTCTCGGTGTCAACATTGACAAACATTTAAATTTTCAACATCATGTCAAGCAATTGGGAAAAAACTAGCCTCCGGTCGTTATGCAATGCGCCTAGTAGCCAGGGGATTGGATGCAGCAACAGCTAAAGTGGTTTACCACAGACTCATTGAGTCTCATATCCGATCCGGCAGAGCATTCTGGGAAACTTAAGAAAACTTCACCTTTGTCCTGCAAAAACGGGCTATCCGCTACTTATTTAAAGCAGGACCAAGAGTATCGTGCAGGTCACTGTTCAAGGACAATAACCTATTAACTCTTCCATCTCTGTTCATACTTGAAACAGCCTGTTTGGTGTTCAAAAACAAATCACTGTATCGCCCGCCAAAGAAACTATTTGAAACTACCCATTCCCAACTAGTTTAATCAAAAACTCTCTAATTTATAATGCTGCGAAAGTTTACAATCATCTCCCATTAAATATTAGAAATATCGAAGAATATAACCGGTTCAGGTCTTCTGTTAAAGAAATTCTCCTAGATTTAGTTAAAAATGGAATACAGGGGTTCTTCCATACTACCTCTATATAAATAGCACCAACTCACTAGTCTATTACAATAAAGGGTATTTATTTTTATTATTTTACTACTTGTACCTATTTATTCTATTCGTTTATCTTTTACATTGTGACTGTTAGGCCTGTATTAGGACCTCAATCATTTAAATAGTCTTAATTCAATTTTAAATGTGTCCGTGCATGTAAATATATAATTACAATTATTTTTGGAACGAAGTTCCTTATCGCGCGTTGCGAAAGGGGGCTAGACGGAATAAATTAAGACCAAAAGTTGTAACGACACTTTTTGCTATAGTGGTAAGCCGTGCGGCGTGCGCGTGTTTCTCTGTCTGTATCTCTCTCTCTCTCTCTCTCTCTCATAGAAAGCAAGCTAGTTATTTTCGTTTCGTCTTTCTATTTCGCATTGAACAGTGTGGTGTCGCGACGATTATTTTTGTTGAGTGTATACAGGTTTTTTGTACATAATAAATAATAAAAAATAATAACAATAATGAATCCTGACAGTGTTTCTGCACAAGTTTCGGATATTGCTGATGGAGTTAGGTAAGTAGAGATTTTATACAGACAATAATAAATGCTTATGTATTTTTAGCAAGTACGCATTATAACCTCTCTTTACTATTGTGCTAACCAAGTCATACGCGTTATAATCTCTCCATTATTGTGTCTTTAGCAAGTGTACGCGTCATAACTTCAATAAATTTAAAAGCAAATTATATTTTAATATTACAATATCAATGCGTATGTACTAAAATTGAGCCCACTGATTAGGTTCATATTACATTATATTTGTTAATAATAAAAAAAATATTATTATAACTTAGAAAAAAAAAAATTATTACAATTCCTTCACTAATTAATCGAAAGGAACTTCGTTCCATCCGGGTGTCCCTTGACACCTCTCAACTTTTTTTCTGTTTGAAACAATATATATTATTAGGTACTTGGATATCATAGGTATCATTGCCTCAACTCGACTTATTTTCAAGCGTTTCTCATATATACATATGTAAGTTTTATCCACTTATTGTATTTGTTGTAAATTTCTAGCTTTGTCGATGAGAATTTTGTTCTTCCGACAATAATTTTTTTTTATTTGATTTGTTTTGAAGGTGTTAATCATTGATCGATATCCACACACATATATAAATATATATATATATATATATATATATATATATATAATTGTTAAAATAATAAACTCACAAAATTCACAATAGCTGTACCAAATAGGTATGATCCTTGAAATAAAATGATCGAGTATGCCCTAAGAGCTTATCATCGGCAACCTACGTTGAAAGGAGGGAAAGCATTAATTTCGAACCTATCGGTTTTTTATCAAGTGTTGAAAGGACATTATTGTCCATTTATATGAAGCCACCCAAAATGCTGGCAGAACGGTAGCTGAGAAGCGATATCCGAACGTCATTTAGATTAGGAGAACATCACTTTCCACTCTTCGGCGATGATGCCACTGTGTGTTTCTATCTATCTAATTTGGTTCTAGACAGGCGTACTTGTCCCCTCGCTTTGATAATTGACGAAATTATTTTTCCACTTTTAGGTGGTCCACAAATTGCCTTCGTCACCTCTGTTGAGAGATAAAAAGTCAAATTGATGACATTTCTTTAAATTATATTTTTTATCACAATAGTGTCTAAATGATGAATGAAAAAGTAAATGCAGAAAGGCCACGAGAAACTGAGAAAATCATCGTGCACTAGATGATATAAAACTCAATATTAGAATAAACAAATTATGACTTCGATTAGTTTGAAAATAATTTGTTATTGAAGAAAAAGCTGCAAATTTTGTAACTGCAGAATGCAGTTTCTGTTGTTCCTTCAGTATGTTTATATTTTTGTATTTCTGTCAATCAGTTGTATCTTAGACATATCAAACTGTACAGAAACACTATTTTCTAGTTTTTTCCTTTCTGCTCAAGGATTTTTTTTTTCTGGAATTTTAAAGTTTGTCTGCAATGCCACAAATTCCTTACTATTTTCTATATATTCACAGACAACAAACAATATCATAACCCATCAACAATTTGGCTTCCCACAAAAGCCCGGCAATATCAAACAGGTTCACAGAGGGATCTGAATTGCAAAAGGGGCACTCGATGACAAGAAGTACTGTACAGCGGCTTTTCTCGACGTCTCCCAAGCCTTTCATAAGGTTTGGCATGAAAGCCTAGTAGTAAAACTCAATTATTCCAAGCATTATGTATGCTCTTATAATTATATTGTTTCAAACAAAAAAAGAGAAAGATCACGCCACCCTGTATCCTATCCATTCTGCAATACTTCAAGGGAGTGTCCTTGGACCCACTCGCGATGATACAACAATAACATACAACGATAATACAACAATAACAACCTATGCCGACGATACTGTCAGAATGGCCTGTCATAAAGTTCCATAGCTTTGAGACAAAACAAATCATCTGCACAGACGTGAAATTCGGTTTAAACCATGAAGATTCAAAATCAACAGTACTATGTCGACCCACATTACATTCACATTAAGAAAAGGGATTGTACCAACTTTAACCAGGAATAATACGGCATTGCCAAAAAATCACGACCTCAAATTCATCTGGATAGCAGGCTAACATAGAGTAAGCATATATGGAACAAAAGACTGGAGGTCATTTATAGAAAGAATTTTTTTTATGAATCGCAACTCACATCTCAGTCTAGACAATAAACTACTCATTTACAAGTGAGTGTTGAATTTGGACATACGGATTCCAAAGTTGGGGAACTGCCAGTGATCCAAACCTGCAAAAGATACAGCGTTTCAATCCTGAGGATACTCTACAATGCTCCATGTTACATCCCCAACAACATACATGAACAGGGATCTTCAAGTACCTACCATAAAAAAAAACTGGTGCTCCAAGTATCAGAAAATACTTGAAGATCATCCTAACATGTTAGCCAGGAATCTCCTGAAGACTTAAAAAGCTAGATCTACTGGACCTTAACAACATAAAGAGCATAAACAGATCTCGAAAATATCAAACTGTTTCCACTATCATTGTAGTTCTCTCAGGTATTCACCACTGGGTTTAATACTGACTGTGTACTCCTTATTGTTTTTGTGGAATAGGATGTAAAAAAATTACTGCATGTACTGGACCCAAACATATATGTTCCAACTGTTGGAAACCGTAGAAAAATGTATGTTGTTCATTATCATCGATACAAATAAATTGTAGATTAGGTTCATGTTACTGATTAACTCCTAATAACATAGTGATTCATGAACTTTATTCCTGAAAACCTGTATTGCAATCAGCTGTGTAAACCTAAGATTCAGAAATAATGATCTCCTCCATAAACTCATTGCATGCTAGGAAAAATTTACGTGATATCAACATTTAAAACCCCTTATCACAGATCCCTTAAGGTCTATTCCTGCATCGGGTCCAAGTTCCCACATAACACCCTTTTGCGTTTCCAAACTACTCTAGCCTCGAAGAAAACTCGCCTCTAATCCCACCTTACAGTTGGTAACTTTTGTGTTTCCACGTTGGTAATTCTAGAGTGTTAATACAACATCGAAATGGCCACTAATGTTCAGAAGGTGTTTGGCTTATGGAAGTTTGTCACGCGATGGTGGGCTATGGGCTGGAAGAACGTGAGGAAACGAGGGTATATCGAATGTTATGTTTTATTCACCCAAGTTATCTTGTGTTCAAGGAAAAATAGTGCAAGTTTGTCACCGATCACGAAATTTTTCTAGCCATCAAGATGATTGAGAGGGTTGTTCGAGTTCGAATGCGACAAGCTGTGTTTTCTTCACGAAAAATTGCTGAATTTATTACCTATAAACGCGACACGCAAGAGAATATTGTGAAAATCATGTCATTTTTTTAGGGTCCATATTCATTCATATATGAATTATATTTCCGGTGGTTATTGATTCACCCTCGCAGGAATAATATTTTCTGAGAGAAAAATTTGCCTTGAGTTCCCTCTTTATTTACCAGAAATTCCAATAACAAGAATAGATTGAGTAGGTAATTTCATTTGCTTAGATAATGAATACTTCCGTTTACCGTTACGGTTCTGGTAATAAACCTTGTTTCACAAATATTTGTGGAATATGAGTGGGAAAAAATTATGTTCTTCCTTATGGATAATGAATATGTTCTTTTCAATTGAACCAAGTTGTTGAACATCAAGCCAAGTGGATTCCTATGAATATACGAAATATTCCATCACACTTGATTGTACACATAAAATAAAAACAAGATACATAATAACGATTGTGAGCTATCGAATAAATACACTAATGACTTGGTTATTGTCAATAGAAAATATAGCAGTTTTATTGATTCATCCATTTGATGGCTTATTATGTTCAATATTATTTTCATTAGAAGAATCATTAGGTTCTAATGTCCTCTTTTATGAGTGTACACGTATGGAATAATTCTTTTTTACTGTTGACAAATGCTCCATTGTATCAAGCACATGGTATCAGTATATAAATACAATTAGCAGGGGAGCTTGTTTTTTGTTGGCATTTCATATTAGAACATCAACATCATAATAATTCTGGATACTAATCGATAGTATAAATGATTCATATACCCCAATTAAAAATAGAACATGTATTAGAGGCCGGATTGGTCAGCCCATGTGCCACGGTGAATTATAACTCCCTGTAAAGGCTGACCGACTAGTGATAGATATCCCAAGCAGCATCATAGTGACGGAAACTGATACTGCAACTCAGACTCGGTGGTTATTACGTAATCACCACTAAATCTACCACTATATAGTAAGAATAACTGAAATTTTATATTTGCATGGTTGTAGTCACGTAATTCCCATCTATGGTAGCACTCCACATTCTATAACTTGTTAGTGTCAATTGAGGTGTCTGAAACATTATGACCACTAAGCAGAATCACCTTAAAGGTTTTCAAACTTGAAAGTAGAAAATAACTGTTGCGGTAACCATTCTGTACCACCCAAATATCACTCAGAAGTCTCAATCACTTTCAATGGAGTATGATATTTTTGGTGACGTTTTAGTAATTTCCATCAAACCTTCAATGTGCCAGGCACCTGATTGTAATATGTGGTGATGGTTGCCACGTTCTAGCTATCTTCTTAAGTGATCGCCACAGTTCGCATTTATCAAAAGACACCACAAAGTTACAATAACCTTTAAAATTCACCATCAAGTGACCGTGAATTGATCCACGCGATGACGAAAGCTAACCTAACTTTTGTTGTGGCATACAAAAAGTATGTTTTACCTGTTACGTGAAGTGATAGAGGAGTAAACAAAAAAAGTAAACAAAACAACATTAAAAAAAGATTTATTTGTCGTCAGTATTGCACCGAAAGTAGTAATTTATTACGTAAGTATTGGTTTCAAGCAACCAAGATTGATAAAAAATGTTTGAGGGATTCAAATACATAATTTCAGAGGCGAATTATTTTCAAAATTATAATGTTTTCCTCAAATAAAGAGTATTTAGATGGTACGTGTTCACAATTGTGCTACAACACCCATATTTCACAGTAAACTCTGAATGATTTTAATTTTATTCCGATCAGAAGTACCAAATTCAATATACTTACTCACGTGTTTGTATGTTCTTATACTTATAGTCGATCGAATGTAAGAAATGAATCAGAGAAAATGGAAGAATGAGGAACATGTATGTTGCAGGACAGAGATCGAGCTACATATCAGAAACACAAGCGCAGTCAGTTGTTTAACGTGTCTAGTGTCGACCACTACATATCCATGTTTTTGCCAGGTTACCACAATGTGGTTGGAATGTGACCATCTGAGATCTAGGAAGGTAGATCGGAACGTAGCGGCCACCAAAAAAGTGATTCCCATTTTGGTTGCCGCCGCCTGATGGAACCAAGTATGTTACGTGGCAGTGATTGTGGTCAAACACCTCAAAGTTTTCCAGAATGGTGGCCGCTATGTTCCGTGCACTGAAAATGCTACTTGGGATAACACTGTTTTACAGGGAAGCTGACATTTACAACTAGAGGGACGGTATTTTTGAGTATCTCAATGACTTGAAATATGCCTGTGTTATGTCATTGAGTTACTAAGTGACCTACAGAGTGCCTGTGTGAGAGGTTGCGCGCCTTCATAAGTTATGTTGGCCTGTAACGGAAAGTTACATATTTTTGTGTATCTCAATGGCGAGGTCGGGACCGAAGTCATATATCATTGAGTGTCTCAATGACTCTGTATATGTCATTGAGGTACTTAGTGACCTACAACGTGCCTCTGTGAAAAGTTGCGCGTCTTTTATACGTTCTGCCAGCCTGTAACGGGCCAGTACGAGAAGTTGAGGGTCCTCTTCACTATGGGCCTTGATGGACAATCACAGAATGGGCAATGATTGCTACGATCACTGCGCAGCTGTCCACACAATCGTGCATCCTTACATTTATTTGTTAATTTCGTCGACACATCGGCGATTATGCTCGATCGTCTCCCATCAAAATTATGCCCTCCACATGTACGTGATCGCCTGTATTTGTCCATCATGGACGATGTAGAGGAAGGACCCTTTTACATGGCAATTAATTATTTTTGTGTATGTCAATGATTTGTGACATGACTGTGTGAGGAGTAATGTGCAATTGAGGTATATATCAAAGCCTGCATGTGTAAAGAGATATATGTAATTGAGGTACTTAGTGTCCTGCAACGTGCCTATGTGAGAAGTTGCTTCTCATCATACTTTCAAGGTAAGATGTGTGCCTAATCCTCGGATCACACTCATTGGGTCTCAATTGGTGATATGTCAGGTGCATTTCTACTTAATTGACACACTTATATGCATGTATACCATTAGATAACATCGGGGTTTTTTAAAAATAGGACATACTGATTTTTATTTCGATGTTGCTAGAGTCCATGTGGTATTCCTTGAAGTGATCGGAACACGTGGATAACAGAAGGGAAATATATTTGTTTTTCTATAAATTAAAACTTTGCTTCAACTTGATTGAAAAGGTTAACATTAATTAGGCGACTTAAATAACCTGCAAATTAGGCGTTATCCATTCATTTAATGATTTCATGTGACAATAGCTGCAATTAGTTTGAGCAATTATAAGTATGTTCAAAAAAATATTGATTAAAGTAAAAAAATTATAATTTGAATATGCATTGATTTGAATGTACCAGAAAGATGAATTTGTTTTTGTTAGATGTGTGACGTGAGTTATCCTGATCTTATATTGATAAATAGATTCAGAAGATTGTCGCACATAAAGACCAATTTGCTATTCTAACGGAATACATCTGGTGTCAAACTTTCGGAACTCCTATTCATTGGATAGAATTACTTAGGTCACGTATACAATGTAAAAATAATTCCATCTCTTCGTCATTAGTAAATTTCTACGAGAAATTCATAATATAAAACCCTAAAACCCCCTAGGCACCAATTTATAACCATAAATTATACAGCTCATTCGCAATCTCAGAATCGCCCTGTTGAATGGTTGAATTTTTCCAAGAACATTGTGATCTCCGACGCCCGAAATCCCTTTAAATCAACGTTGAAAAGATTTGGCCATTTATCCATCATTTTGATATAACACTGTTAAATTACATTGTCACGCAAACTACATAAGCTTGCCAAATTTCGAGTCAACTGGATGAGAGAAAGTAGGTCAAATTATAATTACAAGATTTTATTACCGACGAATAAGTTCTGTTCCGTTCTATAATTTATTGGAAGCAAACTAATAGCGGCGACGAGGATGCCGAAAAACGTAATGAAGCGGATCCATCAATGCCGAATTTTCAAGCGAATACAACAACCTCATGTGTTGTCCACAGCATATACATGGTATGCAGCATCGAAAGTGAGAGACTTTTGAGATAGTTGTTATATTATTTATCATAAATATTTGAGTTTGTAGTTACAAATAGAAGTATAATACAACTCGGAACCATTATAAATTGCAGAAAAACTTCATATTCAACCAAGCTGAAGACGAATTCTTTGATGAATATTTAACTGCATAACGAAAACATGCGACTGACTATACCCACTTGCAAATTCGGGGACTAGGTACTTGAAGAGAGAGAGAGAGAGAGAGAGAGAGAGAGAGAGAGAAAGAGAGAGAGAGCTTTTCCTAATCAGTTTGTTCGTGATTTGAAATCTAAGAAAACCCACTCTAGATTATCAGAATGCCGAGCACTAACGATTGATAGAGTATTGGAGATCGTGGTCAGCATGGAAACCACGAATGCATCGGAGCTTCATAAAATCAGACTGCCAAAATTATCCAAATGCAAAATGAAAAGAGTTCACATAGTACTCAGTTTGGGAGCTTAGTAGATAAGAATGACAATTGACCAGCCTAACCCACAGAAAAAAGCCCCTTTATGAAAAAGTTATATCAAAATGATACATGAAATAAATGAAATGGGAATAAATTAGATAAAAAATTACCTACCGGATCAGATCATTTGGAAAACAGTTTTCTTCATGTTCTCCATATAAAAAATGATAGTAGCAATAAAAATAAATGCCGTAGACCAGTGTAGAATCCCCAGGAGGTAAAAGGTCTTTTGTAAACAGTGCCGCTTTAGCCTTAAAACATTAAACGTTGACTCTTCGAGTAATTTACGACTGAAGCTTGTTGAATGTCGTCACCAAAATTCATTAGACACGTTGCCACTCCACTACCTGGGGAACAGATCTTTATCTTTCGGAATTGCGATATTCACGAAGAAAATACTAAGCAATCATCAAAAAAGTGTAATCAGAAGAAACTATGCGTTTTCACTTATAATTGCACGAGAGGTTTGTATTTTATCGGGTAAATTTGGGTTGTTTAATGAGAAACTGTCAACTATTAAAAACGAGACACCGAAGGTGGAGCGTTTTTAGGTTGACAGTTTTTCTAGTCAAATTGCTAAAGGAAACAGTTTAGAATTTGAACAACACAAATTTACCTGATATCAATACAAACATCCAGTGTAATTCGGCAGGACAATTTAATAAATAAGAAATTCAGAAACATATCAATGCAAACTTTATTTATGGAACATTGAAAATAAACACATTTTTATTTGAATGTACAATTATTAGAAACGCAGTTATTGAAATTCACACTAGGAACAGTGATGTCGCTGCGGGTGCCACAGCTAATCGTTTCTGTAGTAGATGTTGGAGTTTTTTCTTTTTCCAAACGAATTGATTGAATAATGCTCGAATGATACTCTTTGTCAACTTGTAAGTATGGTTTTATTGATGATGAATTGATGTATCCTGTTATTTTTATTAGAGCTTGTTCTTCAATTCCGCTTTTACTTAATTCGCTAACTGCTGCCGCACGATTTGAGTGATTTATAATTTTGACATCTATACAAATACGTTGTGCTGAGCATTTAGTCCATTTGGAAATTTCATTAATTCTAATCGGCACATTCTTATACCAACCTTTAGAATTGTTCTTCTTCCAAAAGGGATTTGGTGTAAGAAATACTCTGTCCAATGTTATAAAAGTGTCTCGTTTTTCCATTAACTTTTTGAATAAACGTATTGGGCAAATATCTTCCTCTAAAATATTAGGCGTAATCCATTTGCTGCCACATAATTTATTGTTACCGCCTTGTCTCGTTTTCGAAAATAGAGGATTATACTCGATACGTCCAGTTTCTTTTCCATTATTTTCAATTTCAGATACGAAATAAGTGGTTTTGCAGTAAGCTGCTTGTCCTCCGCGCCAAGCTAATTCAAACGCCAAAATGTGATATAATTTCTTTTGAAGTCCTTCCGGTTCATTTTTGTCATATAATCTGACCATTGCAAATACTTCAGATTTATTAAGAGCTGATGCACTAGATTTTCTCTTATTGGGTTGTGCTTGTAGGATTACGTGCAGCTCGTGATGAATTAAACTGAACGTCGGTGAAAGGGTTAAATACAATATTGAATTCGTTATAATATTTACTTTGTGGCATTTTAGCGATGGTGTTCCAAATTGTTTTAACTACCGCTCCTTTGTAGTCTTCTCCGTTGCCTTTTCGCATATTAAATGCCCAATCTTGCAATATTACATTCAATTTCTCGATGGAAGTATCTGGCTCAAATTTATATCTTTTTGCATCGCAAAACGTAGGAAATTGTCGCCAGATTGATGATTGCGTCGCAACTGTATTAGTAGGCACACAAGTATTAACAATTTGACTAATTTCGGCGTTCGTAGACTCACCGAATCGACTCATTATTACTGCTTAGGAATTCAATAAGTTGCTGACAAACATGTCAATGTATTTATTTTGGCAACCAGCACCGCGATAATTGATAAACAAATGAATAAGTGAAAAAACCACTAGTGCATTTGTCGCTGTAAAAGTTGCAGCTAACTTTTGCCGTTGTCAAACTGACAATTGCACTGTGGCATATGCGATTTTTCATACATGAGTTGAATTGTCAGTAATAAAGAAATACTACCCCCTTCTGATATTAACTATATCTCGCAATTGTATTATTTTGAAGACATTTTCATCTTGAATTGAATTTAGAAATGTTGAATGAGTAATTATAAGTAAGTATTATGGAACCTGGTCAAACAGGTTGAAGCAATCAGTGTTTAATGTAAGAAAACAGCTGAAAATTAACAGGAAAATGTATGATGAAACACTTGGTATAAATTTATTTGGAGGAAGGATGTATATCAGGCACCAAAAAAATACGAATATTTTTATTATATATTGCTGCCGTGTTATTAGAAAAGGGCGTAACTACATTTTTACCGTTTTTGAGAAGAAATGCGAATCTGCATCCCTACATGTAAAGATATAGTCCAGTCATTATAGTAAGTTCACCTCGGAATTCGAGATACCCAGCTGTAAGTCTGTAAATACTTGTATATTGACACCCTGAAAGTTGTCTCAAAACCTACATATGGTAGGGTGTAAGCAACTAATAAATTTCAAGGTCAAAGGTCACAAAAATCGGTTTTTTGCGCTTTTTTGGAAATATCTCAATTCCTATGGGTTTTTTGCTATTTGTATTCATTATCAATATTGTTGAATACAAAATTCTCTACAAATTTTGTTTTAAAAATTTTTTTATACGGTGAACCGTTTTTGAGATAGAGGGCGGAGAGCGCGCGGTCACCGCATCACTTCAGGTCAACCGGTGCCTCCGGTCGAAAACGCGCCATATATAGTTGATGAACGGCGGATTTCTTCTTCATCATGTTGTATGGAGCAGAGAAGATACTTTTTCTATTATTTTTGGTAAATACATGAATTATTTACAAAGGCATTACAGTTCCAAAATAATTGTTGTATTTGACGGATATTCAGACTACAGTAAGAACGTAAAAGCTATGGAGCAGCAGAGAAGAACTGCTGCACTTTCAAAAACGTACGAAGTCTGTTTCGATGAAACAATGGTTGTACCAGTTACTCAAGAAAAATTCTTATCAAATCGAAATAACAAAGATAAGTTCATTAATATGTTAATTGAAAAATTACAAGCTGCAAATATTACTACTAAACAAGCCAGAGATGATGCGGATGTTCTTATTGTTGAAACTGCAATTGAAGAATCAAAGTCTAAAAAAACTGCAGTTATAATAGGACAAGATATTGATTTACTTGTCATTTTAATTGGGCGTACACTGTCTTACGAACAAGAAATTTTCTTTAAAAAAAGTTGGGAAAGGAAATGTAAAAACGGAGATATACTCGACTAAAAGTTTTGATAATTATCCTCATTCCAAAAACATATTTTATTTCTGCACGCATTAAGTGGCTGTGACACAACTTCTGCGCTTTTAAAAGGGAAAAAATCATTTTTGAAAGTTTTTGAGAAACTGACAAATTTGGATGAACTAGCTGCAGCATTTGAGGAAGAAAATTGTTCGGCCCAGAGATTATTAGAGGGTGGAACTCAAACCTTATTGGCAGTCTATAATGCTCCGAAATCTGTGAAAAGTCTCGATCACCTTCGTTATACGCATTACGTCAAGTCTACAATTCCACCAACAAGTGCAGCTGCTCATCAACATTTCAACCGTGTATATTATCAAGTTCAAACTTGGTTAGGACATGATTTGGAACCCCAGGTATGGGGTTGGGCAATGCGAAATGATTTTCTGGAGCCTATCATGACAATTTTACCACCTGCTCCAGAAGATTTGCTAAATACAATTTTCTGCAACTGCAAAAGTGGTTGTGGTTCGCGATGCGGATGCAGGAAAGCGGGCTTGCAATGCTCTTTAGCTTGTGGCCAATGTAATGGGCAAGCTTGTCTCAATGCTCTACCATATCAGAGCGACATTAACGAAGATGGAACCTTTGATCCCGAAATCATGGAAGAACTTGAGACAAATGTCGTTGAAGACGATAATGAAGACCAGTTTGAAATTTACCAGCAGCCAGAAGACGACGATGAAGAGGAAGAAGATGATTAAAATTATAAATTGTAGTTTTTGTACCCTTTATTCCATTTTTTTACTTTCAATAAAAAAAAATTATTCAATGATATTTTTTAATAAAAACTTAATTCATAATTTATTTGTTTTTTTCATCATGTAAGAAGTTATTAATATTAATTAGGTTAAAATTCAAATATAATTCTTATATTTTCATTAACAATTCTGCAATTACATGGGCAGGTAAGTGTTGTTAAATAAATTAATACTGAATAAAAAGTGGATAAGTTAGGAAAAAAATGATAAAATATAATATAATAGTTAATAAAAATTGACAAATATTTGTAATCATTGATTTATTGATAGTTCATCAACTATATATGGCGCGTTTTCGACCGGAGGCACCGGTTGACCTGAAGTGATGCGGTGACCGCGCGCTCTCCGCCCTCTATCTCGAAAACGGTTCACCGTATAAAAAATTTTTTCAAACAAAATTTGTAGAAAATTTTATATTCTACAATATTGATGATGAATACAAATAGCGAAAAACCCATAGGAAATGAGATATTTCCAAAAAAAGCGCAAAAAACCAATTTTTGTGACCTTTGACCTTGAAATTTAATAGTTGCTTACACCCTACCATATGTAGGTTTTGAGACAACTTTTAGGGTGTCAATATACAACTATTCACAGACTTACAGCTGGGTATCTCAAATTCCGAGATTCTTACCTAATTTAAGCTTAAATGACTGGAGTAATATCGTTTCGTTAAGAAAGGAACACGTAACTGTCACTACTTTGTTTGTAAAACACAAATAAATATAGGCGTATCTGCAGAAAAAGCTCTCAATATTAATATCTTCTCACCAAACGGTAGATATCGTTCTTCTCTTCTAATATTGCGACATGTTATATGCTAGTTACGTCTGCCAGGGTAGCGTGTTTACTTTCCGCTTCTTTCATTTATTTTGAAGGTTATGTTCAAATGTCAAAAACATATTTTAGTTGATCTGTGAAAGTGAAATTTTGATGTTAACTATCTTGTGATGTTGTATTGATCATTGTAAATTGGGGTAAATATACAAAAAATTTTTCTGGTAAATATCGGGTGAGAGCACTCCTGCTCCCAGAAAATAGCTGTCTTCTTGCATCATCAATAAGCAAGCAACCTAACCTCAATCTGAGTCATAGGATGTAGGTGTTGAAAAAGGAGGATTTTTTCGATGGAACCGGCTGTATTTTGTGCCAAATTGTGCCGAAAATAAGTGATTTGGTGAAAAAAGGAGGTATTTTGAATAATTTTTGCGCAAGAAAATGGTGCTTGAAAATCACGTATTCTAGAACAAAAAAAGGGCTTTATTTCCAAAACGATATAAGACGTTTTTTTTTCGGGTTCCTTTTCAGGAAAAGACATGTAAGAAAAGTCAAACACCTATTTTCTTGGAGCAGGAGTACTCTTACCCGATATTTACCATATTTTCTATGCATAAGTATGCGATAAGTTAATGAATAATTGATTTGAGGAAATCTGGAAATAGTACAATGAATGTGGAGAGCAGAGAAAAAAGCTTTTGACTCTAGCTCTGAACCAAGAACTTCGTTGAAAAATCGGCACTCACAAATATGTTGTGAGAAATCAAACAGTTGACCCAGATTATAATCCAAATAATGAGCATGGTGAGTCAATTATTGTGAACGATGATACAAGGAGTAGCTCTGAAGATTCAAATAACGTTAGGACTAAAGATGAAGTTGTTTTTGTAGATTCAGACATTTTTATGCCAGCAAACAAGAAAATAAAAATTCTAAGTGATATCCAACTGGTTGCTTCTTCATCTCCTCATGATAAAACTGATGACGGTGTTACGGTAATTGTGAGCGAAATTCTCAACGAAGTTTTGGAAAACGTATATCACGTAGTATACTCCCGAGCTTACACTAAAAAGGGGAAGATCATGAAGAGAAAGAAGTATGATACCACTGTGAAAGAACGTCAGCTGATGAAGAAGGAGCATATACAGAAAAACATCAACTGCAGCACGCTTGCAAGAAAGAATGCCAATTTGCGCCAAGACATACCTACATAGACAGTAACAGTATGGAAACTGAGGAACGAAGTAACTTTATTCTTTCTGCATCAACCAACAGAACGACGACCAAGTCCAAGTCCTTAGCGTCTTTTGTTGTTATGAATATATTAGATGAAAAGGGCGTAACTATCGAAAGTTCTATTTACGATAAACTCAACGGAATGGGTCAAATAATAGTGGGAAGCAAGGCAAGAATTGGATTTTTAACAAAAATCATTATGTCCGTTATACTGAAATGTATGCATGGCACAGTAAATCTTACACAAACTGACCTGCTGCAAAATGAAGTTGTATGTAGTTACGCCCCAATCAATTAACACGGCAGATTGATATTTCAAAAAAATATAATTAGAGGGTGATTACGTGGAGATATCTACAATTTTGACAATTCCGTAGCCTTTTACGAATGAATTATAAAACGAATTTTAGTAAGGTTAGTGATCTAATATAAACATATAATATTCAGAAGGTTTGTTGAGATTTGGATCAGTTTGGCTTGTCAACGTTTCGGATTTTATCAAACTCATCTTCAGGGTTCACAGAATAGTTTTTTCGATTTTGATTCAAATATAATTTAATACATGAACAGACCTTATAGACACACGAAAACAACTTTCATGGGACAACAGCTTCCACATTGAATACGAGACAGACAAAAAGTATTTGTTTGTCTCATACTGAATGTGACTTAAACTCGGAAAAACTAATTCTTGAGCCCTGAAGATGAAATTCGTAACGTTGGCAAGGAACCAATAGTTTTTCCTCAACCAAACTATACCAAATCCCAACAAACCTTCTGAATATAAAATGAAACGAATGACAATGAAAATTATACTGAATCACTGAGTCGTATATATTTCAACTTGTTGACTTCGATTTGCAAAAATATACATATTATCCGGAAATCTGCCATTTTGTTATCCATCCTGTGTGCCCACGTCAAATTTTAAAAGAAACCGTCCACCCATCTCAAATTTATAAGAGTGTTCCTATGTTCCCAGAGTCACAAAGATCTCCCAAGATAGCTGCCAAAAAGTATCGCGAAATTATTTAGTGTCCCACTATATTACAAAATTGTATAGGTACTATTTTTGATATTTTTCCGGTACTATTCTTGAAATATCACCAAACAAATAAATTATATTTATTACATATTCTTGGGTGTAGCCCTGGGAAGAGGCGATTGAAAACAGTATACTAGATTACGCGAGCTTTCCAATGGTTTACCATCAATAGGTACCTAAAGTCTGTTACAATCGAATATTGGAGTTACCTCATAGGGCTTGGTAATGTATGGTAACCTTTTTTGTTTTCCCGATATCACGAACACTTGAGGAGTTGTGAATCACTTGTTGTCAATTTCACATTGAAATAAATTCATCAATAACGCTACGAAAACTTTAATCATAATAAAAAAGCGCCAAATTCATATACTAACATTATATCGCCATACTGCTGTGACTAAAAATAAACTCCATAGTAAAAAACAAACTGGAAGAAGTATGATGGAAATTTCGCAACTGTGGAAGCATTCGTTACCATCATCTAACCTTTCAATCTTCACGGCTTTTTTGTTATGACCACAAAAAATCAAAGTTTTGGTTTGGAAGTGTTTACTGCTGATATTGAGAGATTTTGAACTCTCTGAATATTTGAGGCAAATAAAAAAACCTAAATAAATAACATCCCGTGAATTGATAAAATATTGATTTACTGTGATATGCTTTTTGGTGCTAAGAAATCAAATCTCAAAGAAAACATATTTGACAAATTTGTACTGGGTTACACTATTACTTAATGACATGAATGATTAAACATGGAGTTGGAACCGATAACATTGCGTTCAATCAAGGCTGTCTCGGGTGTAGAAAAATTATTCGCAAATAGTGATCCACATGTTCAATTTCTTTTTTCAAATCAAATATCGCATCGGTCCGAACACCAATAATATTTACAGAGTAGCGATTAATCTTTTTTTTCTCAAAAAATACATTGAACGTATACAACCGAACACCCAGTATATCAACATTGCTTGCCTGATAGAAAAATGTAGCCCTAAAAAAGTAATTCCGCTAGATTATTTCTGATATATTTAGTATATATATTTCTACTCAAAACAGAGTTAATTTATGCGTTGTTACAAGCTGATATTATGCATGAAGGTTTAAAAACGCAACGGCAAATTTTGTCCAAAATCCATAAAAACCTAAATTTTTATCTCCGGCGGCAGACAGGTCGAAATTAGTCATGTGAATGAGTTGGCAATTTTTTACATTTAATCAGTAATAGTAATTCATCAAAACAAAAATTCAGCTGGCCAGGTTTCAGTAACGAAAAAATCGGAAATGGCATAATCAATCATAGAAGATTTTGCGAATCACCCTGTACTTAAACTGAATAGGGTCGAGGGTTACCTAATATACACAAGGCGCCCTTAAGCGAGCTGGAGGCACGCCCTGAGGCGGGGCAAGCCTGTCTTTGAATAAGACATGTTCTCTATACCATATATTATGCATTTAGCACGCGGCACTTCACCGAAAAATACGACGTTTTCATTGAGAATGGTGAAAATGAAATTATACATTTCTCTGTTCCTATACATTCTACACTTTTCTACTGTTTTATCTCTTGTAGTAGTAAAATAACTCTTACAAGGTACAAGGAAAAAATTCATATTTTTCATAAACATTTATAAAATATAGTAGTAGTGATATAAGGATTTTGTCTTGAAATAAAAAAAAGGTCGAGACTAGATACACTCCTCCAATGCCTAGAATAAAACTTTCCGATTCATCAAAATATTTTGCCATTTTTCCTAGAGAAAAACGAAGGAGCTTCAATTGAATGGGTTGAGAAAAATATCAGACATAAGTATGGATAATCACAACACATTACTTTTTATTGTTTTATCGAGTCTTATAATATCAAATTGATTTTATAAGAATCCTAATGAACATGTTTGTAATGTATTAGTTGCCATTTTACAATAAGTGTTGCGTGAATCATTTCAACGCATGAATGTATTTCATATAGTTTAGCGGCAGTTCGGGTGTTTTCGCAACATTTCAGTCCATAACAAGTGATGTTGATAGTGAAATTTCAAATGACGGTCGATATTAGATGATAGATATCACACGAATTTTATGTGCTTTTCCCAAATGATTTTGTAATCGTCGTCACAACGCATTACTTTGGCTGCCAAATCTTTGTGATGAAAATAAGGATTTTTTTCTGACGATCTTGGTGAGAATACCAGGTCATAGCTATAAAATTATTATATTGTCATCGGTTCTTAACACTTGTGCAAAATTTCAAACAATTCGAACGTCTGGAAGTGGATGAAAATTAAGTTTCAAAGATTCCCTTACATACGTTCATTCAGGTGAAGCCAATAAAAGCGTATTGAAAAGAAGCAATATAACTAAACTTTTTCTCAATAACGTCTGAAGTTGGCCATCGTGCAGAAAAATAATGATAATTTTCCTACTGGAGTAACATAAACTCAATATGGTACACTACTGAATTTAAATAAATAATAGTTTGAAAAAACTAAAAAACACGCTTTTATAGAAAACCAGACTAAAAAAATTGAAAATAAGGAAAAAATGTATTTTATTTTAAAAAAAGCGTGGGATGCATGGTATCGCCTCGGCAAACAATTACCTGTGATCTGAGACATTTCTTACTTTACTGCCCTAGGTGTGTAATGTACTATATAATTATTGATAACATGCACCCCACGCTTTTTTTAAAATAAAATTCATTTTTTCCTTATTTTCTATTTTTTTAGTCTGGTTTTCTATAAAAGCGTGTTTTTTAGTTTTTTTAAACTATTATTTATTTCCTACTTTTTAGTGTGGTTTATTTATAAAAGCGTGTTTTTTATTTTATTTTTTTATTATTATTTTAATTATTTTTTCAAATAAAAAAAACCAACCCAATTAATTACAAAAGAATCATAATTCACCCCAAAAACCCCCACATACCAATTTTGAATAGAATCAGACCATAATCACAAAACTCGGCCGGCATTTTAAAGCCGCCATCTTAATTTTCCAATTTTCACAAAAGAATCATAATATTCGACCCCAAAAATCCCCACATACCAATTTTGAATAGAATCAGACCATAATCACAAAACTCGGCTGCCATTTTGAAGCCGCCATTTTGAATTCTTCCAATTTTGACAACAGAATCATGATCTCCGACCATGGAAACCCTCAGATACCAATTTTGAAGTGAATCGGACCATAATCACAAAACTCGTACGCCATATTGCAGCCGCCATTTTGTTTTTTTTTCTCTCACACAAAAATTTCTTAATGCATTGTAACCGGAATTATGTACACCTGCCAAATTTCACATCATTCGGACGTCTGGAAGTGGGTCAAAATCGTGCCCAAAGGAGTCCGTGACAAACAAACAAACAAACATACAAGTGAAGCATATATAAAGCGTGTAAAAACCTGGCGAATGAGAAGGAACATTTATTGAAAATTTTTCTCCGTGTACCCAATATTTCGCATAGATGTACGCTGGTATGGCTGCCGGCAATAAAAAGACTTATCACCCGATTTTATGTCTGCCCTCTTCTTCAATCAGCGGTACTAAAATTATAATTTCAATTTACCTCCGGTCGCATTCGAAGCAGTAAAAATCCGGTAAACCGTTAATAATAATAATAATATTACCGTCTGCCTTCACACAATTTTACGAGATCCCCGTAGAATGAACGTAATCTTTTACGAAAATCAATAAAGACGGCACAATTAGTGAGGTATGTCGGTCTTAGGACCTTTATATACTCCTTAATTATTTGAGACCACCAGTGGTGACAATAAAAAGCGTTTTCGTCACTGAAATTTTCAGATTAGGGGCATCTTCAGATGACATGGTGTATTGAAGCCTTCGATTTTGAGTGGATACAGAAATATGCAACTCGTTTCGTTACACATTATCTGATGAAGATAAATTATTCAACTGTTGGAACATCGCGCGGTTGACTTTGATCAATATCAGGAGTTAGTCGGTATCTTTTATGAGTTTATCAAGGTTCTTTACTTCTGCCAAACAAATCTTTATTTCTACACTGGAAAAAATTCCCTCAGGCAATAGTGAATATTTACTAGCCTTTGTGCTATCACAATTTACAATTCTCTATATGGAGTGTCCGTCATAAAGTTGGCTACATATGGGGAAAAACATTATTATTGAAATTCATGGAAAACCCTAATGACGGTACGTTTCTGCATGTCTGACAATTGAAAAATCCTTTGCGACTTCACCTCAACTCAGATTTGGCGGGAATTTAAAAAAAAGTTATCTGTGGTGCCGAAAAATGGGTCAAATTGACAAGATATCTGAAAAAATTATTGAGAAAATGTATTTGGAATCCAACGAGGATTCAAAGAATCATATTGGGAAAAAACAAAAATACCATTTTATTCCTCTGCCCTTACTAAGAAACATTATACATTCTTGTTTTATCTAGAAACAGCTTTAATAACCTAAATCACATAAGTTTGGGTCAAAACTAATCGAATATTTGTGGAATATACATTTTGCGGAAGATTAATTATAAAAACACGATGTAGTCTTGTCACTAGGTGTAGTCATGCCCTGTGTATTGATGCACATGAGCTTATTCAATATGCCCTATCCATAAATAAAATTTAAATCAACTAATATTTGTAATTGAAACTTAATAATGCATTATTTATCCTTGCTAAATTTAATATTGGTTAGTAAATTAAAGCAATATTTTTGAATTTTATAAGGCGGCTTTGAAAAAAGATCTACTTTTGTTGTAACAATAACAAATGTCACAATAAGTTGTTGACAATTTTGTTGGAGTTGTCGTTCTTTATCAGTTTTTGTGTTTTTCAATCTATCAATAGAAATGGCTCCAAAACTGAGTATACAAGAAAAAATAGAAATAGTATTGCTATATGGCGAAAATTATCATAGCACAAGAGAAGTAGCTGAAATTTTCAAAGAAAGGCATCCAGACCAAAATTTGCATTTTACTACGGTAGCAAAGATATTGCAAACATTTAAGGAAACTGGTCCGGTTGAAAACAAATATAAAAGGGTTCACGTTAAGCCTTTTGTAAATAATGAAGATAATGTAAACAATGTTTTACTGACAGTCACTTAGACACCAAGAGTTTCACGAAAATTATGGCAGAAAAGGCAGAAATATCTCAAATCTTTGTTAGATGAATTTTAAAGCAAAATCACTTTCACCCATACAAACCAAAATTTGTGCAAGTACTGCGAGACAGGGATCATGACGCTCGATTTTATTTTTATGCATGGTTCCCGGGATTGTTAGAAGACATCGTGATTCCTCAAAAATGTGCTATTTTCTGACGAAGCAACTTTTACCTCAAACGGTGTCGTCAGTTCTCAAAATTGTAGATGGTGGGCAGATCATAATCCTAATTTCATTATTGAAGCCAAGGACCAATATAGTTTCGAAGTGGGGAATTTTAAATGAGCGAATTGTAGGTCACTTCTTTTTTAGACAAAGTTCAAATGGTGAACGGTATTTGAACTTCTTACGGACCGAGATATCTACATTTATCGACAACCCACAAGAGCGAATTCGTTTATTCTTTTAACAAGATGCCCCATCTACGAATGAATAGAAGTGTGGGAGTGGTTGAACAATGAGTTTGCTGAGCAGTTGATAAATCGATATTCAGGTAATCCTTGGCCTGCTTGGTCTCCAGACCTAACGCCGTGTGATTTCTTTTTATGCGGTTACACGAAAAGAGATGTTTATAAATAACGCCGATTTCGAAAAGTAGAATATTTAAAAAATTGTATAAGGAATTGTGCAGCACTGATCAACAGAACTATGTTGAAAAATCTTCGCCGCGAAATGTTTTCCAGAACAATTCTATGTATGGAGCGCGAAGGTGGTCACGTAGAATATTGAAAATTTCTACATTGTTTGTTTATTGAGTTTTTTTTATTTTTCCACATCCACCTAAACAATACTAAATTCAATTAGGATGAATAATGTATTATTAAGTTTCAATTACAAATATTAGTTGGTTTGAATTTTATTTACGGGCTGAGAATATTGAATAAGCTCATGTGCATCAATATACAGGGCATGACTACACCTAGTGACAAGACTAAGTCGTGTTTTCATAATTAATCTCCCGCAAAATGTCTATTCCACAAATATTTGATTAGTTTTGACCCAAACTTATTCGATTTAGGTTATTAAAGCTGTTTCCAGATAAAACAGGAATGTATAATGTTTTTTAGTAAGGATAGAGGTATAAAATGGATTCCAAACACATTTTCTCTATACATTTTTTCGATATCTTGTCAATTTAACCCAGTTTTTGTCACCACAGACAACTTTTTTTAAAACGCCAAATCTGAGGTCACGTGATATAAGTAGCCAACTTTATGACGGACACTGTATAAATATAGAAAGCATGAAATATAATCGTGTGACATAATTTATTCTGTTATCGTATGAGGAATTGAAAAGCAAGTCGCGCACTATCTCCAGTATGAACACAAAAATAGATGATATTATTGCGCGACAAGCTTGTAAATCTGTTGCTAATATGAAAATGACACGCATCTAACTTTCATTTAAGTTTCAGTGCATTCGAATGTTTCTACTTCAGTTCATAGCTTAAGGCTATAAGGATGTTCCGTCTTCACTAATTTTTCAGCAAACTTTTTTTTGGTCCGTGTAAAAATCCTTTTTCAAAAACATTTTGATTTACAGTTTAGGATTTGTTTTCGTATCTGATAGTCTGGAATACGATCAATGTGCCGGCCATTTTTCTTCATATGATCGATTCTAATATTTACCCAAACAGAGTTTTGTATTATATCTTTCAATTCTTTTTAGTCATTCTTTAGCTAAATTCTGGACTTAAACTTCGTACACTAAGATTCCAAAATATTTCTTTTGAATTCTAAAATATAGACCCAGAATGCATATTGAGCATTCCCAAAAACCCAGATTCCGATTTTATACCAAGTACACAAGACCGATTCCCAGTCAATTGGCTAATTGAAAATATGTGACATAATACAATGTAAAAATTTTCATTACCGACCTCATTTTTCTTTATTTTCATCATACTTTAATTTAAATTGAATCGCGCTGAATGAATTTTTAGAAGGATATGGAAATGATCCGTATCAAATTTTATAAAATGCAGTTTTCAATTTCATTAATATCAAGGATTAAAATTATTGTTCATTTTGCTGCTATTTTGATTGGAAAAATTTTTTTACACTTTTATTTATTCTTGGTCTACAAAAATAAATTCAGATAATCCTGATTGATTTAAAAAATCTGTAACACAAGTAATTCTATGTCTTTTTTCATAAATAAAATGGATTATTTTAATCAAAATAGAAGCAGAATGAATAAAAATTCCTCGAAAACTATATTTCTATGGCAAAAAGTTTAGTGAATTTTCATCGATATTTTCAATGTTTGAAAAAAGTCATGATGCGCAAGAAATAAAATAGTCGATTTTTCAATATCATGGGTATTGCAGCTCATCGAATCGTATGATGAAAATAATCAATTGGATCATTTGATATAAAATTGTGTATTCTATGAGGTTTCATTATTTTGCATGTACGTCTTAATATTAGAAAGAAACCACGAAAAGATACCCCTTCATCAATATTGTTAAACTTTATTGTTAGACTTCTTTCTCATGTTTCTGTATTAACAATACGGCATTCGAGTAGTGGTTCCATTCTGTCCATACTTAAGTGAATAAGTATCTAATATTTCAGGTGACTAAATCTTCAGGAACGAAAAATTATTTGTAAATAAGCAAAAAACAGAGTATGGCAGAGATGATGTATAACTTCAAAATGGATGTTTTTATTGCATATCGCATTCCTTTGTTCATTAACTTGATAAGGTTTCTAGACAATGGATATTTTGATTTTTTACTTTGAAATTGTTTAAAATCAATCCTGATAATTTATATTATAAAATTCGATAAAACACTTACAAATCCATGTTTGTCCGATATATTGTTGGTTAACTTGAGTTTGTGAAACGATACCACTTTCTGCATCCACTGTTCCCCCGTCGAAGGACTATCGGGATGAATGTACATCCTTTTTGGCATTTCGGGATCTGCTTTTCCTGCCACCATCCATCGACTGAAAAAAATAAAAATAAGAAAAATGAATATATACCTTATTTTTTTTTCGAATATCCCAAAAATAATGAAATAAATTTTACCAAAGATATAAATGAAAGCTACGAGAAATATCAGAATGCAAATGTGTATTAGGTCTACATACAGAACTGAATTAGATGTGATGTATTCAGCTCAGTATTTCATCGTAAACATCAAAATGGATTAGTTTTCAAGAAGGGATCATTCAGTTTTCATTGAATTTGTCTCTCAGTGTGACTGAACAAGCATGCAAAGACAATCATATTTGCATGCATAATATAAAATCCAACAATAGAAAAACCAACTGAAATGGATATATTTAAGTGAAGAAATAACAATATCAGATAGAGGCATGACATCAAAATATAGGTACCTTGAACATTCAGCCTACAAAAATCAGTGAATAAATACATGTTAATTTCACCACGTTGACTTTTATTAGCACTTATCGCTGATTGAAACAAGGAAGTGTAATACGTGTTACTTGTATAGTTATGAATGAAATATCAGATGTTTTTCAATTTTTCTCTGTCGCAGTTTTAGGTTTAACCATAGACTACATAATAATTTTGTTATTTCTTCAGGGGGTACTACTTTCAAACGCATGCTTCGTGCTCTTTCCAACACACATAACGGGCATCTGTTTTCACAAGTGGCAACCAAAAACAAACACCCGGATAAAAAGTTCATATTCGACAAAATAATTACACAAATCCAACCAAAACGATTATCGCAATAATCTTCACTTTGAATAATTTGTTGCATTTTGATTCATATGCCAAGTCTTCCTTACAAATAATGAAACTATTGAATGTCAGTAGGGAGAGTTTCTTTTCTATAAAATTTGAAAATTGAAATCTTTCATACTCGGCGAGAAACAGTTTTGTGTGTTTGTTCCAATATGGACGCTTCTCGAGTTGAATAAATAATTTTTGTTGCAGAAATTGAATCAGTTTTGGTTGTACTGTGAACGAATTCATTTTGGTTGAATATGAAATACAGACGAAATATTCTATTACGGATTTGGAAATAATCTAACCTGTTATGGAATTTATATCTACAGTCATCAGCAGCCACGATGTCCATTAGTAGAATATATTTGGATTTTTTGTCTAGGCCCGAAACGCGTACTTTGTAAGCAGGAAACATGCGCCTGAAACAAGTTCGATATGTCAGAAATGTATTTATAATCACCTGTTATGGAATTTATATCGGTAATCATCGGCCGCAACGATGTCCAGCAGCAAAATGTATTTCGCCTTCAAATCTAGCCCTGATACGCGAAACTTCATTTGTGGGAACATTTGTCTGGAAGGTTAAGAAATAATCTCGTCAGCGGTTACAATTCTATATGAAAAAAAAAATACAAGATTGGTATCAGGTCTTGAATGTTATTATTCCCAAAACACGTCAAGAATCAGTGGCATGTCACATCTACTTGAGCTGGTTCCCAAAATTTTAAATTTGACAAATGTAAAAAAAATATCAATATATTTCATTTGTGGATGTAATTTTGCTGATATTCAGCATTCGATGAGAATTTCGAAAAAACAGAAATGGAATTTCAACATTTGTACAGAGGTGTACATTGGTAAAATCATATTTCACTCTTTTTAAGATGGCAAGAGCAAATAAGTATGGCATAAAATAGATTCCGAAAGTATGGAAGTTACTTCTATCTGTATAAGATAGTTTTGAGGCGACTTCATTTTCCTTTATAATAATTTGTCGCCAATTTATTCATATTGAAAAATGTATTCTTGTATTCAATGAATACTTGTAATATTCAAGTAACTTTGAGAGTCTAAAATACAGAAAAGTATCTAAGATTGAAAAAAAAGTCCAAGGAACTTTTGAAATGTATTTTCTGTTAAAGAAAACAAACTCAGTACTTATATATCTTCATAATTTTAGAATAGATTATGATAATCTCGGTAGGTATATATGTTAGGAAAAACACGAGACATATTATGTTTTTCAGGTCATTGTGATTCTCCACTAGCACATCCTGGCCAATGTTGGAAAGTCCTTCTATGGACCCTCGGAATGTTTAAAATCGCGGAACAGCTCAACTTTAGAGAGGGTAGATGGTTACTGAAAAATGAAAATTTCAAAAAATACGTTCAGAATTTGTAGTGGTCGAAATTTATCGATTTCAATTCCGAGGATGGACATTTCTATTGTAGCATTGAAAACAAACTGAACAAATAACGGATTTTTTCAAAATGTATCACTTCTAGATGGAAGAAAGGTCTAAGGTTTATAGAAGGAACACCCGAGAGAAACAATTTAATTATTTTCTTTCTAAATTTTGAAGATTCTTCAAACTAGGGGTAAGGCATATAAAACTTGCCTGTCCCAATTTAGATGTCTACGTTCACCCAAATAACCAGTCCTCATCAATTTCCCAAAATTGTATTACAGCAAATTTGATTATTTTTATCATATCATTGGAGACCTGAATTCTAAATACAAAAACTTGTGAAATTCTACCATATATAATAGTAAGATAGCTGTAATAATAAAAACGACCTGTATTGCAGGAAGTATTGCGTTATGATAAACATGTTCTTTGATCCCCCACCAACCCCTTGGTACGTGTCATTTGTCTTAACACGTTCTACTTATGGAGATAGAGGTTGGAATCACCTGTCGTGACGGACGTCATGCAATTAGCAAAATTGATAGTGCAAGTTGCCAGGAATCGGGTGGTGATTTTTTTTTTTAATTTTTAGGCACCTGTGTTGAAGTAAACCTGGAATTTTTTTCCATTCTGTTCTTCGAGAGTCATAGAGTACGAAAATCCATTCCCAAGACGAAAACCTGGTCATAGAAATCTTATGGGTTAGATTGAAAATTAGAATATTGAGCAGTTTGTAGATTTGGTCGCCTATTTTTCCAAATTCTGAAGGAAAACGCATTGCATATTTTTTCCCAATTTTTAGTCATCCAAGGAACAGAGGAAACCAAATGCAAGGCGTCTTCACACACGGGAAAATTATTGGCAAACCTCAAAGAATTTAGAAAACTTCCACCCGGTGTTTATTACGAAATCACTACTAAATCTACCACTAAACAGTAATAACAACAAAGATTTTATAGTTCCATGGTTAAAGCCACGTAATTTTCATCTATGGTAGCTACTCTACAGTTCTATAACTTTTTAGTGTCTATTGAGGTGTCTGAAACATTATGGCCACTAAGCAGAATCACCTTAAAGGTTTTCAAACTTGAATGTGGAAAATAGCCGTTGCGGTAACCATCCTGTACCACTTGAATATCACTTAGAAGTCACAATCACTTTCAATAGAGTATGATAGTTTCAGTGACGTTTTAGTAAGTTCCATCAAACCTTCAATGTGGCAGGCACTTGATTGTGATATGTGGTGATGGTTGCCACGTTCTTGCTCTTTCCGAAAGTTATTGCCACAGTTCGCATTAATCACTACAAAGTCACAATTACCTTTAAAATTCACCATCAAGTGACCGTGGATTGATCGGCGCGATGACGGAAGCTAACCTAACTTTTCTCAAATTACTTTATTGCGTCTTACAAAAAGGTAATTTTACGTGTTACGTAAAATATATATGATATTTATTCAAAATGAAATGGGTGATGCGTTTTCAATAGAAATATTTTTTCTTGATTTTGTATAAATGGGTTAATTCAAGTATATCGAATATCTGACTTGTGCGCCTGCTTAATATTCATACCTTTATTGTTAATTCAGTTTGCATAAATGCCATCATTTTCATTTATTTTTAATTGATCATTGTCACTTGATACATGATAATTGTTCATTGATAAATCCACCATACTACATTCAATAAAGATTTATTTATCGTCAGTACTTATTTATCGTCAGTATTTATCGTCAGTACTGCCTCAAACGTAGGAATTTATTATGTAAGTATTGGTTTCAAGTAATCAAGATTGATAAAAAAAATTGAATGATTCAAGTACATAATTTCAGAGGCGCGTTATTTCCAAAATTATAAAGTTTTCCTCAAATATAAAGAGTATTCAGATAGCACGTGCTCACAATCGAGCTACAACACCCATATTTTCACAGTAAACTTTCAATCGTTTCAATTTTATACCGATCACAAGTATCCAAATTCAATATACCCACTTACGTGTTTGTATGTTATATATTCTTCTACTTACAGTCGATCGAGTGTTAGAAATGAATCGGGCAAAGTGGTAGAATGAGGAACATTTATTATGAAAATATGTTGCAGGACAGAGAACAAGCTACATATCATTACACAAGCGCAGTCAGTTGTTCAACGTGTCCAGTGTCGGCCACTACATATCCACGTTGTTGCCAGGAGACCACAACGTGGTTGAAATGTGGCTATCTGAGATCCATGAACGTGGATCGGAATACTCATCTACCAAGGTGGCGCCACCACCTCCAAAACTCCTCCGAAGGGAAAGCGATTAAATGACATTGTGAAAAAATAATGAATTTCGTTTCTATATATATATATATATATATATATATATATATATATATATATATATATATATATATATATATATATATATATATATATATATATATATATATATATATATATATATATAAATGTTACAAAGACATGAAATCACTTAAATAAAACCGACAGGTAAGTTGCCGTAGTTCAAATGAACCCTTTTTTTATTTAAGAGTTACTGAAGCTCTAAGCCCAGGGGGAGGAGACAATATCTGGGCTAGTGAATTATCTACGTACTCAGACATCAAATTAATTCGAATGTCTCTCTTAAAAAGTATGTTGTATGTCAAAAAAGTAATTTTTTTCTACTTCGTAAACTTGTGAGTTTTGCCAATAACTTTCCAGGGGGTGAAAACGTCTTGCATTTAGTTTTCTCTGTTCCTTGGATGTTTAAGAATCGGAAAAAATATGCAAGACGTACTTCTTCAGAATTTGGAGAAATAGGCGACCAAATCTACAAACTGCTCAGTATTGGATTTTTCAATCCAACCCACAAAATTTCCAGGTTTTCGCCTTAGGATTGGATTTTCCTACTCTATGACTCTCAAAGAATAATAATGAAAAATGTTC
The DNA here is from genome assembly GCA_018342105.1 of Gonioctena quinquepunctata. Taxonomy (NCBI): domain Eukaryota; kingdom Metazoa; phylum Arthropoda; class Insecta; order Coleoptera; family Chrysomelidae; genus Gonioctena; species Gonioctena quinquepunctata. The sequence continues at coordinate 347,455 of JAFIRS010000570.1, forward strand.
CAGGTTTACCTGAACACAGGAGTCTGAAAATTCAAAAAAATCATATTTTCACCACCTGATTCCTGGCAACTTGCACTATCAATTTTACTAATTGCAAGACCTTCACGACAGGAGATTCCGACCTCTATCTCCATTGGCCACAAGTAGAACGTGTTGAGATAAATGACACGTACAGGTCGTTTTTTGTTATTACAGCTCTCTAACTTTTACATATGGCAGAATTTCACATGTTTTTGTATTTAGAACTATAAATGCATTGTGAATATTACAGACATGATATTTTATCTATGAAACACCAGTCAAACATGAGGTTGAATAACACTTATAGTCCCCGCTCAAAAAAAGTATTGAGGAGAGATTATGAAAAAATGGGGATTTTCCATGATTTCAATGATCACTGAATACATAATTTAGAGAGTAGTTCTCAGGAAATATAATGTACCTACTGAAACATATATTTAGCTGTTAGTTTCAAATGAAAAAAACCAGAACGATGTGTCCAAGCACGTCTCTATCCTGGTCCCATAAAAGTCATAAAAAATTAATTTCGATCGCTATTTTCAAATGTTTACTACAAATTATGGATGTATCGAGTTACATCGACAACGCCATATGGTCTACCATTTTTCTTTATGATACCACAGATATCCTCAATGTGACCTTTTTCTCTCGATGACCTTCCCGACCTCCTGCTGGTATTTGATAAGAATAACAAGAAGGATGATAGCAGTTCTTCATAATTTATAAGTAAGAACGTTGTCTGTAATAATATAAATTAGTTTGGTGATCTTTTGGTGGTTTATCGTTTTTTTCTGAAGCATCCAACGGTCATTAGACGATAAAATATTCACGACAGCTGTAAAAGCGATAATTTATAATATTAATTGGGCGAAGATATTAGGTCTGATCAAATAATCGCGAGATATTGATGACAGGTCATGATGTTTTTGACAAGTTTGATTCACACTATCAACAAAATTAGGTTTGCGAAGTTACGCTTGGTTTTGTATTGATAAAAATCATTTTCAATTTAATTAATATTAGAGAGGAACCGTTTCGTTTGAAGAACTGATAATGAAATTGAAATTAATATATCTCTTTCAAATCAATATATTGTATAAATCCAGAAATCGCTAGAAATACCTGACCGATGTAAAGGAAATTTTCAATATGTAGAACAGCTAAAAACTATGAGGATTTCTTCATTTTTTCACTAGGAAAACTAATGAAACTTCTAGCCGTCCATCATAGGTGAAAAATATCGTCAAAGCATATAACATCACTGGAAATGATAAATGTAAAACTTGAATCCTTGTTCTATTTTCACCCTATTAAAAAGGGCCTTGCATATGATGGATTATAGGGACAGCTGTCGAAAATTGGAAGGGGAACTCTAAAACATCGCCATTATTAAGATATCTTTATTTGCTTTAAAGGTATATCAAACAAATCTAGCCCTTATGAAAGCCAATTTGAAGTTCCATTATTGTAATAATGTACCTCATCTACCAATATGTATATGCTTTCCCACACAACACGCAATGGTATCATCTTCTTGCGTATGGAATTCGTGGAATAGAATTATTAGAAATATCCACTGTATTTATGTTGCAGCTATTAAGTAGTTGTTATAGAAATTTAGAAATTTAAAGACAAAATTATTTTAATTCAGATTTTGAAACGTGTCGAGTTCAATTTCTTTCAATAATTATACCCTTGAACTTGTTACTAATCCATTTTAAAAAGAACTATTCATAATAATAAATTATCGTTTCAGGTAGTTTTTATTTGTTTTGGAATGGTAGACTCTGGAGGTTTCTATATTTTTTGTGTGTAGGAGATAATTAATAGTTTTCTGGATCCTTCGAACGATAATGCTTTTCAACGAACTTTGGAATATTTACAAGGTGGTGGATGAGCTACAGTTTTTCAGAAATTATAATTATAATAATTTTAAATTGATTATATCTATATATATATATATATATATATATATATATATATATATATATATATATATGAAAGAGAGTAATATCGAGGGGACTGTTAAAAACAAAATGGAAGGAATTTAATGGACATAGCACTTTTCTCTGAGGGCTATGTCCATTAAATTCCTTCCATTATATATATATATATATATATACATATATAAATAAATATATTAAGTGATATTAAGTGATTTTTGTTGACTTTACGGGACCGTTTAATAAAATTGTAGAAAAACGATATCTTGTAAATCAATTTTCTCAATAAAAAAAAGCTGAAATATGAGGTGAGGAGTTTGATCTAGCAGAACGATTATGGTTTACTTCGAGCCTTAAATAATATTGGATGATAACTAATTCACATCCTTAAAATTATTTACCCACTATTAAATATAACTTACATTCTACTTAATTTCCAAGATCACATGTTGTAGTATAGTAATTTACATAATATTCATATCAAAATCATCTAGGTATAATAAGAATACGTTTATCATATTTGATTTAGGTTATAAATTACAGGTCTTGGCATCGCATTCAGCTTATCTGCTGAACCACACAAACTATGAATATTTCATAGTGTCCATGATAAAAGCATGGATATCAAAGAGTGCAAGAAAGTCTGAATTTAAAAAAAATTGTGATTATTATTTATAATTATGGAATTATGCCTCAGTATTTTTATTGAACTATGGAAAATGACTTCACTTTCGCACCGATCTCCCTCTTTAAATCCTTGGGACCAATTTTAATGAGATAATTTAGTGTAGTCCATTTTATACAGGGATCGAATATTTCCAAATTAGGTATCTTGTCCAGCAACAATATTCCGAAAAAGTACCTGAGAATTGAAAAATGACCATGCCGTAATTCTTTTGAAGAACAAATGTACCGAATTATTTCTTGCCAAATAGAAGCGGAAACGCACTAGTTATGTCAAATATTTTCAAAAGAACGTCAACATCAAATGAACTAACAAGTAAACAGCATATAAAATCAACAATACCCCCAATCATCATAATACCACCTATATTTAGTGCTTCTCTAAAAATAAAAACAATAGACGGAGTGGCCGTCTGTCATAAAGTTATAAAAGTTGAGAGGAACATTATAAATCATCTCCCAAACGGTAAGTCAAGAGAAATAGGCATATAAACGCAGGTAAGGTCTATTACAGGCTGGTATTTGTTTAGTATAAGCTACAGTGGCGCCCGTAAGTCCGATCCCAGCGGGGAGTTGGCTGCCTTCAGAAAATTAACCATATATTAAAATACCTCCTGAGACAATTATGATTGAAGGAATATCTACCTTAAGAAACAGAACACTAAAGGATAGGATAGCGTACACCGTTGACCCATCTTTGGTATATACCGGCTTTTAAAGGGTTTAAGTCAATTACTGGACTGGCGCCTAAATTTCAATGCTACGGTTCTCACGAACGGATTAATTTAAAACAAAGAGGTGAGGATCGGGAATATATTATTACAATTGGGATCACTGGGAGCCACCACGAAACAGGAGGGGTATTTACACATGTAAACTATAATTCGTTAATTTGTAAGAACTCGAAATTTGTTTATTATAAATACCTATTATTTGGATTGTTCGAAATTTCAATTAATTGTTATATTTATTCAGGGTGTCTCACTTCTAATGGAAGCACTCGCGTATTTTACGTAATTGTTGACATAGAATTATAAAATTCGCAAAATCGATAGATGTGCCAAAAAAGCGCTTGATGGCTAACTGGGGTTTATGTTAAGCGATGTATACTGTACGCAAGAAGCAATGGAACAACCAAACGACATTTTCGAAAAACAATATTAGGAGGAAAGATCGATAAGCTAGTAATATTTTCAATTCGTAATGAAAACTCGATATAAATTTTTTCCTGAAAAATAAAATTTTAAAAGTCCAAATTTGTTTCACTTTTCATGTAAGCACACATGTAGGTACACCTCCCGTTATCATAGGGGAGGAATTCTAAATTATCAGATCAATAGAAAACCCCAGAATGCAATAGATTATTATACAGGGTTAATATGATATCAACTATAGCTTATATTCGTTGTTCAGATAAACTTCGTATCACTTAATAAAATAATTTTCCATACTAAATTTGGATGAGTCTTCAAGTTTCCACGAAAAAGTGAAATATCTTCCAGGTATATAGTCATCAGTAAACGCTTAATTTCTAGTTTTGAAATATTTCAAACTTTTACAACATGACCTCCCCCAAGCAGCATCATCTGACGGAAACTGATACTGCAACTTCGACTCTGTGGTTATTACGTAACCACCACTAAATCTACCACTATACAGTGAGAATAACTGAAATTTTATATTTGCATGATTGTAGTCATGTGATTTCCATATATAGTAGCCACTCCACAGTTCTATAACTTATTGATGTCAATTGAGGTGTCTGAAACATTATGGCCACTAAGCAGAATCACTTTGGAGTTTTTCGAACTAGAAAGTGGAAAATAACCGTTGCGGTAACCATCCTGTATCACTTAAATATCTCTTAGGAGTCACTATCACTTTCAATGGAGTCTGATAGTTTCAGTGACGTTTTAGTAACTTCCAACAAACCTTCAATGTGACAGGCACTTGCTTGTGATATGTGGTGATGATTGCCATCTCCATAAGTGAATGCCACAGTTCGCATTTAATGAAAGTCACTACAAAGTTACAATTACCTTTAAAATTCATTATCAAGTGACCGTGGATTGCGCGATGACGAAAGCTAACCTAACTTCTCTCAAATTATTTTATTGTGGCTTACAAAAAGTTTGTTTCACCTGTTACGTGAAACGTGAATGATATTTATTCAAAATGAAATAGAATTTGCGTTCTCAATAGACAATTTCTCTTGATTTTGTAGATTGGATCTCTGACTTGTGCGCCTGCTTACTATTCATACCTTAATAATTCAGTTTGCATAAATGCCATCATTTTCATTACTTGTTAATTGATAATTGTTACTCGATAATTGTTTATTGGATCTGCAGGCATCCACCATACTTGATACATGTCATTTTTTAACAATTAATGGACATATACCCGCAACTTTGAGATTATAACTTTTGAAGTGGCAGGTTATAATAGCCGTGTTCGCCACTTCCAAGTGTATAAGACCTATTGTAATTTTTATTTTATAACTCTGAAGTGGTGAGTCATGGGCCTGCGACGTGGGCGCCACTTTCTAGTGGTGGAAAATATAATGATTTTTTTTCTCTCTCTCTTTCGTTTTATGAAGCACTTTTCATTGTTAGTCACCCCAACCATGTTCAGTAGTTGTTTCTAGAAAAATTATAACAAAGTTATTTCATATAAATTTTTATAAAAAAAAGAGGGATGCTATTGTTTTATATGTATATATTTCCTTCTTTCTGTTTATGAATTGTAACACCCCTCTTATCATACAGTGCCCTGATGATGTTAAAATAAATTGACGAAACGTTGGCTTTCAAGAAATATAGTTTTCTTTAATCTAAGACCTAAATCCCAAAATTGACAATTTCTGAAATCATCATGTTGGGGATGCAAACTTACATACCGAATACCGAAAGAAGAACATCATCCGATAAGACCTGGTTTAACAGAAACTGCTCTAGAGCTGTGGCTTCCAAACAGGCAGCATACCATCGATGGCTAAAAAATCCGGGTCCTGAGACCAGAGCAGCATATGTCGAGGCTAGAGGCATATGCAAAGAGACAATAGAATGCTCAAAAGACGCCCACAATGCCAAAATAAGATCAAAACTTGTTGAATGTCCTAACGGATCCCGTTCATTTTGGTCTTTCGCCAAAGCTGTGGGAAGAAACTTCACTTCCAGCTCATTTCCTCCTCTAACCAAAGAAGATGGAACACTAGCAACGACTGCCCAGGAAAAAGCCAATATCTTTGCGCACCTATTTGCTGGAAATTCCACTCTGGATTCATCGGGAAAACAACCCCGAACATTACACCTATTGACAGTCACATGCCCGAGATCACCTTTCGCCAACGTACTATCAGAAAGATTTTGCTGGGTCTCAACACCAACAAAGCCTGTGGATCTGACGGAATCCCGCCGATTGTTCTCAAGAAATGTGCCCCCGAACTAACACCTGTTCTTTGCAAGTTGTTCAACCACTCTTACAATTTGGGGGTATTTCCGTCCAATTGGAAAATTGCAAGAGTACAGCCAGTCCCTAAAAAAGGCAAAAAGGCCCTACCTAGCAACTACAGACCTATCGCACTGCTATCTATTATTTCAAAGGTCATGGAAAAAGCCATCAACATCGAGCTCATGAAATATCTGGAAGACTCAGGAATTGTCAACGATAGGCAATATGGCTTCCGCCATCAGAGATCAACTGGTGACCTGCTCGCTTACGTCTCACATATATGGCAGCTATCTATTGAAAAGTATGGAGAAACTTTAGCTGTGGCATTAGATATCTCCAAGGCGTTCGATCGAGTTTGGCACCAGGGACTCCTCGCCAAGCTTCCGTCTTATGGCTTGCCCTCTCAGCTGTGTTCTCTGCTTGCTAGTTTTCTCTCAAACAGGTCTCTCCATGTAGTGGTCGATGGAGTTTCATCTGACACTCTACTCATAAATGCTGGTGTTCCGCAAGGATCTATTCTCGCACCAACACTATTTCTACTTCACATCAACGACCTGTTGAAAGCAACTTCATGTCCAGTACACAGCTTTGCCGATGATAGTACCCTCCATACCGCTTTCTCTTCCAGGGCCCCTATATCAGCCCGTGAAACCAGAAATGAACGAGGAAGAAATGTTAATAATATAAATATGGACTTAGCAACAATTCTCGAATGGGGATCTAATAACTTGGTAGAATTCAATGCAAACAAAACACAAGCATGTCTTTTCTCTAGAAAAGCCGATCTCACTGTGCCTAACATAACTTTGTCAGGAGTAACCATACCACTGAAGTCATCCATATCGATGCTTGGTATTACTATCAGTAATAACCTTCCTGGGAAAATCACGTGAGGTCCATTGCCAAAAGTGCATCCCAAAACTTGGTTTTGTTTCGTGCCAAGAGCATTTCCCCCCAGTCAGCTGCTTATGATCTATAAGGCACAGATCCGACCTGTCCTGGAATACTGTTCCCATATTTGGAGTGCGGCACCTAAACATATCCTGAGGCTATTGGATTCTGTCCAAAAATGGGCAATTCGTCTCGTCGGTGATGCTCGCTTACAAACTCGCTCACTTGTCTGGAACACCGTAGAAAAGTTGGCGATTTGTCTCTATTTTATAGATATTTTCATGGGCGATGCTCTTCTGAAATATCAACAATCGTTCCTGCTTTGGCAGTCTCTTCGAGATTAACCCGTCAAGTTCAGTCATCACACCCCTTCGTGGTCACTCTGGAGACCTGCAGAACATCACTTTCCAAAGACTCGTTCATCCAACGAACAGCGAGGCTTTGGAACTCATTGCCTAGGGAGGTGTTCCCCGAGGCATACAAACTTCAGAAATTTAAGAAGAACACCAACTCCTACCTTCTTTCCCTTGGTTCCCACGATGTTCTCTGAACATTACAGGATATCCCTTTTCGTGGGAACCAGAACATAAAAAAATAAAATAAAAATAACAACACTGCAGTTATCATTTGATAGGTCGTAAGAAAAATTACAATAATGATTTAGTTCCACTGCACACTTCATAATGAGAGGGACTTTAGAGTGGTATATTTTCAGTTTCTATCACTTTAAAGTTATATTCTCCAAAAGCCGCCATTTTCGCAGTAATATGCTGGGTCGCCCTCATTAGAGAAATGAATGAAACATTCAATAAAGATTTATTTGTCGTCAGTACTGCATCAAACGTAGTAATTTATAATATTAATATCCTATATTTATAGTCGATCGAGTGTTAGAAATGAATCGGGCAAAATGAAAGAATGAGGAACATATTTTATCAAAATATGTTGCAGGACAGACAATTCAATCATATCAACATATCAATTACACAACGCATTCAGTTGATTAACGTGTCTAGTGTCGGCCACACATATTCACGTTTTTGCTAGGTGGCCACAACGTGGTTGGAATGTGGTTATCTGAGATCCAGGAACGTAGATCGGAACCTAGCGACCACCAAAAAAGTGTTCCCCATTTTGGTAGCCCTCACGTGATAGAATCGTGTATGTTTGAAGGTTGTAGACGATGTGGTAACTTGATTACTATCGTTCCGGACGTTCATCGTCTTAATGTATTTGAAAGGCCAAACCTGACAACAAAAATGAAATCAGTAAGAATTGCATTTATGAAGTTCCATGTGAATGCGGAGATTCCTACATTGGAGAGACAAAGAGACCGTTATCGGTAAGATTGGATGAGCACAAGAAATGGACTCAACGTGGAGAAACATCAAAATCGGGAATCGCTGACCACGCCTGGACTGAGCACCATCGAGTTCTATGGGACGACGCAAGTGTTCTACATAGAGAGGAGCATTGGTTCAAACGAAAGTTCAAAGAGGCCGCCTACATCGAAGCCAATAACGCCTTCAGTCAACCAAGCGTTGAGATCAAGAACGTATGGAAACCCCTGATTGCTCTTTCTGGCGGGCTGCAGAGGCGCGAAACTTCACGCACCACCACACCGCGCGAAACCACACGCACCGCTGCACATGGCGGAATTGCACGCATCATTGCGCCGACAGTCATATACATTGGTAAGTAGCACCTAAACTTGTCAGTATTCACCTGAAGACGATTGCAGATACAAGCATTCGAAACGTCGTGAAAACCTTCTGAATACATTAAGACGATGGACGTCCGGAACGATAGTAATCAGAATCGTGTATATTACGTGGCAGTGGTTGTGGTCAAACACTTTTCCAGAATCGTGGCCGCTATGTTTCCTCCACTAAAAATGCCACTTAAGCCACCTAATCATTGACAAACTTTTGATATAACTATCCTGCGAGTTTCATAATTTTACGCTAACAACTACAGAAATTAAGGGGTTGCTGAGGGTGCTCCCATGTGAAATGGGACTTCTCAGAACAAATTTATTTCCAGGAAAAAAGTATACAGATGGTAAATGTGTTATCCTGATTGGGAATCCCAAGAGATTCCTAGGCTATATTGACTCCTAATTTTGTTTTTCGGAAATTCGGTTGGTTTGTTGCTCCTTGTTCCATCAGTTCTGGCGTGCAGTGTACAGTACCCAAAAGTGCAATGTTGACTGGTGTCTATAGTCACAAAATATAACAAATATGCCCAATGGAGTATCAATTAGTCAACTGGGCCACTGTTCCCCTTCCTGCACTCTTTATCTCGAGCACATTTACGTGCCAGTCTCGTGCATTTAAGTGCTAGTCTAAGCTCTAGCTGGGAACAATTCAAGAGTGGTCCAGTTCACTGATTGATTCTCCTTGCGCATATTTGTTAAATTTTGTGCTGGTCGACTATAGACATCATTCGACATAGACACATTGGAAATCGTATGTTGCGGTAAACATTTTTCAGATCTGTATACATCGATCCTGCTAATTTCATAATTCAAAGTCAACATTTACGGAAGAAGATACTGGCGGATTCCATGAGAAGTGAGACAATCTGTATAAATACTTAGGTGCCCCAGCCAAACTATTTCTGATTCTTAATAATAACAAACATTTTAGAAAACATCAGAATTGGAACTGTTTCAGAGGGTTTAGTTTTATTTTATTTTTTCGCTTCATTGAGTCGACAAAAATGTGAAATATGATCTTTTGGAACTAAATTTCGTATTTTTGAGCAAACAAAATGTTTCATGACGTATCTGTCAATAAGACAAGCCGGCTGGGAAGATAAGAGTGAGCAATCGAAAAACAAAATTGTGACTTACGACGGATAATATTCATATAAAAATTCATAATAAACTTTTTGGACTATGTTTTATATTTGGTAATCAGGTTGATGTGATACATTATTTCATCCCAAGGTTGCAATCAAGGCTTGTATGATCGTGGAAGCGTGAAATATATTTTCGTCGACAAAAATGTATTGAAGACATAGTGAATGCGATTCCTCTCTTGCTTCAATGTTACAAATGATTTCTGGTGAGTCCTCTCTTTTGGAAATCATTCTCCTTGGTTTTTAATTGAGACTGGAATAGAAAATCAAATAACTATCTGAATGAAGGTGCAAATTTTCACTTTAAGATTTTTCTTTTGGGTTAGGGTCCTTTTCTCAATACCTATCAGATGTAGTTCAATGTCCAGCCTGGCTTTAGTCGGGAATCTAGTTGTTTTCTGTTAGCTATTCACAAAAAATACGTTCATTTTTTATGTGGATTTTTCAATTCACAGAAAAATATTTTTATTCAATATTCAATTGAGAATGATTCCCTTTTCAACGTGAATACCTCACTAGAGTTTATCTTTCAGTCGCAGATAATTCCACATCTGATTTTATGAACATCCTGTTTATATTGAATGAATGTGATTTTTTGTGAAGGAACAACGTTTCTTGACATGGTTTTTGGGTAAGCTTCCACATCTGTCATTTAAAAAAGCAAAAAAGACTCTGCAAGAAAAAAAAAACAAATTATTCAAACAATTAAAGGACGAATTAAAACACGAATATCGTGCCATTAAAATTCCACGACAACAGGTCTAAGCTTCACCGCACAGATTATAGGTGTCACTACCTATAATTTGATGCTTTCTAAATTAAAGGAGATTTCGAAGATTTTGAGAACGGGGGAAGAAATAGTCCCCGAAACGTCAATCAAAAACTATTTTTTATAGGCAAATTCAGAATACGACAAATTACTGACTAATTGAATCAGTTTTTTTAGGAATTATAATTTGCTGAACGCAGTAACTTATCGGGGTGAAATAATTAGTTTGCCCTTTCTACACCAGTATAGATTTTTCTGATTATATTTTCATTTTCAGACTGTGGAAGATTACTCCAAAAACCATGTGAAAAAATCATGTTTATATTTCCAAACATATCAATGTATGGTACACAATTTGAAGTTACTTTTTGTTTCTTGGATAATTCCAAACTATGTTAATAAAATTATTTTATTACATCATTAATGCTCAAAGCGACATATTGTAGAGGACACCATCGGAAATTATTAGGTAGATTTAATAGAAACACTACCATTGATATCCCGATTGAGATAAAATATTAAAAAAAACATTTTCATAACAATATTGGTGGGCTTTAGGTCGATTTATAGAACTTTATGAGCTGAACAACTTTCATTTGAAAAGTTTCTCTCTAAGTAGTATACACCAACAGAAAATCGCTATGAATTAATTGATTTTAAATACATTCATATTTTATTTGGCCTGCACGCTCCATTTATTTATGCACGACCGGGCGTAAAGTAGCACTTTAGCGCCCGCGGACTACTTTAGCGCCCGGCGGGCGATAAAATCGTTGAACAGGCGCCAAAGTGAATTTTAATCTGATATCGATAGAAATCTATATTCCGATGGATCATATAATCAAACCCAAAACATTATTAACAATAATATAACGAAAACAATGAACATAAATTAATTTAAAAAATGAATTATAACTTAATATTGACAATACAATTAGAAAAGTTATTTATGGAAATATTTGGATTTGTTGGTTTCTGTTGTTGCAGATAGTTACTGATTTCAACTGATTCCTCATTACTAGAAGTCTGAAGAGAATGCATGTTATTATCTGGTATTTCAGAGTAGTGAGCAATATTTTCAGATTGTCTGCAATGGCTAGTAGAAGGTTCATCATTTTCTACAATTTTCTTAGCAATCTTCAGCTTATTTGCAACTGAATTTTCAATATAACCTTCCGTAACAGTCGTCGACTTCCACCCAGCATGTCTTTTAATGTTGATCATATCCTCGCCTGCATCTGCTAACATAGTTGCTGAGGAAAGTCTGAAGCAGTGACCAGTATATTCTTTCGCATTAGAAATACCTAGGTAAGTGGCTATTCTGAATGGTATTTGACCGAATGTTTTTTTTTCCGATAACCTGTCTCGTACACTTTTTTATAATATAAAAAAACCGCTTTTGATCATTCTGATCTCGCAAGGAAGAAATATTTTCTGTAAATATCCAAATAACTTGGCGATTTCTGTTCTTTATCGATTACAGTAATTACTCGATCTATCTTCGTTTTGGTTTCTCGTATAGTTATGAGTAAGAATGTCTCGAAATCTTGAATGTCGTCCACTGTGATATTTGCCAATTCTTCGCGGCGACATGCTTCACAAATACCAAAAATCAGTGCTACCTACAATAAATTCTCAGATTAACATACTGAACATTGAGAAAACATGAAATTAGAACTTACTTTCATCATAAGATACAAATCGTCTGGTGCTTCCCTCAAAAATAACTCAATTTCTTCTCTGCTTAGAATCTTCGATTTCTTTGGTTCATAACCATCAAATTTTCGTTTCAAAAAGCTATCAATCTTGCGTATCTACTGATATATATATATTATCATGTACATTTGAAGTAGCTTTCAGCATGGAATAATATGACCACATGGTAGAGGGCTTACAATATTTAGATTTTTCCAGAAAATAGGCAAGAAGTACAGTCTCTGTGTATTTCTTATTTTTTACATTTTTCCCGTTGCACCACCTCACGAATTCTTCATACACCTTGTCGTATATTTTCTTGGATTTACTTGGCAATAAACTCAATTTCGCATCCTCAGCTGCTTTACTTATTTCTGGTGTAGTACAATTCACACTTTCTTCGTCGCTTGAATCCATTTCAAAATCAGTAATAAATTATCTGTGATCACAAAAATTGACAGCAAATATGGCTACTAGCCTATATAATCTTATTTCGAAAAATTGACTGAGTTGCCATGGTAACATTCATTCCATCACTTCTTGATTTATTCTGTTTCCGATATGATATGAATATACATCCTCACGGCAGCCTTGATGTATTCTTATCATGTTCTAGATATAAAGAGGTATCCATAGAGAAACTAAAAATAAAGAGAGTTGTCAAACCTGCAGTAAAAGTTGGCACCACGTTTAGACAGTGGCGACATATCTCGCAACTGGCCGAACTAAGTACAGTTGGTAAAACCGATTGAGATAAGGCGGGTTTTTCAAATGTGTTACTTTTATATGATTGATATGGTATATATTTTATAAGTGATCGATTTGCCATTCTTGTATTCCATATGAATGGTTGTATCATATGAGATACAGAAATGGCAAATCGATCACTAATAAAATATATACAGTAATCGATTCGTAGAATCTGTTAGTTCGTTCGTGGTAAAAATAAAGTTTCAAAGTAAATCTTTATTCCATGATATCAAGAACAAAATTAAAGATCTTATAACACAAGAATAATAAGTTAAACACTATAAAAACACATTTTATTGTATCTAGGACAAGGTACAACTACAGACAAAACAATAATAAAACTCCGAAAAACAACAAAATTACAAATATTCTTCAGTCTTCATCAAATCAACCAAATTAAAAACAAATTACATTTACAACAAACCTTCAATAATTTTGTTCATTTATTAGCACAAAGGAGAACGAGTAGGTATACTTAACAAATACTCCAATTTGATGATAATTTTCGTACTTCCTCAAATGTGATAGGAAATGGAAACTGATGGACGGAAATAAGTATCAGTTTGTGAAAAACAGCTTATATTTTACCTTGTGAAAGAATATTTCGAGGAATTTCAGCGTCAACTCGAATAACAAAACATTCCATTTTCGACGTTGGGTTCATAATTCAAGTCCATAGTATAATTTCTATAATTCATTTTTCGATGACAATTAACAGTAGAATTATTCTGAAATTATTACGTGATTTGTCATTTTCTGACAAATGTTGAAATTGGAAAATTATCATGTCAGTCGTCTGTTGATTGCGGACAGCGCCTCCATGCGCGACTGGCCGTACCATAAACTTGGTGGCCAAGATCGCCAATGTTTCAAACAGTCTCTTTATTTTTAATTTGTCTATGGAGGTATCTATCTACATGACATCAAATATGCCGGTCGTGCATAAAGTTTTGTATGTATTTCGGGCGTAATTCGCTTTTATGGACCTAGGCGTGTTGATAGCCCTCGCTATCACTCGGTCTATTACTTACACGCTGCGGTCCATAAAAGCCTATTTTACGCCCTTGATACATAAATAACTATTGTGGTTGGCTTTATATGTCAGGTCGGAATGTCATTGGATTTTTCTCGAATTTAAAGTAAAACTATATAAATAATTGTAAGTTATTATTTTTTAAGTGATATTGATATTGAAACTCGTGTAAGTAGTGTCTATATCATTGTGTGCATTTGTTCAATTGCTGAGTGACCTTTGGAATTCTCAGAAGTGTTTTGCATCTGAATTATCCGTTTTTATATCTTTATACCAAATGGACACCAGTTTTGTTATATTTCTTCCAGTTGATTTGAATCAGATTACATAGAAATATTAACATCCGTTTAGAGAGATTTGAATCCTTATCCAACTTTTTATCGTGGAATTTTTGAGGTTTATACAAACAATAGAAATGCTGTTTCTGTTAACCAATGAAAATATGCCTGACACATGATTGATGGCAAATTCAGAAACAATAAATACATTATATTTTAATTATTATTATTGCATCAAAATTGCTAGCACACAAGTTCAGGAATTTGCTGCAGGTATGAATACGATTTCAATTCCACAAAAGCTAAATCGACTACATAACGCTTCCTACGATGCCTGTACCAAGTTCATCACCTAAGACTGTACCCATAATTGGAAAGCATCGTTTTTCTCACCTACCTAAGCTAACATATCATTATAGAATCATTCTGTAAATACAGTAATTTTATATGCGCCAGACTTGGGGATCACGATTCGGTTAAGAAAACAACACAAATAATAAATAATTGAGGGTTCAGTATTTAACACTAGTCTCGTCCTGGTTTCGAGAATGAATGAGTGGAATCATTCAGAATTCAGATATTTATTCAGCATATGCTTGATTTGAATATTCCGGCAATCAATCAACATGTGCCATGTAGTTGCAGATTAAGACATTTCTGATTTACATACTGTAATTGCGATTGGTATAGAATATTCGATTATTCGAAAAGTTTGCAGGATATACAAAATCGTAAACTGTAACCGAAAGTCTTGTAAGTGAGGTTATGTGGGACGAAAAGTTTAAATATGAAAATTTTCACTTTCAGATTTTTTCTTTTGAGTTAGGGTCCTTTTTCAATATCTATCAGATGTAGTTCAATGTCCAGCGCGGCTTTAGCCGGGGAAGTAGTTGTTTTCTGTTAGATATTCACAATCAATAACTTCATTTTTATCGTTTATTTTTCAATTCACAGAAACATATTTCTATTCAAGATTCAATTGAGAATGTTTCCTATTTCAACATGTAGGTCACATTATTCAAAAACGGTTCTTGAGAGGGGTTTTAGTATACATCATTCAAGAAATGTATTTTCATCTTTAGATATCATAATTATTGGGTCAGGCAGAATACTTATTACGATGGTTTTCATTTGAAGACAATCGAAACGATATATGTATTCTATGATTAAATCGATGTCATGATGTTTCATTTATAATTGTCATTGGTATTGCTTGGATGTTTCAATGTTTGACCGTATTCCCCTTATATAGGTACCAATAGTTTTTCAATTTTCGCACTATCGATGTTTTATCGTAGATTTTATACTAGCATATATAACTTTCTTGCTATGCCAATAAAGCCACACTTGAAAATATTCAATTTGTGAGGCATATTTTACACTTTACTGGTCAAATTCAAATGCACTTCACTATACATTTTGAAAGCAGCTAGAGAAATTCATGCGATGACAAGACGATAATATATTCTTTCGTCAGAAAGGTGAAAAACACATACAGTGCTTCTCAAAAGTCCCTTCCCCCCTCTTATTTTTGGAACGATTATACATAAACAAGTGAAATTTGGAAATTGAATATTAAAGGTTGTAAACTTCCCTACTAGTGATGATAGATGACGAAATCGTCAAAGATGATGTCACAAGGCCATTGTGACCAATTATTTTAAATGGAACCCTACGGCAAGCGACACCTCTTTTGAAAGGTATCGAAAAAACCTATTCAATGATACTAATTTTGTGTGTTCATGGCACTTTTAATGGCTCATTAGTAAACATTAAAATTTAAATTCAATTCAGTATGATATTAATTACAGATTTAAGAATCAGTGTCTACTTAAAGAAATTGCTCGAAGTGACCTCCGTTTACTTCCTCACAGTGAAATATCCTATTTTTAAACTCTTCTCGTACTTTTGCAAATGTGTCTGCGGAAACAGCCTCACATTCTGCAACAATACGTTGTTTTCAAACGTCAATATTGTCAGGTTCAGTGGCGTAAACCTTCGATTTGAGGTATCCCCACAGAAAAAAATCCAAAGGTGTGAGGTCCGGTGATCGAGCTGGCCATTCCGTTGAACCTCGTCGTCCAATCCATCTACCACGATACTCCTCATCCAAATACCGTCTTACTGCACCGTAATAGTGTGGAGGAGCACCATCCTGTTGGAATGTTATTTCCAAATTGCCGAATTCATCTGGATTATTTTCCAAAATTTCAAGGATTAACGGTTCTATTGCGTTTTGCAACAGCTCCAGATAAACCTCACCAGTTAAAAAATTAGTATTCAAAAAAAGATGCCCAACGATGTGGTTTCCCAGGATACCTGCCAAAACATTCACATTCTGGGGAAATTGGGTATGTGTTTCACGAAACAGGTGAGGATTTGCGTCACTCCAATACCTCACATTCTGTGTATTTACATTTCTATTTAGATAGAAAGTACTTTCGTCACTAAAACAAATTGTTTTGACATAGTCTGGCTGTTAGTTAATTTTAGTTTCCATAGTTTCACATAATTCTAGTCTTCGGTCTGGGTCGTCGTCTGAGAGTTGATGAACCATTTTTGATTTGTATGGATGAAATTTGTTTCTTTTCAACACCCTGTGTACTGTACTTCAACTGACTTCACAGGTAGATGCAACGTGAGTTGTTGAAGAAGTAGGATTAACTATTACTTCTGCCAGTAGATCAATTTTTTCTCATCAGAAATTTGTGGTCTGCCAGATCGTTTCGCATCATCAATACTACCCGTTGTTTCAAACTTACGAAGAAGCTCCCTTAAATAAGTCCTCGAAACGGGGCGATCAGGAAACCTCTCATTGAAAATGCGTTCTGCTGCATGAATATTTTGTCCAGTTTCACCAAGAAATAGGATCGCTGCTACTTTATCACCTAAAGCACGTACCATTTTGCTTCTTGAAGCACTTATTCGGCTCACAACAGTTTAACAAATTATTAAAACGTACAAAAATATCAAAAGTACCAAGAGCTGCTAAAACAGTTAAACGTTCGATCAACAATACACAAAAACTTGGACAATTACAAAAACGTCGAATTAGGGAGACTAACAAAAACGTCAGCTTATTTGACAACTATCCAGAGGCGGAGCTTGAATTTTGAAATCAACTGATTTAATTCATCACAGCTTTGCATTTTTTAAAAGCGAGTTGCCAAAACTGCCATAAACACAAACAAAATTAGTATCATTGAATAGGTTTTTTCGATACCTTTCAAAAGAGGTGTCGCTTGCCGTAGGGTTCCATTTAAAATTATTGGTCACAATGGCCTTGTGACGTCCTCTTTGACGATTTCGTCATCTATAATCACTAGTAGGGAAGTTTACAACCTTTGCTATTCAGTTTCCAAATTTCACTTGTTTATGTATAATCGTTCCAAAAATAAGAGGGGGGGGGGAGGGGACTTTTGAGAAGCACTGTATATTCATAGATAATTGATAGAAGTATATAAAATTCTATATGAATACTCACTTTTATAACAAATAAAAAAGTTGCAGAACCGATAACATTCAATTCAATTCGAGAACTGATATCCGTAAATATTTAAATATATGCAGAGCATCACTTCCCTCGATGAAAACCAGGAATAGATCCTTAAAGCACCCTAAATTCACCCCTGAGTCATCAGGATGGAGCATTTGAAGCATTTTTAAATTTAATTCCATCTTGTTTTTATATTCCACGCCCGAAGATGTCGGAATGCGTAAAATTGGTAGAAATGAAAGAAAATACTCGTATACATTCATCTGGAGAATGGTATAATATATTGAAATATTCTAGTTTATTATTTGAAATTCCCCGAATTTCACAGATACTAGGGAGTCTGTGATTGTTTCAGTACGTTTCATATGACAAAAGCCACTGTCTTTCTTTGTCTTTCAACTCAATTTCTAAACCTATCGATTTTTTAGCTTTTTGAATGAATGAGATACTTTGACTTCATTTTTATTGTATTATCATCCCCAGATGAAAACTAATACGAAGAAAAATGTTAATGCATGACTGAGTGTTTTCTGAAACGAAGTAGATACATAGAATAAGATACATATACTCTCGGTTCAAGTCTTTATAAATAATTGGTATTAGGCGCGCCCAATAACCTCGCATTAGTGAGAGTATTGTCAATAAATAGTACGGTCTAACATCTGCTGACATGAAACAATCAAATTAATGCGTAATCAATTTAAAAATATACATTGCTAAAGCTATTTTAACAGGTATACTTTCTGTTGAATAAAAAAGATCCTTTCTAGAAATGGCCTATATTTCTGAAAATAACAACTGTTTCAATAAAAAAACAGATATCAATCATCTCAGTGAAATTTATTCCTATCTATAGGATAAACAATTCTCCAACAACAACCTCACATTTAATTTTTCCAATCTTTAATCAAACTAAATTTATGTTGGCAACAGCACACAGTTGGCACCACCGTGATCAGTTTCATTTCAGTTTTGCCTGTCAGAGGACATGTCAATTGTCTGTCAGATGTCATGTCAACTACCTGTCAGAAGTACCTAACCTGTACTTGACACTTCTTCCCACATGGGGACAAGATAGTCACCAATAGAAATTGTAATAATTCTAATTTTAATGCTTAACTAGTTATTTTAAACTGTAGTGTATCATCATTCATCCTTCATAATGTGTCAACCTTAACACCTTTATATTTTTATAAAAAAAACTAACTTGAATTTTTACACCTTTGTAGTTTCCCTGATGATGGAAATAATTATTAAAATTTCCGAAAGTTTGGGCAACCTGTAAAGAGTTCTTTTCTATTTGCTATATATATATATATAGAAGAAGGGTAGTCTCGTGACTGGACTAGTTGAAAATAACTATGAAATTTGAAATAAACTTAGTAGAAAGGATATTCCTTGAGGTTGCAGTCAAATTTAATGGCCGGTGAAAAAAGAAAAACTCTTTCTTATTTTGTCAAGCTTTCGAAAATGTTTATTTTCATTATCAAGACAGTAAGGTGAGGTTAAGTGAAGACAGCTAACTAATCATCATTGTGTGGTGAGTATTTTTTAGTTAAAAAACATAACACTATAAAGCACTACAAGTTATATAGATAAAATTGAACAATTGTAAAAGCACATATTGTTTAAGAACAAAATTTAAAAAACAATTTTAAAATTTGACAGGACGAGTACCACATGGTTGAAGCACGACTGAATATGGAATGGTGGATGACAGGAAGTGGAATATCCTACTAAGTTTATTTCAAATTTTATAGTTATATATATATATATATATATATATATATATATATATATTTATATATATACATTTAAACTGATGGTATTTTTGGGTTCTGGTTACCATGATCAGTGAATATATATCAAAATTTATTGAAAGTCTTATTGTTGTGATGACGGGACCAATAGGTAGTATTTCTTTTGAAATCTACCAAAGACGCGGATCATCAAAAAACCAGAGAAACCACAAAAACCACAAGAACATCACGAAGAAGGCAATCTCAAAGTTGGTTCTGCAAAACATTTCACAATCTGACGAATGAAGTACCGAATGATAGCTGATATTCTAGCCGGTGGAACATTAAAATCAGCTAAGTATGAAATGGCTTAACAGGGATTTTGGCAGAAATCGCTTCCGAGTTATTTACAGAATGCAATAAAATTAATGCGTAAAAATCACATATTATTCACAATATTTCTTGAAATATATCGATTTTATGAAGCTTTGAAAGCACTGTTCAAGGGACAATTTTGTTGTTATGAAATCATAGCCCAGTGGAATTAATTTTGATCAAAATTGTTGAAAACTGATCAAAAACTTGTTTAAGAGAAAATTTCCGATACTTATGAAATAATTTTTTCTCGAAAATCAATATTTTCAATCTTTCAAAGGCTTTCTTTACCATTTATTCTTCAAGTAGAATACTTTTTCGTCTCATTAACGATTTCGGATGCATATATGGACAGTGAACAGCATATCTGAAGAAAAATCTCTTCTATATAAATTATGTGGTTCGGGAGATATAGAAGCTCAAATGTTTACTGGGGAAAATAGGTCATTCCCGCATACGAAATGAAACGGATTCTGAAATGGAATCACAAGCACTTCACATGTCAAAAGTTGAACGAAAGGAGGAAATTTTAATATCGGCCAACGCTGGAAATCGTACTGAGTCTGGTCCGCAGTGCATGAAGCACGCGTGCACACACCTTATTTCGGAAATATAAACTCTCATCAAGATGTTTTTTTTCGTTTGTCGAAGTGAATACAATTTGAACAATTTTTTATAAATCTATTTTTTTTAATTAAATGGTTGTTTTAAGAACTTTAAAATTTTTAGTACTATTTAACAATATGTAGGTAGGTGATCTCTCTCTAGGATATCCTTCGGGTACACCAGAATATTTCATTGAGGAAATTAGAATGAATGTAAACAAGTATTAAGCCAAAACATTGCATTGTCAAGTCAGTTACAGTTTTTTAGGATAGTTTGAAAGATATGTGCATTTCTCCTGAAAAATTGAAATTATTGTATCAAAAATGGCTCTATAAAAGAGTTATACCGACAGAACACCACATTATTGTATAATTATTGATCCTAACCTGAAAATGAAAAAAACAAAAATTCGTGAATATGAATATTTATGTTGAAAAGGGAAACATTCTCAATTGAATATTGTTGGTGTTTCCCATTTCTTCCGGTCTTCCTGATGATCGTGGAAGCGTGAAATAGATTTTCGTCGACAAAAATGTATTGAAGACCTAGTGAATGCGATGTCTCTCCTGCGTCAATGTTACGAATGATTTCTGGTGAGTACTCTCTTTTGGAAAACATTCTTCTTTGCCTCATTCATCTTTATGAGTTCTTAATTAAGACTGGAATAGAAAATCAAATGACTATCTGAATAAAAATGCAAATTTTCAATTTCAGATTTTTTCTTTTGTGTTAGGGCCTTTTCAGAATATCTATCAGATGTAGTTCAATGCCCAGCGTGGCTTGAGCCGGGGAAGTAGTTGTTTTCTGTTAGACATTCACAAAAAATAACTTCATTTTAATCGTGGATTTTTCAATTCACAGAAAAATCTCTCTATCAATATTCAATTGAGAATGTTTCCCTTCTCAACATGAATACCCCACAAGAGGTTATCTTGACGATGGAAGATAGTGACTAAAGTTTATCTTTCAGTCGCAGATGATTCCACATATGATTTTATGAACATCCTGTTTATATTTTCAACAAATCAATCTATCATACCCCATGACAGGTTTTGATGTCAGAAAACACTAATTTCAAAGTGTCTCTCCAAAAGAAATGATTCTAACTTTTTCCATATTTGCAAAGTGAGATTGCTTCTTGAAAATGTGTTTCCCATTTCTTCCGGTCCTCCTGATGATCGTGGAAGCGTGAAATAGATTTTGTCGACAAAAATGTATTGAAGACCTAGTGAATGCGATGTCTTCCTGCGTCAATGTTACGAATAATTTCTGGTGAGTACTCTCTTTTGGAAAACATTCTTCTTTGCCTCATTCATCTTTATGAGTTCTTAATTAAGACTGGAATAGAAAATCAAATAACTATCTGAATGAAAATGCAAATTTTCAATTTCAGATTTTTTCTTTTGAGTTAGGGCCTTTTCAGAATATCTATCAGATGTAGTTCAATGCCCAGCGTGGCTTCAGCCGGGGAAGTAGTTGTTTTCTGTTAGACATTCACAAAAAATAACTTCATTTTAATCGTGGATTTTTCAATTCACAGAAAAATCTCTCTATCAATATTCAATTGAGAATGTTTCCCTTTTCAACATGAATACCCCACAAGAGGTTATCTTGACAATGGAAGATAGTGACTAAAGTTTATCTTTCAGTCGCAGATGATTCCACATCTGATTATATGAACATCCTGTTTATATTTTCAAAAAATCAATGAATATTTATATTTGAACTAATTTTTTCCTGGAAAATGTCTAACATTTTTGTTTATGTAGGTAATAGTTACCGTAAATATTTCATCATTTATCTTATACAGTGGGTTCATGAAGCGTGGAAACGCTCCATTATCTTACGAGTTACTCATTAAAGCTCGGACAGGTTGATTTTGTATATTAATTTTTCACCGTTTTTGGAAAAAAATTATCTTTTCCCCAACCACCTCACAAGATATGACGTCATCGATATTTTTTCTTAACATTCATATTTCTTAACATTCATTTAATTATTTATTTTGCAAAGAAAATATCATAAGTAGGTAGTAAAAATAAACAACTAACAAAAGCTCCAACTGAGCTCCTTGGGTTAGTTGACAATATCCAAGACGTCTGATGAATTCTTGGGTTACGTTTGACAACATCTCTGGTGTAATTCGTTGATTTTCAGTTCGAATTCTCTCTTTGAGGTCTTCCAAATTGGTAGGTCGATTTTTGTAAACTTTACTTTTTAAGTAACCCTCCATGGGAGTTCAATCTGGAGACCTAGCAAGCCATCCAATCTGACCACGTCGTCTAATCCAGCGATTGGGAAAGGTTTCATTGAGAAAATCTCTAACCACTCGAGCATAATGTTACCGTCAAAAAAATATGGTCCTACTAAGAATCCCAGCCCACACAGTTACTTTTTGGGGATATCGGGTATAGGCTTCCATCGTCCAATTGGGATTTTCTGTTGCTCAATAACAATAATTTTGCGTATTCACGGTACCGTTTATACGAAAAGTTGATTCGTCGGAAAATAAGACATTAAATGCAAAGCCATTATTTTGATTCCACACTTCTTGCATAATTTCATAAAACTCCATGCTGTTATCGAAGTCGTCTTTATTATGTTCATGTTTAAGTTTAACTTTATATGGATGTAATTTGGCTTTTCTCAGAATTTTCTGCACAGCACCACAATGAGGATTTTCTTCAATTCCAAGTAATACATTCAATTGAGTGTCTTCGGCAATGGTAGGCCTGCCACTCTTAGGCTCATCCCTAACATTATCAATCTCATTAAATTTATGTTATGTTTAGCTTACCGTCGATTTGCTTATTGGTTCTCTATCAGGATATTTTTCATTAAAAATGTCGCATACTTCTGTCATACTTCTATTCGTCGTTTTTCGGATAATTTCTTTTGGGATAATATTTTCCAGAAGGGTATTATTCAAGACTTATAAATCGATATGCTACACAACAAATCAATTTGATACTGACATATGCAATGGTAACTAAGAACTTAATTTCTGGTTGCTAAGGGTTTTCAGATGTTTTCATAGCCTACTCAAGTTTGGCAATATACTCGTACTAACTACTGAGTAATTCTCAAGTTATTATTGCAAAATAAATAATGAAAAAAAATATGAACACTCGTTTCCTTTATACGCAGTATACTGTAACTTGAAGTGTTACATATGACGTATGTGGGATGGTTGAACTCATAAAAAGATGGGCTTTCAAATTTTGATATAAAATTATACCCTTTCAATTACAAAAAAATATCGATGACGTCATATTTTGTAAGGCGGCCCTGAAATTCCTCAAGTCTTCAACGATTTTTTTGTTGACTCTGTCAAATCACTAATCAATAATACTAAGCATGATTGAAGTTCATCACGACATCAAAATAAACTCTTTTTTTCTTAATCCATTTGACGAAACTGAACTTCTCGATGTTATTAAGTCTACATCGTCTAACAACTCTAGCGGCATTGATTATTTTTTTTTTAAAGGTGGAAATTTAAAATACAAAATTGACCTGTCCGAACTTTACCTCCAAAAATTAACTCGTGAGATAATGGAGCGTTTCCACACTTTGTGAGAGAATTATTTCTGTTACTCTTACAGATCTTTAATGTGGCATTTTTCAAAAATACGTACACCTTTATTTAGTTATGGGATTCAGGTTTTTTTTAAATCTTAGTTACATAAACTTTCTGTATACCACGTTACAACTTCCTAAATAATCACAGCTGGACACCTTCAGTGATATAAGGCAATGTTATAAATGTTTTTGGTAACTTTATAAAAACTTGCATATAACTTTCTTGACATTTTTTTGTGGGATTATAACCGTCCAAAATCTGAACTCTTTTGACATTTAGTCAAGAAAGATCACGTTCGAAAAACATTGCGAGAAATACAGCAAAAACTGAAAAATATTCATCCATATTCAAAAGATTTTTGTAAACGGGAACAGATAAACAGTTCCCAAAACGCCAAGAGTATATAAAGAAATATCTTTTAACCCTTCCACTATTTTTGTATATTACCATGCACATTCAATTATACTGTGTTATATGGAGGGCAGCACCATTTCTATCAACGAACTGAGTACATCCTATTTCAACCTATTGATGCGTCTACCGTATACGCAAAAATTTTAACATGCGAGTTTAACAATATTTTAGTCGCCAATATTTTGTTGAATGAACAGGTGGTGTTGAGGTTAGGTGATATTTCTCGTGTTTCTCCATAAAACTTAAAATGTTTTGTGAATACATATATCAATTCTATAGCTTTTTAATGATTTGAATAATTTTATATCATATAGAATCCCATGATATAGTTTGAATCGTTATGTACATGAGGTTGTACACAGTTTGTAGACACAAATTTGAAAAATAATGCTTCGACTCAAAATATGAAGAACGGAGGCTTGATACAACTGTTTTCAGATAATGACGAAATCAAAAAGAGATCCATCCAAGATGGAACTTCTGAACTATTTGGAAAATGACACTAACACAGATAATGAGTTTATCTCACATTCAGTAGAGGTCCCTCTAAAATACCATCGAACAGTTCTGAAGATCCAGGACGTTCCAAAACTTAAGTGCAACCCATAAAAAACCTTAGATATGATGAAGATCATCATCTTCCAGATTACGATGATAAAAAAGAAGCTTCAAGATGCAACAATGCAAAAGTAGGATGCACATGTTTTGTTCAAAATGCAAAGTTTATATGTGCATTTTGAAGGGCCGAAATTGATTTTCGACTTTTTACTCCAAGTGAATATCAATACTTATTATATTCTATTACCAGAAATATAATTTTCGAGTTTTTTCTTCATTTGTATTGACAAAAAAAGTTTTTTTTTCATAAAATTTGTTTGTCCAATAATGGACAAATTCTGGCGGGGAACGGGAGTTATTATATATATATATATATATATATATATATATATATATTCTGTGTAGGGTCTCTACACACTGTACACCAAAAATCCGAAATTTTGAATTACTTTAAAGGGGTGCGACAGTCAAAGGGTTAATTCAATAATTTATTATAATAGACAAAATTCCCTGATCCATTAAATTTTGTTTTCACATTGTGGAAGGTTATAATCCAACAAAAAGTATGGAGAATGAGTATTCCTCCACAAAAAATGAGCTTTAAACAGTACCTGCATATGATGGTTCTATTATTCTATTATCAGTTGGTACTAATCCGACAGTTGGCACCACTGTAACAATTTCCAAGTAACACTCGTCAGGTGTCGTTGGCTTTAATATAAATTGCGGGATTTATTCCTAACTCCTAACCTGTCAGTTTCAGTTGTCACACCACATTTTATATTTATATAATTTAAAACAATGCTAATGTGGTTGTATTAACCTTGAATTTCGTTTTAATCTTTTGTATAATTATGTTAGATGAATATGTTTAACATCATCGAAACCGACCTCAACAAAGTTGTAAGTAGCATAATGTTTCGCACATCAATATGTATTACTATTGGTCTGTTCATCTATTGTAGTCTTCCTAATGATGAAAATAAACATTTCCGAAAGCTTGGATAAACCTTAAAGAGTTTACTTTCATTGCTGCTTACCCCAATATCCCTAGTTTTGTACCTAACTAGTGAGCAAATATATTTATAAATATATATATATATATATATATATATATATATATATATATATTCAAATACCTCCTCAAAACTCTCTCGCTACGGTAGCCCGCCCCCCCACTATCCCGTGAAAAAATTCTAAAAAAATAGGTATTCGAAACGAAAACTCGTATAAGATTGGGTATGTTATGTCATCGCTAACGTACAAATAATCACATGATCGCCATCTAGCGAAGAGTAGCTGAATTAAATTCATTACTAAAAACCCAATCATCGCTATATTTTTCCTGAAAACTATGAGTGCTTCTCTAGATAACCGATTTGTATATTGTTTTTGATACTTTTTGAGACATACATACACACACGTGAGTGATCTCAAGAGAGGTCCGTTTTTGTTTTAATACGGCGATGTGATTCGTCTCTATTTTCCAGGAAGATATAACAGACGTTGTATGTAAATAATATGGGGCACAGCTCATTTTGCACAAATTCGGAAATTGTGAAACCATTCCTAATAGATGTTTCTTAGTTGAACACTGCTCTTTCCCATGAATACTCAATAAAAGCAAAATAAAACGGATACTAATCTAAACGGTCTGAGGATATCCTACTGTCTCTTAATATATAGTTTCATTCTTTGCACTGGTATGGAACATTCATTGTGAGAGACTTAAACCCTTTTTTCGTAAATTAACACTATACTCGATATATGGATTTCATCGAATTCAACGATTAGGGAAATCCTTTTTTAATTATCTCAATTATCATGGATATTTCATCCATGGAAAAATTGGCAACACAAGGAAAATACAAACGAAGATGTAGTTGACAACTTCATAGAATACGAATTCAAGTTCATCGAAATAACATCATTCTACCTATAATTTGATAAAAAGAACATTCTAACCATACAATGATTCAGGAAAATTGTTTGATTATTGTATTCCCTGTCGAAAAATGGCAAATCAAACGAGCTTCTTCCCACATTCCACATCACATTAAGATATCCCAAAGAGAAGGCATTCTCTATTCAAAGTAACATCGATATTTATTACCAAAGGTCCTCTCTATAAAGGAATTCGTAATCCTTGGGGCAGCACTGAGGCATATCTTTGATAGCACTCAACGAACTCACTACATCATAGGATGCGTTGACGCGTTCGACCGTATGTCTGAAATAGAGAGATGATTACCTCTTTCCTCATTCCACCGCCTCCTGCGTTCAATTTGCTGGAGTAAATTTCCCAAAGGTGCCAACATAGCGCGCACTAACTCGACTGAGTTTTCGGGGTAGAAAGTCTTGCACTTGAAGAACCGGAGTCGTTTGTAAATAGAAAGGTTGATATTGCTCCTCAAACACCTGCCTATGTCGGTTTGTTATATTTTCCAAATTCTTTTGTTTTATGTACCAAAATTTCATGTTGGAATGGGATTCAAGTAATTAAAAGAAATATTGTTTTTGATAAAACATGGAATGAGTGGTAGCATTAGAAATAACATTCAAGTTGAAAAGGGAAATATTCTCAATTGAATATTGATAGAAAGATTTTTCTGTGAATTGAAAAATCCACGATAAAAATGAAGTTATTTTTTGTGAATGTCTAACGGAAAACAACTACTTCCCCGGCTGAAGCCACGCTGGACATTGAACTACATCTGATAGATATTCTGAAAAGGCCCTACTTCAAAAGAAAACATCTGAAATTGAAAATTTGCCTTTTCATTCAGATAGTTATTTGATTTTCTATTTCAACAAATCAACATTCAAGTAATAAATAAAATTTCTGTTAATAAGTTTTTGTGTTTTTACAAAAGTTAATCATAAACGATAACTATAAGAATAAACGAATATAAAGCATAGGTTGAGCCCAAACCTACATCGGATGTATATCATACTCAAGGACCACAAAAAGCGATATTGGCTTGTATTACAGAAAATATACAGGGTGTTTCATAATTGAATGCTGGTCCTAAAGAGCGATAATCTTTGGATGATTTAGAAGAAAATCTTCATATGAACATAGGTCCGCAAACGCTTTATTTCTGAGATACAGGATGTTCAAATTCAACATCAAAAATCAGTTCTTCCCCAATATCTCTGAAACCGCTTTGGCTTTTTTTTCAATTTCGGTACGTGCAAAGTGAGCATAAAAATACATTTTTTCCATGATAAAGAATTTCTTAGTTTTTATCAGAGGCGTCCCTCTTAACATGCCTTGTCATATTTTTGATCAAAATAATGATACGCCACTGTCTTTTTTCCAAATAAATATTCTTTTTGTAATTGTCTTCTATCTTGTCATAAAAATGGTCTCCTGCCTTTTTTCGTCCGGGCCAACGGTTTTCGATTTAGAAAATAAAATACATTCATTTGCTTGTCCCTATTCGATTTTTTCTCTTAGTCTTAATTTCACAATTGTGGTAACCAAAGGATCTAGGCAATATTTTTATAATTTTATGGTAACTATTATTTAGTTTTTGTAATGAGTACGCATAAAAATATTTTTTTTATTTTAAAAACATAACTATTATGCACGCTTCACCCTCCTTGTCATTGACACACGTACTCTTTGGAAAATTCCTAGAGTATTCCTTATTATTTCACAGGAAACTATTATGCGGTTTCGCAATTCTTCCTCCGTTAGAATTGGTTGAATGGTTAAGATGTCCCCAAAGAAAATAATCAAGACTTTTTAAGTATGGGGATCTAGCTGGCCATGCCTCTGTTCCCCCACGACCTATCCACTGATTATGAAAGTTTTGGTTTAAATATTCACGTGCCAGAGCACTTAAATGAGCAGGTGCACCATCGTGCATACACCACATGCGATTTCGCATTAAAGTAGGAACATCTTCTACAGAATTGGCAAATTAACTCCAAGAAATCGGCGATAATGATGTCCATTTAATTTGCGTGGTAAAAAAGATCCAATTAGGTAATCTCCAATAATTCCAGCCCAGGCATTCAATGAGAACAGCTCCTGGTGATAGATTCCACGATTGCATGCGGATTTTCCTCAGCCAAAAAATGATTATTATGGAAATTTCTGATCCTGTTTTTAGTCAAACTAGCTTCGTCCGTGAATAAAGTTTCCCTGTCAAATATAAGATTTTCGGTTACTTTTTGGAGAAACCATTGGCAGAAATTCACTCGTAATGGAAAGTCTCGAGGAAGAAGAGCCTGAACCCGTTGAATGTAATAGGGATATAATAAATAATCACGAAGAATCCTCCAACTTGCCTCGTACTTATTTCAGGATTTTCGTCAACTGAATTTAAAACAGCTACCTCAATTGCTGGTGTTCTTGCAGCGCGATGTGAGGATTTGGCTCAAAACTTCCTGTTTCACATAACCTTCTGTGGGTGCTTGAAATCGTTCGAGCATCAGGAACCATTCTATTTAGGAAGCGCTCTTGATACAGTCGCATGGCTTCATATTCGTTCCCGTCAGCAAGCCCATACAAGTAATGCATGTCTGCTAATTCGGTATTTATAAAATTTACCATGTTTTTTTCAAACAAGTTTTTATAACGTGAATAATATCACGTATCTAGCTAAAGAAGTGTCAAAATTGTTTATGTTGAAAACGAAATATGTTCTTAGCATACTAGATGTTTCTAGCCCACAAGATAATCCTACATCTCTTCAACGGCTGATTTCGCATAGGGACAGGCAAATTAAATTTTCTAACTCAAAAACCGTTCGCCGGACGAAAAAAAGGCAGGATACCATTTTTATGAAAAGATAGAAAGAAAAATGAAGTCAGGCAGTAGAGAAGTGGATAAGTAGGTCGAATTTGTTTTTCTTTCAACTATTTTCCTACCAGTTAGTCAATAAGGAATTTGTTCATTGTGAAACGGACTCCACATTTGTTGGCTTGCACTGTTTTCGCAGCTGAATAAAAAAATCGACAATTTCCATTCTACCGAATACCCGACAAAAAATACATGAATTAGACATTTGTTAAAATACTTCAATTTTCGAATTAGTGTATGACAGTTAGATAAAGTATACGGAATTCCATCTGATTTTTCTTCAGCAAATTCAATTCTTCTGGGGTCCCATTTGTGTAACTTGAGTAAAAATCAACCTTATTACAGAAACGTTCTTACCTCAAATACTATCACGCCTAGGAGTAACTTCATCCCCATTGATCTCCCTCTATAAGTGATTAATAGTACCGTTGAAATAAAGTACCCATGAAATGTCTCCTTCTTCTAATCTCAATTTTTTGTATCCCTTATTGTTGACTATATGAATACGTAGAAAGAATCAACATTAAGGCAATTTACTTATTTACACCTTCGAACTATTGAGCAAAATGTCTTGATTTCCCAGTTTTCGGTATCTAAATTACTTCCCTATTTTCCTTCATAATGGTAAATCTGACTAAATATTACCCTCAATTTTACCTTCGCCAAACTATGACGTACATTTTACCTAGAGTAAGGTAGCCTGCTCATTTACCTGATTTTATTCCCATTAATTTTTCCTTTGAAGGAAAATTATATGATTTCAGTATAGGAAAATCAATTTAAATTAAGACTCACTTTGGAAATTTAATTCAACAATCAGAAAAGGGGGATCTGCAATTGAAATAAAAAAGTTTTTCGTTGAGGAACATGACCCATTTTTTTGCGCACCCTGTACAAAAGTGATGTGTGTTTGATGATGATTGTAATATCAACTTTCATCTTCGGGATATGTTTCTATCGCGGGAAAAATTTATTCAGCATACTTT
Organism: Gonioctena quinquepunctata; assembly: GCA_018342105.1. Taxonomy (NCBI): domain Eukaryota; kingdom Metazoa; phylum Arthropoda; class Insecta; order Coleoptera; family Chrysomelidae; genus Gonioctena; species Gonioctena quinquepunctata. The sequence continues at coordinate 378,404 of JAFIRS010000570.1, forward strand.
TGTTGTTCTTTCATCAGAACCACTGAATATTTCAGATGGCACAAGGAAATGCCTCTAGGACTAGCAAGCTAAATATAAATTGTAACATTCTCTATTTAAAAGAACTTTGGAGAGCCTAGTACCTATTTTGGCCATAAATTATTTATGGCCCGTATCAGATACTGAAAACAAATAACCGATAAAAAATAACTCGTAAGCGACCATTAAAAAACAAAACATCTTATTAGCTTCAAGATAAATCCACAAATCCCCAAGATGACTTGATTTGGACCGAAAGAAAAATACACAAATTATAGTGGTATCGCTGAGTTACTATGGCCGAGGTGGGCTAATCCTACTACATTGGAAGATGAGTTCACCTGCCAATATATATATGGCCAGTGGCGTACTCATATCAAATTCGGGAATTTTCCATTTGATATCCAGTTAATACCCCACCAATATTTTTTGAAACAACATTGAAAGCTTAGAAATGCGCGAGGCAAATCAATATTAATTTGACAGTAAGGTCACCAAAACTGGCATACTGTTTATACTCATGAAATAAGAAGGAGAAAAATTTCAAGTTTTATAAATCTTAGACCAAAAGCTTAGTTGAAATCTCAGTAGAAATTAATTATTGGCTTCTCAATTATCTATTTCGTTTGACAAACGAAAATTCAAATAGAAACTGGAAAATATAGGTGTGGAAATCGCAAAAAAAAATCGAATTTGTAAAGGATTATTATTCAATGAATATTTCAATTTGGTTTGCAGCTCCTTTTGTTGGCCCCGAAACCGGTCTGGCTTTTGAATTTGAAATATATTTTTGTTCAGAAAAAAATACTTTTGTTTGTTCTTGATTTTCTATTAATTCCCTTTTATAATAATTTTGACTTTACATGCGAAATGTAAAACCAAACTCGCAGGAGGGAAATTTTTTCGTCAAGCAAATGATGACTATTCATTTCTTTAAAAAAATCAGAAATAATTTTGGATCTTCAAGAACTTCTTTGATAATGATAATAATGACTAATCTCGTGAAAATGTCTGTGGATGAACTTACATTTCGAAACTAGTACTGATAATTAATAGCTCAATAGCTGAAAAACAAACTTCTAGCCTTTCTGATTTTTTATTCTCATACTCTAACAAATAATTTCAATTTATAAATAATAATAATGGCAATATCAGGCGCAGACCCAAATGCAATACGCTGAACATGTGATATGATATATTGTTTTCGTAACTCCTGTTGTTGGGTATTTTTTTTTCTCAACCAATATATTTATTAACTTTCTTAACCCATAATTCGTTTCAAACCAACAATATATTTATCAAATACATCAACTCTTTATTCAAAACAAATATGTCTTCGACTTAGTTTATATTATTCTTCAACTTAAATTTGGATAAACCCAAAAAGAAAACGTTTTCCAAAAGCATTTCTGAAATTTTATCTATTGACGTTTTGTTGACTTGGATGTGAACCCAAGAACAACCGAACTACGAATTTAACATACGCCGGTAGTTCTTTGTGTTCGTGTAGTGTAGTGTAGATGATTGTGGAAAGTTGAAAACTTTCCATGAATGACAAAATGTGATTGAAAAATCATTTTGTAACTAAATCGATCAACTGTTTGTAATTTCAACATCTGAAAGAGTTTTTTCTATTTCCAAATTTCATTTTTCACAGAAATGAAGAAGTAGAAAGCTAAAATATTTCCAGAAATCATAATGGTTTTTGTATTGGGTGGAAAAAAGTTTTCAAAGTATTTTCATCACGTTTTATTAAATTCAAATGGAGAAAAATGAAAAGATCCGATTAGTTGACTAATTAATATGATTTCGTGCTACATTTTTTCGATGATAAATATCCTCTTAAGACGTTTTAACCTTTTCACAGGGTTGTTTTGAAGTATATATGTTTATTGGGTGAGAGCTTTCCAATGCTCTCAGGTCAAGTTGAATAAAATAGTACAAAATCAGAGTGCAATTAGGGTATATTTAATCCTTTTCAAGAATAAAAAAGCACTATAATTTCACATTTTGTGTACCAATGATATGGACTCAATGTGTCAGATGCGACCGTATTTTGTCCAGCCGGACTGTTCTTGTACCAACCTTTGGAGTTGGGGTGCTGCCAGTTTGGATTGGGAGTTAAAAATAAATTGTTGGTTTTGCTTCTTGTTAACTTTTTGAAAAGACTAACTGGGCATATTTCTCTATTGAGTATATTTGGTACTAACCATTTACTGTCAGCCATTTATTTTTGAACCCCTTGGGTAGTTTTAGAGAAAACTGGATTATATTCAATGCGACCTATTGGTTTTCCTTGATTATCAATTCCCCCACAAAATATTCTATGCATGCTGCAGCTCCTCCATTCCCTCTGCAGGCCAATTCATGAGCAGAAATGTAGAAAAACTTTTTTTGCAATCCCTCTGGGGTGTTTTCATCAAAAAGCTCAATAATTTTTTTAACTCGTCTGTTGATAATGCGGATGGACTTGTCTTTCTCTTGGCTGGGCCCTTTTGTAACTTCCGACACTTAGCATTTTCTGCAGCTCTTGCGTTTTCAAATTCTATATCATAAAAAGGATTAAATTTGCGATTGTTTCAAAAAATATTCTTGCAACTGATTGGCTGTGGAATTCCATGAAACTTCTACTACACTGTCCTTGTAGTCTTCGGAGTTCTTCTTCCGCATATTGAACCCATAGTTTTCAAGAATAAGTGCCAGTTCCTCTACAGGTATATCCGCTCTATCAAAATCATACGATTTTTCTTCTCAAAAGTTTGTAAACTGCCTCCATATGCTTGACTTGGATTTCTTAGTATTCGCGGGTGTTAACTGCTGAATCTCCTGACGACTACTTTCTTTACTTTATTGACCGAAGCGAAACGTTTTTTTTTTCACGTCGTGCCCTTTGACAGATTCGGAACTCAAGTACATTTTAGGTTAAGGTTTTACCTAGTTGCCATGGTAACTAAACAATTAAGTCAATCAAAACATTCCATGTTTTGCTAGTGTCTTGCCGAAGAAAAAAAATTGGCATTGTTGAGAGTCAAAAAATAAATTCTAAAATTATTTAATTTTCAAACACAATCTGGTGTGATATTTTCTTACCGAATACCACACGAGGTTAAATTATTTCCGGATTTTTTTTAACCTCTAGTGGTATTACTAGTGTAAATTTCATAAAAATACTAACGAAAACCACTCGAAAACTCAGATATTGAAAAAAATTGTTCCGGTTTTCAGCAAAATCATCTTATTTTTGGAACGGAGTTCCTTTCTCTGTCCCTTTCTATTATATACGAGTATGTGTGACAACTACACTTGGTCCTGCCAGAATTAAATGTCAACGCATTCAATTCTTATATAGGCAAATAGGAAATGCAAAATTGATGGAATAAGGGATTTTCAACTCACTACGTACAGTGATTTGATATTTGAATTCAAATATACCTTTTTCAGCAGTTTTTCAGTTTTTCAAATAATTTAATTGTGTCATGTTGTAGTTGGTAGAGCTTCAATCAATGTGCTCCGCGAATTTCGTGAAATTCAGTAGTTTAAAGTGCCACATAAACCACAACGTGTTGAAAAAGGAATTATAAACTCTTCGTAAACTCAAAACAATAATACAGTGTGCTAAAAGTGATCTAAATCTTTTGTATTCCTATTTTTTGAGTGATATAAGAAAAAAATTATTTTAGGTTAAAAAAAATTGTTCTACCTTTAGAATAGCTACAGTTGAAATGTGAAAGATCAAATATTAAAAATAAAAAGGTTAGCCCCTCTTCGTTCCGTATTGATACGCCACTATTTCTAGCGACTTGGCCATAACGACGTTGTTAACTAACAAGTATATCATAATAACAACCTCTACAGTGGCCCCGATGATAATTGAAGAAACCGGGGCCCACCAACCTTTGTATGAACAACTGGTCGAGTGTACCTACCTCAGACAGAAGATGATAAATACAAAATTATACCCTATTGGAACTAGACATAGGATGCATGATTCGATCATTAAAGTGAAAAAACGAAAGATGGGTGATGATGTGTTTAATGCAAAGGTGATATTATGGTTCTTATAACCGAAATTTTCGTTTGTTTTCACTGAGTACGGAAAAATGCGTGCGGTCCGGCCCGGGCATTAGGACCACCTGTCTTCGTGAAACACCTCGGCTAGACGTGTGTTATTATTGGAAATTTGATGGGAAGTCATAAATCTTCCTCAGATCGGTTATTGGGCAAGCCCAGTTTTTAATTATTGGGCAATTTTCTTATGTAATAATTGGGTTGTCAAGAGCAAATTAGGCAGGGTAAACAATCAATAATCATATAAAATTATTAAAATTCTATAGGTACCTATGCCAAATATGTAAAATATCGTTGTAATCTGCGATAGGTATCCTGCTTCAGTGAAATTACTTTTGATGGATAGCTTAGGTAGGTATAATTTTATCATGTCGTTTGAAAAACACTTTTTCTTCAAAAATAATTATAAAAATGAAATAAAAGCTCTTCAAAAACAAAAGTCGATCAAACTTGAAATGTTCCACAGTTTTGCCGATTCAGTTTATCTGAGATGGATGACAAATCAAAAACTTCATTCATTATTTTGACAATATTGTCCTGAAGAGGTCGCCCGGTTCCTGTTTGTCGAGTTAACCCATTAAGGACAGAGTTTTTTTTCAGTTTTTTTTTGTATTTACTTTATTCGGTAGGTATTAAGAAATGGGAATTGTTAGGAAAAAAAATTATTTATTTTTATTTTATAACAAACAACGTGTTGAAAAAACGCAACGCCAGTCCTTAGAAGTATCAAATTAATCTTAACTAAGCAAAATGTTCAAAATCTACTATTAAAATCAACATTACATTTTTTGCACATTCCAACGTTAAATTTTTATACAGTATGTTCGTGTAATAGATGTACACATGTCTCCAGCACACCGCCATCGTTTGTTATTTGCAATAGAGTCTAAAATGTAACCTGCATTGTCATGACGAATATCGTCACTAAGTCTTGATGAGGAACGACTTGACGCACTCGATGATGGACGACCTCCTTGACGTGGAAGAGTTTGATACTTGGTTAGTTAACTTTTCACAATTTCCCTTCTGAACTGCAATACAGTTGATTTGTTACCTGCGCGTTTATGTAAAATCCATGCATTTTGTATTGTAGTATCTAGCAGCCAAGTGGATAGATTCCACCAACATTTTTTTCCTCTAATGCTGATCCGATGCCTTGGGGTATTTTCATTCATTAGATCTGTACCTCCCATTGATGAGTTATATTTGGCAATAGCTAACGGTACTTCTATTTGGATATTACTTTTCTCAGCTTGAGAAAACCTTTTTACATGGTTCAACGGATTTGCACCATACTCTGTTGATGCAAGTGTATCAATACTATTATCATTCCATCTGATTAGTATTGTTCCGTAAGTCCTATCCACTGCTGTTGCATATTCTCCCCTGGGTTGATTTTGTAGTGTTTGCTTTTGGTATACGAAAAAAATTGCTTTTCGTTGCAAACTATGTCACCATTTATCCAAGAAATGTTGCTGTAATAAATTTTTTCTACGGAGTTAACAGGCTGCGGTTCTTCCTTGGGTTCCTCTAGAGCTTCGGAAATGATTTCATTATCATCTGTATTGTCTTGTTGTAAATGCTTATTTCGGCTGCAGCTCGCAACTGATTTGCAGACAAATCATCAACAAGACCACCTCCGTCTTCATCTGCAGAGTCTTCATCCATCAGCTTGGCCGGTTCTGGGGGTTCAATATAGACATCACCAACGTCTAAATCATCTGCGTGAGCCACTTGCAGACCCTCTAAAAATATATATAAATTTGAAAAAGCAGTAGTCATAAGGACTGGCGTTGCATTTTCGCAACGCTCTGAATTAAGCAACAAAATCACATGACTATATTTATTTTGAAGTTTTTAAATAGTCACGAATAAATAACTACATCAATTTACTATTGAATCCGATTAAAAAATGAATAATTTTTATTATAAACAATGGAAAAATACTACTTACACTAACTTGAAGTCCATATCGAGATGACAAATTTATAAACACTAACACAAAACAATAAACTGTCTACGACAAGCGTTAGTTCTAGACTAAACATTTGTACAAACCTACAAGTGGTGCATTCCCCACCTTCACTGCTGTCGTTTTTTAAAAAAATATTGATATATTAGGTTACAATATTCCTTTGAAATATTACAGTTATGCGTTGCATTTTCGCAACGCTAGTCGTTAATGGGTTAAAGAACGAGGAGTTAGCAGCGGACATAGGTTCCGTATCATAAAGATTTTAGTTCGATTCATCTCTCCACATGATGAGTCGAGAAGTAGGTAGATGCAATGTATATAATGATTAAAAAACTTTTTTAAAGAGAAGCTTTTATTAAATGCACTAAAAAGTTAAAAATTATTGCTTTGAATCTATAACTCACGGAATAACGTACCTCACACATCCAAGGCAATTCGTTTTTAATTTTTAGTGCATTTGAATGAAAGCTTGTCTTCAAAAAATGATTTTATTAATTATTTTATTTTGTGCTTTTTAGTAGGTAGGTACTCAAGTACGCCTTTGTTGAAGCATCGTTTTCCTGTAAGTTCTGAAGTATCTAGTCCTTCATTGAGGTTAGCATCTGAAGATTAACTCATCCGCCATTTTGGAGTTGCAATCTTCAATTTATGAATTTTAACTGAAAATCAATAATCTTCGACTAAATTCATAATCTCCGACCCCAAAAACCCGACATACCAATTTTGAATCGAATTCGGCCATAATTACAAAACTTGTCCGCCATCTTGACTTTGTGATTTTCTATAAGAAATGCATAACCTCCGACCCCGAAAACCCCCACATACCGATTTTCAATAGAATCGGACCATAGACATAGAGATCATCGGCCATCTTGGAGCCGCCATCTTGAGTTTATGAATTTTGACTGTAAATTCGTAATCTCCGACTGCGAAAACCCCCACATACCAATTTTGAATCGAATAGGACCATAATCACAAAACTTGTCCACCATCTTGGGGCCGCCATCTTGAATTTTTAAATTTTGCCAAAAAAATCACAATTTCCGTCCTCGAAAACCCTAACATAGCAATTTTGAATCGAATCGTACCATAATCACAAAACTCGTCCGCCATCTTGAAGCCGCCATTTTGTTTTTTTCTCTAACAAAAATTTCATAATGCATTGTCACCGGAATTATGAACACCTGCCAAATTTCAGTTCAATCGGATGTCGGCAAGTGCTCCAAAAATGGATTAAAAATGTTGAACCGGAAAAAATGACAGAATGTTATACGATCGATAAAAGCTTGTAAAAATTCACGTGTTATGATAATTCATATATTGAAATCAATGACAGACCAAACACATATGAAGAGATTCTTACTTTTTGTAAATATTTTTTGTTACCTAACATATTTTCGCGGGTGGAAAAATCCAATAATTATATTTTTTCTGTGTCGAGAAAAAGTTTGACATTTTATCTTTGTTGACAGGTAACAAAATATCACTTTTTATGAAATTACTTTTTTTCCCGGAAATAACGTTCCCGAATCTTCAATATCATCTAATGTTACCTGGCTGATTTCACAAATTCGACAAGCTACTGCAATCCCAAATACAACATCAACCTTGGCCATTAAATAAACTTCGGGAGCATTATTTAAAAAATCACTAATTTGTGTACTCGTGAAAATCGCAGCTTTCCTGGGCGTGTAACCTTTTCCATTTTGTTTCAGAAATGTAATTAGTTTAAAATATTTTGAAATGTCTACAATATTATAGGATTGTAACATGCTTTCAATCATTGAATAATTCGACCACATTGTTGATGGCTTTTGTTGTTGTGCCAGTTCCGAAAAATAAGCCAATAACACCGTCTCCGAGAAAGAACTGCATGTCTTTTTCATCAACCATTCCATACATCTTGAATACGCTGTTTCGTAAATTTTCCGCGATTTAGCTGGCAATCATTTTGGTAACGCTACTTTCGCTACATCTACTAACTCCGGTGGAGTCAGAGAAAACTCGGAATCGAACATTTTTCAATTTTATATCATTCAAAATAACTACTAAACAACCACTTAGTTCGCAATTTTGAAATCAAATCAGAGAATTAAATTGACAGATATTTACTTTATATTTAGATACTTTAAAGGTTTCCTTAGCAACGCAGGTCTATTGTCGCTATAAGTACAACAGCCTACCAGTTTAAAAATTCAAATTTCACAACGATAATTTTCTGACTTTAATATATTGTAATAATGTTTTTTCAATATTTAATCGTTGTTTTTCCCGTCACAGAAAAAACTTGTGTATTATACACGGGAAAAATATTAGATTTTAGCTCTCGGTTTTTTGCCCCCTTCCGCTTCGCGTCGGGAGACAACACAACCTCGAGCTAAAATCTAATTCATTCATTCATTATCGATGAATTAATTCAGTCACATCACATTTTGATAAAAAAAAATATTTTCAAATGGAACCCCTATGGGCCACTTACATGTCTCGGTAAATATCTAGTTACATCACACATGCACTCCGAATATGGGGAAAACACTTTTCTTACGTGTTTTTGCCTCCTGAACACGAATCCGGATGAAAAATGCGGTGGTCTCATACCGTTCCCGAGTTACAGCACTTGAAAAAAAAAAAATTCAAGCACCGTTTTCTCGCACAAAACTCACTCAAAATGCCTCCTTCTTTTTACCAGCATAAACAATACACCCTAAATCACTTATTTTCGGCACAACTTTGCACAAAATATCGTCGTTTTTATCGAAAAAATCCTCCTTCTTAACACAGTTGCAAATGAACAATTCTCATTCCTTTGACAGATGACATTTATTAACTTTTCTTATTTTTCATGTTGGTAATAAATGAATCAACTGTGTAAGAAGGAGGATCTTTTTCGATAAAACGACGATATTTTGTGCAAAGTTGTGCCGAAAATAAGTGATTTAGGGTGTATTGTTATGCTGGTAAAGAAGGAGGCATTTGAGTGAGTTTTGTGCGAAAACGTGCTTTTTAAAGTGCTGTAATTCGGGAACGGTATGAGACCGCCGCATTTTTCTTCCGGATTCGTGTTCAGGAGGCAAAAACACGCAAGAAAAGTGTTTTCCCCATATTCGGAGTGCATGTGTGATGTAACTAGATATTTACCCATGTCTCTCCAATGAATTAGCGCTAAAATACAAATTATTTTGGTTAAAAAAATATATATGAGAACAGCTACTTTTGACACAAACGGCGCACATGTACATGTGAACTTGATGATCCTTGGAGGTTATTGAGAAATGTAACCAAGTGAACCCACAAATTCGGGAAACATACAGTTAAATTTGCAGAACCACTTCACTTCATTGATAAGTCAACCATTCACTCGAATCCTATAACCGATAGCTATAAAAAACGCCAGTCGTGGTGGGCGTGAACAAAAATTCCAAAACAATAAATCAACAGCACTTAGCTTGTTTCTCTTGCCACCAACATGGTATTTTAGTAAAACATATATTAGCCCGAGCGTACCATTGTATCGCTGGTAGGGTAAACGTTGTTCCTATGACAGGATAGTGCCCGGGGCCAGTCGAGATGTTATTTTGTACCGGGATAATACCAGGCTAGACATCTAGAAGGCGCCTAAACAAGACGTAAGCTCGGCTACACGGCATGCAAGATTCCACGCCACGGAAACGAATTTGCGGCCAACTGAATTATAGTTATTTCTGCGTTTTGTTTACTCATGGTGCTAAGGTAATAAGATATGTGTGGGAGGGGAAAGCATATTATCGTGTCTTGTAGCCGAGGAAAGTGAACGTGTTCTATCAATTGTAACAAGTGGCCCGGAATAAAGGTAATTGAAGATATATTTTCTTGTTGAAACAAGATCAGTTGTTTATGAATCCTGTTATTATTTGAGAATTAATAGAAATCAATCTTGCAATATTCCAATTGTGCTCAGCACGATTTTTTCATGCGGATGATATTAAGCTTGATGTTGTTTGTTTTCCACTTCTCATTTCTATATTCAGTTAGGGATGGACATTCATGAAACCCATAATGAATTTTTATTATGATCGGATTACTCCACTTCCTAAAATAACAAAATATTGCTTTTCCGTCCCAAAACTCCAGGAAGTTCTGTGTCAATTTTTCGTTCTGTACTGAATCATTCAAAACGTATAATATATTATCGACTATACTGCAAAGATATATCGATACTATTTTGATACACCTGCAATGGTTAAGTCAGCGTTAGTCAAGCAAGTATCCAAATCGTTGGATTTTTGTCGACTCAATACAAACCAATCGCTACTTTCACGAGGATACTTTTTTAAATTATACTCAGTCATCTGAAATGCAATACATACAAAAATGGAGACAACAGACAACGAGAGGGAAAAGTATGAAGATTGAATGACATGACACCGTCCAACTAGCCTAATGCATTTCTTAGTTATTCGCAAAAAATACAAAAACACCTCCAGAATTGACGTATTTCCTGGATATATCGTGAGGCTTTGCGGTGGCCGATTAACCTAATAGAAGATATACTACACAGACATTCTCTAAATATAAATCCTCTTATATGTGTATAAGCCTGGAAAGACAAAAGGCTTGACGCTAGATGACCTAATAAGATATTAGCGAAAACGCTAGAGGACAAAGATATTGCTATAGCAACATTCATCGATATTGAGGGTGCATTCAATAATACATGCAGGAAGTCAGTTACGAAAGCTCTAGAAAGAGGGTAGTGCCATCCCTCCCGTATCAATTGATGAGCGCAAGCCTCAAAAAGGCATCATTTTATCATCCATAGGTGAAACGACAGTCGCAGCTAGGCAGGCAGGAGATGTCCTCAAGAAGGGGCGGCTGCGTCCTCTTCCAGGGGCTACCTAATGAACGAACATCTGAAAAGGCTGACGTCTAACGGCTTTGATTGCTGATGAGTCTACGATCATCGCTGGAGGCAAACTTCCAACAATCTGGGATCACAGACAAACTGCCCTGAACATAATAAATGAATGGTGCCAAGAGGAGAAACTAACTGGGAACCCCAATAAAAAAAACTATATTACTATATACAAAAAAGAGAGAACTGAAAGGACTAGTGTCACCAGTTTCAAACGGGGTTGAAATTCCAATTGCACGAGAGGCAAAATACTAGGAAGTTAACCTGGATCCAACACCTAAACATCTACAGAAGATAATCCAAGAATCAGTGAAAGGGGCAAGAGCCTAAAAGGAGAGTGCACGGGAATTACTAAAATAAGCCATACAAAGAGATAGAGAAAGATCCTATCATGTGAATACCATCGCATAAGATGACAGCTTTGAAAAAAAGTTCAGAACAATTATAACAGGCAGACACGCAAATATTCAATGAGTCACTGAATCATGTTGTGGCGCAGCGAAAACTCTGCTAAAAACAAATCACAGGAATGGAGGAACAAGTCGGCAGGAATGAGACAGGCAAAATAATTTATTTAAGAACCAGTGCATAAATTCACTGAGTATCTACTAAGCCAGAATAAAAAGACAACTAAAATCATAGTTGGCCTCCTAACAGGCCACTGTAGACACCAGAAACAGATGAACATCATCGGACTTGCAGAAGAAACCATATATGTACTGCTCCAGTGCGAAGACTTGTCAAGACTGAGGTTAGGGGAGAAAAACCACGACATTCCAGTACATGGAAGACCTAAAGTCTCATCTGTGAAGTCTATTAATTAGGACGCAATTAGACAAGGATCTCTAACAAACATTAGGGCGTACACAATAGACATGAAAAGGTCGTTGTGAAGAGCCCCAACAACAACAACAAATCTAACCGAAGCTAGAATAAGAGAACAATTAGTATCATAATTGGCCTCCTTACCGGACACAGTAGACTCTCAAAATACATGGCAGAAGAAATTCTACGCAGGTTCTCCCAGGAAAATAAGAAAACCTCTGTGCACGTACTGTGTCATTGTGAAGGTCTATCAAGTTTGTGGCCTCCAACGCTAGGTGAGGAAAAACCAACCTTTTTAAATATATAGGAGACCTAGAGTTCAACCTGAAGAGTCTATGGATAAAGAAGTGACTATAAGAGTAGGAGAGTTCCTCATCGAAACTGATCATGCTACCCAATAGCGACCTGTTAGCCTGGTTGGCAACACTAACTTCATAGTGCAGTGAACACGTTCCGTTTGTTTTGGCTATTTCATAGAGAATATGCTTTTCTGTATAATATTCAATGGGTTACAGATTTTTTTTTAATTCCTAGAAAATATTTCTCGTAATGTCATAATGTTCAGGAAAACAAAAAAAAAACAAAACAATCCTTCGAAAAGATTTTTTGTTATCATCAGTCCGATTTTACTAAAACCCATTCCAGAAGATATTTGACATGCTCATTAGGAATTCGATGTTACCATTACTTGAACGTGAATCCACTTGCCATGTATTAGTTCTAAAAAACAAGAAAAATAGTCATTGCCATTTTGAAATTTCAGAACCAAATTGAATTCAATGGGTTCATATGTACCTCAACCTCAAATCAAATTATTGTTTACAAAAATTACAAATGAGCCCAGTGATTATCATGAAAAGTCAGGTTTGTTTTTAAATATTATTGATAATAAAAAATCAGCCTGTATTTGTTGCAATAATTTTGACGTTAATAATAATAATAATAGAATCGGCTACCACCTCCTGTCAAAACTACTCCACCATAAAATTCCATTGAAAAATTACTGATAATTATCATCAAGTGAGTGAGTGATTATATCGTATTCACTTCAAACAAGTCAATAAGTATGTACGATGTCCCGACATACATGAAAAATATCATGCATACATAATATCGATGACATAATAAATAACATTCTGAAAATGAAATGATCACAGCAAATTACGATGTAATGTATTGAACTACTTTCTCTCTGCGTATTATGGTATCGGTCTTAAAAAGATTTGATTCCACAATATTTCAGTAAAATCACATGAGCCATTAGCAGATATAGTTGATTTGAACTCAACTGATATTTTCGTATTGTACGCCTTACTTCATAGTACGACTCAATTCATAGTGGAGGTCCGTCATACCTGGGTGCGCTGTCTGTCACCCTTGATCTGACGTCTGCGCCTTACCTCGTGTGAACTATATACACAGTGCGGTCCATAGATATGGAATGAATTCATTTTTAGCATTATTGTATATTTGTTTAAAAAAAAACGAAACAGGTCGATTTTTATTGTCAATTTGACAATTTAAAGTATGAAAATATTACCCCCTCTGAATCATGAGCACCCCTTCAAAAATATTAAACGAGAAGGGGGGTCGTGTGGCACCTCGTTCGAAAAATATTCTCATTCTCTGTTCAGCAATATTAAGTTTTTCGAATTTGGTGCAATCATAACTGGGAAAATTTTGATACTTTACGTAGAATGAAGGAAATAATGTCACATGATGTTTGGGAAGTATTTTTCAATTTATTCTACAATTAAATCAAATGTTCAAAATGACCACCATTCACTTCTTGACAATAGGCAAGTCCCAAACCAACGCATCCAACCTATAATAACGTTTTCTCGAGTCGTTTCAAACAAAATTTCACAGGGCACCCGAGAACAGCCCCTCCTTTCTACGAAAGAATCAATAAGCTCTCACAAAGTCTGGAACTCACCCTCCCTCCAGTATTCTCTAATTGTATTACCTCCTATCCTCCTTGGCTGATCAATGTCCCTACATGCGACCTTACCATATCCGCTTTCAACAAAAATGAAACGCCTCCCCAAATTTTATCAAACCTCTTCCTCCACAAATTGACTGAATATCAAAACTATATAGCACTGTATACCGACGCCTCAAAAACAGAACAGGGAGTTGGCTCAGCTCTAGTAACACCCAATGGAACACTGAAATTCAAACTAACCCAATCATCAAGTATATACACCGCTGAACTTTTTGCCATATTACAAGCATTACATTTCGTGAAGAATCACCCCGATGAAAAATTTTTAATCATATCAGACTCTTTGAGCGCACTTAAGGGTATGCAACAACTATATACAGACAACCCAATCTTACTTATGATGAAAAACGAACTACAATGTATCCAAGAACTCAGGAAAAAAGTTATCATGATGTGGGCCCCCTCTCATATTGGGATTGCTGGTAATGAGAGAGCAGACATAGCAGCCAAAGAAGCAATAAACGACCATCAATCAAAGATAATATCCAGAACAACCAATTCAGACATGAAATCATTCGTCAAAAGTAAAGTAATTGAAGAATGGCAAAGAGAATGGCAGCAGTCAAGTTCAAAACTGGCGCAAATAAAACCATCTGTAAAACCCTGGAGCCACCTCCCAAAATGGAGAAAACATCAAACAAATCTCTGCCGTCTACGTATGGGCCACACAAAATTTTCGCACGACTACCTATTGTCACGTTCTGAACAAACAATATGTGAAGTGTGTAATATAATAGTGTCTGTGAAACATATCCTGGAAATATGTCCCAAATTTCAAGAAGCAAGAAAGAAATACCAAATATCGCAAAATCTACATGAAACTTTGGGAAGAAACTGTAACGTTAATAATCTCATGTCATTCTTAACAGATATTAATATGTTCCACTCAATCTAAATGTAATGTATTGTTGCGCTAATAACTCTAGTGGTTGATGCGCTAATTCTTAAATGAAAAAAAAAAAAAAAAATAGGCAAGTCGATCTTGGAATTCTCGTACATTTTGTAGGACCTCAGTGGTTATGTTGTCAATTTTTTCTGTTATCCTAACTTTTAAATCTGCAACATTGTCTGGTCTATTGAAATATACTTTTGATTTTAATAACCCCATAAGAGGAGTCAGATCGGGGGATCTAGGCGGCCATTCAATCGTTCCACGTCTTTCAATCCACCTATTGGGAAAAACTTCGTTCAAATAATCTCTACCAATACGTTTGTAATGCGGTGGAGCTCCGTCTTGTTGGTACCAAATTGATCTATCTAATGCATTTGGATCATTAACATCAGGAAAAAGTCTTTTTAATGTAGGCTGTAAAAAGTTCATAAAAAAATCTAGGTAAACCTCACCATCAACTGTGCCGACCTGGTTTTTGAATAGTTTTTACATGTCCAATTTCACAATTTTTGTTTCTATTTTGCTAACTGTAGACGTGTTGACCAGGGTATTTATTATTACACATTTCACAAACTTCCTTTTGAATTCTTCTATTACCGCATCCAATCATAATTAAAATGTATTTTCTTTGAGTTTCAGATAAATGAGGCATAGTTAAATCAAATACACACAAATATTTTTCAATACACTGATATGTATCAGAAAGTTATCGAAATAGCAGTAGTCTTCTAGATTGACATTACATTATTTATGTGGGTTTTGTGAATAATTTTTTGATGTCCTGAACGACTTTTTCCTGACGTTTAGAACAACAGATAAGAAAATACCTGATTATTTCTTATGGGGTTATTTAAGAAGAAAAGTATATTTCAAGTGACCAGACAATATTGCAGATTTAAAAGTTAGGATATCGGAAGAAATTAACAACATAACCCCTGAGGTCCAACAAAATGTTGTACGATAATTCCAAGATCGACTTGCTTATTGTCAAGAAGTGAATGGTGGTCATTTTGAACATTTAATTTAATTGTAAAATAAATTGAAAAATACTTCCTAAATATTATGTGACATTATTTCCTTCATTCTACGTAAAGTATCAAAATTTTACATTTTCTCAGTTATGATTGCACCAAATTTGAAAAACTTGATAATGCTGAACAGAGAATGAAAAATCCCTTTCGAACAAGGTGCCATACGACCCCCTTCTCATTTTAATTTCTTGAAGAGGGGCGCATAATTCAGAGGGGGTTCAATAAGGTGGTAATATTTGCATACTGTCAATTGTCAAATTGACAATAGAAATCGACTTGTTTCAGGTTTTTTTAAACAAAAACATAACGCAAAAATGAATTTATTCCATATCCATGGAACGCACTGTATATATACTTGCCGGTACCTGCGACTTCGTCCGCGTAACATTTGTATTTTTCCTTATGTTTTCTTTTTGTTGTTCCTTCAAGCTTAGGCCAGTGGCTTTGCACGCTTCCCGTTATCAAGTTATCCCATTTCCCGTTACCCGTTTCCCATTATCCCGTTATCTCGTTTGATTCAACAGCAAAAGTAATGCCTTGTGACGACGATTACAAATTCACTCACCTCTTTTCAAATAAGGTCTAACACGATTTAATTATCTGTAACTGAGAGCCAAAAAAATTTTCATGACACTAACTTAAAAACTAACGGAACCCCCATAAAAAATTTCACCCCCTATTTCACCCCTTTAGGGATTAAATTTCCAATAATACTGAAAGAAGTATTCCTTTACTTGTAACAAAGACCTCAAATACCAATTTCTATGACTCTAAAAACTAACGGAACCACTTTACAAACTTCCAACCCCTTTTGAGTTGAATTCACAAAAACCCTGAAATACAAGAAACACGTATTTAATTGAAAAGAAAATCCAAATACCAATTTCCATTACTCTAACTTTAAAACTGACGGTACTTTAAGTTTCACCCCTCTTTACACCCTTTCAGGTATGGGATGTCATATCAATATTATAGGAATACGCTGTTATAATTTTAGCTCTTCAGGTCCAGCGGTTTGGTCTGGGTGTTGATCGTATGTCAGTCAGTCAGTCAGTCAGTCAAAATAATTTGGCTCTGATGGTGATCGATCGTTTGGATTCTTTTTCACACAAACCAGAAACCTGTGATTTTTTCTAAAATAACACATGCTTTGATAAGAATATTGAAATAAAAAAATTATAAAAAAACTTATCCTACTTGCAGGTCGCAGGTAAACTTCCTCAGAAGATTATATTTCCATTGCTATCAACATTAATTTCATTTGCTTAGTTGTTAGATAAATGAATCAATTCCCTCTGTTTCGAATTGAACGATGTTCCTGATATCAAGAAAGCTTTGCATTGGAATATGTCATAAAATCAGTGTTTAATCAAATTATCTGTATTAAATTTCAGATAAATGTCTTCCTGCCATCCGAACCTAAATTGGAGAATTGGGAGCACGTTTTCTATTTAGCTAATACGTGTGAAAATAAGCGAAACTGGTAACAAAAACAACTGTGAATAATTTTTTAATTGGCTATGCTCACCAAATCGATTTTTACACTGTGTTTAATCTAACACAGAACGACTGTGCCGGTTTATGCACATAATTAATTCGGAAACGGTCTGAAAATACACATGCGATGAAAAATTTGTTCGAATCAACTGAGATTTTGAGTAATCACTACGTTGTTTCTCTCTGACGGCATATCGCATTTATCTAATTTGATTTGAAATTAATTAGTTCTATATGCTTATTCAGAATCATTAATGTAATTCCACATGAGGGTACTGTTATAAAATCATAATTTCTTTCATATTATCGGCTGGAATTGTATTGAAAGTAAGTTTGCTTTGCATGGTTCACTGTTATTTTGACGATATATTGTGGTATTCCTTGTATTTGAGGAATACGCTTTTCCCCACCAAAGTTTTGTTATTGATTTCTCATATTCTGCACTACACTAAATTTCGAATAATTGGGACTTGATTGTTCCACTTTTTTCTTGGTATGAATGTATTTAATGTGCTCAGTGCTTTCATGGAAAGTACTCTTGATACTTCCTTGCGAGCTAGTTTTCTACAATTGTCTTGTATATCGGTTTTTCATATACTTACTGAACTAAAAATGATGTTTAAAATCACAAGACTTCTGTTTCATATCTTGAGGAACCACGACCAATCTCAAAAATTATAGGACAACGTGACATTTTATCATTGTGAAATTGCATTTAATGGAGAGGATATGGCAAAGACTCGTAAAAAAGAAAAAGTGATCAAATAAGATATATCCATCCAAAATTTAGATATGCACAAATTGTCACGCTCGAAAATATAACAGTTCCATCTTAAAAATCGGTGGAATTGTCTGTACAGGGTGAGTCAGAAGTACTTTGACAAACTTCAAGAGGTGATTCTTCACAATATTCCTATATGAATTGTCCAAATAAATTACATCCGCAAACGCTTCGTTTCCAAGATACAGGGTGTTAAAGTTTTATTTTTGTTTTCGTTTTTTTTAA
Organism: Gonioctena quinquepunctata; assembly: GCA_018342105.1. Taxonomy (NCBI): domain Eukaryota; kingdom Metazoa; phylum Arthropoda; class Insecta; order Coleoptera; family Chrysomelidae; genus Gonioctena; species Gonioctena quinquepunctata. The sequence continues at coordinate 396,612 of JAFIRS010000570.1, forward strand.
ATAACTTTCGAAATACTGACCATAATTAAACGAAAATTGATATTGAGAGGTTTTTTGAGGTGTCAAATTTGAACCTGATGTTATTTTTGCTCTTTCTTGTAGGGGGCGCCACCTACACGTCTTTTTCTTTTTTGAATATTCATAACCGATATGCATTTCGTGTATGGTCTTGCGGATGGCAATGCGCGCGAAGCAAGACGTATTCAACAGGAGCGATTTTCTAATCGAGTACTGTCTTCAGCTCCAACATTTACCAGTCTCCACCGTCGTTTGGCAGAAACAGGTAGCTTTAAGAGGGCAGCTGATATTATTGTCCGAACCCCAGAATTGAAAGAAGCTGTTTTGAACGCTCTCGAGGAGAATCCAGAAACAAGTACAAGAATAATTGCTGAAGCTCTCAATTCTACTCTGTCCACAGTTTGGAGAATTATCCACGATCAACAATTTATTTTATGTACCATATTCAAAGGGTACAAGCTCTTTTGCCACGAGACTTTCCCCAACGCATTACTATGTGTCAGTGGTTTTTGAGAAAATTGGCTGGAAATCCTCAATTTTTAAGATATGTACTCTTCACGGACGAGGCAAACTTCTCCCAAAATGCTATCACAAACTTTCATAACAACCATGTTTGAGCTCTAGAAAATCCGCACGCAGTTAGTGAATGACATTATCAATATCCATTTTCTGTAAATGTATGGGCGGCAATCAATAATTGATAATTACTTGATGGGTCCTTTCTTCCTTCCGTTCCGACTGAATGGCGCAACTTACAGAGACTTTTTAGAAAATGAATTGCCGGGACTACTTCAGAATATACCATTAGAAATTCGTATCCGCATGTGGTTTATGCATGATGGGGCTCCGGGAATTCCCTAACACTGTCTATCCAAATCGATGGATCGGTAGGGGTGTAGAGGAACCTAACCAGGCGTGGGCACCAAGATTTCCAGATCTAAACCCGCTAGATTTTCATTTTTGTGGACATTTGAAGTCACTAGTTTATAAAACTCCAGTAGCAAACGAAGAAGATCTAAGAAACCGAATAGTAGACGCCTGTGAAACAATAAGATACACACCAATAATTTTTGAGCGGGTACGAGATTCAATAACTAGAAGACTGAATGCCTGTATCTTCGCTGAAGGTGGGCACTTTGAACAATTTTTCTGAATACAATTTAGTTTCCTTTATTTTATTTCATTCTACATATTCAAAATTTCTTTAAATAAAATGTTGATATTTCTTGCAAATTTTATTAAAACTAATACAGATTTTGCACCCTTGATACAAAAATAACTATTTCAAACGAGTAAAAATAAATAGAATAGGTGGCGCCCCCTACAAAAAAACAAAACTACTTACTTAAACGTCAAATTCATGTTCTAAGCATTCTTGTGAAAAATGCAAAATAATGGTACTAACTTCAACACGCATCGATTATCAAATAATCGACTTGAAATTTTCAAGTCCAAATATCTAGATAACGGTTGCTTATAGCGACTTGTAACAAGTGTAGCTTTTTTACTTAGATGTGATAGAGGAATTGATTTTTTCACTGAGAAATGTTCTAGAATTACGCTCAAAAAAGTTATGAATCCCCTGTATATTCATAAAAAACACCTACGTTACGGAAATCACATTGCTGAACGTTTTACTTTTTTTTAAGTAACACTGTTATAACTTGAACTTAAGTCATAAACAGAATTGTTTTTGTGACATTTAATTCATTTTTGTAGCATCAATACCAAGCGGGCCCTTTCGATTTTGTCTATTTGCCGCACACAGTACAGATGGCAATCATTCAACAACAGTTGTTGATTCTTGACGCGTGTACCACTAACATTCGAGTATCTAGTTACCATTTACAACAAAAACTACAACCCATGAATAAGTCTTTGCAAACTAAGAATGAGATAAACTCCTCTCTCTATCTAATTCACAAGTATCACGGATAATTTTCAGCCCCAAATCAGTCTCAGAGGTGTGTGACTTCAGAGCTTCCAGTGTTGCTTGGCTGTCTGAACAAGATATAGATTTTTGCTCCCCTTGCAAGGCATTCTTGGCCTTATATTTATATAGTATGAATTTCTTTCTGAAAGATTATAGTGGCTTTGCCGAGGGGTTTTAAGAGCCTACATTAGGACCCCACTCCCACTTCAGCCCCTTCGTCCATCTTGGATCCATCAGTATACCAAACCGATGCATCCCTTTCTAGTTGATGTCCTTTGGTGCACATTTAGCATAATGTTCAATAGTTTCCAGAATCTTCATATTTCCAGCTTCCAAGTTTGATGTCTGGTGGAGTTTGTAATAACTTCCGCTTCCTTCATTACACACAAGTAGAGTGGTGGAAGGTTCAGCATTACTGCTGCAGTGGGGCATGTGAATATTCCCGGAAAGACTAACCGCTGCACTTTTTGCAGCTTGACTTGCTGGGTATTGTTGGATATTTGGCCACCATATTAGTGAGGCATATGTGACTATGTATGGGTTGGATAATCGTTTGGTTAGACCAATATCGTCATAATGAGGCATCAATGGTTCATTCTACCATATAAACCCAGTGTGAATGATCCTACAGCTCGTGAAATTATAATTTTCCCCATGGTGGTGATCAGGAAATTGTGTCTTTTAACGTAGCTATGGAAGGTAGATTCGTTGTAAAACAGAACCAAACCAAAAAAGGTCCTCCACAATAAATTTATACAGAATCTTTAAACAAAAATCGAGAATGAAAATCAGCATTCGAACCCCTAAATATCAAAATGAACTATCAGAGGTAAATTTCACGTCATATTAATATCAGATTCACCAAACTGAGGAAAACGAAAGTGAATCGGAAATTTACATATCAAGACATTTTCCCAATAGGTCGAAAGCAAAAATAAGTAAAATTACCTTAACAGTGGTCCTTTCTACCTATTCAACGCCTTAAATTGAATATTAATAAGAATATTGGTGATTTAGAAGGAAAAGGCAGATGTTTACTGGGTATCTTGATGTCCTGCCTGTTCCCATACTATTCGTGAGAGCATTGCAGTTGATATTATGAACATGGCGTTAACTAATAATGCTCTGAGGCTGTGAGGAAATGTTCGAAGTTACCAATAACATTCTGTCCATGGATATTGTTGGTTTTGAAGTATATTTGTTGGTGTAGTTTTTTTCAAACTGAATTTTGACTTTAGCACCGGTGAATGAATTATAAGTATATACTCGAACATCAGTCGGATCATCTTTTTTTTTTAAACTCTTCATTTCTGCATTTCGTTTTTAACTATGCTTTTCATTTATTCTAGTCACGATATAAAGGTTTGATATGAAGGCAAGAACCTGCATCGCCATATCTACTTTCCTCGATAGGTAGCGCTGCTCTTCTCTATTCATTTTCATTTTGAAGGTGTGAAAATTCCATGATGGGCTGTCACAATTCAATTGAGTAATATCAATCAATATGAACCACGTGCATAGTGGTTATTTTGGTTACACTGTCATAAAAAAACTCGTGTATTTGCATCCAGCATAAAAAATGCGAAATTATAATGCGCTTTATTCCATATTCGTCAACAAGTTTTATTAATTTTTACTTTCCGTAATCAGTCATGTTCATGGTGGAGAGTAAACTAGTCTTCCAGTGGCAGATGATTCCATATCTTATTCCGTTAAGGTACTGTTTATATATTCAGTAGTAATACTATAAGTACCTCAAAATAATCAGGATATACATCAATAACTTGTTGCAAATTGGATCTCATCTTATTTATTATGTTTTGATGATGTTGTTCATCTAACTCTAGGTAGGGTTTGATAGAATTGCTATTACCATGTCCTGTTCTTCTAATAAGTTCTTGCTCCGATACACCTGTTTTTGCCTATTGTGAAACAGCAGTGGCTCGGTGAGAATGATTTGAAAATGTTTTGTTTGTCATATTTAAATTTGCCAATTCTGCAGGCTTTTTGGTCCATTTACTAATTTCATGCACTCCAATTGGCATATTTTTGTAACAGCCAAGGGTTTTTTGTTGTCCCCAGTTAGGATTTACTGTCAGAAATAACCTAACTCTTTAAATATTGATCTTTTCGCTTTTTTTATTATCATCATTTTTTATCATTAGTTTATCTAGACTCACTGGACAACAACGTACTTCATTATGGTTGGGTACAAGCCATTTATTATTAGCACACGGTTTTGCTCCTCCCTGTGTGGTTTTGGTAAAAATAGGATTATATTGTATTCTACCAGTTGGAGTATCATCATTTCCAGTTTACTTTTTGAAAATAATAAGTCAAGCATGACGCTCCTTCGTTTCCTCTCCACGCAAGTTCTACAGAAGCAATTAAGAATTTTTTTATTTGTATTCCTTCCGGTGTATTTTCATCACACACTTCTATCATTGCTATGTACTCGGTATCTTTAAATGCTGGTCCTGTTAGTTTGTGTATTGTTGTATATAGATGTCGATATGGTTACTACGGAAATGATATTATTGTAAAATTTTCGATTGGTGGAGCTACACTATGTATAATCAGGTATTATCGAAATTATACAAGGTAACTCAACTAAATTGAACGTTCTGATGGTTAAAAATTACACAAAAAAATTAATCAACAAAATCCAAATGTCATGCATACCCCATTGCAGGTAAATATGTAAAAATAATACAGATTTCGAATAATCCATCATTGCAGGGTAAAATTGCTCTTAGAAAATGTATTTGCTAGTTCTTCCAATCCTCCCGATAATCGTGGAAGAGTGGGATTTATTTTCGTCGAAAAAATTATTGAGGAATTAGTGAATGCGAATACTTTTCCATCAAAGTGATTTCTCGTGAGTAATATATTTGAAAGACGTTTTTTTCTGACTCTTTCATCTATATAAGTTCTCAAGTAAGATAGGATTACAAATATTTATATGAATGAAATGCAAATTTGACTCCCAGAATGTTCGTTTCAAGTTATGGCCTGTTCATAATATCAGTATAAGATGTAGTTCATCATCCAGCGTTGATATGGTGCCAGGAAAGTTATTGTTTTCTGTTTAATATAAAGAATAATTCCTGTACTTCTATGATACATTTTTCCATTTCCAGAAATATCTTTTTTTTTTCAATTCACAATGTTTTCCTTTTAAGCCAGCATTAAACATCGTCGAATTCACTCAAAGACTGTACACCTAATTCAGTAGTTTTCCCGGCGAATGTACTCTGTATAGAGCAGGGTGGTGATAATTAGGCCTTTTCTGAAGACCTAAGCTCTCTTGCACCCTATTACACTCCAAGCATGTCTTTTCATATAGGGTTAACCTCTTACCGTTCCTCCCTTTGCATATTCGCTGCAGTATACATACGTATAGCCCAGATCCGTGCGGTATATAGAGTTCAGTTTACGTATCGAAAATGGATTTTTCTGAAATAGAAAACTGAATTGTTGAAGCAGACGGATTTTCAAAAATGGTGCCATTTCATCACACTTCATAATTGATTATTTCTCACAAAACAATAACAAAAATTTCTGAGTGGTACTCTGAGAGATATCATTTTGAGAAGATAATATTTTGTCTCACACCTGTGGGGTATGCATGGAGTAGATAATTACTGGATTTTTCAAAGGAGCATTCCCGTGATCTCAAAGTATGCAGTATTTTTGGTAAAAAATATTACACCAGATGTTTTTGAACTGTTTCATATTAGTTTTTGTTCCGAAATTAATAGAAGAATACAATTTCTGATAAATATAATTTTGTTTTTTACTAGGTGACGTAGAATTTGTTTTTTGCTATGGTTTCTATGTGTTGTCCCATGTATGTTATGACTGTGACTTAACTCGCTTCCCGCTATCCCGTTAACCCGTTTCTCGTTATCCCGTTAGCCAGTTTCCCGTTATCCCATTATCCCGTTATGCGAGTTATAGTCAAATGGAATATATTCTACGAGTTCAAATATCTGTGTATACCAATTTTCATGGCGATCGGTTGAAGGGTATAGAAGTTGATGCGCTGCCTAGCCATCTAGTGGCGAGTTAAAGTATAATGGATGGCATTAAAACCTCCATGAAAAAACGCTTATGTCCCAACTTACCGTTACCGCCATTTTAGGAATACTAACAACATGAGTATGTTTTTTACATTGCAGTTTTCCAAAATAAATTATCAAACCTAGCAATCAGGGACTCATTTGGAAGTTAAACCAATGTAAATGTAGATGACTCATTGCAAGCTTCTATTTTTTTACAAGCTTTTATTCAGCTTTACATTTGTATGTATGCATGCTCAGTTCAAATCTTGCAGGGGAATATTGACCCACTTATAGTTGCCCGATTAAAGCGAAATTTGGCAGGTGTTCATAATTTCGGTGACAATGCATCTTGGAATTTTTGGTAGAGAAACAACAAAATGGCGGCTCTAATATGGCAGACGAGTTTTCTGATTATAGCTTGATTCTATTCAAAATTGGTATGTTGAGGTTTTCGGTAACAGAGATCACGAATTTTCCGTCAAAATTCATAAATTCAAGATGGCGACAAGTTTTGTGGTTATAGCCCAATTCCAATGAAACTTGGTATGTGGAGGTTTATAGGGTCGGAGATCATGATTTTTTTTTGTCAAAATCCACATATTTAAGATGGCGGCTCCAAGATGGCCACGAGATTTGTGATTATAGCCCGATTCCATTTGTGGGGGTTTTTGGGGTCGTACATCATAATGTTTTTGTTAAAATTCATTAATTCGAAATGGCGGCTCTAAAATGGCGACGTGTTTTGTTTTGATGGCCCAATTCCATTCAAAATTGGTATGTGGGTTTTTCTGGGGTCGGAGATTATCCATTTTTGTCAGAATTCAATAAGATGACGGATTTCATGAATGATTGAAAAGAATTGAATAAAAATGAACACAAAAAAATTCTCCGTGCTCAAATATCTCTGTATTCCAATTTTCATAGCGATCCGTTGAACGGTATAGAAGATAATGAGCTGAAGCTCCATCTAATGGGGGATTAAAGTAAAATGGATAGCATAAAAATGTTCACCATGAAAAAATACTTGGATGTGCCAACTTTCCAGGTGATCGGTCAAACAGTGTCGAAGTTTATCAATGTCGTACATATATACCAACATCCATTTTTAACCGACGAAACCAAAAAGGAGGAGGTTCTCTAGACTCGACGCGTATATTTTTTTTTATGTATGACCACGCATAACTTTTTACTGAGACGTCCGATTCCAATAATTCTTTTTTCAGTTGATAGGATGTACTTCGAAGTTGGTCCCATTCAAATTTAAAAGATGAAATCCATCCCTAAGGGTTGCAAAACCAAGGATATTGATCACTCACCCTCTGAATTCTGGTCCGTTAACCGATTCTATCAGGTATTACTTTGTACTGGGTGTTTCGATTTGGATGATTTTTTTTTTAGATAGGGTATACCTCATAGTTCATCATATTTGGATTTCGAAAGGAATTATTCACCCTTACGGGTAGAAACATAGGGGATAATTGATTTTTCACTTGTGAACATTCCCAACAAACATTATAGGTAAAATTTACGTCATTTCGACCTTCGAATAGGTCAGCGCCCTAATTGGCGAAGGTAATTATTACGTTATAATTACCTTAAATTTACCATTATGGGGAAAAAAATGGAAGTAATTCGGAAGTCGAAATTTGGGAAATTAAGACATTTCTCCTTATAAGTTGAAGGCATAAATAGGTAAAATTGCCTCCAGACTAGTCGACTGATGGTAAAAATGTAGTCATTTTTACCAATTTCAGGTTATAAACACTGTAATGAAACAAACAACAAACAATGGCAGGTTAGAAGAAGATGATAAAAGTTTACTGTATATTGTGTATCTTAACCTACATGCTTATGCGTGAAAGCGTTGAAGTTGACATGAACATGGCGTATGAAGAAAAAATTGTCAATAAACGTATAGCAGATAATGCAATAAGAGATGGTTTCGCATCCACACCTAGCTGTGATTTCATTTGCGATACAAACTTTTCTGTGATAATGTTGATTTTTACTAGTCTAAAACAAGTGGGCCCATCAAATTATTAGATTTGTATGAAAAAAAAAACATTAATTCATGTCTACTTTGACAACTTTTTCCATCAAACACTTCAAAAACTGATTTTATAGATGAAGTATGTGTGTACATATCATATTCACCTATTTTTTGACTACCACTCATTAAAATGTGGTCGATTCGAGAAAATTATGTATTATTTTTACAATGGCGGAAACGGTTCAAACCGAAAAATATGGCGTAGATTCCATATGGGACCTATATGTCGAAATTCCTTAAAATTTTGACTATGAGAACACATAGACTTTGTTCAAAGTCGAAAGTAACCTTTATTCCTGACTTTGAAGTCCATTTTCCTTATCTTGGGATTTCAGACCCTTTCACATTGTGGTCACGTGATGAAATACAATATATGTTATTGGATGCATGTCTATACCTTTCGTTCTCTGGATGGATTGCGAATCGTGGATAATAAATTTATATTTTACTTATTCTATGTTCTGTGCAGAAACACTCAAATGTCAATGCGGGGTGAAAAAGTCAATATGTTTTGCTAATGTTAATGGTAAGGCCAAGTAACCTATAGTTACTCAGAGAAATGGATATTGACTAGAAAACCCTGTAATGAGTGTTCATTCTGAAATTAAATCCATCAGTAATGTTGATAATAGTACGCGATATTTATATTTCAGTGCACATCTTCCCAGAATAGAAACCATGAATAATGTTATTGTCTAATGAGGGAATCTCTTTCCGAAGAGAAATAGCCAATCATAACTTTTCAAATATAAAATGGTGTGTTGTGATTGGCTGAATAATTTTGATTTGACATTTCTGCGTTCCGCATTCGGTGCCCGGAAATATACAATTTATCAGCCAACTGTAAATACCATTAAAAAATCGACCAATTATGATTCGCTTGATTTTTATTTTTCCGGAAACCACAATGATTGGTTTTAAAATTCTCGAAGCCATGGAAACTCATCATTTCAACACATCAATCTCTTATTTTTGTTAAAATCAATTTTCTATTTGATTTGATTTTCAATACCATTTTTTCATCCATTTACTTCAAAAGGATGAACTTCATTGAATTCCATTTTGTCGCTGCATCATTGAAAACGTCGCGGCTGTAGTTTACCGCTGGCGACAGACGAAGCTTTCTGAACGCAGCCCATTTATTGTTCAGTATCTCTTACCGACATGACCTGAGACCTAACCAAAGTTTAAGGTTAACGCTTTCATGTTTTTATTTCAATAATGGATGAGTGTTTTAAAATAGTTGCCGTCATAAAAAGACGTGAAGCAACACCCATAGTTGAATACTCCTATGTACCCCATAAGTGGGAACAAAATGGAGAGTGTTCTACCAACTGCTTGTATGGAGACTTTATGCGACAAGGCCCAATGTCTGAACTCCTCTAACAATGGGAGGTTATCTTCCAAGCTTTGTGCCTTATTCCCATTGAACTCATCGTCTTGTGATCCATATTTTTCCCCGGTATCATCATCGGTAAAAGCAATTTCTTACTCTACATTAATTTCTGTAGTTGATGATGACTGAGTGGAAGATGATGGCTCTGATCTCTGGACATCGGAAAGTATAGGATGGTTTCGGATTATATTTTCATTTGTTCTCATTCTGGCAGCTAATCGATAATAGTTGGTGGTATACCTGTATGGTTTACTAACTCTATTCGAATTTTTGCTCGGCATTTTATAGATTTCTAGAATGTAGGGCACAATAAAAAAATTAAAGGAAGTGAATTGTATCATGTCATCCTCATCTGAATCGACTTGGTCTTTAATATCTGATGATAGACTAAGTTACTTTGAGGATTTTATTTCAGGTAACTTTGACTTCGTTGTAGACATTTAGTCTGATTAGACAAATATTGTGGTAATCTTGCCCTCATTGTAGAGCAGTAGGTATAAAATAGGTCAAGAAATGTCCAGGCAACTCCTTTAACTTAATTGGTGCCAAAATAGGTAATAAAGAGTATATAGTAGACCTGTTTACTGACTTGTCAATTCCCTGACTATATGAACACACATGAGGTAATAATCAGGTAAATATTCACCAGAAGGTTTTTCCTGAGAGTTCCAAGTATTTTGAACACATTTTGCTGGTTACCTTTAGGTGAAATTTAACCTAGTAAATAACTCTATTAACCCATGAGGCTGTGAAGGTATATTTGAAGTCCATAACAAGTAATTTCATACTACGCACTACGCCTATTAAGTTTTTGGTTTTTGAAGGAGATTTGGTGCTCTCAATTATGGTTTTTATAACTCCAATTATAACTTTGGAGTTAGTTAGTACTTGAAGGTAAAATATTTGGTCAGAAATGGGTAAATTCGGACTTCTTGAAGCCGCTTTACCCCACTGCTTGGTATAATTTTCCTATAATGTTAGTTGGGTTGGCACACATATGTAGTTGACTATGACAGATCGCTATTGTCATTATTTTTGATCTCCTACATCCGTCACAATCATTATATTCTATGAGAGGATGGAATGATATACAAAGTAATGAAATGAACTAACCAGATCAACAAAAATAATTTATATTACAACAAATAGTAAAAGTAGATAATCATATTATTTAATTGGTAATAGTTGAAGTAAGGTGGGTAAGTAAGTATTTTAGAAGTGATCAAAAAACAAGTAGGTGTAATTAGTAGATTTCAGCCACAAAAAATTGAAAAATAAAAACGTTTTAACAAAAAATTAAACCGACGAAATACGGGACTGAAAAGTAAAGAATAAAATGAACCTTAGTCTCAATAACTAAGCTCCTAAACTAATGTAAGTAACTAATTTTGAGTCGGCGCCAAACGAACAGTCAACGAAGATTATTAAATGACTTCAGAAAAATCATCAGAATGTCACCGCGCAACTCGATGCGATGCGATTTTACGCCTTACCTAATTCATTTGCTTGTTTGTTTGGCGCCGACTCAAAATAAGTTGCTTACATTAGTTTAGGAGCTTAGTTATTGAGACTTAGAAGGTTTATTTTATTTTTTACTTTTCAGTCCCGTATTTCGTCGGTTTAATTTTTTGTTAAAAAGTTTTTATTATATATTGCAATTCATATTGTCTATATTTTACAAAAAATTGGCATAGGCATGATATATAGGTATTTTGTAGTAGTGATCCATAGACTCTGGGGCAGAGGAAACTAAAAATAATATTTTGATTTGATGTACTGCCAAATTCAAGTCTCAATCTACCTACTGCTTCGAGAGAACCTTCCTCTATTTCTTCGTCCTAACTATGAATTTTTTTGAGCAAGCCAGGGGCTTATTCGGAAATTAAACCAATGTAAATTTGGATGGCTTATTACAAGCTTTTATTTTTTTGAGCAAGTAGGGGCTTATTCGGAAGTTAAACCAATGTAAATTTAGATGGCTTATTACAAGCTTCTATTTTTTACAAGCATTTATTTAACTTCACACTTGTATGTATATATGTAAGTATGCTTAGTTCAAATCTTGCAGGTGAATATTGACCCACTTCTAGTTGTCCGATTAACGTGAAATGATTCCGGTGACAAAACAATTCGGAATTTTTTATAGAGAGAAAAAACAAAACGGCGACTTCAATATGGTGGACGAGTTTTGCTATTATGGTTCGATTCTGTTCAAAATTGGTATGTGGAGGTTTTCAAGGGCAGAGATCACGAATTTTTTGTCCAATTATAAATTCAAGATGGCGGCTCCAATATGGACGAGTTTTGTTTATGGCATTCTAAAATTGGTAGTGGAGTTTTGGGCGAGATCAGATTTTTTGTCAAATAAATTAAGATGGCGGCTCCAATATAGCGACGAGTTTTGTGGTTATAGCCCAATTCCAATAAAAATTGGTAGGTGGAGTTTTTGGAGTCGGAGATCATGATTTATTTGTCAAAATCCACGAATTTAAGATGGCGACTCCAAGACGGCCACGAGATTTGTGATTATAGCCCGATTTCATTCAAAATTGGTTTGTGGATTATTTTCGGGTCGTAGATTATCAATTTTTGTCAGAATTCAATTGAATGACGGATTTCATGAATGACTAAAAATAAATGAATAAAAATTATTGAAAAAAATATTCTCCGCGTTCAAATATCTGTGTATAACGGTTTAGAAGTTGATGCGCTGGAGCGCCATCTAGTGGGGAGTTAATGTAAAATGGATGTGCCAACTTTCATGGTGATCGGTCAAACATCCATTTTTATGTATACAGATGGCAGATTGTCTATATTTTACAAAAATTGGCATAGGCAAGATTTATAGATATTTTGAAGTAGTGATTCAACGAATCTCGGGCAGAGGAAAGTAAAAATAATATTTGGATTTGATGTACTGCCAAATTCAAGTCTCAACCTGCCTAGTGCTTCGAGAGAACAGCTTCCTTCCTTCCTTCCTTCCTTCGTTCCAACTATTCATTTTTCTTTTTTGTAGGTTGTATGTGTTGATGGTTGATGAAAATTTATGTTTCATGAATAGATAGTCATAATGATGGATTAAATTGATCCTTGTACAGGGGTAGCATATCTAATATATTGAACATTTTACTAGTCTTTCCTGTTGTATATGTTGATGGTAGATGAAAATTTATGTTTTATGAATAGTCATAATGATGAATTAAAATTGTCCTTGTGCAAGTGGTATATCTATATTGAACATTTTGCTAGTTTTTCCTGATAGTTTGTTGAATAAGTCTAAATATTAAAATCTCAATTGCAGTGAGGAACTGTTTTTTTTTCAATATTATTCCATTACATTTGCTCTTACTTAATGTAGAACATAGATATGAAAAAATCATGAATTTTGCAGAGTTTATAGTATTGATATATAATTTTCATACCATGAAAAAAATTTTATTCTCCAAGACTGCCCTCTACTACTACCTATACAATAGGTGAATGTTGAGGCGAACACCCATCAGAAAACAACTAATCTCCTGGATAATACCAAGACAATTTTTAGATTACATCCGATATCCTACTTAGGTTACTTTGCAACTGCTGCGTTGCGAAATGGATAAATATTAACCACCTCATTCAGGCTGTGGACGATTTCGGGGTACTTGCCACTCATCAATACAGGGTAGGTCAAGCACACAATGATCAATGTCTGCAAACCTGAATGAAACGATCACAATTCATCCATTTCTCAGTCTTCACTGGGATTTCGGCAAACAAGTGAAAATCACTAGTTAACGCCATCTCGACTTCAACAAATTGCAAAAAGAGTACTAGAAAAATGTCATCTTGAATACCAAGACAGAAGGAATCTGCATTACAGAAATCTGAGACAGACAAATAATAAAGAGCTGATTTCATGAAAAATGTCTTTCCTCAAGACTACTCTCTACTACTACTTACACGGAAAAAAAAAGGATTTGTTAATTCAGCCAAATTAATTTGGTAACTTTTATTGGCCTGACCAGCACAAATATAATATTTATTTGAATCAAACAACGGAAATAAATCAATTCAAATAGAAGATTATTATATTGGTTGAATTATATGCGTTAGATGGCGAAGCTTTCGCACAACTGACCCTGACGCAGATAATGTTACCGAATAGCAAAGCCAACTTATCATCGTTGCGACGTCTGGACTTGAATTTCAAAATGATTACCCATTTGAATAAATATTTTCAGTGAAGATATCAGCTTATTTTGTTGAATTGACATTTCAATGAATTCATCAATTCGACATAAATACTTGTTTGAATGAATATGTTTGCTAAAGCAATCAGCAAATTTTGTAGATCTGATTATTCGAAACAACAAAATAATTACATGGTTGAAACAACATTTCTGCCAAAACGAGTTTGAATAGAATTGGTCGAATAAGATATTTTAAATTTGATCCAAAACCAAGACATAATTTAACACATTTTGAGATTATATTTTCTCGTCCATACGACACTTTTGTTTGTTTGATTCAAATAAATTCTATTCGATTCAACAATTTTTTTTTCTGTGTATCTATACGATATGTGTATGTCGATCCTATATGTTTTCGCTTTCAACTAATTTATTCATTTTTCTCGACTTCAAGTACAGATAATTTAACATCAGAATGTTTCTAAAGGTTTTGTAAATTTAAAGATTCTTACATGAAAAAATCAATGGAGGCTCCTTCGATATCGATATTTTCAGTAAAGATTATATATTGATGTCTAAAATAATTTTATTGATTTCATATGAATTTTCGGTACATGTTGAATTTGATAAGATTTCCATAGTAGTTTGGCACTTCCTTTGTTAAAACTAACTAATTTTGCATAAATATATTTGTATCTCGTTATTTTTATGAGCTTATCTTTTTGTTTTATGTATTCTCTATTTGCTACATTCGGTATAGATGATTCTTGTGATTGAGATATTTCACAACACCCTTTCTAATCCATAATTTTTGTTTATTTTCGGTTTTGCAATATTTGATGTAGGTATTTGGTGTTATGATCAACTAATTCACATATTTTTCAATTCTCGATAGTGAATATTGTCAGGTTGCTTTTTAATTTCCATTTATTTTTCAGATGTTTTTGTTTTAAATGTTTGATATTGAATAGGGTCAGGTTGTTTTTTTTAGTTTTCAATTTTAATTTTCAACCAATGTAATTTGTTATTCGTTATAACATCGTTCATGGTTCATTCGGTATGGAAGATGTTAGATTACACCCTGTATATCTATATATATATATAATATTCTCGCGAGCGTCTTGCACTTGAAAATATTGCATTCGGAAAATAACTGTTAGCCTAAAATTAAGTGGAGGAAAATGAATATGCATATAGCCGTAATTCTATTTGCGATACAAAAAGGATGATATTTCGTGTATATTTGACATAACCTTCCGAGAATTCTCACTAACGCTTAGATTTGTAAACCAGGGTTGTACTGACTTTGATTAACTTTCACTCCATATCTATAGTTATAAATTTAAATCGAGATTTCAGTTAGAGTTGAATTTTAAGGAATTCGAAGTAGCAGAATAACAGTCAAGAAGAGAAGGGAACATTTACCTAAATCTTGAAATTGAACCAATTCCAGGACCAAGTAACGAACATCAAGTTCCTAATAAAAAAACTTGAATCTGAGTATTGCCAAACTCTAGTACGTTTTCGAGGTCTCTGTGTGCGAATGAAGAAGCCTGAAGCAATTGATAAAACTGTTTTCCGCGCAACAGTGCAAAGGATTATAAAACTATGCCAAAAATAGAAGAAAGAAAAGTGACACAAATCCATCAGGAATTCAAAAATATTTGTGCTTAGAATGGAAAAGCCCAATTGATCATGTAGTAAAAATTGGGAAACCATACCCCCAAAATGTTCCAAATTCCTAGAATTGACCATGAATCTGATGGGGAATGTGAAAAAAAATTGTATAAAAAGTAAATAAAAATAGTATATTGGAAACATACGAACTAGAAGTTTCACAAAAAACTTCTAAACACACATTATATTATTTTCCTAAATAAATTTATTATATTTCATATTAGTCGGGCAAAGCCTACCCTGGAATTCTGGCATTTGTCTTATTTATGCATCTTTTGACAAGTACTCATTAGTATCTGATCGTTTTTGGGAGGTTAATAAAAGTTTTATTCAATGGTGGGAAAATTTCAAGCCAACAAAAATGGAGTCTGACTCTCGATGGATAAGAATTGGTGTACGAATTCCCTTTCGACGGTAAAGGGAGTACATTTTGACCTATTAACCGACTTTATTTCCTGCCTAGACAGTGGTTATTTTTATATTAATATTTACTTGAATTGTCCTTGAAAGTTTGTGGATTTCGAAGACATATCTGTGGCCAAAGCATTGGAAGAAATCGCGAGGAAAACTGAACTGAAATTTTTGGAAAAAAGAGGAAAGATGCAAAATATAATTCGTGCTAAATTTGTTTTATTTCACTCGGACATATTTTGTGGGCACCAACAGACTAACGCCATCTACTAATTGACCCCATTTTCATCCAATGATGAACTCGTATGATTGACTGACCAAATGTCTTTAGACAAGTTGAAATCAATAAGTGATTTTCCATCAAGCAGTTGGTAGTTCTGTTGGTTTTTATTACTTCATTATCTGAATTAAGACTTTGGAGTTATGACTGATAATTTCCAGAAAAAGGTATAATTTATATAAATATATACATATATATATATATATATATATATATATATATATATATGTATATATAAATTAAATGAAAATGCTTTATTTCAAGTAGTTCATTTTGAATGCTAAAAGCAAGGAGCTGATTGAAAAGCCCACTATCCGACGGTAAAAATGTACAGCCTTTACAGCCTCAGGTTATTCGTAGGCATGAAAGCAGTCACAACAAATTGGAGTCTATTAAAAAATATACAGTACGATAGAGTTCTTGTGCGATGTAATAAGAGAAGACCTTGAACCTGCAGTTCCACAAAACATTATGAAAATAATTTGCATTAAACGTATTGTATATCTATAATTTGATTATTGTGAATATTTCATGAGGCAGTGTGTGGGTTTTGTTCATTAAATATAAATATAATTGATTATTTATTGGCTTCTGCATGGTTGATATTTCATTTTATCGCCGATTTTTCCTGATTTTGGCAATCGAAATTGTTCAACATTTAATTATTCAAGTGTTCGTTATATTCATTGTTTTTTATAGGTAGGTATCTTGATTTACTTTTTCTGTCGAGCCCATCTGATTGTAATAGTTCGTACTCAATTTTAAAAAGTTCTTAAAGAGATGAACAAATCGAAGTGATGAGAACTTTTGTGGATAGGTACATTTGTTATTGAGAGATTATGTAATGATTCATCGAATATATCATGTACGGTAAGTCAAAAAAAATCTAGAGCCTGGGAAGCATTGGATCCAAGAAATCGAAACAACTTGATCTCTCAGAATGATCCAGAATATTCATAAAATTAATTGATGAGTATGTCGCACAGATAAAATAAAAACTCTATAGTGAATGTAATGATAATATGATTGGCATAAACTAGCGCAAATTGTCTTATTAGTGATTTCAATAAAAATGATCTTGCCTTGTTGCTTTTGGTTTTCCGTAGGTAAATATTGTCATTACCTAGTCGGCCACAGAAAAATTAGATTTTAGAATGTCTATGATAGGTAAGATTTTTTTGTGTATAATCGATTCATAAATCATCAGTTTTTATCTCAGGATATCCCATATTAATATTGTGCGAGTTCTTTTTACAAATATCTACATAACCAATCTAATTATATTCTTATAAGAATATTATAATAGAATAATAAAAATGTTTAGTCTTAGGTTGAAGATATTGAATTTTTCCCTTACGAGGTTGGGAAAAATATTCATTTGTATATCAAAAAAGCGAAATTGATATGCTAATATAATTTTGGCAAATACAAAGTGATAAAGAACTCATGACCTTCATTTTCCAACTGATCAGACGTGGAATTGAATTGAAGTAGTGTATAATATACTCCTAGTTAAACAATATTGTCATTGGGACTTTTTCAGTACAGAAAATGTTATTGTCATCGATTTATTTTGCATTCACCTATCATTAGTAAAGTGATGTTTGACAGCTCAAATTTCTCGGAATTAAAAATGAAAGCAATGATTTTGCCATAATCCTGTTTTATTTTTCATAGCTTACGAAATCACACTAGTGATGTATCGTTAATTCTCCAGAATTATCTTGGACACTATAGAAAATGGATATACCTACCTAAGTGAAAAAATAATAATTCAAGATTATTTGAGATGGTTTCGGTAGCACTTCTACAGTGGGGTTTCCGCTCCATTAATCTCCAATAAAAGCGAAATCCACACCCTTGAAAAAAAATCAAACCGCCACTGATTACAATCTCTTACCTGCCACTTTT
Source organism: Gonioctena quinquepunctata (assembly GCA_018342105.1). Lineage (NCBI taxonomy): Eukaryota > Metazoa > Arthropoda > Insecta > Coleoptera > Chrysomelidae > Gonioctena > Gonioctena quinquepunctata. The sequence goes on from JAFIRS010000570.1 coordinate 414,524, forward strand.
CGTTATCACCATCTCGGTTCCCAACTTATGGAACTTTTCCCACAGGTCTTTTCCCTCCAAAGTCACTTTAGGATCATCGACTACCCCATCTTCTTCAGGTTGAATCGCTCTGAGAGGCCTCACCATGGCAGGGTGGTGATTGTGAGCTGCCACCGCGGCCAAAACAACGTCTTCAGCGGTGGTATAAGGGTGGCCCGTCAATGCATGGTGAGGATGGGGGTGGTTTATTTTTGGTATCAAAGTGCCGGGGTAGCATCCGTGATGATTTTGCTGCGCTCCAAAAGCTGCTAACGCTGCCGACGGGAAAAATGAGTGTCCCCCAGGCGACGACGAAGAGTTCGTATTGTTATTGGCAGCTGTGAGCAACGATGATACGCTAAAATCGGTTTGTCTCGGAAGCTGTAGAAAAGGGTGGTAGGCCATAGTGCTTTTTCCCTTATCTAGAACAGTGTCTATTCCCGTTTCGTAACGCATTTGTTTGGCTGGAGTGCGGCAGAATCCGACAGATTCTTCCACCGCTTCAAATAAATCATAAATAATTGTTTTTGAAGATGATGCGAGATTGTAGCATAGTCTGCCGGATTTACAAATACGTTGTCATGATTCTTACACTTTTTCACAAGTTTCCACAGCACTACCGGTCCACTTTTGAGCAGTTAGTTGACAGTCCACGCACTAGATTCGGTTTCGCGACGGAGAGTCAAAATCCCAGTGAAATTAGGGTTAAGAGTGAGTGTGAACCGTAACACCTCTATACCGATGAAAAGACAGTACAGGACTATAGAGCGAACCCCACAACGGCAACACTTGGCTGTGTTAATGATGGTAACGCCACGCTATTGGCTGACGGGTGTCAGTGTTGGCGTTTAGGCCAATCGCAGGGCGACATTTCCCCCTCCACTTTCACACTTCTGGTGGGCAGGAGTTTCTCGGTTATGCCTATGGAGGTGTGGCTGTGGCTTTTTCAGACGCCACCACGGTTGTCGAGTCGTTTTTGTTTTTTCGGTTGTTGTTCAGGGGACATTTTCCGCGGGTGATGTTTCTCAGTATTTTTGATGTGTTGTTTGCTGGTGTGCTTTGGAAGCAAAGGACTGTAAAAAACGGATTGGTTATTATATTTTGATATGAAAGTCATTTTTGTCTGGAATATAGCTTTTAATAAAAATAAAATTCCCAATTTGAATCATAAATACGAAAATCGTCATAATGTATTTTTTTTCTTCATCTGTATAGGTACAACGCGATTTATATTTTTGGTAGTAAATAAAACTTTCAAAATAGTTTTTTTTCGTCGCAATTTTATCTTATTAATGATTTATTCTCTTGTTATTTTTTATTTAATGAAAATTGTATTCAGATTCCCAATTATTCATATTTCCGTTCAATATTCGAAATGAATAAATCGGAGTTATTTTGCTCAAATAATAATGATTTTCTATCAAGATATGGAAAGTTGCATGTATTTATATACAGTGAATTCATGTATCTAAGTATAATAATGGAAGTAACCCCCTAAAAACAAATGCAGTTTTATTGCCATGTGATGAAAAAATTAAATAGAAATCGTTAGTTTCATATATGATGGACATTTTCCAATTAGTGTTTTAATTGGTTTTGGAATCAACAGATTTGACCTTCTAATAGAGTTGTTTAGAGTTCTTATATGTTTTGGTGAATTTGTTGATAAACAACATATAGGTATCTCTATGTATGTATATAAGGGTAAATCCTCTGGGAGAACAAAGTTCAGAGATGTTTTTTTTCTGTTGAAGTTATTGGTGTTTTTTGTATTATGATTTGGCTTTGTTTGAATTCGTGATTTTTCATTGAAGTTGGCCTAAAACATTTGATTGTAGGTAAACTGACATTTAAGTTTTTGTACCTATTTACACTATATCTAATTCAATAACCAATACTTGAATTATTCGAAAAAATATATGAACCCACTTTTTACAAAAACACATTATTGGTACTCATAAATAAAAAAAAAAAAACTACTAAAAAACTTTTAACGCATCTGAAAAAAATGTTTCTAAGTGAAGCCTAAGGATATAAGTACATTTCTCAATTGAAAACATTAACCTCTTCTTTTGATTAATTATTATTAAAATTAAGAAAAAATTATCTATTAAAATAACTTTAACGCATCAGAAAAAAAGAGTGCCTAACGACATTTATCAATTGAAAACCTCAACTTTTTTTTATGATTTTTATTAATTAAAGAGTTTTTTTTAAATGAACAGAATGTTCATAAAATAATATTTTAGTTAACGTTCAAAATTTTTTTACTGTTGCTATTGAATTAATTATTTTCCATTGTAAATTTTTTCATATTGCGCAATCATTTTTCTCAATTCGCAATTGAAATATTTATACTTTTCAACCTACAAATAATGTCATCGACCAAATCGCATAAGAAAGCATACAATCATTTCCGGAACGAATTGAATGTTCATTCTAGCTTAAATTTATGAAAGTATTTTTATTATCAGACACATTTTGTTCGAAAATGAATTCATATAGAATTATTGATGAATATTTGATTTATTCACATAGCAGATTTCGAGAGTTTAGGTGTTGTATTCCAGTAACTATTAATTCATGCTCAAATGAGAATATTTCATTAGTAGGTATTCATAAAATCCACTTACATTTACTACTTTCGCATAATTCTACATTTCAAAAAAAAATCCCCAAACGCGCATTTCGGACAAATTTTAGAGTTGATAACATATCTATTCTCACATCATAAAGAACATATGGGACCACCTCCGTCGTATTGCGGGATCTGACTGACTGCCAGAAGTGCAAGAGTGCCAGAACGGCGAAAATACAAATGGGGTGCGCACAAACTATTAGTTCAACATTCGGGCTTGCGCTACTCGAGTACCTAATAAATATGAAGGAATATTTACCTTTTAAATATTTGTTCATTCAGTTTTGAATATCACATTTCATGCGAAATCAGTGTGAATATAGACAATTTCTCCATGTAATGGGAATCGAAAAGTGATTCAAAATATAATTATCGAACCATATCGACCACGGTCAATATGAAGAAAAACAGCAGCTGTACATCTGATTACCGGCTTTTGCAATACATTATTAGGAAGTGGAGCCTTGTACAAATGAATCTGCAAACCGTAGTCAATATTCTCTGATAGGGAAAAAGTGAATATGTATTTCATCTTGAAAAAATTTCTATATTAATTTTACAAAAAAACCGTTGGAAGTGTTAACGCATAACAATATAGTAATAATAAATTCAGTTTTTAAATTTACTACACGACTTATTCCAATAATTTAGTAAATACAAAACATTTGTTGAAATTTACTAACGTCTATCGGGAATTTGTTTAGTAAAATTACAATATAAATGTTGTAATTTCATTAAACAAATTTGATTGAACATATTTTGTAATTTCAGTATGTTGCATTGTAAATTTACAACACAATTAATTTAACTTGGCTTTAAAAAATTTACAACACATTTGTTGCATTTTACTAAACTTAAACATCTATCAGAAATTTGTTTAGTAATATTACAATACAGGTGTTGTAATTTTGTTAAAAAATTTGATAGAAAATGTTTTGCAATTTCAGTATTTTGCATAGTGAATTTACTATAAAATTTAGTTCTCATTAAAAATTGATGAATAAAGCGAACAAATGGTCAGATGACTACATAGATGCGAGTACCATGAATAATTACTGATATCAAATAGAAAATCAATTATTATTGAATTACTCACCAATAATTCATGTTCTTTAACATTCATTATGACCAATAACTTCTTCCACTTACTTTAGCAATAGTCTCAAAAGTATTATTTACATATGCGATTTTTTATTAACACAAGTTTAAACAATGAAAATTATAAAAAAAATATTATTTGAAAGTTGCTTGCTTTTTGTGGACTGTGAAATAACCAATCGCTTCACTAATTCAAGTAACACTAACCACTAATTCAAGTAACACTAACCGGTTGTCAACGCCGATTGTCCGAAAAGCCGGGAATACAAATGACACAGTTCCAATACGCACAGGCTAGCATCAAAAATCTGAGTTGAGAATCAAGTCACAAACAATTTTTGTAAATTTCAAAATCTTTTGACTGAAAACCGACCAACAGTTCGGCAAAACCACAAAACACATAAGAATTTTTTTTTTTTAGTGAGATTATAATAAATTGTGCAATTTTCAAGTCAAAGTTGCAAAAATACCAAAAACATTTGTAAATCTTGAATGATTTTAGAGTATTATTTCAGGTAAATGTATTTTTGTAACTTCACAAAAAATATTGTAATAAATCAAATCACAAACAATATTGTAAATTTCAAAAACTTTCAACTGGAAATCGTCCAACAGTTCGGTAAAATTACAAAATGCGTAAGGAAAATAAAAATGTTCAGTTGAATTACAATACATCATGTAATTATCAAGTCAGAGTTATAAAAATATTGAAAATATTTGTATATATTTAATGACTTTCAATATATTTTTGTAACTTTACAAAAATTGTAGTAGGTAAATCAAGTCAAAAACAATGTTTGTGACTTTTAAAAACTTTTGATTGGAAACTGACCATCAGTTCGGTAAAATTACAATACTTGTAGGGTTACTACATGAAGATTGTAAAATTACGACTCATCTTAGTAGGTTTCCTTACATATCTTGGTATATTATTCGAATTGTATTATATTTTGTATTGGCAATACACTGATTTGTAATTTTACTCATATGTTGTATTGTGAAACAATTGTCATTTTAACAGTGTTTCCATAATTTTCAATAAATAACATCAACACACTCTACCGGTTTATTTTCAAACTGACTTACTAGCGCGGCGCGCGAGCTGTCTTACATATCTTCTTTGAACACCCGCTAGCTAACAGATCTCCAGAGTTATTTGCCGTAATTTGCTAAAACCTTCTTGTAAAAACAGGGTCGAAACACTAGCTTCAAATAATAATATCGTTCTGTCTGACCGATATCTATGCACACACGTGGACATCGACGTCATTAAGTCATCTGAATGAGTCGGCGCCCAATTTGGCCAAGGTAAATTTAACATAACATTTAAGACAGTTTATGGATGTGTGAAAAAATATGGAAGAAATTCAGAAGTTGGGAATTGGGATTCCAAGAAATTCTGGTCGATAGGTCGAAGGTATAAATAAGTAAATTTGCCTTAAGAGTGGTCCTCTTTTCCTATTCATGACCTAAAGTCTTCAAAAGAGATACAAAAATTGGAAGTTAGAAGAAGAAGAGGACAGAAGTTTCCAGTGTATATATATTATCTTAATCTATTATATACCTACCTATTATGGTAAGTTGAAAACTTTGTTTTCAACTACTGTAATAATAGTTAGGGCTATGCAGATGATAATATAATCATGGCACGGCGTTCGGAAAATAATTGTCGCAATTTTAATTGCGTTACAAAGTGTTCTGCTATAATGTTGATTTTTACTCGTGCTGAACGAATGGGACAATTGAAAGATGTAATTTGAGCAAAAATTAGAAGGAATACTCTGTATTCTATGAACTTTTTCTGTGAAACACCCCAAACATTAATGCTATAGGTGAAGTATGTTCACAGATGCCACATTCATGATTTTTGAATTTTTTGACCGATTCTCGTTAGGATGTAGTTGTTTTGTGGAAATTATTGATTTTGTACCTATTCAATGGCAGAAATAGTCAAATCAACAAATATGGAGTCCGTTTCACGATGGAACTAGGAGTCGATAAAATCTTTACGAATTCCTTTCCTACTCACTGGTAAAAGAATGGGTGAAAAAAGTACAAATTTGACCCACCTATTTATCGACTTTTTATTCGCAGGCATATTTGAGGTTATAATTAGGTACATTTTCACTTCACAATTCTCCTTGAAAGTTCGAGGACCTTGAAGATATTTTGATGATGAACTTTAGATCAAATGTTACCTATTATAAAATTATAACGCCGTTGAGTGTATTTGAAGTTGATAATAAATAATTTTCCACTATGTATTTCACCTACAGAGTCGAAGAATTTTGGAGGGGGATTTGTTGGTCTTAACGATGGCTTTCACAACCAGAATTATGACTTTGCATGGAGTTATAACAATTTCAAAGTAAAATAATTCGGTAGAAATAACTAAATTTGGACTTGTTGAGGATTTTTTGTCTCCCTGGTTGGTATTTTTTCTATAATGTTAGTTGAAGGGGTAAATGGAGTAGATAAAATATTCATCAGAAAACAACTACGTTCCTGGCTAATCCTCGACTAGGTGGATCATATCTGATCAATAATCGTGCAAAGTATCTCAAAGAGGTTACCACCTTTGCATATCATAGATCCAATGAGGGTAAGTATACTGGTTTCGGGCATTTTCCTCCTCATCAGTACAAGGTACCTCATGCTGACAAAAACTAACAACATTAGTTGTTGTCTGTTGATATATATATATATATATATATATATATATATATATATATATATATATATATTCGCTTCCCGTTATCCCATTTCCCGTTACCCTGACAATTACAGGTGCTAACGATAAATTGAATTCATTCCCTGGTAGTTTTTAGTGACCTGATCAGGGTAAATTGTAAATTCACACAATAGCCATCTCCAGGTCAGATGTCTTATTCATTCGATTGTTTTGAACTCGACTGATGTTTTCGTGTTGTGCTCGTCAATATGTAATGGTGGTTAGTCGATTGCGCACGATCTTCACAATCGGTTTCTTTCGTTCGTGCCCCGTTGCGTGTAGAGCCGGAAGACGTCGTTGTTGGATGCGTTGTTGCCAGATCGCCATCGATGTTGCTCAATTGTGTACGATCGGGCTCCTTCATTCGTGTTCTGCTTTGTATGGGGCCGGAAGAGGTCGCTGATGAACGCGCCGTTGCCAGGTCGCCATGGATGTTGCTGGGTGAACCCTCTGCAGGAAGCGTCGATATTCCATCTCCGTTGATGTTTTGTTGTTGATTAATTTGTCGGAGGATCAAAATAGATCGCCATATGGTTGGTAGTCTTTGACTGTCATCTCTTTTGTTCATATTATGGAGTCGTTTTTTGATTGGAAATTCGAGAGAAGCCATCGAATCGAAAAACGACCACATAATATGAACAAAAGAGATGACAGTCAAAGTCTACCAACCATAGGGCGATCTATCTTGACCCACCGACAAATCAATCAACAAAAAAACAACAACGGAGATGGAATATCTACGCTTTCAGCAGATAGTTCACCCAGCAACATCCACAGCGACCTCTTCCTCATACAAAGCAGAACACGACCATAGGAGACCGAGAGTGACGATCGTACACAATTGAGCAACACCGGTGGCGATCTGGCAATATATATATGTTTATGTTGCCAGATCACCACCGGTGTTGCTCAATATATATATATATATATATATATATATATGTATTTTATTATCATATTCTTTGTTACTGTATATTTTGTTATCACCATTTTAATCTGTCAACATTTCATTTTTACATCTTTTTGGTTCCAATTTTTTTATCTATTGTAGTGCCACGAAGATGACTTTATAAAAGTTGAGAGTCAGCAAAGAATCAGTAGTGGTTTATTGGACAAACCCCGACAAAATCTACAATTGAATTTATTCCTTTTTTACTGAATACCCAAGAAGAACATTTTACTTTTTTTTGGGAAAAATTCTACTTCCGTGTGCCCCCCCTGTATTGAAGTTTTCAAAAGTACCTACTTTCGAAAACAAATGAACCGATTTGAAAAATAAAAAATAGTTGGGAAACAAAACTTGTACTCTATCCCCTTCATCAAAATTGTTAAGCCTCAGGATGGCAAAGGAACAGGTGGGCATTATTTTTTTTATGATGTTAACCTGAATTAAAGAACCACCTGTATATTCCGTTAAAATAATAAATATTATAAAAATGTAGGGTGTTCTGAGAGAGTTATTGAAAAACATTGTGAAACTTTTAGAAACTAGAAAGTGAAAATATTGAAAACTAATGAAACTTTTAGGAAAATTTAAACAATTATAAATATAATTTAAATATTTCATATATATATATATATATATATATATATTATATATATATATATATATATATATATAACTTTAGTCCCAATAAGAAATATTTCAAATTATAATTGTTTAAATTTCCCTAAAAGTTATATATATATATATATATATATATATATATATATTTCCATCATGAGACATATCTAACTTTAAAAAAAAATTGGCCTTTATATTATCTCATTTGGAAGACACATCAATTCTGATTATAACTGATTTTCATAAAATTTTGACATATTCAACTTTGAACTTCCAAAAGTACTCAGTCCATATTTTCTCAAAATCTTACCTAAACAGATGAAATAAATTATTGAATATAATACGTTTTCCAGTCAAACAAATTCATTGTTAGGTAGATATATATATATATATATATATATATATATATTTGGATTGTGTGGGTTCTTGAACCATTACGTTTAATATTCTTCTGCGGATTTTCTTGGGGTTTCTGGTTCGTGGGAATAAGAAAATTCAGTGATTCATAATTGAATTTTTAATGAATTTTTAATATGTTTCGTTTCGGGGCTCCAAAACATTACATTTGTTTTTTCTGAAAAGGGGGGGGTTATGATTATGGCATGGTGTACATTTTATTTTTGTTTCCTCTTTCTCACCTAAAACACAAATCATGAAGAACGTTCGTCGTCAGTTTTTTTATCGATATGATTTTTTCCTGTGATATGAAAGCCATTTCTAGAAAATTTCCCTCATCAGTGTGGGGTTCATAAGTTAGTATTTTTACGTCATCATAGTTCATATGATAGTAATATTTGTTGACATGATCTGCCAGAGCACATCTTTCTGGGTGGTGCCTGCAATCACTTTTGTGGGAGGTTATTCTCTGTTTTAATAATCTTGAGATATATTTTGGCAAAATATTGACTTGATTGTAAAAACTGTTTTGTTGGCTATTTCCATATTATCTATGAAATTGAAAAGTCTAACGAGTTTGGGTGAACATCTCTTATGTATGGTAAGGAGGTGAAAATAGAGGGGATATTAATAGTTAGTAGTCATTGTGTTGTTATTCGACATATTAAGAATTATGTTACTATGTTGTGGCTCTATAATGGACGATGTGTTGAACAATATACTTTTAATCAAACTCTTACCCTCCAAGCTTGAATAAAGGTATATTGTTCAACACATCAGAATCACAACATAGTAAGATAAATCTTAATATATCGAATAATAACACATTGAATACTATCAATACTACCGCCAGAATTTTCGCCTCCTGCCATACATAAGAGATATTTCAACCAAACTGGCTAGACTTTTCAATTTCATAGATACCAAATAGTTCTTACAATCAAGTCAATATATTCAAAAGTGAAAGACAAATTTCCAACTCTAGACAGTAGGAACGTTATAAGGTATAGTATACCTTGCGAAATTGTAACAAAATATACATTGGCCAAACCTTAACATTATTAAAACAGAGATTAACCTCTCACAAAAGTGATTGCAGACACCCCCCAGAAAGATGTGCTCTGGCAGATCATGTCAACAAATGCAGCATATGAACTTTTATGACGTAAAAATACTAACTAATGAACCCCACAGTGATAAGAGAACTTTTTAGCAATGGCTTCCATATCAGAGGAAAAATATCATATGATAAAAAAAGTTTTTTTTTACTAGCACTTGAGAATACAGAATTTTCTTCAAACCAAATTGAACTCAATTCAAGTTATTAACAAATCATCAGGTTGACCCAACCTTCAGTTGGTACTAACAACAAAAATTACTATAACCTCTCAGATCAATTGTTGGCAAGCCCCTTTCACAACAGTTGGTACTACCTGTTGCCAAAGCATATGACAAGTAGAATACATTTTTCCACACTTTATAACCTAATGTACTTTTTCAAGACACACATGATCCTGAACTCATATTATATATTATTGATTATTGCCAAAAAAAATGTATTATAAGTAATAGACAATGTTAAATGTGTTCCAGCTAATTTCAACAAAGCTGTAAGTTAAATTCCTGAGGACACAATTATTGTTAATTTTCTTCATTGAATGGAAATAAAACATCCCGAAAACTTGGACAAACTTGGAAGAGTATATATACACTATTGTTGCACATTCCAATATTCGGGAGCTTAATATATATATATATATATATATATATATATACAGGGTGTTCCAAATTAAGTCGGCACCATTGCCAACTCCGTTATTATTGATGCTACGATTTCGGTTAAATAGGCAAACTGGTAGCATTTTTAGTGGCCTTCTCGATGCCGAAAACAAAATAAAAAATTGACAGTCGCGTTGTCATAATATTTTATAAAATGATATTTTTTTCAATGGAACACCCCATATTTTTTCATCCATTTCGATTCGTAATAACATTCTCAACAACAAAGCTCATATCACTTTTCTTCCTAAAGTGGAAAATGAGCGACTTATGTGGAAATATTTATTTCTTTCACTAGTACAAAAAATTTCTTTGACTTTTTTTCGTAAAGGTGAAAATAAGACAGTTGTATTAATAGGAAACATTTATAACAAACGGGTTTGATAAAGCGCTATAAAATATCGAGTGAATGTTCAAAAACACCGCCTTCTTGTTGAACACATATTTGGGCCCTTCTATTGACACTACGTGTGGCATTCAACACAGTTCGGCCATCAATTCTATTAATTATAGTTTCAATATAATTTTTCATTTCATCTACATTATGTTTTATTTTGTACACCTCAGTTTTCAGAAATCCCCAAAAATAAAAATCTAGAGGTGTCATGTCTGGTGAACGAGGGGGCCACTTAACAGGACCATTTGTAGCAATCCATCTGTTTCCAAAATAGCCTCGCAGCAGTCGTTTTAGGCCACTGACATTATGTGGTGGTGCTCCATCCTGCTGAAAATAGATCATCTGACGAGCCTCCAGATCAAGATCATCGAAAAACTCTTCCAACATTCTTGTTAATAAATTAATGAACGGGGTCCGTTCAAAGAACCATGGTAGAAAAATGGACCGATAATTCTGCCTCTAAATAGACCACACCAAACATCAATACTAAATCGTCTTTGCGGATCGTGGGGATGGACTAGAAATGGATTATGTCTACTCCAATAATGGAAATTATTTCTATTATACATGACCACGATTTAAAAAATTAGCCTCATCGCTCCATATAATATTTCTATTGAAGTTTGGATCTTGTCTGCATTTATTCATAAACCACCGACAAAACCCCAATCGTCTCTCAGGATCACCAGGTTCTAGTGTTTGCACTGGTCTTAACTTATAAGGAGAAATCTTATGTTTCTTCAGAATTCGTTGAATACCAGACAGTGGAACAGCTATTTCTCTAGATAAATCTCTGATGGAATTATTTAGATATACCTCAAAGTAGGATAAAACGTCAATTTCTGTATCTTCAGATATTACAAAACGTTTTTTAGTTTTCCCCTTCTCAAAAACTTTTTCATTGTTCCTGAATCGACGATGAAGCACAGCAAAAAAACGCCGATTAGGTAATCACGATCGGGGAACGAATTGCTGTAGTGTTGGAGTGCTCTTACGCTATTTTTCTGGCAAACCAAGTAGGATTCTAACATATCACATTTTTCTTGATGGGAAAACGGCATTTCGAAAAATATTCGAACAGTAGTTGACAGTTACAATAATTTATGACATTGTCATGACATACTTGAGAATATTTGACAAATAGAATTTCAACAAAGTTTCAAGGCAACTTGATTGCTCATAATAATTATGTTTTATCGAATCAAACACATTTTTTCCAACCACATTCATATGACCCTCCAGTATTTTCTGTTCTGTACAAAAACGGCTTCAAAGTTATCATTACAGCAGACATATTTTGATTCACAAAAAAAAATGCGGCTAGCGGAATGGCTTTAAGATGGAAATTATCGTTTTGTACATTGATACCAAATAGCTTAGTGATGTCAATTGAGTGGTGCGACATGATGATCACGGGTTTCACGAGTTCACATCCCAGCGCAATTTTTTCTTTTTACTGTCTTATTTTGCTATTAGTAACAAAATATTGTCATTCGTATAAGTACAAAAAGTTAATGAGCTTTGTTGTTGAGAATGTTATTATGAATAGAAATGGATGAAAAAATATAGGGTGTTCCATTGAAAAAAATATCATTTTATGAAATATTATGACAACGCGACTGTCATTTTTTTTTCGGCATCGAGAAGGCCACTAAAAATGCTACCAGTTTGCCCATTTAACCGAAATCGTAGCATCAATAATAACGGAGTTGGCAATGGTGCCGACTTAATTTGGAACACCCTGTATATATATATATATATATATATATATATATATATATATATATTATATATATATATATATATATATTTATATATAAAATGAAATGTACAAAATATACAATAGGATTACGACCCATTTGTCGTCTGATCAACTGAATCCCGCGGTCGCTATCGACCAAACGAATATCCGATTATTTGTATTTGTGGAATGATCAGAGTATAGTTAATATTAATGCCAGGTTTTATTACCTAATAGGTCGCTGCTTATTGGCCAGGCTTCGTAGTGTATCGTTCTTTTTGGTGTTTTCATAGTAGCAACGTTCTCAATATTGAATTTTTCTTTTACAAAATTTGGCTCAAGAATTATTTTCATCACTATCTGGATCAAGTTCCAAAATAAGCAGAATCGGTTGAGTAGTTTCAAAATGGCTGCTGTTGAAAGATTGAAAAAAATCTCAATCTCTCATTCTGCTAGCAATATTGACAAGAGGGCATTTGATAGAGCTTCATGAGATACCCAACTTTCATTCGAAAGGTTTTTTCTCTGAAATGTATGCACAAACAGATAAGCTAGAAAATAATTAATTTTCAATAATTTCATATTTTGTGACTGCTATGTATGCTCCTTTCATTTGAAGTTCTTTCTTCGTGTCGATCAGATTTATGTCAGGACAGACAATTTTTCTCGAATTCAAAGTTAAACTATAATAAAAATAATTAGTTTTTTTTTTCCAATTGATATTGGGATTGAAACCTCAGTAAGAAATGCCTATATCCTTTTGTGTATTTGTTCATTAGCTGAGTGAACTTTTGTAATTTCAGAAGTGTTTTTGATATGAATGTTAATTTTTTTTTATCTCATGGAATTCTATAGTCAAATCGAGCCGAAAGGTGCTCAGTTTTGTTATACTCCTTCCTTTGATTTGAGTCAGATTACATAGAAACATCAGGAAGCGTTTAGGGAAATTCCACTCCTCTAACTTTTGATCGTAGAGGTCTAGGTTTATATAAAAATAGAAATGATGATTGTTTTCGAATGCAAATATGTCACTTCTTGTGACACATTATCCCTTAGCTTGATTAATGGGATCGCAATTTCTTAATCAATAAATATATTCTGAAATCTACCTTCTCGACTGACCGCGCCATCGAGCTTTTTGTTATCAATATTGAAAATGTTTTCATTTTGTGACGATATCATGGAGGTATATGTGAGGGGAAAACCAAATAATTAATAGGAAAGCTTTTGAATAAAAAAACACGTAATAATGAAAAGTAACAAAAATGTTAAGGAATTTTTTTTTCATTATTTGATGCATTTGAAACTTGGGGATGAAAAAAAAATGTTTTCTTCTGGAAACCGTTGAATTTTTGAATATCATGCAATTAGAACTGATGAATGCGTATTTTAATACATTTTTTTAATTTTTTAATCGTCATTATTGTGTTATGAACATGTGTGAAGAAAGTGAATGGTGCCGATAAAATTGTTAATCCTATAACCAATGCGAATGAATTGGAATATTTGGTAATTCGATGAAGATTAAGAAAACAAAAAAAAAATATGGGTGAAACACAGACTGTGCGTCAATTTTTCTGTCATACAGTCGTGTTCTACTACTCGGTTCTACTTAAGATGCATTTTTCGAAGGGATATTCCCATTTGTCTTCTCGAGGAATAGGAATGAATCGAATTTTGTTTCAGGCACCAAATATCCTTGCAGGCAAGCAATCCATCCTTATCTGGAAAGGCTCACGTAATTCCAGGTCAACTACGACCTAGCACCTCAGAAGTCAAAAGCTGTTATTATCAAAGGACAAAGATGGAAAGAGGAAGTGTGATTCACCTGAAGCAGTGTGGAAATACCTCGCAAGAAGTTACTCGAATACCTGGGAATCACCCTCGGTAAAAGTTGCAGTTTTAGTCAGTACATAAAGTCTGCTGTCCAAAAGTCTGCGGAGGAAGTTGCTGCTCAGACACCTAATATCAAATTCCCGGGGTCAAAGAAGAGGGAGATGCTATACAACGTGGTGTAGTGAAGGCTGAAAAATACAGACAACTGATCACAAGAGTACAACGTAGAGTACTCCTCAGAGTTACTAGTACTGAGGCGGCGCAAGTACTATCCGAAATTATATCAATTGACCTCCTAGTCGAACAGAGGTGGAACCGTACGCAAGAATGGAGCGAAAAGGGAAAGTCATCAATTTTTGTACTGCAGAATAGTTGATACGGAAGAACATTTTGTTTTTGAATGTGAGAGAATGGAGCAACTATAGGAATGCATCTTACAGTGATGATAGTATATACCAAAAAATGGGATGATACATTCTATCATAACATCAGTAATAAAACAGAAATAAGTAGAAGAAAGACAAAAGGCTGAAGGATAACATTTAACAGACCACTCAAGGAGTAGGAGAAAGACAACATACGAGGCAACAGTAGTAACAGACCTCACCAACTCAGTTGAGGCGAAAACCAGTATCAAGTTAGGCAAGCTGAAGTGGGAGGTTTTGTGGGTAGGCTGAAAACTTCACTTAAGAGTACCACACTGCCAGTGGAAGGCAGAACATGAGCTTCCTCTTTGCCTTACATCGAAGAATCAAAAGAAAACTATACAATTTTGATATGGTATCGATTGTTCGAGCAAACCAATCAAAACAAATTACCATGTAGTGAAGATGAAAAAGAGCTCGTGAACACAATCATATTTTTCAATATATTACAATTACAATAATTTGTATCCAACTTTATCTATGATGAATGGTGATGGGACTTTTTGCTTGACCTCAGGAAAAAAAAATAAATATATTAATTATAATTATTATTCATTATTCTACATATCTTCGTTATTTCATGACCTAAGAATTTGATGAAAAGTAAAATTGCCTGATTTCATGTGAAGTGAAAATCAATTCTGAAAATAATCCCATTTGATTTGATTATCAACTGAGAATCTGCTTCGGAACATTCCCGATCATATGAGAAAGTATCCAAAGAAGTCTTTTTATTTGAAAAATCATACTGCAGCGTCCTCTGGTGGACTGGGATGATAACAATAAATACTTCAATCAAGAACTCTAATCGGTTCATCGATTTCACACCGCTATACTGTCTGAAGAGAGATCAATGAATGAGAACTATATGTAAACCTTCGCTGTACCATTACCAATCATTTTTGAAATAGTTTCATGAAAATCTATCCATTCTGAAAAAAAAAGTATTTTTTTTTTAAGTGAAACGGTTTTTATGTAAGGAAACATAATTGGTGCAGATAATGTACTGAAAGCTGAAAAATAATTAGGTAGGTACCAGGTACCAGTCATCACACCACTCTCCTCATCAATATAGGGCATTGATCAGACTAAAATAAAATCGTGGGGCGTAGCGTAACCTGAGTAAATATGTGAATAATCGTTCTGTGATGTCGCACGATGATAGTGACGGATTTATTTTTACACACATTTTGTGCCTATTGAGAAGATGCATCCAAGGCATATAATGTTATGAACGGTTGGCTGTAGATAATACCGCGCCCCACGATTCTATTTCAGTCTGACAATGCCCTATATTGATAAGGAGAGTGGTGTAATGACTGGTAACTGGTACCTACCTGTTTATTTTTTAGCTTTTAGTACATTATCTGCATCATTAAAACAAAAATAAAAATATGCTGTACAAAAACCTAAAAAAAACCCTAACAACATAACGCTAAAAAAAGGAATCCAACAAATATAAGAATACACTCAAAAAACAAACCGCGAAAATTCATTACTGTAAAAACAGGTTAGCAAAATGTGAAAACCCTAGGAACATATGGAAAACTATCAATGAACTACTCAAGCCTACAGAAAATAATAACTCTTTATCCCACATAAATGTGGAAGACAACTTAATCGACAATCCTGAGAATATTGCAAAACATTTTAATGATTTTTTCGTGAATATTGGTAAAAAATTATCAAAGAGCATCATCCTAGATAAACATTATAAAGAAAAGAAAACTAAAAATAAAAATTCAATTTTCCTCTTTCCAGCTGAAGAAACAGAAGTCACAAACACAAGTCTTGAGAATAACAAATATCCAGGCCCTGATGGAATAAAAGCAGAATTAATAAAAGCCATTATACCCCAAATAATGACACCACTAACACATATTATTAATATATCACTGAGAACGGGAAAATTTCCCACACTATTAAAAAATTCGACAGTCATACCTATATTTGAAAGTGGACGCAATACAGAGAGAACAAATTACCTGCCAATTGCACTTATCTATAGTTTCAGCAAAGTTCTGGAAAAATTCATCAAAAATAGGTTAACAAACTTTCTAAAGAAGCATAAAATAATAGCAAGCTCACAATTTGTATTTCAAGAAGAAAAAGCAACGCAGGATGCCATTCTACACCTAACCAAAAAAATATATAAGGTAATTGATAAGAATTTGAGTATTGGAGTATTCCTGGACTTGAGAAAGGATTCTGATACCGTCAACCACCAGATACTACTAGAATCTCTTGGAAGCATAGGGGTAAGAGACGCAGCCCAATCACTATTCAAATCGTACCTCACAAATAGAACACAACAAGTAAAAATAAAAAACGCACACAGCAGCAAAAAAGTTGTAGAATGTGGTGTACCACAAGGAACGGTGTTGGGGCCAATACTCTTCACGATATACCTACACAACCTATTCTTGGTGGAATCTGAAGTGGACACTATAAGTTTCGCTGATGACACGGTCATCCTATACGAAAAAGAATCTTGGTCGAAATTAAAAAAGAAAGTAGAATCTAATCTTCCTGGCATCAAAAGATGGTTCGATAATAAACTACTATCAATCAATGTAGAAAAAACCTTCTACGTGCCTTTCTGCAGCTATAGTTCACAACTTCCGAATTACAATAGAATTAGTTTTCAAGATAACTTTCAAATAAATTGTTCGAACTCGATGAAATACTTAGGCATAAAAATAGACAGCCACATGGAATGGAACGAGCAAATTACCTACCTCCTCAAGAAACTGAGATGTGTGATGTATAAGATAAAACAAGTTTCAGAAATACTCGGAGAAAACCAACTAAAAATGTTATACTACACACTCTTCGAACCCACTTGAACTATATGGAATCATCGGATGGGGAGCAGGAACGAATGTACACCTAAAGAAAATCGAAGCCATCCAGAAAATAATAATAAAAACAATATATAAAAGCCACCACGTTATCCCACAGAACTCCTATAACTAGAAACAAAAATATTCGATATAAAATAACTATACTTCTTGAGTCTGGCAACAAATCAATTCACAAACAAACAATTGATCAGAAAAAATTATGAACAAAACACAAGAGGACGTAACCCCTACCATATCCCGTTTGTTGAGAAATCAATATGCCAGAGGACTTACAGTTACCCAGGACCAAAAATATTCAATACGACCCCAGAAAGCCTGAGAAAAGAGAAACAAATAAAAAATTCAAAAAACAGATAAAAAAATATGTCTTCCAAGATCCTCGGCAAAAAATACATTAAATAATAAATATATAATAATGAGGATAAAAATATATTATGACTATAATGGATATAATAATACATACATCTACATATACACTTTTTTAAATATATTAAACACTCTGAATTCAAAAAATTCTACATCTCTACATTTTACATTCTCCATTATTTGAAATTTAATTTTTAATTTTTAACTTTTAAATTTAAACTTTTAAATTTTAACTTTTAATTTTTAAGTTTAATTTCAATTTTTATTCATGTAACCCTTATCAAATTGTGTCCTTATATCCTATAACTACGAAGGTGTATAAGGGCCAATAACAAAATATTTTTTTAAATATAAAGTGACAATTGTCACTTTGAAGTGACAATTGTCACTTCTAACTGACAATTGTCACTTTGAAGTGACAATTGTCACTTCGAACTGACAATTGTCACTTTGAAGTTACAATTGTCACTTTGAACTGACAATTGTCACTTCGAACTGACAATTGTCACTTTGAGACAATTGACTAACTTGTCCCATGACAATTTCGAACTGACAATTGTCACTTCGAACTGACAATTGTCACTTTGAATGACAATTGTCACTTCGAACTGACAATTGTCACTTTATGACAATTGTTGATCAATTGTCACTTCGACTGAATTCCTTTGACAATTGTCATGACACATTGTTCGAAGTGACAATTGTACTGATGACAATTGTCTTCGACTGCAATTGTCATTTAGTGACAATTGTCACTTCGAAGTGACAATTGTCACTCAAACAGGACATTTGATGCCAACTGCTGAAATAATATTGTTATAATAAAAAAATTATATTTTATTCTTGTTTGAAAATGACTTCCTTTTTGATAAAAAAACTATTTCAGAAAAACCAATTGAATTCTCGTGGAAAATCTCCTATTTTGTTTAAAAAAAAAGCACTGTGTCCGTCCGAGACATTTGAGAAAAAACTCCCTGTATACAAAATGAGATGTTCATAGGAGAGAAGGCCATCAAAAATGAAACAGGTTGAATATTTAGTCAATTTTCAACATAGATATAGGAAAAAGTATTGAAAAAACTTTTATAGATTGTGCATGTCGAATAACCTCAAAACCAATTGAAATTTTACATGATGGCCAGTAAGACAACAAGTTAAAAAAAACTTTGAAGATGGCAGAATTTCGAAAACAGTTAGAATCCAATACTATGGCTTATGTGCAGTTCCAAGCATTTATTCGAAAATATCTAAAATCACCTTTTTTTTTTCTATATTCTCTGATCAATTTATAAATATCCTATTTTTCTTTCAAATAACTCAAGTTAAATAGAGTAAGTAGTTTGATACCAATAGAACTATTCAATTTTTTCGCAATTTTATTAATAGAACCATCTGGAAATGGGTTTTTACCCCGCCGCTCGCTGTTGCAATAGTTTGTATCGAATAACTGGATCAAAATTCAACTTCAAACTGGCAATTGTCAGTTCGAAGTGACAATTGTCACTTCAAAGTAACAATTGTCAGTTCGAAGTGACAATTGTCAGTTCAAAGTGACAATTGTCACTTCAAAGTGACAATTGTCATTCAAAGTAACAATTGTCAGTTCGAAGTGACAATTGTCAGTTCAAAGTGACAATTGTCACTTTGAAGCGACAATTCCTAATATTTTAAAAAATATTTTGTTGTTGGCCCTCATACGCCTTCGTATATAACAGTGTATCACATATTATATAGATTTTACATATTTCATATTTTACATTTGGATATTTATTATTAAATAACTGGATCAAAATTCAACTTCAAACTGGCAATTGTCAGTTCGAAGTGACAATTGTCCTTCAAAGTGACAATTGTCAGTTCGAAGTGACAATTGTCAGTTCAAAGTGACAATTGTCACTTCGAAGTGACAATTCCTAATATTTTAAAAAATATTTTGTTGTTGGCCCTTATACGCCTTCGTATATAACAGTGTATCATATATTATATAGATTTTACATATTTCATATTTTACATTTGGATTTATTATTATTTATATATTGAGTGAATATGAACCTAGCTTAGTTTTATAAGATAAGTAATATAAGCACCACTGTCGAATACGTCCACAAACAAGCAGGATCGACTGCTTCGTGGTATATTCTCTACTCACCTCTGTAGTACCCTTCTGTGAATAAATATTATTATTATTATCAGTATTATTATTATTATTATTATTATTATTACGTTTCTTAACGATAAAACCGTTTAACCTAAAAAAAAATACTTATTTTATTTTCAAGTATTTAGTTTTTAATTTAGGTATTTAATATTTCACATTATATGCCTCATTATTACAAGGTTTCTTTCTTGTCAGTTTCTTGTAATCTAACTCCTCAATACATAATCCTTCCAAAGACTTGACTCGACTCAGTGCCACGTACGCTTGTCCTCAAACAATTTTGATCCTAAATACACAACTCCGTGGCCTACAGTGCTGCTTTGCATTTGGTTGACAGTGGAAGCCCATGACGATACGAAATCTTGACTTGGGTGGAGGATTCATGCTTGAATCATGATTATGAGTTGACAATCATCAATCAATCAAATCAATCAAAAATATACTTTATTGTCGAAGATATTATCTTATTGACAAAGCATGTAAATATAGACAGTCACAAATGTAAACAGTTAAACAATTTAAGATTAATATAAAAATGAGATTTTGGAATGTCACCAGCTAGTCAATTTGCATTACATGTATATAATCTATAAAATATATAAATTCATACACGAGAGGGTACCTTAAAAGTAAGAGTACAGAAATAAAATCACACAATTAATATCACATTGTAAAAGTCATAACGAATTGTTAAAATATATATAAAGTTCAAAATTTAGATATATAATATCAGTCTTCACAAAATACTATAATATTAGTCATATGAAATTTGAATATAAATAAAATTTAAATATACAAAATCACATTTACAAACAAACAAACAAATTCAAAACATACAAATACTAAAATTAAAATTAATACCAGATACCCGGATACAGAATACTTGGGACGATTGAATAGCTACGGTACGTCATTATAATACTCCTGCAGGTTATAGTAAGCCTTCTGTAAAAGGGCTTCTCTCACATTTTTTTAAAACTTTTTTAGGCAAGTTGCGTTACTGTATGCTTCTGGCAAATGATTATAGATTTTTCTGCTTTCATATATTATTGAGTTTTTAGTTAGGCAGGATTTCGGTATAGGTAAGGGAATACAACCCTTGTTTCTTGTCTCACATTTCCTCATTTCAGTCAGATTTAAAGTAGTGGCGCATTTCTTATGTATCAGGCATACAGTTTCCAGTAAGTACAGACAAAAGAGAGTTAAATTTTTGATTAATGAATAGAGCTTGAGTGATCACGGAACTGAGCTTTACACATATATCGAATTGCTCTTTTTTGTAATACAAACACTGAGTTGAATAAATGATCACTACATGAACCCCAAAATGCAATACCATACCTCAAATGGGATTCAATTAAAGAGAAGTATACCAACCTAGCTGAAGCTGTATTTAGTTCCTTCGAAACAACTAGAGAATATCTTTTTATTTAAGTTAGAAACATGTTCATCAAATTTCAGTTTGTTATCAATAATAAAATATTGCCTATAGGGAACTTGAGTTATTTTTGGTTTGGGTTTCCCGATGGATCACCATTTTTTTGGAAATTTCTGAATGTTTTCAGGTGAATTGTAAATCTATTCTACCCAGTTCCAAATTGACTTTCATCATTTGTTATCCATATTGGAGGAGGGGGTTGTATTGAGTTGTATTGACTTCTAAACTCTATGATCCGCCATTTTGTTTCAAACGCCATCTTAAATTTGGATTTTTGGTCATGGTGTAATGTATTCTACTTCCATTTGATATCCATATTGAGGGGGTTGTATAAAAATATGTAATCCGCCATTTTGTGGCGGCGGCCGTCTTGGATTCACAATGACACTGAATACACATAATTGTATAGTCATCAGAACTGAAAGAGTGTATCCAAATTTCAGATCAGTCGCTCAAATTTCAATTACTAGATTTGACCCACCCAAGAACAAAAAAGGCAGGCTAAATAAAACCGTTTAAAAATGTTCCTGGTGAGCTGAGTCGCTAACAACTGAATGATGACTTGCTCTCAATCACTGAAAATGAGTCATTCAAATTAATCACCGTTTCAAAAACTTTCAGCGCGTCCCCCTCTGGTGAGCTGCTTGAACATAAAATTATCTGGCAACATGCTCGAAAGCAGCAACAACGTCATGAGCGAGTGAGACTCACGCACTAAGTGTTCTGTACCATAATGTTTTTCATTAGCTGAGGCAAAGGAGTGTATTGCTCATAACGTGGATTCATTATTACTGCTTAAGAATCAAATAACTGAATATGGTTGTTTGTCCTATGACCACTGAATACGTACGTAATGAATACCTTTTTGAAAGCCACTCGTTCGAATTTGTCACAACAATCCCACAAAAGACACAATCATCTCATAATCCAGAACACTCGTCGCCATCTAGCGAGGACTAGCTGTAAACAGAATATGCTGGCGCGGTAAAATTTGTTTTAAAATAGTATATTTGATTCCACAAAACACTTGTAACCCTAAATCATCGCCATAGTTCTCCTTCAAACTTTTTGGTAGACTAACAGAAAATATTATTTGTTATAGCCCTCATTACCTTTTTTTTTACACGCTTTATGTTAGCTTCACTTGTATGTTTGTTTGTTTGTTTGTAACCAACTCCTTTGGGCGCGATTTTGACCCACTTCCAGACGTCCGAATGATTTGAAATTTGGCAGAGTGTACATAATTCCCGGTGACAATGCATTAAGAAATTTTTGTGTGAAGAAAAAACAAAATGGCGGCTCCAATATGGCATTCGAGTTTTGTTATTATGTTCCGATTCGCTCCAAAATTGGTATCCAAGGGTTTTTGTGGTCGGAAATTATGATTCTTCTGTCCAATTTGAAAAATTCAAGATGGCGGCTCCAAAATGGGGGACGAGTTTTGTGATTATGGTCTGATTCTATTCAAAATTAGTATGTGGGGGTTTTTGGGGTCAATCATCATGAGTTTTTGTGAAAATTGGAAAATTCAAGATGGCGGCTTCAAAATGGCGGCCGAGTTTTGTGATTATGGTCTAATTCCATTCAAAATTGGTATGTGGGGTTTTTTGAGGTCGGATATTATAATTTTTTTGTGAAAATTGGAAAATTCAAGATGGCGGCTTCAAAATGGCGGCCGAGTTTTGTGATTATGGTCTGATTCTATACAAAATTGGTATGTTGGGGTTTTTGGGGTCGATATCATGAGTTTTTGTGAAAATTGGGAAATTCAAGATGGCGGCTTTAAAATGGCGGCGAGTTTTGTGATTATGGTCTGATTCTATCCAAAATAGGTATGTGGGGGTTTTTGGGGTCGAATATTATGATAATTGTATGAAAATTGAAAAATTCAAGATGGCGGCTTTAAAATGGCGGCCGAGTTTTGTGATTATGGTCTGATTCTATTCAAAATTGGTATGTAGGGGTTTATGGGGTCGAATATTATGATTTCTTATGTGAAAATTGAAATTCAAATGGCGGCTTTAAATTGGCGCGAGTTTTGTGATTATGGTCTGATTCTATTCAAAATTGGAAATGTAGGGTTTTGGGGTCGGAGATATGATTACCTTTTATAGATCATTCCATTTTTTAATTTCAAAGAAATATAAAATAATAGTTTAAAAGAACTAAAAACACGCTTTATAAAAAATCCAGACTGAAAAGTAGAATAAATAAGTTGAAAAATAAAACTGCTTTTATAGAATAGCTAAAATGAAAAAAAAAAAAAAATTTAAAAAAGCGTGGGGTGTATTGTATCAATAATCATAAAGTACATTACACACCGAGGCGATATCATGCACCCCACGCTTTTTTTTAAATGAAATAAATTTTTTTCTTATTTTCAATTTTTTCAGTCTGGTTTTCTATAAAAGCGTGTTTTTTTCAAACTATTATTTATTAACCTGGCTTGTTAAGGAATTACTTTTTGGTTTCAGTCACACTTCAACATAGCCATAAGGCACGGTCCATCTTCGTTTGAACGAAACGTTTCATCGCTGCATCTAATCGCCTCACTCGCTTCAATACAAGATACGTATTATTGGTCCATCTATTTCCATTAGTTGTTGCGAGTCGCAACAAGTCGAAGCGTCTAAAAATCGATTTGCTCCAGAGGCCAATTAATCGCGCGCGTTTGGGATTCGGCTCGATTGAAAAATTTCAAAAAAGGGAAAAAAGCACACTTAAAACTGATTTTTCGTTTCTACTAATATGATTATGAGAAATCCGGAATTGGAAGGCCAATGATCGGAAATATTCTCCTGTGGCGAGATATCTGCAAAGTCAAATGAAAACTGAATCATTATAGCCTAGATTACTTACATGATTGTACCTCAATTTCAAAGCAAGTTTTTCACAACCTGAAATTGGATGTGGGACGGATTTATTGAATGACCCAATATCAATTGTTGAAATTCCGTTTCTCGGTTCAAAAACATGTTTTTTGTCCTCACAGAGTCACAATAAAATCAGTTCTTCTTCATCTAACAACACATTGACGCATGCATTATCTCAATTTGAAATTAACGCAATACTAAAATCAACGTTGGAAAGGGAAACATTCCCAATTGAATACTGAATAGAAATATTTTTCTATGAATTAATGAAATCCACGATAAAAATGAAGTTATTGTTTGTGAATATCTAACAGAAAACAACTACTTCCCCGGCTGAAGCCACGCTGGACATTGAACTACATCTGATCTTATGAACATCTTGTTCATATTTTAAAACAAATCAAACCGACATCGACATTTTAATACGAGCATAATGGAACCACACCAGTTTCGATAAGTCGATGCGTTTAGACGTTTCTATTGGACGCTACCACAAATGAAGTAGATGGATCGTACCTTAAGACATTCCTTGACTGCATATATCACTGTATTCCCAATCATCTCACAATATTCCTGAGACGTAAACACTGATATATTAAAAGGATTTTCAATGAATAATCATTATGGCATTCGAGCTTACGGCTTATTAATTGTCTTCTTCCGGAAGCTACTAGTAGTTTGCTACATAAAATCGTTCAGAATCTAAACCTAAAATCATGCAGACCTCACGACATGCGAATATATTTTGGTACTTCTGATGGTAATATTTGTTTTCTAGCTTTATTCCTTATTATACCTTGCACAAAATGTATTTGTTTTGTTTTATGAGATTGTACTGATCGAATTCGGGATTCGAATATTCTGTTGGATTTCTCTCAAAAGGTGATTTAAGTTAATATTAGATACTAGGGGGTGCCATTCGAAAAATATTAGTTATTGATGAAAAAGTTACTTCTTTAAATTTTTGTGTTGTGGAAATTATCATGATTGCTTATATTAGTTATTTGGAGTAATTTCAACACATTCAACTCTGTCCCTGGAAATAACAAAATAACTAATAAAAAACCTTTTTTATAGACAAGCTTTTATTTACGCCGTGTACTAAAACGTATGAAATAAGTTAAAATCATCGCTGACAATGATTTAATTATTTATTGTTGAATTATTTTGTTTCAATAACCTTGTGGCACGAAGTGTTCATGAAAGTAGGTACCAATTAATTTCATTGAACAGTGATTGGTTGGTAAGTAACAACTTGTCGAATATTAATTTTTTACAATTCGCGCGACAAGCTTTTTAAACAAATAATTACAAAAAATGATTAAATTACTGTCAGCGATGACTAAACTATACGTTTTAGTACACGACTTAAATACAAGCTGGTCTTTGAAAATGATTTTTATTGGTTATTTTATTTTTCGCTTTTTGGTTAGCTCACCTAAATATGTTCATTTCTAATATAGCATCGTTATTACAAAGTCTCTTCCCTGTAAGATTTGAGCTGAAAAAAATCATCTGACCCCAAATATCCGACCCCAAAACTCCCACACACCAATTTTGAATAGAATCTGGCCATAATCACGAAACTCGTCCGCCATCCTGAAGTCGCCATCTTGAATTTATAGATTTTGACAAAAAATTAGTAATCTCCGAAATGAAAATCCCAACATACCAATTTTGAATAAAATATGACCATAATCAGAAAACTCGTTCTCCATCTTAGGGCCGCCATTTCGAATTTATAAATTTTGACAAAAAATATTCAAAATCTCCGAACGCGAAAACCACCGCATACCAATTTTGAATCGAATCGGACCATAATCACAAAACTCGTCCTTCATCTTGGGGCCACCATCTTGAATTAGAATTCCGACTGAAAATTCATGATCTCGACCCCGAAAACCCCCGCATACCAATTTTGAATCCATCCCCATCTTGGAGCCATCATTTTGTTTTTTTCTCTAATAAAAATTCAAAAATTCATTGTCACCGGAATTATGAACACCCGCCAAATTTCAAATCAATCGGATGACTAGAAGTCGGCCAAAAGTCACCCTAACTAACAAACGAACGAACTATCTAACAAGTGAAACTAAATAAAAAATCAAATTGACCAAAAAAGTGGGCTAGGGCGTCAAAGAATACACATTGACTCAAAATTTTTCGAAGATCCCAAAACTACAAAATATACAGGGAGTTTCATTTTCGGCGAAACCGAAAGTGTTAAATATGACACATATGCAAAAAATGCTTTGTACGCTGAACATCGAAGCCACCAAATTTTGTTTTGATATCTCTAGGCAGAAGGATTGAGAAGAAAGTGCTACTAAATCCGGGTGTCCAAAATTCGAGGTCATCAAATTGTTCCGCTCTTGTAGTTGACTGTGGGCCAGTCCATCTTGGCTTGCTAATGACCTAGGACTCGTTGTTACTAAAATTAATGTTGAAAAGGGGAACAGTCTCAATGTTTATCTTTGAGTCGCAGATGATTCCACATCTGATTTTATGAACACCCTGTTCACATTTCCGAACAAAGCAATACTAAATTACTTCTTTATTTCCAGCCGTTTGCACATAAACAAAAACAATAAATGAGACATTGTTTTCTGAAAGGCTACTGAATGATAATTTCTCATTCTGTGTCATTCAGTGGCAAACCAGTAAACAGTACGCTGTGGGGCAAACACGAAATATATCATAATATGAAAAATTGTGTTTTTAGGACAGGACTGTAATTAAAAAAAACAATTTATTTTATTTCTGTTATTTTGCAACTTTTATATACCTTGGTGAATATTTTGACGAGTTTAATTTGCTGTTAAAAATGCAGCAATTTTATAAATACATTGATATTGGAAACTGTTACTCAGTAGCACACTAATATTGAAATAACTTAGGATTAATATTGTAAAAATATTTGTATAATCAATGGAATATTTTCGAAAAATTTTGTAGGTACAATATCACAATCTGGTGGTACAATATTACAAAAACATTAATGATATTTCGGAAATAAAATATAATGTATGCCAAAATTGGCATGAAAATATTGGTATAATATTTTTGTCACACTATTTCGCCAAACTAGTTTGTACGCCATTATATATTTTGCAGATAATATTGAAACGCTAGAGAGAATATTGACGATAATATAAAGTATGTACCTACCTAGGAATATTGATTTGATATGACACAAATATTGAATATATTCTGTTTTGAAATTGGGTGTTTTTTACAACAATTTTTTTTTGTTTTTTGCTCCCAACTGAAAATTTGGTTGGAAATTCCCTGAAAATTTGAGCTCTCAATATTAACGTTGAGTACTTTCCCAGAACGTGGAAAGATTTCCCATTTAAAATACACGTACACATAAATTATAATTTTTTTCAAATATCTATATCTCATCGGCATTTCCTGCTATCATATCGGCGATTTACTGGTCTATAAAAGTGCCCATTGCGACGTAGCTGTAATTTGCACCTGTACGGGTCACTAAATCTGATTTTTGTAGAAAATTCAAATTTTTTTGACGTTACTTCATAAATGACTGGATTTATGGAGAAAATGCGTAGGAAATTTTATTTTCTACAAAAAAAGTCCCATAAACCGAATCGCTAGGATTGATTTTTTCGAAATATAAAGCGTTAACTTTATCGTTCTATGAAAAGTTTGATTCGATTATTCTCAAAAGTTTCATATTACGTCAAAGTTAACACTATATATCTCGAGAAATGTCAATCTTAGCGATTCGGTTTATGGGACTTTTTTTGTAGGAATTGAATTTATAGGTACATTGTTTCCATGGAGTAATTTCAAAAAAATAGAATTTTTTACAAAAATCAGATTTAGTACAATCTTACAGGTGCAGATTATAGCTACGTCGCAATATGCACTTTTGTAGAGCATCTAATCCTGAGTAAATCGCGCTTTGGTACGATATGATAGCATGGCATTTCATGCTATCATATCGCTGAGTTATAAATATTTGAAAAAAAAACAAAGTTTACGTGTATTTTAAATGGGAAATCTTTCCACTCTCTGGGAAAGTTATTATTAAAGGCTCAAATTTTCAGGGTTTTTTTTTTAATATTTCCTACACAATTTTCTGTTGGGAGCAAAAAACACCCTAGAAAAAATGTTGTTTCATCGATATTGCTTAGGAGGAATATGGACAAATATTGTTTCCGACTATTTCAACCAATATAGCTGCATCAGTGTGGTATAGGTATTAATAATATATATTGGTCGAGACAATATTCCACCAAAATTATTATTTGAAATATTGTTTTTACTCATATTGGTTTAACATAATTCATACATTTGAAAAATCCTTACATGTAGATCTGGATTCAAACAATATATTGTGCGGGAGTCGTTTGAATTTTCCTTTCAACGTTTCATTGTGAAATTAAGTTGAAATGGGTGTTTTCTCTTCAGTTATAGGTATGTTAGGAAAACCGCTTGGGTTATAACTAGGATGTACATTGCCCAAATATGTTTCAAGCTCTCCCATAGTATAAATCAATGAGAGATTAACTCTTTTGCGTATTCGGAAGCTGGGGGAATATAAAATCAGAATCTGGAAAATCTAAAAATATACCCTACCAATTCCAATTAGATAATATCCCGGAATACCTTAGATACAATTTTATTTTAGATACAAAAACCATGTATTTTCCTTTTCTTAATTTCTCAACGTGAGAATTATGAAACTCTTCGAAAAACAGTACCTACCTGAGTATACTAAGTATTTATCTTGGATTGTTCCAGATCTCTAAAAAACATCAGCAAAATTATAATCAAAATATAAACCGTTCGCCATTTTCGTTGTCCGTTATTGTATCAATAGGCGAGAAAAAATGTAATATATAATATATGCCTTTCAATAAGTATATTATTCCTTATCTGTTGATATCACAACGTTTTATTATTGGTCGTTAATGATTTATTTCCAAACTTCCTTTTTCCCTAGAAATAATTCCGAGCTATCATTTGACTACAGTTTTATGTTTTCAATATCTCTTTCCGATAAATAACCAGGATAATGAAAGCCATAAATTTACATTTATTGACACTACGATACAAGTTTTATCACGATATGGTGCTGTAGATATTATATATGAGGAAGTCGGTGACATTTGCCTGGAATCGGTAGAAAAAAATCTCAAACACATGTTTAACATCTAAAATATTAAATATTTTAACCTAAAACATACCTATGTTATAGTTATATCTGCAAAATCATTGGCCTTGCAATCATCACCAATTCTAGACAACCCTGTCTTATTTCTAGCTCACCCTAACTGATGTTTCCAAATATCTTGGTTTACAGATGGACTCAGAATTGAGATTTGAAAAACATGTTAAGCACATTATTAAAACATAAATATGAAAATCATGTGTAGCAATAAGGATATGTTAGATTCAAAAACTTAAATGTAACAGTGTGAAACTTAGGTGTTCTCTCATTTAAATTATTGCGATGCAGTTTATGGTCCATGCAAAACCAAGTAATCACCAAATTTTTTTCCAAATCCATGTGGAAAACGATAAAAAATTTTCTTCAGAATAAATCAGCTTCGAGAAATAATTTGATAGATTTCATAAATAGTGATAATGGAATTGTTGCCGATCCATCAGAAATTTGTGAAAAAATGAATGAATATTTTATCAACATAGGATCTCGTTTATCTGAAGTTATTCCCGACAGTGGTACTCCTGATTCAAAAATCCAAGAACGTTCCTGTGTAGACTCGATATATTTGCAGCCAACTGATGTTCAAGAAGTTGAAGACCTCATTAATGAATTGGATAATGCAAAAGCACCAGGGATTGATGAAATAAATGTGTATACTATCAAAGCAGTTGAATCAGAATTGGCACTGTTACTGAGTAAATTAATTAATTTATCATTTGAAACAGGCCTTGTTCCAAAAAAATTTAAAATTGCCAATCTACAAAAATGGGCAAACATTTTTAATAAACAATTACAGACCCATTTCGCTGTTTCCAATTTTATCAAAAATTCTGGAAAAAGTGCCGCATAGAAGATTATGGGATTACTTGACCAAAATAAAATTTCTTTTTGATGGCCAGTATGGCTTTCGAAAATCTAGTGATAAAGAGAGTGCCAAACTAGATCTTATTACTAATATTCAATTGAAATTAGATGCGGGCTTCAGGAGTGGACTGTTATCACTAGATTTACGAAAAGCATTTGATACTTTCAACTTTGAAATTCTCCTTAAAAAAATTAGTCAAATAGGCATAAGAGGAAATGTGTATTCTCGGTTCAGAAATTATTTATTCGATAGAAAGCAATTCGTTCATTTGGGAGATTCAAAATCTTCCACAGGAAACATATCTTGTGGTGTACCACAGGGATCAATCCTTGGACCTATTTTGTTTCGCATTTATATCAACTCTATTTCAAATTTGAACTTGCAAGGACATTTGAAATTATTTGCTGCTGATAGGTACTACTTTAATTTATTATGGAAAAAAAGAGATTTTAAATCAAATGTAGAGGACTTAAGTTCAATAATTTTTGGTTAAAAAATTAACCAAAGGAAACATTTATGTACATTTCAAAAAGAATCGTTCCTGAGAAAAAATTCCAACATTTGGAAAGTTTTGCATCAATACTCAAGAAAATCGAAATTTTTAGGGTTAACCATCGGTCAACACATATTCAAATTCTCAGAAAAAAAATATCTCCTAGTAGGTATTGCCATTTTATATAAGATACGGTCTTTTGTTTCTCTTAAATATTTGAAAATTATTTATTTCAGTCCGATTTATTCAAAACTCCAATATTTGATATCAATTTGGGGTACTGCAACGAAATCTGTATTGAAACCATTGAAATCCCTTCAAAATGAAGCAATTGAATGTATTTTCAAATTACCATGCTTTGAACAAACATCCAAATTATATAAACCAAGGGATCTGCTTGACATTGACTCATTATTCAAATTGAAAATATGTATTTTTATCCATCTCACAAAAATAATAATAAGCATTGTAATCTCACATTCAGTGTAAATTATGATTGTCATAAATATCACACAAGACAAGTAATCATTTAAAAAATTCAAATAAAAACCCAGTTTGGAAAAATTTTTATATCATGTGGAATAATTTATTATAATAGTTTACCTAAAAAAATTAAAATATAATATCATAAAATTCAAAAATGAACTAAAGAAATACATTTTGTCAACTATGCCTTCATGATTTATGATTTATATCAACTGTAAAATACTTTTTTTATATTCAGCGCTTGATACTGATTTAACTGCTATAAATCTTTTGATTGTTATTCGATAATAAGTTTCATTTTATCTTTGTCCCTCCATAAACTTGTAAGTATGTTTCTTGGGATGAATAAACGTTATTATTATCATTAAATATATTCATAGTTCCAATTGTATCAATAAAATACCTAATTTTTTTCTCTAGCAATAACTTTTTAATTCCCAAACACGTTTTAAACCAGCAATTCCGTGGTAATGAAGTAGGTATCAAGCAGGTATGAGTAAAAAAACACCGGAGATGTTTCGATATCAAAAATATTTTGATAAGAGTGCACTAATGCATATTCAGAATTAAATCAGAGGCCCGCATTACCTGCATTCACCTCTTAAGCATTACTGTGATGAATTACGCGTTTTCCATAAATATGGAGGCAATCAATATTGTGAAACATAAAGATGTTCTGCACTTCGTCAATGATTTTTGTGAATTACTCGTCCCTTCGCCCATATAGGTACCCTATATGTGCAAATAAAAGACAAAATTACTGTGTTCACGTCTTCGACGAAACATCATCAGTAGATCTATTGTATTGTTCTATTGTCTATCTAAGATTACATTGTCGACCTGATATTTTCCTCTGAGGTGTTTGGTATAGCCACAAATCTACTCACAAAGTTTACTTATTATAATTTCCCCGCTTATTATCAATGAACTCCAGTCCAGTCAACTCCAATCAAAAGAACTGGTCAGTCATCAATAATACTACTGTATCACTCAATAGGCGACTATTCGATGACCAGAACAGGCCACATTTAAAACACATATCCAGACAAATAAAAAACTTTGAGATTTCGATTAAACGATAAACATTTGAACTAAAACCGCATTTAATGTGTAAAATCAAGTTGGCTCTTCATACAAAACCTATATCACATTAAATATAGGGGTGCTGGTATATCCTAGAACATTAACCTTCTTTCGTATCCAAAAAAGTGCCAGTTGGAATATTCCATCACAGGAATATCGCTCTAATGAATACCGCAAAATGAGCTGTTTTCGCTTATGCTTAAACTATCACAAGTCATTTTCTTGTTGTCCTAGCACCGAGCTGATTATAGCGCCGAGACCACACCTCCACAACGCTGAATCCCCTCCACCGGCGTATATAGCCACACCCTCTTTCGCAGCCCGCTATGTCAGTTCTAAACAGGAGTCCCTGCAGCATACTTAGACTTTTGACATTCGCAATTGATGAAGAACAGATCTTTGATGTTTTCTAGTGTTTTTCTTTGCGCTGTTTATTTTTTAGAATCATTCAACTCTGAGGTTTTGGGATTGTTTTTCAGTGAATTTAGGTACTTATATGTACTGTGTACTCCAGTGATTTTAGGTTATTTATTGAACACAGTTTCTTATAACTTATTTTCAGTTAATATTGGTGTGCACTGGTTACTTGTTCTACAGGTGATTGAAAACCCATGAAATTGTATTTATTATGAGTTTTCGTTGCAGTGGAATGAAATTTCAAATCAATTTATTTGCACCTTGTCAGATCAATGTTATAACAAAGAGAAGAAATTGAAGAATATAATTTGTATGATGAGCACTGTCTGAAAATATCTAGATAAACGTCAGAAAACGGAAAATATCCGTGAAACTTCATTTTTTCTAAGAATGACTGAGGAATCGGCTGATAGTATCTAATATGAAGTTTTTTTTGTTTTATAAAATAGGTGAAAATTTCGATTGATTAGAGCAGGATCTATGTCGCCTTCACCAATTTTCCCCAGAGAAACAAAAAAAAGTATACTGAGAAATGAAATAAATAAGAAGGCGAACGGGTCAGTATTTACCACAGATAAATTACAATCATGAATAATAATAGCAATAATAATGAATTCGAACATATTTTATCATATTTAATTTAAAAATCGAATTTAATTACCTACACGAAATCACACAAAAGGTACAAAACTGATACGCGTTTGGATTATCGATATGCACCCAGAGCTTCATGTCATCGACTGAAAGCAGTCACAACTGACAAATTGAAGAAAAACAGTTCGATTAATACAGATGAAAAAAGTATTATTTTGCAGGTGATTTCAGACATTGAGTTATTTGTTTTTGTGATATCTCAATCATTGTTTTTAATTACCTACATTCGAAATGTTTTGTGTAAATAGATGGTATGAAGAAGACTTATACTGGCACTTACTTTTGACGTATTATCGAAATAATTATTTGAAATTTTGAAGACGACAAGATACGAAATTGAAATTTCGCGTGAAAAATAACACGAGGCGACCCTTCCAAGCAGCCCTCTTAGAATAATGCATACCATTTGAATAAATAGATCATAATTGAAAAAATGTATACATTTTACCTCATTAAACTTATTTCCAGATCAGGTAATATGTGCAGTGGAATGGGTATCAAAGTAACAGTGTATATATTATTTGGATCCATCATCGTTCATGAAAGTTTTCCCAACATACATTTTTTCGACCTTCGAATATGTCAGCGCCCATATTTACCAATATGGGGAAGAAAATGGAAGTAATTCAGAAGTAAAAAATTGGGCAATCAAGACATTTTGCCTAATAAGTCGAAGGCATAAATAGGTAAAATTGCCTTCAAAATAAAAATTCAGTCATTTCTACCAATTTCACGTTATAAACACTATATTAAAACAAACAGTCGAAGGTTAGAAGAAGATAATAAAAGTTTACTGCATATTTTGTGTATCTTCACCTACATGTTTATTCGTATAAGCTTTGAAGATGACCATGGCGTATGAAAAAGAACTGTCAAGAAACGTACAGCAGTACAACAGAAATTGATGAATGCAAGTGATGGTTTCGCATTCACATCTAGTTCGGATTTTATTTGCGATACAAACTTTTCTGTGATAATGTTGAATTTTACTCATGTTAAACAAGTGGGCCCCTTCAAAATATCAAATTTGTATGAAAAAAATTCTTAAAATTAAGTGTACTTCCTCAACTTTTTTCACCAAACACTGGGGAAACTAATTTCATAGATGAAGTTTGTATATACATATCGTATACACCAATTTTTTTACTATAATCTATCATTAAAATGTAGTCGAATCAAGAAAATAATGGATATTTTTGCAATGGCGGAAACGCTTAAGCCAAAAAATATGGCGTCTATCCGATATGGGACCTTTAAGTCGCATTTTCCTGAAATTTCAACTTTGAGAACACATAGGCTTTAGCAAAGTCGAAAGTAACCTTAATTCCTGAAGTCCATTTTCCTTATTTTGGGATTTCAGACCGTTTCACATTGTGGTCACGTGATGAAATACAAATTTGTTAGAAAATGTTTTTCTCATGCGATATGTCTATACGTTCCGTTCTCTGGTTGGTTTGGAATCATGGATAATAAATGTATATTGTTGTTATTCGACATTCTGAGCAGAAACACTAAAATGATCATTTTAATTCCTAAAACGCAGAAAAAAATACTTTATTTGCTACTTCTTGTTGATGAAAAACCAAGTATCTCTGTCTAGCCTATACCTATAGTTACTCAAAGGAAACGATATATAGATATATATTACAAAACCCCGTAATAAGTATTTATTCTGATATTGAAGTGTTTATTCTGGAATTGAACATCAAATATCGGTGTTATTGAAAATAGTACGCGATAATTGTATTCTGTGCATATGTTGCCATAAGATATCCATGATAATGATATTTCAGTGTAGGAGGAATCTCTATCCGAAAAGAAATAGCCAATCATAACATTCTAAATATCAAATGGTGTGTGGTGATTAGCTCAAAAATTCGTTTGACATGAATGCTAACTTTGCAGAATGCCGTGCTCAGAAATATCCAATACAATTTGTTTGCCAATTCTAAGAATATCGAGATATAATGATTTGCTTAAAAACTTTCCGAACGCCGCAATGATCAGTGTTTAAATTTTCGAAGTCATCGTTTCAACACATCAATCTTTTATTGTTTTGCTATTTGCTTTCGTTTTCTTGCACTTTATTCAATATATTTTTTACCCATTTGCTTCAGCTGGACCACCTTCATTGAATTTCATTTTGTCGCATCATTGAAAACATCACGGCCGTACTTTACCGCTGGCGACAGACGATGGTTAACACTTATTTGCTTTCATATTTTATTCATAGAAATGGATGATGAATGTTTTGAAATAGTTGCAGTCATTAAAAGACGTGGAGCAGTAGAATATCCTTATGTACCACATAAGTGGGAACATGATGCTCTGATTTTGGACTTTGGGAAGTGTAGGTTCGGATTATATTCCCATTCTGGCAGCTAATCGATAGTAGTTGGTGGTATACCTGTACCTATGGTTCATTAATTCTATTCGAATTTCTACTTGGCATTTTATAGATTTCTAAAATTCAGCTCCAAAATAAATGATTTGAAGAGAATAAATTGTATCATGTCATCCTCGTTCGAATCGATTCGGGCTTCAATATCTGATAATAGACCAAGTTCCTTTCAGGAATTTATTTTTGGGTACTTTGAGTTCGTTGTAGACATTTAGTTTTATTAGACAAATATTGTAGTAATCTCGCACTCATTGTGGATCAGTTGGTATAAACTAGTACAAAAAATGCCTAGGCAACTTAATTGGTGCCAAAATAGGTAATGTAGAATGTATAGAAGACCCGTTTACCGACTTGTTTATTCCCTGACTATGTGAACATACATGAAGTAATAATTAGGTTAATATTTACTAGAAAGTATTCCCTGAAAGTTCAAGTATTTTGAACGCATTGTGCTGGTCACCTTTAGGTGAAATTTAACCTAATAAATAACTCTATTGACCCATGAGGCTGTAAAAGTATATTTGAAGTTTATTACAAGTAATTTCATGCCCTACGCCTATTAAGTTTATGGTTTTTGAAGGAGATCCGGTGGTCTCAGTTACGGTTTTCATAACTCGAATTATAACTTTGGAGTTAGTTAGTAGTTGAAGATAGAATATTTGGTCAGAAATAGGTAAATTCGAACTTCGTCAAGCCATTCTACCCCTGTGCTTGGTATAACTTTCCCATAATGTTAGTTGGGTTGTGGTTTTTGATGCCTTTTTTTCTTATTCAGGTTACTTATTGTACCAGAGAGCAGGCAGATTTATGATCCAGTTCATATATCATCGCTCATGAAAGTTTTGTGACTTTTTTCTTATTCGGGTTACTTATTCTTCCAGAGAGCAGGTAGATTTATGATCAAGTGGTGAAACACTGGAACTGGAACATTATACTATTCAGGATTTGTTCTTGTTACACACAGTGGCGGATTTCCCATGAGGATATTAGGGGCAATATACTAATGCGAACATGTGACGACATTAAATAACAGTACACACTGAAGCAAAAAAAAATTCTTACTTCTTCACGACCTATTTTCTGAACCGATTTTGATAAAAATTGGCAAGAAAGTAAATTCATATTATACGTCTCAGTAAACGATGAGTTGAGAAATGGGCGGCTGGTACACGGCCTAGGGCGGCCAAGACTCCAAATCCGCCACTGAACCCACATGTACTCTTTGGGTTTATAATAGGTGCATACCTAGCCCTCCTCAGGTCCATAGTATAGATCTACAATAAAAATGGCGATGGAAATTTATTGTGGATGTATGAAGTACTCATAGGAATAGTAAAAAAGTTCATGCATACAATTATTTCTACTTTGATGCCTATTGCTATCATAATTGGTTGTAGAAACATACGGTATTTCTTTTGTTTCGCGATGATTCCTAATGAAATTCGTGCAATTAAAAATACGCGAAACACTCAAAAATTATCCTTATGCAGGATAGTCTGCCCGGACGATATGTGTGATTTTTCATCTCCGGTTAAACTCCAGATGGACCAAACAACGGATGGAATGTGTCTTTAGGTACTCTGTATTACCGAACGAATGCATTTTTCATCCCCACTGCCGGTCAATTCACCTATAGTTCGACGGGAGATGAAAAACGGCCCCAATTATTGTATTCACCTGAAGACGAATGCAGATACAAGCATTCGAAACGTCGTGAAAACCTTTAAAATCCATTAAGACGATGGACGTCCGAAACGAATGAAATCAAGTATTGTAACGTTATCATGAACATTTTTGTACGACAAAGTTCTCCATAGCTATCTATTTAATATTCATCAATATATTCTCCATTTTTTTCCTTCTTCTTGATTGAGGGAGGAAGATATTCAAGCTCGTTCTCGTGTTATAGCATGTCGTTCATTTTTCACCTATCCGATACAATTTTGACAATTAATTTTCAGTTGTAATACCACAAGAGAGGGAGAATAAACTGAAAACAATTCGATAGATTTTCTCAAACTTGTTACCATTTGGCAATAGCCAGTCGAGACCGTTGGGCTCTCGTGTCTATTGCCAAATGGCAACAGTTTGAGTAAGAAATCTAGAGAATGAATTATTTTTAAACGACGAAACCAAAGGAGAGGTTTCCAGCGAGCGTATATTTTTTAATATATGACACGCATAACTTTTACTGAGACGTCACGATAATTTCAGTAATACTTCAGTGTCTATTGATTCAAGAAATCCCGTCATGATCACTACCCTCTGAATTTGTCCATTAACCGTCTCAGGATAACTTTGACTGGTTCTGATTTGATGTTTTTATTAGAAGGCACCTATAGTTGATCATTTTGAATTTTGAATGGAATTACCTTACGGGTAGAAGAATAGGGATAATATTTGTCACTTGTGAACATTGGCAACGATGTAGTTGATAGACAGATCAGTATTGTCATTGTTTTGTTCTCCAACCGTCACAATCATATATTCTATGAGAGGATGAATGATATTCAAAATAATAATAAACTAACCAGAACAACAAATAATTTATATTACAATAAATAGTAAAGTAGATAATCATATATTATAATAAAATTATTTTATTCACTGAAATAGATATTACATAATAGTTGAAATAGGTATAGAATTCATAAGTGAATAATTATCATCACAGAAGATAAAAATGAACTTGTTTTCATTGTGAAATTGGAACTTAGTAACAATGAACAGATGCTTGTACATAGCTTTGTGCACTAATCGGCATATGATCACAATATTGTTATAAGGAAATATATAAATATATAATATATATATATACATATACACAAATATAATTTTTGTGGTAAACAAACAAAGCAACCATAGTATAACATATATATATATATATTATATATACTTATATCATATATATTTAGTTTAAAGCAAATATAAATAATAATTTAACATATAACGTAATAGTTGAGTAAGGTGGGTAAGTATTTTGCAAGTAATAAAACAAGTGAGTAGTAATTAGTAGATTTCAGCACAAAATTAAAAATAAACTTTTAACAAAATTAAACCGACGAAATAGGAACTAAATGTAAATAAAATAAACCTTTAGTCCAATAACTAAGCTCCTAAACTAATGTAAGAACTAATTTGAGTTGGCGCCAAAGAACAATCAAGAAGATCATTAAATTACTACAAAAAATTATCGGAATGTCACCGCGCAACTGATGCCATTATTTTACCTTAACTAATTATTTGTTTATAAGTTTTTCTACTTTCTAGATTATTTCACACATTTCCTCGAACATTTTTTGGCGCCGACTCAAAATTAGTTACTTACATTAGTTTAGGAGCTTAGTTATTGAAACTAAGAAGGTTTGTTTTATTTTCTACTTTTCAGTTCCGTATTTCGTGGATTTAATATTTTGTTTATAAGTTTTTCTACTTTCTAGATTATTTCACACATTTCCTCGAACAATGATACAAGGTACTGAACAGGTTTTGATTCATTTCTCACTATTCATGCGAATTGATGACATACATACAATAAAATATTCGTTGTCAGACAATAAAAAAAAATACCTCAAATTATTCCCGCGGCAATTTCTAGGTTATTCTCGCTATAATAATGTTTTTATTGGCCAATACGTACATGAATGATTTGAATTGAAAGTTTCCATTGGTTTCTAGAAATGTCAAAAAATAATCACAATAATAATCTTCTGATTGGCCAAAACGTACATGAATGATTTGAATTGAAAATTTCCATTGGTTGCTAGAAATGTAAAAAAAATCATTCGCAGAATTCAGTGTCTGGCGTTGGTCAAATGTAGCTACCTACCTACCTATCTATTATATTTCCCCTTCACCAATCTATCGTATACCTATTCGAATTGTAAAATCATCGTCAAACCACATATACTTTGTGATAAAATATATATTCTGAACTGTATTTGGAAGAAGAGGATATTCGAATGCTGTGTATAATTTTTAAAGGACATCTAGTTTTGAAAGATTTAGTCTTATGATAACTTTCAGGTTCATTGGAATATGGCAAAACGCGTGTGTGTCGATATTTCAAAAGAGTTCTATTAACCGCCTTTGGAGTGGGGCAATGTAAACTTATGACAGCTTCATTAAAGTTTTATGGATGTCGTTTAGCAAAATATATTCATCATTGTTATGAGTGATTTAGACTCACGAACACCTTGAAAGACTACATCAAATTATTTCTTGATTCGTTTGAGTTAACGATCGTTCCATTTGTGATTGATTCAAATATTGTTAATGATAATAATTTTAGTTAATTTTTATTGGGAGGACTAACAACTTACAATGAGATAGGGTAGTTTCAAGCTTCAATAATCGAATACTCATATATT
Source organism: Gonioctena quinquepunctata (assembly GCA_018342105.1). Lineage (NCBI taxonomy): Eukaryota > Metazoa > Arthropoda > Insecta > Coleoptera > Chrysomelidae > Gonioctena > Gonioctena quinquepunctata. The sequence continues at coordinate 454,812 of JAFIRS010000570.1, forward strand.
TAACTTATATATTACAGTGTAAACATAATTTTTCGTGATGTGGTCACTACTTGGCAAATTGGACGTTTTTTGTTTGCGAATAATGTATTGACACCAGTATTTATATTGTGACCAAAGAATGACATAGACAAAGTTAATAAGTACTGATAGTTGAATGGTCCCGTGTTTGCAAAAGCTTTCTCTATATGAGAAAACGCGACCGAGAGAAGGATAATAAAAAGGGAATCGGACAATACAACAATACGTCCGGACTACGGAGCTGGACGTGCAATTTACCAAAGCGATTCCGAGAAAATGTCGATTTCTGCAATAAAAGAAATCAACCCTATTGTAATACGATGCCCACGCGTGTGCAAAAATACAAATAGATTTTGCTTAAATTGACCTCATTTGCTTGCAGTCGGAATGGCTGGCAGTGTTTTGTTGTGATTTCTGCTTATCTTCAGGGCAGTTCTTTCATTTCATCCTTCAATCCCATGAATGTGATGTATTGACACATAAATGTCTTTTACATCTCGTGTTGAATACAAATCTCAAAAATCACGGAACGTTCATGTAAGAAAGTATGATAATTTGGAAATTATAATCTTGAATCTTCTAATATTCCTGAAAAATTTATTCGGCATGGTATCGGTACAGTAACTAACGTTTTCCCAAGCACCTCGGTTTTTGATTATTTCCTCTCCATACTATCATTCTGTTTTCAAGCTAACAAATATTTTATATTATTTAGTGCTTCAACAAAACAAAAAACGGTAGCAGTTCCTCATTATTCGAACAAATCACGCACTTCATAAAACGATAAACTAGTACTAATGAATTCCGTACGAACAAGACCAATTTACATGTACAGCACCAAAGGCCTCATGAATTTTAATCGTCATTAAATAATCCTATCGCAAAATGATAATAGCATCTCAAAATTCCATCAGTAAATTGGAGTTGTACAATTTAATAGGTAAGTCGGATGATCGTAGGCATGTTTTTACAAAATTACACTCAAGCTCAACATTAGGATTTTCTAAAAGTGATTTTGAGTTTATTTGTATATACATTTATTGTTTATAAATAGGATTCTTACAACGAGCAATTTGATATAATATACCTACCGGTTTTATTATGGCTAGTTTTCAGAATAATATAAATAAAATAAGAATAAATAACAATATATATAAACTTTGGAATGAAGAACATATCATGTACAGATATATGACCATTTTTTTTAAATTTTCAATTCACACGAAAATTATTCATAAATAATAAATGAACGCAATTTGAGAATTATCGAAATAAAATCAATACAATTTTAAGTGATTGGTTATCTGCATCGAGGGTATCAAGCAAGTCACTGTAAATTACTATTTGTGAGTGCAAAGTATACACGTAAAAAAAATTAACAATGGTTTCGGTGCTTGATTGAAACCATTTGTTTCTGACATCTTGCATGATAACAGTATATACAGTGCTTCTCAAAAGTCCACTCCCCCCCTCTTATTTTTGGAACGACTATACATAAACAAGTGAAATTTGGAAACTGAATATTGAAGGTTGTAAATTTCCCTACTAGTGATGATAGAGAACCTATTCAATGATACTAATTTTGTATGTGTTTATAGCAGTTTTAATGGCTCATTAGTAAACATTAAAATTCAAATTCCATTCAGTATGATATTAATTACAGATTTAAGAATCAGTATCTACTTGAAGAAATTGCTAGGAGGGACCTCCATTTACTTCCTGACAATGAAATATCCTATTTTTAAACTCTTCTCGTACTTTTGCAAATGTGTCTGCCAGAAACAGCCTCACATTCTGCAACAATACGTTGTTTTAAAACGTCAATATTGTCAGGTTTAGTGGCGTAAACCTTCGATTTAAGGTACCCCCACAGGAAAAAATCCAAAGGTGTGAGGTCCGGTGATCGAGCTGGCCATTCCGTTGAACCTCGTCGTCAAATCCATCTACCACGATACTCCTCATCCAAATACCGTCTTACTGCAGCGTAATAGTGTGCAGGAGCACCATCCCGTTGGAATGTTATTTCCAAATTGCCGAATTCATCTGGATTATCTTCCAAAATTTCAAGGATTAACGGTTCTATTGCGTTTTGCAACAGCTCCAGATAAACCTCACCAGTTAAATAAGTATTTAAAAAAAGAGGCCTAACGATGTGGTTTCCCAGGATACCTGCCCAAACATTCACCTTCTGGGGAAATTGGGTATGTGTTTCACGAAACAGGTGAGGATTTGCGTCACTCCAATACCTCACATTCTGTGTATTTACATTTTCATTTAGATAGAAAGTACTTTCGTCACTAAAAAAATATTGTTTTGACATAGTCTGGCTGTTGGTTAATTTTGGTTTCCATATTTTCACAAAATTCTAGTCTTCGGTCTGGGTCGTCGTCTGAGAGTTGATGAACCATTTTTAATTTGAATGGATGAAATTTGTTTTTTTTTCAACACCCTGTACTGTACTTCGACTGACTTCACAGGTAGATGCAACGTGAGTTGTTGAAGAAGTAGGATTAACTATTACTTCTGCCAGTATATACATTTTTTTCTCATCAGAAATTGGTGGTCTGCCAGATCGTTTCGCATCATTTATACAACCCGTTGTTTCAAACTTACGAAGAAGCTCCCTTAAATAAGTCCTCGAAACGGGGCGATCGGGAAACCTATCATTAAAAATGCGTTCTGCTGCATGAATATTTTGTCCAGTTTCACCAAGAATTAGGATCGCGTCTACTTCATCACCTAAAGCACGTCCCATTTCGCTTCTTGAAGCACTTAAACGTTCGGCTCACAACAGTTCAACAAATTATTAAAATGTACAAAAATATTAAAAGTACCAAAACCTGCTAAAACAGTTAAACGTTCGATCAACAATACACAAATTAATAAATGTACAAAAACTTGGACAATTACAAAAACGTCGAATTAGGGAGACTAACAAAAACGTCAGCTTATTTTACAACTATCCAGAGGCGGAGCTTGAATTTGGAATTTCAGTATTAACTGATTTAATTCATCACAGCTTTGCGTTTTTTAAAAGCGAGTTGCCAGAACTGCCATGAACACAAACAAAATTAGAATCATTGAATAGGTTTTTACGATACCTTTTAAAAGAGGTGTCGCTTACCGTAGGGTTCCATTTAAAATTATTGGTCACAATGGCCTTGTGACGTCATCTTTGACGATTTCGTCATCTATCATCACTAGTAGGGAAGTTTACAACCTTTAATATTCAGTTTCCAAATTACACTTGTTTATGTATAATCGTTCCAAAAATAAGAGGGGGGGAGAGGACTTTTGCGAAGCACTGTATAGGAGTCTACAATTTCTGGAAGCTCTAGCGGGGGGGTTTAATTTCGGAAGTAGCTTTTGCAATCTGTTTGCTTGTCATTTTCTAAGCCAAGTGAAGAGAGAGAGGCCCTTGAAAACCCAGTTGAACCTGATATATGTAAACTATAGTTCTGAAAGGCGCAGAAAATGCATTTGTGGTAGATGTGTCGTCTCCATATTTCAATGACAGTAGGTACCGATTTCAAAATTGAGCATAGTTTCGTTTCTAATTATATAATGTAGGGTAATTTTGGAAAAAAGGAAGTATTTTTTTGAAGGGTTATTATTCTATAAAATATGATTATGAAAAAATTAAAATTTACTATTTATAAAGGAACTGGGCCATTCTTTGCTATTTCCTGGAAATTACTTATACATCATTTAGAATATATATAGAGCCAAGAATAAATGATTGAAGTAATTGAAGTTTTATAATTAAATAAGAAATTACTTTTCATCAGATTTGAAACGCATTAATAATGGGTAAAATCTAATCTTTTCAATGGAAAAATCAAATTGGACAACATTGAAACGATTCAATCATCCTAAATGGAAGAGAAGTTAGGAGATTTATTTTTTAAATGACAATTCCAATACATGTAAACTATGTCGAAAAAATTGAAATAAATATTGATTGATTGATTGATTTGACTGAAACCCGACCAACAGTTCTTTAAAATTACAAAACGCGTGAATTTTTTTTAAAAAAGTCAGTCAATTTACAATACTATTATTTTCAAGTCAGAGTTATAAAAATACTGGAAATATTTATATCATTTATATATTTTTAATGACTTCAGAGTAATTTCAGTTTCAATATATTATTGTGACTTTCCAAAAAATTGTAGTAAATCAAGTCACAAACAATGTTTGTAAATTTTAAAAACTTTTAATTGAAAACTGACCAACAGCTCGGTAAAATTACAATACGTGATACTATACATGAAGAAGAACAAAAAAAAACAATTATACATGAAGATTGTAAAATTACGACTCATTTTAGTAGGTTTTCTCACATGTCTTGGTATATTACTCGAATTGTATTATATTTTGTATTGGCAATACACTGATTTTTAATTTTATTCATATGTTGTATTGTAAAACAATTGTAATTTTACAATTTTTTTTAACAGTGTACATATGTAATTGTAATGGACTGATTCACTGACTGACTGACTGATGATCAATGCGCAGAGCAAACCGCTGGACCTGAAATTTTGAAAGCGTATTCCGGATAAAGTTTTCCTGGGGGTAAAACGGGGGTGAAAGTTTGTATGAAAGTAGTTTTGAAGTTAGAGTCATGGAAATTGGTACTTGGTCTCTCTATTTCAAATAATGAAACACGTATTTCAGGGTTTTTGAAAATCCAACCCCTAAGGGGGTAAAATGCGGGCTGAAAGTTAGTTGTGAAGTCAGGATCATAAAAATTGGTATTTGAGGTCTTTGTTACAAATGAAGAAATACGTGTTTCAGTGTTTTCGTAAATCAACCCCAAAGGTGGTAAAAGGGGGGTTGAGAGATTGTATAGGAGTACCGTTTTTTTTTGGGTCATAAAAATTTGTTTTCGCGGCCTTAGTTACAAATTAAGGAATGCATATTCCAGTGTTTTTGGTAATTCAATCCCTATAGGGTGAATTTTTAGTTAGAGCCATGGAAATTGGTATTTAGGCTCTTGTTTTCAAACAGAGAATACATATTTCACTGTTTTTGAAAATTTAATCGTAAAGGGAGTAACGGGGTGCTAGATGAAACAACACAAAGAAAAAATTGGGAAAAATACAAATTCTACAATGTATGCGATAAACAAAGAAGCAAATGTTATAGAATGAAATCATTTGTTTTCAACATGTTTTAATGAAGTGAAATATCAATTACTGAAAGAACACCGGAAAAAATTTGTCCAGAACCTGGGTTACTTACATATAGTGGCATTGTTAAAAGCTACAAATCGCAATGTCACAGCTAAACGATCTTTCTCTGGTATCGCCTCCTGTAATTTTTTATCTTTTTTTATAATTGAGGGTCCTACTATGTTCAATAATGTTTCAAAATCTTCAGCAGTCATCCACCTGAAATTTTTTATCTCTTCTTCTCTTATCCTTTTTTGATATTCTACATATCCGCAATTCTGTATCTTTTTTCATAATTGAGCGTCCTACTAAATTCAATAATGTTTCAAAATCTTCAGCAGTCATCCTTGTGAAATTCATTATCTCTTCTTCTCTTATCATTTTCTGATATTCTACATATAGTAAAAAACGCACCGTTTGCAAGACTGTCCATATTTTCTTCGAGCTTATTTTTGTACGTGAATATGCACTATTGACAGCTTCACGAATAGTTTGAGCATCTGCACGGAAAAAAAGGATTTGTTAATTCAACCAAATTTATTTGGTCACTCTTATTGGCTTGACTCGCCTAAATAAAATTAGTCCCAAAACGCAGGTGTATTCGATTGATGGAATCATTATATTGCGGTGACAAAATGGATATCTCAATGCAATGCTATATGTTCATTTATCGAAACAATCTCCAACTCATATGGATTGAACATTTGTTTCAACACAAATATAATATTTATTTGAACCAAACAACAGAATTAGATTGAAGAATATTATATTGGTTGAAATATATGCGTTAGATGGCGAAGCTTATCATCGTTGTGACGTCCAGACTTAAATGCCCGGTGCAGCGTTTCCAATTGCCGGGATTTTTCCCGAAAATCGGGAATTTCAACGTGTGCCGGGAATTGTGTCGAGATTTTTATAATTTTAGAAAAAAATAGGAATTTCATTACTATTCCTAATTTTCGTTTTATTCGTAACACACTATGTCAGATATGGACCATTAAATTCATTAAATTGAGCAGCCAATCAGAAAACGCGAAAAGCTGCTATGTGAACTAGGCATAACATTTGATGGTCGTCAACTGTCATGTGTCATGTCATTTCTGTTTCTTGTCAATGTTTAATGTTTACTTGACAAATTATGAGAGCACACCCATATATTTTGTAGATCATTTTTGAATTTTCCGGGAAAAAAACGATCAGATATAAGTTTCGGGATTTTTTCGGGAATTTTCGAAATTTAGGAGTTTTGGGAATTCTCTAGCTTTGGTGGGATTCATATGGCGTTGGCAACCCTGGTCGGTGTAGGCTCTCATTGCCATATTTGTCAATTCAGTGGATTAACACAATTATTACTCATTTGAATATATATTTTCAGTGAAGAAATCAGCTTATTTTGTTGAATTGATATTTTATTAAATTTGCAAAATTTGAATTTATTGGTTTCAGTGATTTAAACATAAATTTGATCCATAACCAAGAAATAATTTTACTCATTTGAGATAACATTTTGTCGTGCATGTATGAAACTTCTATTTGTTTGATTCAAATAAATTTTATTTGATTTTTTTTTCTGTGTGGGAACGCAACCAATACAGCGAATAGCGCGAGCATCCTGAACGCAACGAAAATTTTCTATTCAAGTCAGGACCCAACTTTAGGAAACGGTAGGTATGCTGTAAGTTCAATTCCCAAAAGTTATCTTTCGAATTTGCCTTCATTCAGCAAAATAATTTCACCAGAACCGTAGTTAAAATTTTAAATAATTTGTATTTAAATATATACAATATATTTATACAGGGTGTCATGTAATAGGTATCCGATATTTCACAGGACGATTCCTCAGTTATTTATAAGGTGAAAAGTTCATATAAGTATGGGTCCGCAGGGCCTTCATTTTTGATATACAAGGTGTTGAAAATTATTTTTATTTTGGTTTTTCATAAATAATTTTTCAATAATGTCGATATTTGGACGAAAATTGGTATTAGGGGATTTTTCAATATGAGAAATTCAAATTTTATCTCAGTTTGGCCCTTAACTGTAGGGGGCGCCGCCTACTCTTAGTTTGTTTTGGGGAGTCACAACTTTGTCGTACATGTATGTATCACATTTTCTAGAAGGAAAATCGATTCCTCCATTATTTGCTCTTCAGAAGTCGGTGCAAGCAGCCGTTTTCGAGATATTTTGATTAAAATTAATCGATGCATCCAATCTTCTTCTCATTGATTCGCGAACTCTTCGAAAATAAAAGTAACAAGTAAGCTAGTAAGTTTATTCCAATGATGTTTTTGTGCTGTCATGTCAAAAATAATATCTTGACGTATAGTTAAATAGTTTTATTTATTAGTATTGTGATTATTTGTTACAAAATAGTAAACTTTACCAATGCAGAGTATGCTGACATACATTTTACATTCGGACATGCTAACGGAAATGCATACGAGGCTAGGCGTTTGAAAAAGGAGCACAACTCCTACTTCAAAAACGTTTTCAAGAATTCACGCTCGGTTAAGGGAAACAGGAAGTTTTGAGAAAGCTAGTCATCTGTCGGGTGCATATCGGATGGTAGGAACCCCAGAAACCGAGGAAGCACTTCTTAGTCTGGTAGGAGAACACCCGGAAACAAGCTCCAGAAAAATAGCGCTGACGTTAAACGTTTTTCATGTTTTGGTATGGAAAATTTTAATTGATAATTTGTTATATCCCTACCACATCATAAGAGATCAGGCACTACTCCTCGTGACTTTCGTTACGTATCAACTTCTGTGTTACCCAAAATGAAGAAGAATTAGAGTCGAATAATTAACTCTTGTAGAACGATTCAAAATACTCCAGGAATTTTCCAAGTGCGCGAATCAATGAAAAGAAGATTGGATCAGTGGCGTAGCTAGGTAACAAGGGCCCTGGGGCAAATAAAAAAATGGGGCCCCACTGCTATGTAAACTGATTAGATTTTGAAAAATCGAATTAAACGGTTTTCTTCACATAATGGATTCAATATAAAATTGAACCAGTAAATGGTAGATCTCAGGTGAAAAACAACTACTTTCCTGGCAAATACCACGCAGAACGTTGAATGATATTCCCCTGAAAATCCATGCATACTTCCATATAATATCAATGGACATTGAATGCAAATGTTTCTTTCTGATAAGCTCGATTATGGTTAATTTATGTCGTGTTCACCTAACAATCCGCATACCGGTTTCAGGCTTCTTGGCCCTCATCAGTACGGAGTAGTCAAACCAGCCAAAGGTCCAAAGAACTCTGGCTGAAGTGAGACACAACGTAAACAAACCATCATCGATCTAGTAACACCTATAGGTACGCCGGAAAAGATAAACTTTAACTGGCGGTACCTAGTGACAGAAAGAAACACTCCGAAAATCTCCCACCTCGATAGGTTTCTAAATAAAAGATTCCTTCTCAGTAGGAGTTGGCAAGCCCGTCTAGCATATAGTGAGGAGATAAGTGCCATGTGAAGTGGAATGAATAGAAAAATCGAATTTAAACGGTTTTCTTCACATAAAGGATTCAATATAAAATTGAACCAGAGAAAGGTAGATCTCAGGTGAACAACAACTACTTTCCTGGCAAATACCACGCAGAACGTTGAATGATATTCACCTGAAAATCCATGCATACTTCCATATAATATCAATGGACATTGAATGCAAATGTTTCTTTCTGATAAGCTCGATTATGGTTAATTTATGTCGTGTTCACCTAACAATCCGCATACCGGTTTCAGGCTTCTTGGCCCTCATCAGTACGGAGTAGTCAAACCAGCCAAAGGTCCAAAGAACTCTGGCTGAAGTGAGACACAACGTAAACAAACCATCATCGATCTAGTAACACCTATAGGTACGCCGGAAAAGATAAACTTTAACTGGCGGTACCTAGTGACAGAAAGAAACACTCCGAAAATCTCCCACCTCGATAGGTTTCTAAATAAAAGATTCCTTCTCAGTAGGAGTGGCAAGCCCGTCTAGCATATAGTGAGGAGATAAGTGCCATGTGAAGTGGAATGAATAGAAAAATCGAATTTAAACGGTTTTCTTCACATAAAGGATTCAATATAAAATTGAACCAGAGAAAGGTGAAAAACAACTACTTTCCTGGCAAATACCACGCAGAACGTTGAATGATATTCACCTGAAAATCCATGCATACTTCCATATAATATCAATGGACATTGAATGCAAATGTTTCTTTCTGATAAGCTCGATTATGTTCAATTTATGTCGTGTTCACCTAACAATCCGCATACCGGTTTCAGGCTTCTTGGCCCTCATCAGTACGGAGTAGTCAACCAGCCAAAGGTCCAAAGAACTCTGGCTGAAGTGAGACACAACGTAAACTTTGATTAGATTTTATCAAATGAAAATATAAAATATACAAATACTTTAAATATGCTAAGCTACTTAAGCTCTTTTTTGTGCACTGCAGGGCAGGTAATAAAAATATTAAACAGTAACAACATAAATTACAATCATTACTTGGTGTAGGTTTGGCTAATAAAACGAAATAGAGAAGATTCAAGGGTTTATTATATAAAGGTTGGGCCTACCAACTGACTAAATAACAATTATATTTACAATTTTTTCCTAGCTTTAGTTTTCGCAAAAGTATCAATGACTTCGTTTAAATCCAGGCTTGATGCGGTTTTGTTTTCAATTGCTATTAGCGATAAATGTCGAGTTTGGCCCATATTATTTCTTAAATAATTTTTTATAATTTTTAATTTACTGAATGACCTTTCAGCTGCTGCAGAAGTGACAGGAATTGTGAAGAATAATAACATTGCTGTAAATACTTCCGTTAGGTCGCATTCTAGCACTCCATATTTGCTCATTATTTCCTTACATAATTGGTGAACAGTCCATGCTTGAGTTAGTTGAGGTAAAACTAGGTGGTAAATATTAATAAATTGAAGTGAAAAACTAGGGCCTATTATATCTGAATATTTTCTTTGGAATTCGTCACACTTTTGTAATAAAGTTGCTTCATCAACATGTAATAAAAATGTTGGTGTGAGAAATTCGAATATATGACAGACTGCACTCATACCAATAAAACGTGTATCTATATAATTGAGATATTACTGTGTCTAGTACATTATTGAAAATCTCAATTTTAAATATTGTTTCTCGGTTTGGAAATCGGTGATCAGCAGCTAATTCATCAAAATGTTTTTTAACTTTTCTTTGCCTTTTTTCTTGAAAATGGGTATCAATACCATATTTCTTGCAGTTTCACTGGCTTTGCACTTGAATAATTCGAAATATTTCTATAAATTTCAACTTTGCTTTGGGGGAATTCCCTAGGCATAACTTTTGAATTTCTCTCAACTGAGAACTGAGTTGTCATGATTAAAGTGGGGTTGCAACCTGTCATAATTATTTTGAAAATGGGAGAAATTTCCAAAAGTTCAGTTCGATCGAGATTTCTGGTAAGGATTCGAGGGCCCCCTGAGCTTGAGGGCCCCGGGGCATTGCCCCGCCCTGCCCCTTGGTAGCTACGCCACTGGATTGGATGCGTGCATACAGGCAGGAGGTCGACATTTCGAACATTTATTGTGATTTTGATTTATATCTAGTGTTCCGTTGATTATTCTTGTTTGGAAGTTAGCGTTTGAAATGTTTCTAGTTGAATAAAAAAAAAGTTTTCAAAATTGTTTCCACTTTTTGACAAACAGATGCATCGATTAATTTAAATCAAAATATCTCGAAAACGGTTGCTTGTAGCGACTTTTGAAAAGAATACCTTTTTCACGTAAAAATTACAGAGGAATCGATTTTTCTCCTAGAAAATGTGATACATACATGCACGACAAAGTTGTGACTCCCCAAAAGAGACAAAGACCTGTAGGTGGCGCCTCCTACAATTAAGGGGCAAAATAAGATCAAATTTGAATTTCTCACATTCGAAAATCCCCAAATACCAATTTTCGTCCAAATATCGACATTATTTTCAAAATCATTTACGAAAAACCAAAATAAAAATAAATTTTCAACACCTTGTATATCAAAAATGAAGGCCTTGCGGACCCATGCTTGTATGAACTTTCTATCTTATAAATAACTGAGGAATCGTCCTGTGAAATATCGGACACTTATTACATAACACCCTGTATATATCTAAAATGATCGATATCAATTTTCAAATCAAAGAGAGATGAGTTAAACAATGACTGTAAACAAATCAAAAATGGCCCCTTTAGTCTCCATGATAAAGAACAATACTGGTGATATCAAATATGGATGGATAATTTGTCCACTAACAAAAATACAAAGTACTTTGTTAACCATAATAAATACCGACATGGTAGTGGTAGGTATATCAACTACTTCTTAGAAAATGCTTCGGCTGAGTAGAGAACTATACCTACCTATCAATTGGAGAACGCATAACTTCATACTTCACCAGTAATTAGCGTTCTATATGGAACATATGCATAATGTACACTCATAACCATATTCAATTGAGTTATTCCAAGTGAATTTTTATCCGCCTTAGTGGAATCGGAGAAAAAGAACAAATCAATAGACATTATCCAAATGGTTGGATCTCATAGAAATTAGGAAAGTGAAACGGGAACGGCTGCTGAAGATATTTCTGTATTCTCCACACGAATACCCTGTGATAAGGACAGGGTCTGATTCAGGAGAAATCTGGGATTTCCCTAAGAATACGACTCGGTTCATCGGTCCCCAATAATTTTTGATTTAATAATATAATATATTACCAACCAAGTTTTTTCAGAAAAAAGAACATTACTATGCATGGAGTCATGAAGACTAATAGACATAGCGGGGCTTCACGTTCCATTGAAAAATAAGTGTTAATGTGAGTGTAACAACAAATAATATTCTCAAATTATTGTATACAAGTATTGATTTCAAATATTTTTCTTTCGACCAAAAATCGGTATATTCAGAATGGAAAGTGATTGTGTTCTTTTGTAGTACAATATTTTTTCGATAATGCTTTGAATTCCTAGAATCGGAATTTTGTTTTTTTATTTGTTTTTACATAGTAATTTAATGTATTGAGTAGGTACTTCTATCGTTACACTAATGTATAATTTTTATTTTATGTATTTTTTATTCAACTATTTTATTTTATTTGCATACATAATATATTACTTAACTACCATACTGACAGGTTTTGTAGTAAATCTATTTTATGGTGTGAATAACCAGAATATACTGCAAGGAAGAAATGTATCTAACATCATTTAATACATTTTGTCTTATGTGGATATGATGACAAGGTACTGAATACAGTCCCTAAAATATTATGTATATATTTTTGCCGATATTTCAGAACTATCTTCAATACCCGTGCCCATATTCTCAGTATACTTCCCTTGTCCAGCACCCTCGTCCACCAACCGATTATAGATTGGGTTTTTCTCATTATATAGTCAATAATAATAATATATGTTAATTAACCAAAAAGTACATTTTGTAAACTATTCAACATGTAAATAAACAGTTCAATTCCACAGAAGCTGATATTTTTGTATCAGCTTGTATGTCTCTTATATAATATATATATATATATATATATATATATATATATATATATATATATACTCTATACGTAACATAAAAATGTAGTTCTTTGCTCGGTGTTTTTTATGTAATATCGTGTTTTTTCGGAGATACTTATTTAGGTAAACTTGGAATATTCGCATAATGTTATAACGCCATCTCATATAGGTGTCTTTCCTGAAAAAAACGCGATTTAACAAAAAAACATTTTTTTATAAACTAACTTAACCTACCGGTATTCCAGACATCGTTGTTGAATCTGGTGAATTCGTCCAGTTCTACCAGACGTCGTAGTTGAATCTGGTGTATTCGCCTGTTCTAACCTAACCTACCATAATTTTATTGTATGTGAAATCGCGTTTTTTCATGAAAGACACCTATATATATATATATATATATATATATATATATATATATATATATATATATATATATATGTTTAAAGGCAAAATAATCTAAAAAAAATTTCATCCAAATTTCAGAGCCGTTTAGAATAGGCGAAATATATATACAAGAATTGCTCGTTTAAAGATACAACATATCTGTAAATGAGTAAATTTAAAAATAGTAAAAATAAAATAGTTAAACAGTAAAAACGGTAAAACGAATGAAAGATGAGAATAAAGTATAAAGCGATAACAATGCAGAAACAAATTGCATATATCGATTGCACTTATATAATTTTTGAATTGGTGGTCAAATTTTAATTTTTTTCTCATTTTTTCGCATTGCTTGTTATACCTATTGTATAAAGGAAAATAAACATGATTTCTAGGAACAATCGTTGGAATGATTTGGCATTTATATTTCCCAAATTTCCGAGATTTTGGCCGTTTCAGATTTGATATTTTAAGTTATTTTTTTTATTTTTCAACTGTTAAGGAAAACATATTTTTTATAATTGTTTTCCTGACAGTACCGTAATATTCTTAATTTTCCGGATTTTTTCAAATACCATGTGGGTATTTTCATTAGAAATTATTTCTGTCTTCAGACTTGTTTCGATATTTCCACTCGTATTCCAGAAATGTCACCTCTCCAATCGATGTGGAAAACATATTGAATATTTTTTGGTCAACAGATTCTGATTTACTTATTGTTTCGGAAAGGCCCTGTGTCCCCAAGCATGTTCTTTACGGACTTGAAATCGATAATATCATTGGACTCGCCAGAAAATCATCCTTGAACGCCAGAAAATCATTCTGAGTACTATGAAAAGTCGGTACCAAAAATCTATCAAATGTTATGTATCTTTTTGAAACATGTAATCAACACACTTCTTCATCAATTTTCCTCCAAACAAGGTAGTAATTTTAACTGGGTTTTTTACGTTGGGATTGAGAAAACTTAGATCCACATGGTGTTAAAAGATTACTGTTTCAGATATCATATCACATTTTCTTTCAAGAACGTGATTAGCTGATGATGTTTCCTCCATTTGGACAAGCCTTTCATCTGAGAATAGTGGGTCAAATTTGTCATGAGAGGCAGCACTTGTGTGGTAGGGAAAAATATCAAACCATCTCCAATTAAGTAAATATTTTTTTTTTCAATAATTACAATGCCAACAAACAGTTTTGCGAACTGCACTTCGGATAATCTGCACTTCAGAGGAAACCGTGTTTTTTATACCATTCATAAAACTTCAAATTGATGAGGTTAGATGTGATAAATGGATCCATGCCTCCAGGCAAGTGGATTTAACAGAAGAAAAAATAAATAAATATTCATATGTTTGCTCTAAACATTTTATTGGTGCTAAAGGTCCAACTGAAGAAGATCCTGATCCAGTTTCTGCAACGATTAGTAAGGTTGGTTATCATAAAATAACTAGAAAAATAAATGTTTTCAACTTTGGAGTTGAAACATGTGGGTTTATTGAATTATAGACTATGCATAACAACATTATTAATAATTAAATAGCAATTCTTAATCATTTTTTAAAACCTAACCAAACCTCTCTATTGGTTACTGAATGATATTCACTGTAATGTATTGAATTTATCTTAATTACCAAATATATTTGACTCATTTTTCATTCTGAAATCAATTTAAAATTTATAATTATTTTCAACGACTGATATCAGAGTTCAAAAATACCGCCACATAATAACTAAACCTTGCGTACTGACCTATCAATTAATTAATTATTTTTCCGGAAATTTTATGATTTCGACAAGCAAACCACCGTTTTGATGTTGCTACATTATTATCCTTCACATTTGAAAATTTTAATTTGGCCCCAAGAACGTCGTCTTTTGTCAATAACATTTTTGTATGTTTATTTTTACAGGTATTTTAATGTGAGGTTAGGTAATGTTTGTTCCTACCGGACTACTAGCGCGGCTAGTGGCGAAATTTTCATACTTGAGGAAAAAGGCTCATTGTAATACCGTTCGATTTGAATTGTTGCGACGATCAAAACTCGGGAACGTTACATTGTTGTCGTGCTTGTGTCAAAATTTGCAGGGCGATTTGTTTTACATCCTGAGTAACGTACGCTGAATAAAATTGTTTTTGACAAAATTAACAGTAGATTTAATATGTATAGAATAATCTGAGAAATAAAGTCTATTATGCACTATGTTTGATTGTTTCTCTTTGAAATTATTCCTATTGAAGAAAAAACATTTTATATCCCAGCTACTTGCCACGTTATATATTGAAAACTATGCTAAAAATCGAAACGAAAAACAGGAAATAATAAATATACATTTTTATCTAAAAGTTATTATAAATTTAATTTAGTCTTATCTGAGAACTTGTCAACAATTATTCTCAAAGAACAACTGTCATTCATATAGTTCATCTTCAGATTCCTACATCTCATTCAATTTCAAATGCGGTCCTGGATATCGATCGCGTCCTCTTCCATCCCCGATGACTCACAGATTATATAATATATCTGTTGTGCTCTCTGTGTATTTCTACCCCGAAAGACGTATATTTGTTCGCAGATAAAATATCTTCATATCGTTGAAAATCTACCAAAAAACTGACTGATGGTTGACAAAAAACAAGATAATTATTTGGAAAATTCGATCAATTGATGACACCATCTATACCATATTTTCGAAAGTGATGCTTTAACGGTTTCGGTTTATGATGTGAACCTTTCGTTATTACAAGCTTTTTCGTTTACAAGCTTTTATTTAGTTTCACCTGTCCCGGTGTCTGTCTGTATCAAATCTTGCAGTTAAATTGACCACTTCCAATTGTCCGATTACGTGAAATTTGCAGGTATCATATTCCCGTGACAATGCATATGCAATTTTGTTGAGAAACAAATGGCGGCTCCAAGATGGCGGATGAGATTTGTGTTTATGGTCCGATTCTATTCAAAATGTTCATGTCGGGATTCTTGGAGTCGGAGGTTATGCATTTTTTGTCGAAATTCATGAATTCAAGATGGCGGCTCCAAGATGGCGAACGAGTTTTGTAATCATGGTCCGATTCAATTCAAAATTGGTGTATGGGAGTGCTAAGGGTTGAAGATTATGAATGTTCTGTCAAAATTCATAAAATAAAAATAGCGGCTCCAAAATAGCGGACGATCTCTTTGATAATGGTCCGATTCAATTCAAAAGTGGTATGTGGGGGTTTTTGGCGTCAGAGATGATGAAATCATTGTCAAAATTCATAAATTCAATATGGTGGACGAGTTTTGTGATTATGGACCGTTCCTATTCAAAATTGGTATGTCGGCGTTTTTGGAGTCACAGATTATGAATTTAGACGAATATCATTGATTTTTCGTTAAAATTTATAAATTAAAGATGGCAGCTCCAGGATGGCGGACCAGTTGACGTTTAGATGGTCTTCTTTTGAAGAACTAGATAGCTCAGAACTTACAGGGAAAAGGCCTCATAATAACGATGCTTCAAGAAAAATGCATAGATTGAAACGAACTTAACTAAAAAGTACAGAATAAAATAATTAATAAAAAACCTTTCATTCAAATACGCTAAAAGTTACAAAATAATTGCTTTGGATGTGTGACGTAGGATTTTCCGTGAGTTATAGATTCAAAAGCTTGTCACTTTTGAATTCGAACTGAAAACTTTTGCGCGACAATCTCTTCAATCTATAACTCACGGAATAACCTACGTCACACATCCAAAGCAATAATTTTTAATTTTCAGCATACTTGAATAAAACCTTGTCTTTAAAAAGGTTTTTTAATTATAATTTTATTTTTGAAAATCACTCACATAGAAACAAAGTGTTTTTTTTGCGAGGTATTAGCAATTGATTGAAAACCAACCCATTAATTTTATTACTTTCCACACCGTTGTGATTCGTTCCTCATAGCATGGATACATTGAGAGAATCATTATTGAAAACAAGTTTTGTGAGTGACAGTGAATAGATGATGTCTCTCAAGAGAATGACGTTTTCTTTTCGATCAGAAATTGGAAATGCTTCACAAACTCTTGGCATGATGAAATGTTATTTGCCTAAATGCTTGACGAATGAGATATTGGGAACTAGGGTACATCACAGAAGAAATAATTCGCAAGATTACTTCAACTTCAAACTTTATTTCATGTGCATTTGGTTCATGCCATTGAGGTGTTGCCGGGAAAAATATTTTCGATTTTACATAAGTGACCCGCACTTGATAGTGAAAAACAAGTTTTTATGAACATAACGTTTCTGTGATACTCCATGCATTTTTTTCCTATAGATTCTCCACTACACAGATATATCGAGGGAGGTACACGCCATCGCCGTAACACTATTGAGGTTGCACCGCTTATCTATATCGAATTACCCAGTAATAATCGGTAATATCAGACCGCAATCCATAGAAATCCTACACTTGGAACAATGGCAACAATACGAATAACAATCGACCATACTTTTGCCTGTCTGTCATAGCCTAGCTATAAAATTATACTGTTATTCGATATCCATCCATCGCAGCAAGCCGTGCTGAATCAGGGTAGGTAAGTCCATGTAAGCAGATGTAATCGTAATACAATAAAGCTACCCCTGAACGTGCAGTTCGCATCCAGCCAATGGAAGGTGGTTCGCCAAAACACAATAGACAGCCATATTGGAGGTCAAGGGATCCTGATCGGTTCAGGTATAGGACGTATGTGTCGAATGTGACGCGGTTTCCGTCATGTGATTCAGCGATGGCTTTCTTTTGTACAAGTTGCGAGATGGAAGATTTTTTGAGGTATCTCTCAGAGGTTCCAAAATAAGTCAATTTTTGATCCAACACCTAATCTACTGAATGGAAACATGAATATCGATGTTTGAGATATTGATAAGATGAGCGCTAGTTTTTCTATCCCCGCCCCCTTTGTTATTCAAACTATTACAGGCATACGAGCCTATTTTTCGAAAAATAATTTTTAGTTTCTCTCCCCAAAACGGCAACTTTGGGAATTATAAAACAATCCGTGAAATGCTACTTTAATGGACTTGTCCGTAAAGTGTCGTCATGGTAATGCTTTACGAACTAAATTTTTTTCATTCATAAAACATAACGGGTATTTATAAATACTATAAAAACTATGAACATTTTGCCGCAGAAAAGCTAGGAATTTTGATTTTTTCAGAATAAAATGGTTATTGTTGCGGTAGGTACAATCATGATGACATTTACACTCTCTTTCTTCGAACAATCGCCAACGAAATGATAGTAAATTCAAACAAGTCAAAAATAGTTTTATTGTTTAAAAATATAAATTTTGTAACAAAGCATGACAAAAGAACTCAAATAAAAACCTAATTAAAACATACCTCATAGTTTTTGTGTTTTTGTTCAAATTTATACATTTTTCTAGCAGAGCAGTCAATAGAACATATAAAAAAAACCTATAATTAAAAACCTAATTAAGACACAATACTATTTCGTATTCACATACACACATATATGTATAAATCTATAAAAAAAAAGAAAATAAATTTCAGAGAGAAGATAAAAACTCTTCGACAGAATAAAATGACTGTTCTACAAGTAGTTTTTTTGTTGCCCACCTGAACCTACAATAGGCTTCAGCCCTTTTAGTTCGTTCTGGCAAGTGGTTAAACATTTTTAAACCATTATAAATAAAAATTCTTAACAAGAGTTGATGTTGTTATCCTGTCGTGTGTTATAGACATGAACTCTAGTAGGGAATGAACTTTTATATTTATATATGATGCAGACTGATTCAAGAATAAAAAGAGCTGGAAGGGTCAATATTTTATTCTGCAGTTTACTCTGCAGAGATATCTGAGTGCTCTCTTCTGCAAAACAAATATAATGTTGAAATGATATCGACTACATGCTCCCCAGAAAGATATACCATATACAAGGTGAGATTCTACTAATGAAAAATACACGGGTCCAGCTGCTACTGTACCTAGCTCACTCACAATAACTCTCACAGCATAGGCACCCTTTGAAATTATTTTTCCAAGGGCCACAACGTGATCATCCCAATTCAGTCTGCTGTCAATTTGTTTTCCCAAGAATTTGTTGCACTGTTTGGATTCAATGGTATGGTCATTTATAATGTCCCGCTGTCCGCCTTTGAAGGTCAGAGTGTGCGTTTTATAAAAATTGAATGTGGCTTTATTGGCTGCACACCATTCTGTAACCACTGCGAGGTCTTCAGACATGTTATGGTGTAGGTTATCACGGTGTCTGTCCGACCAGCTTATTGTTGCGTTATCAGCGAATAGTGTAAATATACCAGTAATCGGTAGGACGGTAATGTCATTTATAAACAAGAGAAACAGTATTGGTCCCAGAACCGAGCCTTGAGGTACACCCGTTTTAATGACTCCACGATCTGAATTCTGGTTACCTTGCTTCACAATTTGATGCCTATCAGCTAGGTACGTAGAAAACCACTTCTGAGTATTACCTCTAATTCCATAACAATGAAGCTTTTTCAACAAGATGTCATGAATCACGCAATCGAACGCCTTGGAGAAGTCGCAGAATACGGCTCCTGCCATGTCTCCCTCATTTGAGCTATGGTATATCCTTTCCAAGAAGGAGAAGATTGCATCTTGTGTACCTCGTTTTGCTTGAAATCCATATTGGTTGGATTTAGTATATTATGGCGACTAAGAAAAGACATCAGCCGCTTTTTCACTAATTTTTCTATAATTTTCGAAAAAGTAGATAGTAGTGATATAGGGCGAAAATTTCCTGGATCAACAGTATCTCCACCTTTGTGAATAGGTATGACTAGTACTGTTTTTAGACACTCAGGAAATATTCCTGATTCAAACGATGCATTTATTAAGTGAACTGGTACCTTTGATGCGTTATCTGGGATATAGTTGACTAGCTTGTCTGGGATGTTATCCAGCCCAGAGCTATACGAATAATGGTTCAGTTTGGGTTCAAATCAAGTTTCGATTTTCACACCCAAACCTACATACATTTATTGGATGATAACAATTTATAATTGATGTGTTCCAAATGTCACTTACTATTCAGGATTACCACGAAGTGGGCGACATCTAGCATTCAAGATTCGAATGTCAAACTAAGGGAAAACAGGATTTTGCTGTATAATGAATACATTTGCAATTTTCTTTCAAATTTGGAGTAGCTTTCTGAATGGTTGTCATACTTGGTTGGTTGGTGGTTGGTTTAAGGCTGACGAGCCAGAGACAGGGTTGGCACTTAGCTTCCCTTGACACTGCGACCAGCTGGGGTCTATTGTATCACTCTGTCGTCAGTGGTTCCTCATTCAAACAGGTTTGTGCCCCTAACTAGGTCTAGAAGCCCGTTGATAAGGTTCTTCGGACTCATGCCCGTTTCCGGGCCGATCTCTCTAAAGATTCTGTGTCGCCCACCACTTAGGGCGTCACAGTCGAAGATTGAAAGACAAGAGTTAGACCCGAGGCCTCCTCTTGTCTCTTGATGACAAGCCATTCTTCAGTATCTATCCCCATGTCCTGGGTTTTGATGAGCTGAAGAATCTTTTTGGTTTCCATTTTACCAAATGGCTTTGGAATCCACTCTGTTTCCGGGAGTTTCTCAGTAGGTGTTCGACCATCTGCTGATCCCTCCTCGGTTGAGTTTACGGTTTCTGGTGCCGAGTGTGATTCAACTGGAATCTCCTCGACTTCCATACCCGCTATCGGTGTTGGGTCTTCTTCAACTGGAAGTTCCCCAGGGTTGTTTGTGTAGGGGAAAGGGTCGTCCACACCTGCGGTGCCCCCTGCGCAGGTGTAAGGCAGATTACTCTGGGAGGTCGCCATGTATCCCAGAGGCTCCGTTTTTTTTATACCTGACTGGCTCAGGTATCATCCATCCCTCGGCACGGGTCGCTTGACGCCTTGGATTAAGCCATGTTGTGGTGGCATTTGGTTTGAGATTGACTTAGAGATCCGCAGGTTTTGACCATTTCTCGTCATTCCCACCGGATTTTCCTTGTCAATCCCGTTATCCAGCGATACCACTTGGAGGTAGCCACCTAAGTTTCCGCAACCCATCTCCATCTCTCGTAGGAGGTGAACATGTGTTGACGCAAACTACTCGCCTGTCATACTTACCTACAAGTTTATTATATTCAACTATCTATATCCCCATAATCGTTCAGAGATACCTCCCATATATTTTATATTAGAGAACACAACAACAAACGCAAATGTTATTGACTAGTTGACATATTTGACATTTGACACGTCGGTAATAAAAAATCTGTTTCGATATTTCACATGGCCTTAATCGATGCTGCCTACCAATATATTTGCGTATTGATATCAGAAATAAAATCATAGTTCCTTCTTGAAACATTCTTTGGAAAGCTTATACAAAAAAATTGAGACCCCCAACTAGCAACTCTCATGATCCTTACTGCAAAACTAACTACACAGACTATCAACCTCCATTTTTCCCTTTAGGGTTGAATTTCAAAAACTCTAAAACACATTTATCTTTATTTGTGAAGAAGAGCCCGAATACTAATTTCCATTACTCTAATTTCAAAACCAACTGTACTTTCACTTTCATCCCCCTCCTCACCCACCGTTTCACCCCTTTAGGGATGAAATATCGCGCCTCGTCCGTAAACATTACGATTCGTCCGCGAAAGCCTCATTTAGCATACCTACTTGTTACATAAACTACTATTGCGGGCGACTCATAACCCATAACATAATGGGAAAATATTGGTTATATTGGACTGGTAATAACACCATAATATCGGGAAGTATAAAGTGCGGCGGCGGCGAGCTGTCGAGATTATATTATAATTCATCGAGTATTATTGTGATTTAATCCAAATTTTTGATAGCATTTGGCAAGTGCAACTCACAGGTTCCTTTTAATGTTATGTTCAAGGAAAATAATGTAAGTAATTGTGAATTTTATTTCAGTGAGATGACAAGAGCTTGTTCAAGGGTCACAAAGTTTTGGTTTTTCACTCTTCTAACTTTTGCAAATTTCGTCTTCAAAGTCGGAATTTAGTTTTTCCGACTACAAACTCGGCAATTCTGACTTTGAAATCAATAATTCTAAGATTAAGTCAATAAACAAAATTCCAACTTTGAAGTCGAAATTCCGAATTTGAATCTGAAATTTTCGACTTCGAAGTCGATTATAAAATTCCAAGCTTAAATTCGCGAAAATAAAATTCCATCTTCAAAAAAAAATTAAGAAGATAAATTGTTCTTTATTTATGTATTCATTTAAGTACTTATTATAGGTACGGGTTCACCCGCAATTACATTGAATACAGACAATAAATAATTATACAATTGATAAAAAGCAAACTTAAAACTCTAGTATATTAACGTTATAAATAACTATAACTTTAAAAAACCTGACGACGCGGATACTCTAAAGGTAGATTTCAGAATTTATTTATTGATTCTGAAATTGCCATCAATCAAGCTAACGAATCACGTGACAGAAAAAAAGGACTAATAGCATTCTATTTTTATGTAAACCTTAGACTCTATGATAAAAACTTATGGTTCAAATATTCCTAAACGCTTCGCAATATTCCTATATAATTTGACCCAAATCAAAAGAAAAAAGTTTCCTTTCCGTTCGATTTAACTATAGAATTCCATAAAGATATCATAAAGTTGAAAATGCAGATCTATAACACTCCTGAAAATACAATAATATAGTACTAACTTGGGTTTCATTATCTCTAATAAGAAATAATTATTCACATAACTTTGAATTGTTAAAGAAGAACAAAGAAGACGAGAAGAAGCATCAATATTGGACCTCACAATTGCTACCAACGACATGAAGATTAACATTACCGACTGGCATATGAGCAAAAGCGAATTACTAAGTGACTACAACTTCATAATGGGAGAAAAACAGGATCGCAGAATAGCAAGTTACCAAAGAATGGCAAGTGAGAAAATTAGATGGGGAAGTTATGCGTGATGCAATTCAAGAAATGGAGGAACTAAATGCTGCACCCACTGCAAGAAGCTTCACCAAAAATCTTGTCATTGTATGTGAGGAATCAATGCCAAAAAGAAGAACCGAAAACGAAGATATATTGGAACACCCCGAAGAATGCGTACAGAAAAGCCAACCGCCAACTGTGGAAAATCAGAAAATGCTGAGAATCTCAATAAAAAACACCAGAAGAGTCAGCTGGAAAACATTATGCCAGAGAATTAATTATGATTTATGAGGGGATCGATATAAAATAGTTATTATATCCACCCAGACCTAATCTGAACATGCCAAATATCATTTTCGGTATACGAAACTGTGATATAAATGCTAAGATTCTAAATTTTACAATTGAGAATGACTTGCTGAAACAAGAATTAAGAATAACAAAACACCAGGACAGGAAACGTTCCCGGATAATAAAAAAATAGTGATATGACGGCCCGATAATGTTTTTGAAAATGTACAACACCCTTGCTAAAAGTGCAAGCTTTCCAGCAGAATGAAAAAAAGCAAAGTAAGTTTTTTTTTCTGACAAAGAAGATAAGCCGATTCGTCGTTTAGTCCGATATGCCTCCTGGAATACTAAATATTGGTAAAAAGAAATGAGCAATACGGCTTTAGGTAAGGTAGACAACTGTAAGGACGAGTAACGGAATCGCTAGAGATGCAGAGCATACCGCACTCACCGGAGAAAAGCCTTGCCTGAAGCTATTCAATAGCACATCATTTCAAATAATATTGGGAGAGTCGCAAAGAGGAGAGTCGATGAGAATCTGGTGGGTATCTAACGTCAACTTGTCGGAGAGGCAGATAATACTAGAGGCCGAGGGGATCAGCGAAACTCTGCTGGGACATTATAGAACATCCTGTACGAAGATCTGCTGAAAATACAATTACCTGATGATATTACATCAATCGGCTTTGCGGATGACGTAAAAAGAAGATTACTCCAGTAGACTTCAAAGTCCAGGACACCTCGGTGAAATCATGTCAGGCAATAAAGCATCTGGGAGTGTAGATGGACACCGAGCTTACGTTTGCGAATACTTCAACAAAGTTCTAGAGAAGGTTGAGAAAAATCTTCATGCTTTGACGAACCTGATACCAAATGTTGGGGGGCCAAGAGCATCAAAAAGGAGAATACTCCCGATACTTGATGTAGCTCCAGCATGGCACACAGTTACTGGCAACATGAAACTTGTCAATAAATTGCAAATGATTGAAAAGCTCATCTGTATGTAGCACTTACAGAAGCGTATCGGCAAAAGGGGTGGAGTTATGGCAGGGATAACCCCGATAAAACTTTTCCTCTTCCTTGGAAAAGTGGTCAATTTCCCCCAACCAGGGAATCTCGTTGTACCCACCTTGAAGATGGGATCTCTGTTCGAAATGTATTTCCAAGAGAGTCCACTAGTCCGTTCCATTTCCTCTGTCGAAAATTCCTGGTGGATGGATCGTTTACTTGGTCCTGTTTCATGTGTTCGGTAGCCTATTCGTCTTCAGCTGATTGTCTCGTTCGTCTCATATTGGTGCCTTCTTTATGACATTTAGTTTTTTACTTTGTTCAGACGCTCTAGGATACGGTCTCCTATACCATAAGATGGAAATAATAGTCAGTGACATGAGTCACTCCATAGTTGTGCTTGCGAGATTATCGGGTCATTGGTGCATTGCATTATTGTTTCCGCCAGTGGAATTTCCTTTCCTCTTCCCTTGCCTTCCTTGGGCACCCTAAAGAATGAGTCACTGACTATTATTTCCGTCTTATGGTATAGATATGACATCTGTATTGATATTTAGTCGTTCTAGGGATGTTCGGTAATGAAATGATACTGGTTCACTTTTCTCTGATTGGCGGATTATCAGTAGTTCTTCCGACTTCGTTGACTTGAATGACTCCGGAAGTTTCGCTTTCATCAACCCACAAGCTCCCCGACGAATGGTCTAACCTAAATTCTTGGTACCTACCCGTAAACTCACTAGATGATCGGGTGCTCGCCGGTAAGTAGGAATGGGGGAAAGATGACTTCGTAGGCTGTGATGAACATGGTAGTAACCCCCCCTGCAATATATCTGGAATTGTCCTTTCTACCACATCTCAAACAGTTTTCTCTTTTCTCCTGACTCTCTAGATGTCTACACCTACTACATCTGAAACAGTTTCCTCTTGATTGTTTGTTGGCGCTGTTATTATTGGATCCCATTCATCCCATAATTGTGCCCAGCAGCGTCTGAAATTTTATCATTTTGCGTGTTTTTCTGAGGTGGTTCTTCAATCGATAACTCTCTCCTTTTCGGTCCGTTTCCACTTCCAAGAAACGAACTAAAGCTTTACTGCATTCCTTGGTGTTAATCTCATTATCCTTTGTCTTTCAATACATTTCAGAATGTCATCCATTTGTCAACAATAGTTTCCAAAATATATTCTTCCGATTGGACGCACCAACTTTTTTTTTTTGAAAAGTAGAGAATAGAATAATTCGCCTTCTCCAAAAATGACTTTTGGACATTTAATTTCTTAATTTATTATATAAAACAAATAGAAACATGCACTGCCTACTTGTTTCTATTCAAAATTACTGGCAAACTGATCATTGCATGCCAGGTAATTACGTGTAAATAATGATTTGAAAAACTACTATTCAGATAGAGTGTAACTGGAGAATGTGGAGAAAGTGGAAAGAACGGAATTATCTCTTGAAATGGCATTGGATTTCTTTCCATGAAATGTAATCCAAATAGAAAATAATTCCCAATCAGAACGGCTATGTGGTCTATCTCGAAATTGAATCTTATTACTCAGAAAAATAGTACCATCCGGCAAATGGGAAAAATATCTGAATTAACATTGAATCATAGATGGCGACATCACTTTGCAAATTATAGATTCCCCAGATTGAATCAAAATTACTCCCCTTTGCTATTGCAGAACGTGTTAGAAGCTTGACTTTTGTGCCATAAACTGGTCTATATCAACTATTGTTTACACTATCAATTATTGGAAATTTATGCTTTGAATTCATGCTAGGAGGTTGATTTTCACTTTCTATCTATAATTTGTTGTATTTCAAATACTATTTGACTATTAACAAATTTGAAGATTTTTTCTGTGACATCGAATATTATCCAATATTTATTCGTTTTAAGAAGGATATTTGAAATTTCGAAGTTAAAGTTGACGTTTACTATACCTACCTTAAAAATAAATCGTCATAGGCAAGATCACAAACTCACCAATTTGCTTCATATGTGCTTGAAGTTGGAATATAGTGATAAAATATTATGTGTGCGTAGTTTTTCCTAGAAGATATTGTTGATAAAGCTGCTCAAAACCCTCAAATTCAGTGAGACATTCAAACACCTCGTTATTGCCGCTTCTTTCGACGTCATAAGTCCATTGATTTGCCATTTTCCATAGTTGCCAGTGTCACTATTTTGCGGAACTTCTGAGGAAACGTTATTCTATTTCATCCTATGAATGAAACAGGACTTGTGCTCACATTGTAAAGAAATATTATGAATAACGTTGGGCAACTCTGTAATTATCTTGGATCTGAACTTGTTACATCACATCCTGGCGCGGTTTTCGCAGTGTTCAAACAAGAGCATTTATTTGGAATTTGTTTTTGAAAAATCCAACCATTTTACACATCGTTCTGGACATTGTGGTATTTTTTCCACAAATTTATGAGTTCGCTCATTATGATAGGTATGTATCATATTTTCGTTTAAAATAAAAGGTGATACGGACACAAAAGGGCACTTTCTCTAATATCAGGATATACTATGTCGCAGTGATTTTTTATTTCGATAATTAGAAGATATTTCATTAGAAGAATTTTTGTTTCCGATTACTGATAAAAACAAAAGCAATTTCATTCAAACCAATTCCTTTTTTTCAAGTCTCCTAATATTTGCTATTGCATAATTTTATTATTATTATTTTATTCGAATTGCAAAAAACCCTTTGATTTCTATTATATCCTGTGTCACCTGGTAGATACATAACCAGTTTGAAACATTAGACAAACATTATTCCGCTCATTTCACAACTAACTCGTTAATTTCTCCCACCATCTTAACCTATCATTGTGCCTGCTTTTTTTTCTACACATGGTACAAAAGATGTCACGCAATTGAACGGACTGAAAAAAACTCAAACTAAATGTAAAACAAATTGTATGTCATTAAAATTTTGCGCTCTGCAACTCTAAATTGATAATAAATGACAATAATGAAAAGGAGGCGGGGTAAATATAACGTAAGCAACCGGAAGCGGCTCTATCCGCGGCTTTTCATGACTGTCTAGATGGTCATGTTTATCGGAGTACGTGTAATTAGTCGTATGAACGATACCTAGCCCTGAACGTCATTCATAATAGTTGACCGGTATTTGTTTTGTTTTCGCCTGACGTGGGGATAGTTAACTTCGATTAGAGACCTTTGAATGAATTGACAAACAAAAGGAGTAGGAATGTTTGAATAATATTGTGAATCGATGTTTCAATAATGAATTTTTCTAAGTTTCAATTCGAAACTATAAAAAGTTCTTTATCAATACGTACAGTACCTATACATTATCTCAACTAACATTACGGTAGGTAAAATTGATGACGTTTCGACTTTTGAATAGGTCAATTTAATTAAAGTAGAGTTTATGTCATATTTATGTTAGATTAGTAGTTTTAGAAAAATTGAAAGTAATTTGGCAGTCCAAAAATGGGGGAAATTGGCTTAATAGTGGTTGTTTCAGCCGATTTATCACCTTAAACCAACTATGAGGAATAAAAAATTGGAGGATGAAAGAAAAAATGTGTGATTATTTCCATTTGCACCGACTAATATGGATTGTGTTTTCAATTTAATCACATTGAGAAACGAGTGGTGTTAACATGGCATCATTTATTAAAATTATTTATACGAGTATTCCTAGCATCCAATCGAAAAATGATGAAGAGAAAATAGGATCTTCTGGAAAATTTTGCGGGCAAAGCCACAGTCATAAGCTACATGAAGCAATACGAAGAAATATATGGATATGTAGAAAAAAATATTCAAAAGGGGTTAAAATCACCCTTGAATATTAGAATAATTTTTACCTATGAAAATGTTAATATGAAAAAAATCTACGAAAACGGCATTTTTTGTTTTACATTTTATTGGAATAATTTTTTGTCATGTCCGAATTTTTGCACCCCAGGCGGTAAAAACTACCCCTTGTATAAAATAGTTTTTATCACAAAGATTACAGATAATAGGTTAATTAAATAAGAAGCGTAAATATGAACTGAAAGCTCCAACCCTGAATGGACTCAGCTAACTTTTTCCAATGAAGTCAAAATCTGGGAGTCATAATCGACCAGAGACTAACATGGAACAGTCATATAAAAAATATTCTTTCACAAGGCTACTGCGGCATCCTGGACGTACCGTAAAGTTTTTGGCAAGTCATGGGGTTTGAAGCCGAAAATGATATACTGATTATTTCAAACGATTATCAAACCTATGATCAACTATGCCTCATTAGTTTGTGAAAAGTACGTGTTTTTATTGGCCAAACTCTATTTCGAAATGAAAATCTGTGTTAAAATGGACAATATTAATTAATCGGTAGCAGATATTGAATACGCGTATTATAATACGGGTGTAGAAAAATAAGTTTTATTTCATCTTTCGATATAACAACATATTTAATGTTTAATGGCCCTACCATGTATCCAAATAAATTGAAAGTGAACAACTGAAGTTGGACGAGTTTTCAAAACATGGAAATAAAATTAAAAACATTTCTTGAAACAATCTTGCTTGATTTTTCGACGCAACATATATACTAATTTTGAATCGATCCCTCTCATTAATCACCAAAAACACGTTCACCATTTTTTGTCCGCTGTTGTGTATTTCTTATACAGTGACCGGCAGAAAGTACGCACCATAGGAAATTCTTTTATTAATAAATTTTGACGAATATCGACACGTGTAATCTATTCTGCATCAAAAGAAACCCCAGAAGACGTTGTATAGTGCCGTTCGTCTTTTCCTGTTTGGCAGAAAATTTAAAAAAATTAAAAATTATGTCTCAAAACACTTATTCGAAAAAATATCGAAAAATGTTAATCGGAAAAGTTGTTCAGAATGACATTTTACACATGTTTTGAAGAAAATCTGGGTTGAAAAAATAATTTTTTGCCATAAAAAAAACTATTTGGAAAAATTTATTTCTGTCAAAGAAACTCATTAGTAAAGCCAACAGTAATATTTTAAATAATATTTTGTAAAGATTCGTAAGCTATTTCTATTTTATTCGGAGAAAATTTGAAATTTGTTAATTGGTTATGTGTTCAGCTGCTTCATAAGAGGCCACTGAAATATCTCCAGGACATTATAATCACGAAGGACCATGTATCTACACAATTTTAATTTTAATTTTATATTAGAACAAAAGATTTATTTAATTTTTGACATAACAAGAACTTACAAATTTTTATCTTATTATCTTCAAACAATTCAAAATATAATTAGAAACCGAAATAATTATTGTATCGTAAATAAACTTAACTTGGTTTTAATAATTTATTTCACACTTAAATCTACAACTTAATTTATATTACGCCACTGTATAGCTCGATCGTATGGGCTCGTTCAGACCGTCCGACTCCACTTGAGGGTTGCCTATTTATCTCCGATACAGCATTCTCGATGTTTCGAATTCTGGCAGTTGGCGACCGGCATGTTCCAATTGTTTCCAATATTGAC
Organism: Gonioctena quinquepunctata; assembly: GCA_018342105.1. Classification (NCBI taxonomy): domain Eukaryota; kingdom Metazoa; phylum Arthropoda; class Insecta; order Coleoptera; family Chrysomelidae; genus Gonioctena; species Gonioctena quinquepunctata. The sequence goes on from JAFIRS010000570.1 coordinate 484,712, forward strand.
CGTTGTTTTCCGCGGCAGAGCGACTGGATGGTTCTCGAATATCTCCGGGGATGATCTCATCGTTGTCGATGGCAACGCGTGAGGCGACAGGTCCGGCCTAGGTTCGTTACATTATAAACCAAACAGTTTCATACATACTCGAAACTTTGTAATTGTTCATTACTCGACATGTCTACCCTGACGTTCAATACATGTAGTTGTTCGAGATTTCATTTCTCTGGACACATTTCGCAACATTTGTGGTGTAATGTTATTAATACATTGTCGTATTACTTCTTCTAAATGGTCGATATTATGAAATGGCCGATGTTTATGAACCTTACTTTTAAGGTACCCCTATAAAAAGAAATCCAAGGGCATCCAATCTGAAGATCTTGCAGGCCACGGGTTTTCTGAATATCGTCCTATCCAATTATGAGGAAAGTGTTCGTTAAGCCACGCTCTGATTTCAAGGGTACTATGTATTGACGCTTCGTCTTGTTGGAAAAAAAAATCATTTCTTTTTTTCGGCGGTAATCTATGTGAGAAATAAAAAAAACTCGTTATTTAAATAATTTAGTGAATTAAAGTTGCCCCTAGAAGAGTAAGGCCCAACGATTTGCGTATCTACTATGTCGCACCAAACATTACTTTTGAAGGAAAATTGACTTTTTGCCTCTATCGTCCAATTTGGGTTCTCATCAGCCCACCATCTACAGTTCTGGGAACTGACAATACCGTTTGATGTAAAAGTCGTCTCATCAGTAAATCAACTTTTGTAGAGAAATTTTGGCATTATTCAATCATACCTTGGAACCAAAATGGAAAATCTAAATGGGCATCGAAATCTCTATCGAGTAAGGTGTGGATGAATTTTGGTTTGTATGCACGAAATTTATTATTCTTCTAATGGATTTTTCAGATATACCAGTTTGTTCCTGCCTCTCCGATAGTGCTATCTGTGGATTTCTGTTACTATGTGAAATTTTGTAACGATTTTCTACACTGCCTGTAGCTTTAAATTTGTTTAAAATACACAACACAGTAGATATATGGATATTCTTATTTGGATATCTAGCATTGAATATATCTACTGCTTCTCTGAACTATGAAAACTCTCGCCACATATTAAGACAAGCTCAATGTTTTCTTGCAGACTTAGCTTTTCTTGGGGCATCTCTAAATTTTTGTTAACGCGCAACAAAATGTAAAATCACTTTTACAATGAAAAAAACGTTTGACAACTCTTAAGAACATATTAGCATTATAAGTCAATTGTTTCATGGCCTCTTCGATCATGATGAAATCTGTGATGCACGCAACAATGATAATATTGTAGGTATGTATGATTCCAACAATTTGCCGATAATCAATTTATTTTTTGTTCGAATATTTTTTTTAATTAAAATATTCATCAATAATAAACAGTATCGGGATTATAATGTCCTGGATATATTTCAGTGACCTCTTATGAAGCAGCTGAACACAGGCAAATTCACAGATTTCAAATTAGAAATATTTTGCAAATCTTTACAAAATATCATTTAAAATATCACTGTTGGCTTTACTAATGAGTTTCTCTGTCAGAAATGAATTTTTCCAAATTGATTTTTTTTTATGGCAAAAAATTTATTATTTTAAATTTTTTTAACTCAGATTTTTTTTCAAAACATGTACCTACATAGCTATAACATTTTATTCTGAACAACTTTTCTGAATAAGATTTTTCGATATTTTCTCGAATAAATGTGTTTTGAGACATAAATTTTAGATTTTTTTAATTTCCCGTCAAACACGAAAAGACGAACGGCCTGTACAACGTTTCTTTTGATGCAGAAGCGATTGCACGTATCGATATTTGCAAAATTTATTAATAAAAGAATTTGCCATATGATGCGTACTGTCTGCCGGTTACTGTATATAACCTGTCAAATTGCATTATCACGCAAACAATTGAAATATTTTAGATTTCAAGTTATTTAGATGAGTGAAAGTGTGTCAAATTACAAGATTTGAGCCATGTTAATGAAATATTAGTTTTACAGTAAAACAAATAAAAGTTCCTAAAAACAAAATCACAAAATGTTCAGTATGACTTTTTCTTTGTAATAATCAATTCGAATTGAAGTTTAGTTTTAAAATTATTATGAACTTTTGTCTCACACCTCTCAGTAATATGATAAGTACTGATAGCCACGTCTTTATTTAATGAACATTCCATTTTACTTCGCCGGTATTTCAACAAATCATTAAAAGCTCCACAGAACAAACTTTCAAAGTGAATGACACAAAAGCTGGAGATTCGGCTTTTGAACTGGAATATCTTTATATTGAAACAGAAACAATGAATGAACGGGTTGAAATTCCCAATTAGAGCACCTTCGTCAACCGAAAATCGGTGAAAGGGATAAATACAAACCTCAAGCTGATTGCGGGCATCATAAACGGCCTCCTAAATGGCCGTATTTGAATGAAAACGAAGGCGGCGTGTAACTAAGAAACCGTCCTGTTTATTGTGCACATATTTCCTCTAATTACCGCGCTGACAAAAGCGGCCTTCTTTGATTCAAGTAGTAGGGATACCGCGCGAGCAAGGTGGCTGGAGCATCATTTCAAAAGGGTGCATAGGCGCCCATTGGGCTGGGAGGGCATATCCTTCCTATAGAAAGTAGAGATGCAGATTTCTCAATGAATTTTGAGATATACGTCAGGTACAAGACATCTTAAATTTGTTGAACAATATTTCGGAAAGAAGAAGATATATTTTTCCCCACTAAATTGTTTTCCTAAAGCAAGTGGTTGATGATGATTTCATCATGGACCAAGGAACATTTTGACCTATTATATAGACATATATTGCCCTCTTAAAAAACAATATAAAAAGCAGCATGTCGATAAAGAATCAGGTTGGGTTACAACAGAAGTGAAAAAAAGTTGTGAAAATCTGGAGGAACTCCATTGGTTGAGTAAAAATTTGGAACAAAGCGGCGTCCAAGAATTATATCGAAATGAAAAAAACAAACATAACAATTTACTCAAGAATGCCAAACGGCAATTCAATGAGCAACGTATATTCAAGTCTAATAATAAGCCTAAAACAATCTGGAATTTAGTTAACAAAGAAATCGGAAGAACAAAAAAAAAACCATTTAACAATCACCTTTGATGGTGGAATTTTAACATGTCCTTCAGATATAGCAGATAATTTGGTGAATATTTTGCTAACGTAACGGAAAACGACCTTGATGACTATTTTATAAACTCGAGGCCAACATCTTGTACTACATCTAAAATGTTCAACAACACATTCTTTTTCAATCCTGTAACACCAGAGGAAGTCGATGATGTAATAAAAAAACTGAAAACCAAGCCTAGTACAGGCATTGATAACATATCAGTAAAAATATTGAAGGCAGGTGTTGAATCTCTATCAAATCACTTGAGTCATCTTATAAATCTATCGATTATAGAAGGCAAGTTTCCATCGTCACTCAAATTTGCTAAAGTTATCCCAATTCACAAGAAAAATGATCCTGAAAACCTATCCAATTATCGACCAGTATCAGTGCTGAGTGTTATTTCTAAAATCTTTGAAAGAATTGTTTACAGTAGGATGATACATTTTTTAAATATCAACGAGCTCATAACCACACACCAACATGGATTCCGAGCAGACAGATCAACACAAACTGCTGCTTGCAATCTTTTTGAGCATGTTTACGCGCAACTAGATAAGGGAAAGCACGTGGCAGGTCTGTGCCTCCGATAGTTTGGACATAAAGTTCATCGAGAATAAATTGTACAATATTGGATTCAGAGGAATTTTCTTGGGCTGGACTGTGGACTTTCTCAGCAATAGGAAAATGATAGTCAGAGTAAAGGATGATATATCCAACTCTCATATCGTCCCTCAAAACACGTAGTGGCGTATCTCATATTTCATACTTTTTCAGGAGAAGCATTTAAAGTTTTTCGCTAACTATGAAGGATATTTGTGATAGTAATTGAGGCTATGATCTCAATTTGAATCTCGCAGGTAGGTACCGTTGGATAAGTAGGTACATGTACCTTTGTGCTTGCAAGGTTAAATCCTTTCAGTTCTTGAAAAATTAATAACAAATAAGATACGCCACTTTGTGAAAATAATATTTTTCATTTCAGAATACAGTATGGTCACTTACGCCACTCAAATTGTTTTTCAATGAAGCGAAATAAAGCTTATACCTTTTTTTATTTATGCATTACAAGGTTTCTATTTTTCACATTTCTACCTCAATTGTCGGTGTGTGGAAGGGATGCGTAAAAGTCTCTGTATTCGGCGATTTTAACAACTGGAGTTACTCCTTGACAAAGAGACATCAGATCTTTATACTTGGCCTTCCCTATCTTATTAGGCTCCTCGTTGAGAGGACGTAGAATAACAGTTTTCAAATTTATCTTTTTTTGTCTTTTCAAAGTTATCTTACTGTATTCCTGTTGATTGTGGCTTGATTTGAAGAACAATGTGTCTGGATGTAGTTTAGAAACTTTAACTTCCATAATGTCATTCCATTTGATAGCATCATCCGTCTCCCTACTTTTTAATATTCGAAGATCCAAAGATAACTTTTTGAAGTCAATGAAATCTTCGAATCCTAAAGGAAAAACATCGTATGGCCTTTGACGTCTAGCCAATTTAAAAATGGTGTGTAGTTGTGCAGGTACAAACAGGTCTCCTGCATGTGATACAGCGTTCGATATGCAGCTATGTACAGAATCGCCTTCATTTTGTCCGTGGTATGATTCAAAATACCGCAGAGTTATGGACTCTATATTCCTACTTTGTACTACTGCAAAAAGCAGCATAGCTGCAACAATAGAATTTTTATTTTGTCCGCCACATCCGTCTGAATATAGCGAAACGAATTGAACATTATTATTATCATAAATTGTAGAACTCTGTAGATACATGTTGCTATTTCGCACGACCCTCGTTTGCTAATACCTTCATGCCAAGTAAAACATTTGCATGCTTTGGTAACTATGTCGTAATAGGTTAAATTATAGTTAGATAAGCGCCTTTTATAAAATATAGCACTTTCGTTGGACACTGGTAAGTGTAGAACTTTTGTAAATCAAAACTTCCACATACGAATTTTTTGTCAATAGTAGCTCTTGTTTTGCATTCATTCTTCAATTCTCTGACCTTAATTTTTTCTGCGTTATGTTTGTCATAGATGTCTTTTAGTTTCAATTTTGAATTATCATCACCATCTTTGAATGTGATACAGAGGAAACATTGGTCCTTCTATGGTTTATGAAAACTTAAATTTTTAGATCTAAAAATATTTCGGTGGTTTCTCGCCATTAACTTCATTTTGTTCTTCTAAAAATAATGAATACATTTTAGAAATGGTTAGATCGGGATGAAGGTACTCTCGTGTACTCTTCGCTCTGTGCAATAGTGTGATTCTATTTTAGGGAACTTATTAATGTGCTTTTCAATTGCCTCGTGAATAGTGAAGTCCCTTTTTTTGACTTCTTGTGATTGTCTGACTCCCCGCTTATCGGGTTCAACGATACCACTAGCATTTACTTTCTTCAATGCTGTTCTCATAGTTCTCTCGGATATACCAAGAGTACCTAAGAAGAACTTCTTACAGACCAAAACCTTTTCATTGTTTCTTGTTAGATAATAAAATATTGTGTTCTGCCTTCTAGATTGATCCTTGTTACTGGTCTTCTGTTTAGTTGTATCTACTTTTGTATGTCTCACTATAAATTCTCGCTGATTAGTTAAATTTCCTATTTCGTTGTATGCTTCGAATAATTTGCCTCGATTTTCGTCAGTAAAAAGGCTGCACATTCTACCTTGCCTTTTACAGGTACCACTATTGCATCTTTCTTTTAAGAATTTGGGTGGTACAATTTTTTTGTTTTTTTACTGCAGTATTGCTTACCCATACTTCTCAAAGATTCCGCCACTTTTTGTTTGTTTCCACGAGGTACTTTTATAAGAGTGCCTTCTTTTTCACTTCCTTCCACTGCATACCTTTCCGATACATTGTTTTCTCGATTTTTGTTAGTGTCGTGAGTTGATTCGTTTAAAAATATTTTGTTATGTCGTGCTTTCTTGCTACTATGATCGTTGCATGAGTCATAATAATTTTCAAAATAATCGAAGCAAAGCAATATCAGACATCTATGGCAGGAGCTAAAAACCTTCCTCTTGCATTTATAGACTTCACAGGTTGCACGGTATGGGGGATCGGCATCGGAATCATAACCGCTAAATGGATCAGACAAAGACATGTCTATGGAATGTGAAGATGAAACGGTTTCGTTGTGTTCTGAAAGCGAATTGTTATATAAGAAAAATTTGGAATAATCGCACAAGAGTACTAGTACCTGCGTCGATGGCTTCCACAACAAAATCATCGGTGATTTCTATTTCTGGTATTGGTTCCCTTTCCATCATGGTTTCTGCACCAGCTGAAGAAATGCCGATTTGATTCGTAGTGTCCTTGTTATTTTTCAAATCATTAAAACTGATCTCTTTTCGAAAACCTACAAATTTTAAAGTAACAATTAATAGGTATATTCTATAACCTATTTTCCTTCATCGACGTTCTTACCAATATTATTATGTTGCAATGTTTTTGAATTTTTCAATACATTTGAAAAGTTTGTTGAAGGTACATCATCTTCTGAAGACCACTCTTCAGCCACATTTTCCTCCATATCTATTACGACACCACGTCTTTTTGTATAACATTTTGACTTTACTTCCGACTTTTAAAATTGTAGACGTAATATTCAATTCACTAGACGAAACGATATTTTTTGTTCCATCTCTCCAACGTACTAGCACATCCATTGTGTTATAAAATATTATAAGCAACAATATTTTAGCAGTTACCTCTGAGACAGACTTCTTCAGACTGAGCCAAAACAGAACAATTGCTTGCAGCAGATACGTTTCAACATGTCATAACCGGCAAAATTGAGATACGCCACTATGTGTTTGGACATATTACACAGGAAAAAAATGACAAAGTGGCGTAAGTCGACTTACGTCTATTCGTGATGGAGAAAACTCATTTTAATTGAGATACGCCGAGGGAACGATAGCAAAATACTCGGAAACTATCCTCTATGGACGCCACTACGTGCAATCGAAAGAGCATGCAAAGTTTAGTATCTATGCGTAGTATCTTAAGTTTGGATATTTGTGAGATACGTCACTATGTGTTTTGAGGGACGATATTATGCATAGAGGAGTTCCTCAGGGCTCTGTGCTCGGACCGCTAATATTCCTACTTATCATAAACGACTTACCACTTCAACTAAAATCGCAACTACTGACGATATATGCGGACGATACCTCACTGGCGGTCTCGGCACATACCTCAGAGGAACTCATATCATCCATTGCAGATACTGTAAATTCTTTCGTGAACTGGTGTGAACGTAACGGTCTAATAATTGATATCGATGAGACACAGTGTGTATATTTTCATTCCAATAATATTACGTCCACCTCATCCTCTCTAACATGTCGAGTTGAGAGTAATATGATTGAATCAACCACAACAACAAAGTTCTTAGGCTTACATATTGATTCTAGTCTCAGATGGAGAGAGCAAGTTAACGCAGTTAACAAAAAAATTAATAAGGCCTTTTATGCAATTTCAAGAATTGAAGACTGCATGCCCACCAGTGCAGTAATTAACGACTACTACAGTTTAGTGTACAGTCATTTATGTTATAACATAATCTTATGGGGAAATTCCACAGATGCCAATAGAATATTCATAACACAGAAAAAGATGATATGAAAAATGTTCAGCCTAGACTTCAGACAAAAAAATTATGTCGTTCTACCACTGTATCTTGTATGTAAGAAAAAATATTGATAAATTTGAACTGAATTCTTCAAATCATGATTATGATACCAGGAATTCTGATCATCTATGTGTCTCCAGACACAAAACTACAAAACTTGAAAATAGTTTTAGATACATGGGAATTAAAATTTATATTAAACTCCCACTAACTTTCACAAGTATGGACTCCTCCAGTAATTTCAAGAAGGCAATACAAAATTTAATGCTAGAAAAATGCTACTATAGTGTGAAAGAATACCTCCATGATAGCTTGTAGGAACTGTCTTTGTTTCGAAAAGAAGAAGATATATTTTTTCCCCACTAAATTGTTTTTCTAAAGCAAGTGGTTGATAATGATTTCATCATGGACCAAGGTTTATAATGAAAAACAAATTCTATATAACTGAATACTGTCAACTGCAATCCATCATTAATTTTAAAAATATATTGAAGACCTAGTGAATGCCATGCCACTCTTGCATCAATGTTACAAATGGTTTCTGGTGTCATTGGTAAACATTCTTCTTTGCCCCATTCATCTATATGAAACCTTAATTGAGACTGGAATAGAAAATCAAATCACTATATATCTGAATAAAAAAGTCCAGCGTGATCTTGTGGCTTTATCCAGGGAAGTAGTTGTTTTCTGTTGGGTATTACAAAAAGTAACTTCATTATTGGGTAGATTTTTCAATTTCCAGAAAAATAATTTTTTTATTCAATATTTAACTGAGAATGTTTCCCTTTTTAACTTTTGATATAGGTACTTCAAGATGAAAATTGATTGAGGGAGGGATACAACCACCACTATGCATTTCAACCCATTTGACTAATATTTGAGAAAATGAAAGCTAACAAATTGAAATATTTCTGCTTGATAGTAATGCGTATTTCTGGAATTGAATAGATGGTTTCAGGAACGAAATGAATCATATTTTTGTTTTCATAATGAAAATAAAAGTTTAATTAATTCTGTTACTAGTTGGGAAAAAAATACGCCATGGTTTGGAAGACTGCCCAACTAAGTCCAGATTTACTTATTCCTTGCAAACTATTTTACTTTGAAGTTCTCAAAACTCATAATTCAGTTGTAAAAACCATGTTAAAAAAAACAAATCTCCCCCAAAAACAATTCTCCTCCAAAAATCGTCTACAATGCCTAGTGGAAAATCGCTTATTATTAACTCCAATATAGTTATTTCACCAATAAAATGCAAGGACCACGAACTTTCAAGAAAACATTTCAGATAAATATTCACTTTAATTATAATCTCAAAAGCGTCCATATGGTCAGGGAGTAAAAAGTAAAATGTGTACTCAACTATTTTTCTTCTAGTAAGTTGGAATGGAACATTTTTGATATTTGTTCGACTCAAAGGTCCATCATAAAATGTATTCCATATTGATTGATTTGCACTGTTTCCGCCATCAAATATAAAAATCAATTATTTTATACAAAACAAGCACGTCAAAAATGCATGAACATAATTCACTTTTCAAACAAGTTTTTGAAGTTCATAGAGTACACCGAAATTCCATCTGATTTTTCAGTAGCAAATTTTTTGGGAGTTCCTTTTATTTAAAAACTTTTATATTTATCTTTCTCAGCTGTATGTTCAGACTGACAATTATTTTCCGGATTAATTTTAAATTATAATTAAAATTGCTCTCAGCAATAGTGCGGTAACAGATTCTAAATTGAAATAAAATACACGAGAAACGTATGTCTTCTAACCTCATTTTTTTAATTCCTCATGGTTAACTTCAGCTCAAGACTAGGTAGGATGAACCAATATCAAGGCAAATTCTACTCATTTATCCTGTCGGCTTATTGGGGGCCGACTTATTCGGAGGTCAAAATGATCTAAATTTTATCCATAATGTTTGTTGTGTATTAGAGCTCACGCTCCTTAACTTGGCGCTTGGGCTATAATAGTATCCTTTTCAACCTTGGTGTATAATACACTATTTTTCCCTTACAAAATCCTTGTTTGTCACCGGAGAGTATAATACCATCAATGATTCATAGATACTATAAATCGAAAGTTACGTACACAGTTGCCATGAGTCAGTCTGATTTCATACGAGAGGGAAATTATAAGTGGTGTACATAGTACATTTAGGCAACATAATAAATTAGCAATAAAAAAAACAACACAAGAGGGTTCTGGATATACTGAAAACGTGTTGCTTCATACATATAATAATATTATACTTTAGTCAAATTGCCAATATAATATTTACATTATAAAAGTGAACATTAATTGATTGTCGTTAGCATACAGTATGGGTCCTAATATAGATCCCTGTTGAACCCCACTGCTATATATAATGATTCAGATATGATATTATTATAAACTACTCTTTGTTGTCTGTTTTTTGAGTAATTTTCCAATAACTTTATCGCTTTTTTTGGTCAAACCCAATGAATTCCAAGATTTGTAGTAGAGTGTGATGTTGTATAGTATCAAATGCCATATGGCCTGATAACACCAAAACTGTACATAGACCTGAATCTGTGAAAGTTATGATATTTTCTGTCAAGTTATGTAGATAAGTCTCATGACCATGTCCAGCCCTAAAACCTGATTGCTGCTCGGGTAAAATGATTTCGAAATTAGGGTGAGTTACTATTTGTTTTTTCATGGTATGCTCAATAATTCTTGTCATGACTGGTAGAACGCTTGTAGATCGGAGTTCATTGATATTTTTTGGGAAAGCAACCTTGGGAAGTGGAATTATATTAGCTATTTTCCATTGACTGACAATATACATGGAACATATATAATGTTCATAATTTAATATTGTGAAGATTTTGTTTCTTTTAAAATTTCAGAGTAGGTACGTTAGAGAATGTTGAAGAAGCTTGTAAAACAATTTATGAATAATATTCCATGTTCTTCTGAGACTTTCACTTCAGTTATTTGGTGCTCAAAACGGTGGTTTTCCGGGATTTTTCAAAATTGGTATCTTACTAGATTTCGACGTGCTCTTTCCGAATTTTCATTTTCCCACCTCGTGTTTTTGCCGTCGACCGCCATATTCAAAAAATGGCAAACATTTTTTTGACAATATCTCATGCCCGACTCATTTTACGATGAAAATAGTAATGTAATAAATTGAACTCAAGAAAATTCCTGCCATTTATGTTCGAAAGTTTTTTTAATGAATAGTTTTAGCGTACGAGAGCGGTAAACCAACACATATCTACACTGAATCATCAGTACGAGTTTTGAATTGATGCGATACTTGGAGTATATAGACTTCGCGACCCTCGAACGCTGAAACTATTCATTTCACAAAAAAACAGTACATAAATTGTAGGAAATTTTCTCTAATATTTGGCATGCTTTTTCAGTTTGATATATTTGTTCAAAATTCCTCGTTTGGTTATGAGACTCACCACAACTGACATTATAGGAAAATTCAGACTCACTTATTTCTGGTACCAACATCATTCGACTTTGAAGTCGTCACAACTCCAAAGTCATAATTCAGGTTGTTAAAATTATGGCGAAAATAGTTGGTGTCAACCATCTACTCCATTGGCAAAATGCATGGTGGAAAATCACTTACTATCAACTACAAATATACCCATACATCCCAAGGTGGATTAGGTAAAAGTTCAGCAGTAAAATGTCTTTGAGTTCTACGAACGTTCAGGTAGGGTAAAAATTCACTTAATTTTAACCTCAAATACGTTCATGTGGCCAGAGAGTAAAGAAGTCGAGGAATAGATGTAGATTGTAGGGGGTCGATATGGCTCTTCAGCCTCTCCGTACCTCGACCTGTAAGGTCTTTTGTACATTACCCTTCATCCATTCAAGACCCGGGATTCCGAGACTCCTAACGAAGCGTATCAGTTTCCTGGGAGCTAAGTTCCTGATGTCTGAGGGCGTTAGTGAAACCCCTTCGAGAACTTAAGCCTTTTGCAGAACAGCGCTTGGCAGTCGCAAAGCAGGTGTTTTGCAGTTTCAGCGAAGTTCTCGCAGTAACGGCCAGTTGCTGTTGATCTATCCATTTTTTTGAGGTGACACGTCAGAGGACAATGTCAAGAGCAGTCCCGTTACCAGCTTCAAGTCTTTTTTGTCCAACTTGTGAAGCTGTTCAGCTTTCTTTGGCGATGGACTCAGAAGCTTTTTCGCTTGTCTTTGCCCTGGAACCTTGTTAGAGGGTTTGAATTTGGTCAGCTTCCCAGCGCCGAAACTCTTCGTTGATGTGGGCTTTGGAAACGCCTCAAAAGGGTTCCGGGCCAGGAATTTGAGTGTTTGTGCCTTCCTTGGCAAGGCTGTCCGCTTCTCCATTGCCTTTCATTCCCTTGTGACCTGGCACCCACATTAGAGTAACCTGGTTGTTCGTAGCCCGTTGTCCTAGGGAAGGTTTGCTGTCCCAAGTCAGTCTAGACGTGTGTGACTTTAGAGCTTCAAGTACTACTTGGCTGTCTGATAGGATAGAGATCTCTACCTCCCTGAAGCCTCCTTCAAGGCATTCTTGGGCGCAAATTTCTATAGTATGGGTTTCTTCCTGAAAAATTGTTGGGGCTTTGCCTAGGGATTTTGAGAGCCTAAAACTGGGACCCGTTACTCCCACTCCAGCCCTTTCGTCCATCTGTATACCATGCATTCCTTTCTAGTTGAGGCCCTTTCGTTGTGAATATATGGTGGTTGTTAATAACCACTTCATAATTCACTTCAAAGTCTTGCCTAGCTGGCATAATATCTGATGGCTTGTACCTGGATTCTAGTGGAATATTTTCCAGAATCTTCAGATGTCCAATCATATTTCCAGCCTTCAAGTTTGATCCCTGTGATTCCCAGACAGGCTAACCACTTCACTTTCTGCAGGTGACCATGGGTTTGATAATCGTTTGATATAACCAGTATATCATTTTCGCCTTCAAACCCCATGTCTTGCCAAAAACTCGTCCAGGTTGCCGCTGTAGCCTTGGAAATAATATTTTTAATATTAATGTTAGTCTCTGGTCGATTATGACGCTCAGGTATTTGAATTCATACGTTTTGCTTTGAATATCCCCATAAAAAAAAGTATTGGGGTGAGATCTGGTGAACGAGGAAGCCATCGTGGATCGGTATTTCGTCCTAACCATTTATCACCAAATTCCCATGTGTCATGTAATTTGTCTTTAATAATACCGCACCACGCATTTGATTTTTGGTAACGCTGGTTTTTATTGGTAATGAAAAAATTTTGGGAAGAAACAACGCTATTTGTTGGAAACGTGTATTTATCTCAAAAAAAAATTAATGGAAATGTTTACGGAAACCACGTTGATCTCATATTTGTCCCTGACTCCATAGGCAGAAGTCATACCGCAATGCATAGTCTCGTTCTTGAAACGTGCAAGTTAACTTTGGCTTATAGGCATGATATTTATTTTTCCTAAGAATCTTTCTATCAGAGCCTTTTTTCACAACCGTATAAGCAGAAATTTCTTGGGTGGATCTTCTAGGGTTTTCAACAACTGCCTGAAGTACTTCTAATTGGTTTTCTTCAGAACATACAGTTTTGGTATGTTCATTTTTATATTTACAGTCTAAAGAGGCCTGTTTGTAATTAATTGAAATTCTGCTTACAGTTGAATAGTGAACTTGTTTGTCTGGATGTCGTTCATTGAAAATATCTGCTGCTTCACGCACTGGCTTATAGTTATCTCCACATATTAAAACTAATTCTGCCTTCTGGACTAACGTTAACTGTCTTCGAGGAAGCATTTGAAATCAAATAAACATAATAATCGAACAATTATTATTCAAGAATGAAAAATTAATGACAGCAAACTGTCATAATGTTTACTTTTAACCCTTTTTTTTCTTCATGGGTATCTGCGATTATTTTAGTGGGATTTCATGTTTGTCGATTAATTTATAAAGTTTTTTAAGTAAAATTTAAAATGAGAATGTTGCACTTTAAATTAGAGTTTTTCAATATTCATATTATCATAACTACTGTTTTACCTTGTTATAAACAACTTCTGCAAAATTTTAAAGTTGTGTTTAATATCGTTGCAACAAATATGAAGTATCTGATTCCCTGAAAAATTAAAAATCATAGTTGATTTTACAAATATTCTTGAATTTGAAGAGGTTATCGAAACTTATTGATTTTGATAATTTATGAAGTGTTTAGGGTCAATATGAAAAAATGGGAAATTAATGATGTTTTTCGAAAAAAAACTGGTATTTAGGCAAACCTTTGATTCTAAACAACTTTTCTCGACAACAGTTTGATGCATTTTCTGAAATGAGGGTATTTCTCGTAACGATTTTAAGTACACCCAATATGATTATCGCACTTGCACCAACTTTTGGCAATATTTATATTTTAATTGTGCAATTAATTTAAAAAATTCCCATAGACCACAATGTATGAAACCAACCGTTCTAACAGTACAACATTGCCACTTCTGGATAGAGCTTGTTATGAAAAGTATTTCTACTGTTTCATAAATGAAAATCTCCGCAACCCAACGCTTATATTTTTTAATTTCGAGCAAAAATCACAACCAGCTCTTTAAAACTTCACAATTTCAGATTTTAGATAGAAACAGACTACAAACTTCACTTATTTGCAATATCGAATGAAAATTTTCAAAAATTCATATTTTTTTATCACTAGTTTTCAAATGCCAATTTCATACCGATACTGATTTAGAATTGAATTCGACAAAAAAAAAACAAAAAAATTTATCTTGAAGCTGCCACTCTAAATACTGATAAAAAAACTGCCAAAAATATACCGGGTGACCCCTGTAACTTCTGCATTCGTGAACGGATTTTTCTGAAATTTGGTACAGTTATATAAGCAACCATTTTGGATTTGATCACATTACAATCCAATATGGTGGACTTCCGGTTTTTCTGGAAATGCCAGTAACTTTGTTTTTTCAAATGGAACACCTTTTATATTTTTACATATTCAAGTTCAATAGGTCAAAACAAGTCCAAACCTTATGTCGAATGTGATTTTTTTCAAACAATTGAAATTAAAATTGTTTTTTTATTTTACCTCGTGGATAAATGAGATCTGGTCGAAGCTATTCACAATGAGTCGCAAATAACAGAAAAACTTAATTTTTTCTGAAAAATTATTGTTTGTGTCACTTACTGGTTAATCAATTCAGTCACATCACATTTTGATCAAAAATTCATTTTTTTCAAATGGAACCTGTCCCTCTAGAACATACATTAGAGAAAAAAATTACATATCATTTTTGTATTTCGGTGCAGTAACAAATTGTATGAATTCAAAAATCTACAACTAGTTCATGAGTTTCCTTGCAGTTCGAATAATTTTTCAACTTAGTAAGCTGTGGAAAACAACATTTCTGAATCTTGTCAACTAATTGTGTGAGTTATACTTATAAGTACGATAATGGTGTTTTTTTTAAATTCTTCTAGCGGTTTCTCGACTTACATTGCATTGGTATTCCAATTCCCGCATCGAAGCAGTTGGATCAAAATCAACATGAGCAAAACGTTCATTGTCATTCTCCTCACGATCATCTTCTCCATTGTTGAGTTCTTTTCTGTGTGGGTATCGTTCAGCGTATAACTGACAAGCTGGCGACACTGTTTTTAAGACATTCTCCGTAAAATAATAACATATCAACCTGTTCACTTCTTGTGAACCTATAATTTTGATTTTACATTTCTACTAAACTAATTCTCGTAAGTTAACTAATTTTCGAGAGTTGAGATGAAAGATGACAGCGAAACACAATCAGTTGACAAGATTCAGAAATGTTGTTTTCCACAGCTTACTAAGTTGAAAAATTATTCGAACTGCAAGGAAACTCATGAACTAGTTGTAGATTTTTGAATGTATACAATTTGTTACTGCACCGAAATTCAAAAATGATATGTAATTTTTTTCCTTAATGAATGTTCTAGAGAGATAGGAAGGGTTTCATTTGAAAAAAAATAATTTTTGATCAAAATGTGATGTGACTGAATTGATTCATCAATAAATGACACCAAAAATAATTTTTCGGAAAAAAATATGTTTTTCTGTTATGCGCGACTCATTGTGAATAGCCTTGACCAAATCTCATTTATCCACGAGGTAAAATAAAAAACTTGAGAGGTGTCAAGGGACACCCGGATGGAACGAAGTTCCTTTCGGTTAATTAGTGAAGGAATTGTAATATTTTTTTTCATTTTTTAAGTTATAATAATATTTTTTTTATTATTAACAAATATAATGTAATATAAACTTAATCAGTAGGCTCAATTTTAGTAATAATTGGCTTGTGGTAACTGAAGTAGGAAACATATGTTTGGGATTCTATTTTATTCAAATGTCTTGAAAAAACTGCATCGATGGTAGTATTATATTTTGTTGTTGATTCTGCTGGATTATTGTTTATTCCTGAATCAAATTCTTCCTCTAGAAACTGTAGCAATGGTTTTAATTTTTCATTACTGAAGTTGATGTTAAAATCACCGGCCAAAATGAGTGAAAGTTTATCTAAATTTTTGTTGTATCTGCTAAGCGTTCGAGATACATATTTAGAATACTCTAGCAGTGCTCGATGAATGAACTCCTGAATATCTATTAATTTTATTGGTGAGACAATATGACTGCCATGAGTTAAGTGTAACGCTGTTTTCCATTACACACTCTGCATATAATCTGCAACACTTGACGTCTTACGTCAAGTCCTGAATATTATTCATAATACAGACATATTTGATGTTACAAGATTGGTCGTATCATTGTGTTGTGATATATCGCAACTCCAGACATCACACTGTTCAATGCGAAATAGAAGGACGAAATAACTGCTGCTTCATAGAGAAAGAGAGACAGACAGAGAAACACGCGACGCATTCTCACAACTATAAGAAGTGTCGTTACAACTTTTGGTCTTAATTTATTCCGTCAGCCCTTAGATAAACTGTTATTTGAAAAACTTTCAATTGTTTCAAAAAAATTACATTTGACATAAGGTTTGGATTTGTTTTGACCTGTTGAACTTGAATATGTACAAATATACAGGGTGTTCTATTTGAAAAAACAAAGTTGCTGGCATTTGCAGAAAAACCGGAAGTCCGCCATATTGGATTGTAATGTGATCAAATCCGAAATGGTTGCTTATATAACTGTACCGAATTTCAGAAAAATCCGTTCACGAATGCAGAATTACAGGGGTAGCCCGATATCCTGTGTCACCCGGTATTATTTCAAGATAAACCTGATAAAAAAACATACAAGTGAGGTTGACTGATAGCTTGATAGCTAAGAATTATTTCCAATGTGAATATGTGTGCTGTGCATAAATAAATAATTATCAAATGTGGTATTTATGTTCGTTCTCCAACCATCAAGAGTTCTCAAAACATTTTTACTCAATGGTACAGCTGGGTCATACGTCTTTGAAATTGGCCAACCTATCACGTTTATGGAATTTGTATTCCTAAACAAAACTGTTACCATGTGCGATCTTCTGCGTCTCTTAGCATTGAAACCGCATAAAAAATTTAAATTATAGTAGCAAATGAATAAATTCTAATTAGGAATTTCCTCGAAAAACCATCACCCACTTCAACTCATGAGCTTCGTATTATGAAAAAAATTTATAGTTCGTAATTCAAATTCATAATGGGATGTACTAAAATAATGTTCCTTAGAATCCCTCTAGTTTGAGCCCTATTATGGAAAAATATTTCTAGATCTACGCCAATGTAGCCATCGACCAAAGTGGCTCGAATATCATTTCAAAAAGGTGTACAATTCAAACGTGATTAATCGCCGAATGAGATTCATAGAAGCTCTTACTGCATATGTTTTGTTGCACAATGCAATTGTTTATTGGCATCTTTCGATTCAGCAATATTATGGTATGAGTGCAATGCAAAGAAAAATGCTGAATGGTTAATTGGGTGGAAATTGTTCGAATTTACTGTTTCTTCTGCAACGAAATGGGTGATAGTCATCTGCAAAAACTGCAGAATACGACATTTGACGAGATGAAAGAAAAATATCCTATTCATGATCAGAATACGAATGAATTGGTAATAGTAGTGATGATATATCTCACTGAAAGGAAAAATGATTGACGGCTTTCCGGATTCCAGTGGAAGCAAAGGCAGTGGAATATGTATAAAAGCTTTTCATTTTAGAATATTACGGTTAGGCACTCGCAATTATCATTTTCAGTGACTAGAACTCATTTTTACAAGCTTTTATTTAGTTTCACCTGTCCCGGAGTCTGTCTGGCTGTCTGTCTGTAATCAAATCTTGCAAGTTAAATTTAACCCCTTCTAATCGTACGTTTGATTTGAAATTTGGCAGGTGTACATAATTTCGGTGACAATGCATTATGGAATTTGTTAGGAAAAAAAATGGCGGACAATTTTTGTGATTCTATTCAAAATTGGTATCTAGGGGTTTTTGGTGTCGGAGATTGTAATTTTTAACCGACGAATCCAAAAAGGAGGAGGTTCTCTATTCGACCCATATATTTTATGTTTTTCCATCATATTTTTTTATGTATAATCCCGCATAACTTTTTACTGAGGCGTCCGATTCCGATAATTCTTTTTTCAGTGGATAGGGTGTACTTCGAATTTGGTCCCATTTGAATTCAAAAGATGAAATCCACCCCTAAGCGAAATGAAGGATATTGATCACTCACTCTCTGAATTCTGGTCCGTTAACCGATTCTATCAGGCATAACTTTGTACTGGGTTCTTCGATATGGATGATTCTTTTCTTAATAGATAGGGTATACCTTATGTTTGGATTTCAGAAGGAATCAGCCACCCTTACGGGTAGAAAAATAGGGGATAATTGATTTTTCACTAGTGAACATTGGCACACACATACGTAGTTGACAATGACAGATCGCTACTGACATTATTCTTGTTTCGTCAAAATCAGTATATTTTATGAGAGGATGGAATGATATACAAAGTAATGGAATGAACTAACCAGAACAACGAAAATAATTTATATTACAACAAATAGTAAAAGTAGATAATCATATTATGTAACTGGTAATAGTTGAAGTAAGGTGGGTAAGTAAGTATTTTGGAAGTAATCAAAAAACAAGTAGGTAGTAATTGGTAGATTTTAGCCACAAAAAATTGAAAAATGAAAACTTTTTAACAAAAAATCAAACCGACGAAATACGGAACTGAAAAGTAAAAAATAAAAACTTTTTAACAAAAAATTAAACCGACGAAAAAATCAACCAAAAGCAAAAAAATTAAATAAACCTTAGTCTAAATGATAATTGAGCTCCTAAACTAATGTAAGTAACTGATTTTGAGTCGGCGCCAAACAAACTAGCAATTGAATTAGGTGAAGCGTAAAATGATGGCAGCGAGATGCACGGCTGCATTTTGATGACTTCTTTCATAGATAATAATCTTCGATAATTGTTTGTTTGGCGCCGACTCAAAATCAGTTACTTACATTAGTTTAGGAGCACAATTATCATTTAGACTAAGAAGGTTTATTTAATTTTTTGATTTTCAGTTGATTTTTTCGTCGGTTTAATTTTTTGTTAAAAAGTTTTTATTGTGTCAAAATTCAAAATATCAACGTGGCGGCTCCAAAATGGCGGACGAGTTTTGTGATTATGGTCCGATTCTATTTAAAATTGGTATGTGGGAGTTTATGGGTTAGAAGTTCATTTTTACCTGCTCTTTTATAGTCCATACAATATCAATTGCAGAAGCTGTTTCTATAGGGAGCAAATGAAAACTCACTTCGCTAACACGAGCGTATATGCGAAGAAACGGAACGAAAAATAATCTGTACTACTCGTAAACATTTTCCGTCGGCAAACGGTAGATCAAAAGAGCCGATAGTCAACGTGGACTCGAGTGACGGCTGTCTGTTGTACAACCGATTCGTCTGGGCCAAACAAGTCGGACATGAATGCTGGCAGGTGTGTCTCTACGATGGGAGGTTATAAATCACGCGTTATATTTGTGTTTTGATAGCTAGTTTAAATACGTTTTAGGATATAATAATAACCTACATCAAACAATGAAAGAAATTATTTTTCTTTCTTAATGTATTTGTATAAATAAAAGCTTGTCTTTAATTTTTTTTCATTTTTCATTATTTATGAAGTATTTTTGAAATCTTAAAATATTTAAATAAAATTAGTTATCTCA
Organism: Gonioctena quinquepunctata; assembly: GCA_018342105.1. Classification (NCBI taxonomy): domain Eukaryota; kingdom Metazoa; phylum Arthropoda; class Insecta; order Coleoptera; family Chrysomelidae; genus Gonioctena; species Gonioctena quinquepunctata. Next base: position 504,705 of record JAFIRS010000570.1, read on the forward strand.
CAGGATTTCGCCGCAAGACTTTTTTATGCTTCTGCAATTGATATTGGGAAAACTATACAAGCTTTTATATTTGGTTTCACCTGTTTCCGGTGTCTGTATGTGTGTCTGTCTGTAATAAAACCTTGCAAGCTAAATTTGACCCACTCCTAATCGTCCGATTGGTTTGAAATTTGGTAGGTGTACATAATTCCGGTGACATTATGAAGTTTTTTTTAGGAAAAAAAAATAGTGGCTCCAATATGGCCGACAATTTTTGTGATTATGGTCTGATTCTATTCAAAATTGGTATCTAGTAATTTTTGGGGTCGGAAATTTTGATTTTTTTGTCAAAATTCAAAAATTAATCAGATAGAATTACTAAACTAGTTATTTAACATCATAAATATAAAAAATAAATAAAAAAAATAAAAAAGCTTTTAGTCGTTATAAAAAAACAGAACTAAAAAGTTAAATAAAAATTATAAAAAAAATTAAAGACATGCTTTCATTCATAATAGGTAACCTTTCCCACCAATATTTTGAATCTGTTACTCTCACAGAATAACCTAAATCAGACAAAAATAAATTATTTTTCCTTCTTAGTGCGTTTGTATAAAAGCTGAAAAGGTCTTTTTTTTATCATTTTTATTATCCCGCAAACCCGCGGAATTCATCTTCAAGTCACAGATGTTTCCATATCTGATTTTATGGACTCATTATATCAAAGAAATCAAAGAGCGGCTAACATTATGACCTTTATTATATAAAAGCACGCTCGAAGTATTCAACTAGTTGTAAAATGCACAAGTTGTATTTGTCTTATGATTTCAATATTTATAAAAATAATTTCAATATGACCCAGTATAGTCTGTGTAGAGTTCTGTTTTCTATTCAACAAAGCTGAAATTTGCCCGAAAATAATTGCACCTGCAATTTTGTGGGCTAACAGTTCCGTTTGACGTGAACGTAGATTCATTGGTCCATGAAATATCATATGGAAATCTCCTTCATACACTCCTTGAAATCAACCTGAAAACCCATATCGAACATCGAAGTCCCTTTTTTGAAGGTTTTGATAAATTTTAGCTAGTAAGGCTTAAACATTTTTTCCCTCAGATTTCTTAATACACTGCTTTTGCAAATATTCGTTGCAGTTCCTCAGTGTTCATCGGTTGTTTTTTAAATCAGTTAGAACTGAACTTCTACTTTTAAATTTTGTTAAAATTCTATTACAGTCGACTGCTGTATATTTCTTTCCGGATGCCGTACATTAAAATCTTCAGTGACTTGTCGATGGCGTGTATTTTGTTCACACATTTATATAATCTAATTTTTTTCTTACAGAGAGAACATTTTTACCTTTTTCTGCTTCAAGCGTATTGAACCACGTATTAAACTGTCAAACAATGCTTGGATATTGAATTGTTGTCATGGTCTACCTATTTCATTTCTCTCAATATCCTACTCTGCAATATTGTTGATTACTTAAGGAAATTTTAATCGATATTTAGTGATTATAAACAATTTTTAACAAAAAATTAAACCGACGAAAAAATCAACTGAAAAGCAGAAAATAAAATAAACCTTCTTAGTCTAAATGATAATTGAGCCCCTAAACTAATGTAAGTAACTGATTTTGAGTCGGCGCCAAACAAACAATTAACGAAGATCATTACCTATAAAGAAGTCATCAAAACGCAGCCGTGCATCTCGCTGCCATCATTTTACGCCTCACCCAATTCAATTGCTAGTTTGTTTGGCGCCGACTCAAAATCAGTTACTTACATTAGTTTAGGAGCTCAATTATCATTTAGACTGAGAAGGTTTATTTTATTTTTTGCTTTTCAGTTGATTTTTTCGTCGGTTTAATTTTTTGTTAAAAACTTTTTACTTTTTTCTTCTCAGTTCCGTATCCCGTCGGTTTAATTTTTTGTTGAAAAGTTTTTATTTTTCAAATTTTTGTGACTAAAATCTACCAATTACTACCTACCTGTTTTTTTATTACTTCCAAAATACTTACCCACCTTACTCCAACTATTACCAGTTAAATAATATGATTATCTTCTTTTACTATTTGTTGTAATATAAATTATTTTCGTTGTTCTGGTTGGTTTATTTCATTACTTTGTATATCATTCCATCCTCTCATAAAATATACTGATTTTGACGGAACAAGAATAATGTCAGTAGCGATCTGTCATTGTCAACTACGTATTTGTGTGCTAATGTTCACTAGTGAAAAATCAGTTATTCCCTATTTTTCCACCCGTAAGTGTGGCTAATCCTTTTCGAAATCCAAATATAAGGTATACCCTATCTATTAAAAAAAGAATCATCCAAATCGAAGAACCCAGTACAAAGTTATGCCTGATAGAATCGGTTAACGGACCAGAATTCAGAGGGTGAGTTATCAATATCCTTCATTTCGCTACCCTTAGGGGTGGATTCCATCTTTTAAATTCAAATGGGACCAAATTCGAAGTACACCCTATCCACCGAAGAAAGAATTATCGGAATCGAACGCCTCAGTAAAAAGTTATGCGTGATCATACATAAAAAAATATGATGGAAAAACATAAAATATACGGGTCGAATAGAGAACCTCCTCCTTTTTGGTTTCGTCGGTTAAAAAGTTAGTAACACAATAAAGTTATTGGTATGAAAGAATTTTGTCGAAGATATTTTTTTATTTCAGAAATTTTGTAGATTTAAAAAAATGCCAAAAACTGAAAGGTGCACATGTGAGAAATTGAAATAGATTTTTTTTTAAGTTAAACGAATAAGCGATTTTAAGCGATTATTTTGGAAAAAAAACTTCTGACGCGTAGCGAAATTATGTACAGGGAATGAAAATCATAACAAACGAGCGTTTGGATGGGTTACGTATTCAATATATTTTTCAATCTAGTTTTTACTTTTGTTTTCTGTTGAATATACAGGGTGTAATCTATCCACTTGCCCGTGAATGACGAGTGTATAATGCCATTTTATAACGAATTACAGTGGTTAAAAATCTGAAAAATAATTTGAAAAGACGTTTTCTTCTTTGCAAAATTCGACAAAATTTTAAGTAGCGCCACATGCTTAATTTAAAGTGACCTCCTCACAGGAAAACTTTGGCAATTGCCGAATGCAATAAACATTTAACTCGACATTTGAATAATGTGGAATATTGAACTGATTGTGTTGTAAATGGATACATTGCAGGCTGCCTGAGATAGATATTCAATTTCAAAGTGAAGAAAACAGCTAACATTGTTATATCCAAGTTGGTAATAAAGTCAGAACTAGTTGATTTCATACTCGCTCATAAGAAACAAACGACACAAACAGTATTGAAAAGGGAAACATTCGCAATGGAATATTGTTCCAAAATAATATCATGACATTGTAATGATTCAGAACACGTGAACTGCATAAGCAATATTTTCGCATGCACGGTTTACAAAGCTGTCTACGAAGTTTGTTAGATTCTACTAGTGTTTTCTGATTGGCTGGTGAATGGAAGATCCTAATTAGCAACCAATCAGAAAACAGTACGCGATGTGTAGGAGAATTAATTTTAACATTATTTTTTGTCCTTTGCTGGCTCTCAAAACTAAACACGAGCTGTTCCGTGCGTATTTTGAAAAGCAGAAGGTAAGAAGAATCATTCTTCGCATTTATGACTGTAGTAGTAAATTTCAATTCAGCCTGGATTCTGAAGTAGCCAATCACTGTGCGGGCGTTTTCGTACTAGAAATATTAATATAATATAAACTATTTTTTGATAGACTGGCAAATTTTTCAAAAGACAAAGACAATAAGGTTTTTCTTGACTCTCGTTTACATCGCGTACTGTTTTCTGATTAGTTGTTGATTAAGATCTTTCATTTTCCAGCCAATCAGGAAACACTAGTTGAATCTAACAAGCTTTCGTTCGTAGACAGCTTTGTAAACCGTGCACGCGAGAATCTTGCTTGGCAACAGTGTTCCGTTCACGTGTTCTGAATCACTACAATGGTCGCGATATTATTTTTAAAACAATATTCAATTGCGAATACAATATACATGTAATCAATAATTAGGGATATTTTTATAAATTAGTTATTTCATAATAATACCTTTTTTACCCTGAATTCCCCATTGTTGAGTTTTGTACTCAATCATCTATATGTCGTTGAAATATTAGAGGCATGGGCTGTGAGAGGTGAAAACTTAGTTCTTTTAGGTTTTTTTGTTGTTTTTTTCTAGTTTAATATCGCTTGTTACACAAGGGTAAAAATTTTTTTTTAATATTGCGATATAGGTCTTTAACTCCATCAATTCTGAAAAGCATAAACATAATATGAACGCTTAAAGTATGTTCGAGATTCCTCATAAGTTTTTTGTTGATAATTATGAGGCCCTTAGACTAGAATACCAAAGGTGAAATAGCTTTCTGCCAAAGTGTTGTGTAAAATTCATTTATTTCATAGTGAGAATTTTTGATAGGTTCTTGAATTCACATAAGACATCTAATTTTCTTCACCTCAAAATATGTATGTGTTTTACATATTAGATACAACTACATGACCAAGAAGCCCAAGTTTTCGTTTTTCGGACCAACTGGATATGAACAATTTCGTCATACGACAGAAGAATGGTTTCCCTATAAAGCGATATAAGGCAGATCACAAGTTAATTAGTTGTAAAGTGAGCTGACTGAGCCGTTCGGTTTTTTTCAACAACTGTCCGTTTTAAAAAAAAATTGCCAGTTTATTTTTTAAATTTCGGTTTTACGAAACGTTTTTTAGTGATGTTTGTGAGAAGGTAGCAGGTTTGGGAACACCTGCATCACCTCAACCGGAGCTTTGAAGTATAGATGCATTCGGGTTCATAGACATTAGTTGTTGACTGCATGACCTATCCTGTACTGATAAGGGGCAAAAACCCTGAAATGGATTTTCAGATGGTCACCCTGAATTGGATTGCTCAATAAATGATAAAATATCCACATGCTTTGAACAACAGACATAGCCAATTCAAATCAAATTTATCATACACTCTTGTGGTTACTCACAAGTGCCATTAACAAACTTCTTCTAATAGGAGGTTTCCGTTTGCTCAGTAGTGTAACTCGTTTTCCTGAGGAAATCGGCAATCGTTCGTTAAGGTACAAAATATGTATTTTGGGATCTTGATTGACTCATTCGGATCTTGATATCAAGGCAAGAAACAACCCATAAAGATCAATACAAGAAACTGAATATATTTTTTTTCTTGACAAATCACAATTATAAATACCTTCCTAGAGAAAACTCAAACTTGAATATCGGTTGAACTCTACCAGGTTATCGGACCTCCATTCGAGGACTATTCAAATCTATTCCGAAATTATTCTCCGTTTCGTTTTGTTAAAAATGGGTCTCAACATACCACCCATTGATTCGATCATTATTACGCTCATTGGATGACAGGACTGTAGGGATGTCTAATGCATTGTGTATTGTTTTTAACCATTATGAAAAACTTCGCACACGATAGGTGTAATTCGCAATGAACTCTCACGATTTAAGCCATGCAAGTGACAATGTAACTATTGTAGCTGCGCCACGATGCCGATCTCCAGCATTAAAAACAATCTTCATTGTGTTGAAGTAATGGGAATATGTAATTGTAATATGCCGCGCGTAGGATGCAATAATTTTATCAATAGGCAACGTGTGGAGTATCACGAACGTGATTTTACATATATGGCCAACGAATAGAAACAAACAATAACACTTTCTGCAAATAAATCTTGCCGATATAATCTGTGCTATTTTCCGTTTGTTTGTTGTAAGACCTTTCATGTTTTGTACGACTAAATATTGCATGTACGCCTTGTTTGCTGATGGGGTTTGGTAATCGTTTTTGCCGTGATCCGAATCAGTTTTTCATACTAATGGATTCTAATTTGTGTTCATTTCAATTTCAAAAAAGCAGGCTTTTACCTTATGGAAAATGACTTTTCGTAAAAGTTGACTTATTTCTGTTGAGATGTATAAGTCTCGACAATCTGATCAGAAGTTTCCATTGGTCCAACAAAATTGTACAGAGGGTAAAGATATATAGGTACTTTTATACAGTACCTACATAATATAATGAAGAAGTTATTTTAATGGAAAGAACATGGAATACTATCAAATTGTTTTCATCATATGAATGAAAACAAAATTTGATAAAGAATATTTTTGTATCTACAAACTATTTTTGTTTAAGATTTCCACATCTAAATTTTTATTTTCAAATTTTTTATGATATTTCCATTTTTTCATATGAAATGTAGAATCAGAAAGCCAAAAGTTTCCTCAAGTACCTGCATAGCCTAAACAAGCTCTAAAATATTCATGGTCAAGTTGAAAATTTAAAATTATTTCAAAAATGAAATTTTTTTCTAGATTGAATATTCTGATGTTTGGAGCATTCCCTTACAAAGCAATAATAATTTCCACACGGAAAGAAAATCACCCATTTTAGATAATTTTGGACTTGCTATTCCGAATGAGTTTTTTGGGGCGAATGGTATGAAAATTTGGGAAAATTTGCATTGAAATATATTTAAGTTTTTGGTATTTACGAAAATAGTTATATTTTTCAACTTTAACACTTTTCATCTACACGACAATGGGTTATTGGGAATGAGTTCATTTGAAAATAATATCATTTTGGGAAGTAGGTACCTATTCCAATAAGCAACATAGTTTCAGAACTCCCTTTATAATTTAAATGATACATCATTTACCCAAATTATGGTTTCAAATATAACGGTAAATATTGCAGTATTATGAAAAATTCTAAATAAATATGCAGCTATTGAAAATTATAGTAAGCAATATATCACAGTGAAACTTGAATGTTCTGAAATTTTCGAGATCGAAATACCAATGTGTTATTACCATTTTCCAAAAACAATTGCATCTGAATCACCATATGGAATATTATGGTCGCGATTGGAGATATTCAAAACTACTACTAACTCTATCAAATCAACTTCCTGTCACAACATGTCCAGGCAAAAATATAGAAACTGAAATAATTCATGAAAACTCACTTTTGATATTAGAATCAAAGTGTAGTGCATTGGAACAACGAGAATTTATGCAAGTTCAGGAACCAATAAAACCCTGAAACTTCAGGTATTTATTCCTGAAATAACGTATGCCTACAGAAGTATATGAAACTTTGAATAAAATAATCATTGAACCGTTCACAGAAAAACATAGGTACGTACTTTCAATGTTGTCTGAAAATAATATATTTATGATATTTCAACACATATATCGACTCTGATTATGAACACCACCCAAAGAAATCGAATTTTTAACTATTGCAACGTGAGATCCATGGGAGTTTATTGAAGAGTACTGAAGATACATAGCGAAAACTTCTTTGACCCATTGTTTTTGTCTGAAAAGATATCTTAACTTTTTTTTTTCATTCTGAATTTTGTATCATATTTATGGTCAATAAAAGGTAAGGAACTTCTGTTTTTATATTGTTCAGTTACTGCTCTAAGAAAGTAGTTTTGACGAATATCGATTTTCGATTCTATGAAGAGCAAATCTGAAGGATATCGTTGTGGTCTACTATGGATAATTTTCAGAAGTTTTTTTGGATGATTTTGAGTTGTTTTATGTAATTTGTTGAAGCTGTGCCCCAAGCAATGATCCCGTAGGTTAGTCGCAATTCCACCAGCGCGTGATACATCATCTTTAAGTTGATTTCATCCAAGATACACTTGAAATATTTGAATTTGAACAAAATCGATCTCAGTGACTGTATCCTGCGTTGAATGGGGATATTCCACCTCATATGTTTGTCAATATTTAATCCAAGGTATTTTACTTCATCTGCTCTTTTTATTCCTATTTCTTCCCTGTCATTCCGGATGACAAGTGATTCAGACTCTGGGAGTTTATTTGCATAACAAGGGAAACGTAGAAACCATGTTTTGGAAGAGATGGTAAGTATTTTGTCTACGCGTCTACAATCATTTTCATATTTTGTTCGACTTTTTCTTTCAATTGTTCCCATATTTCTCGACGTATCTTCCGCAGAGCTTATTATAGTACCAGGGCTATTTAGGGTGAGTGTTTCTTCAATATATATTATGAAGAGAATGGGTCTCAGAACTGTACCCTGTGGAACACCATATTCGATAGTTTCTGTCGTTTATTTCGACGTGTTGTTTTCTATCCCTCAGGTAGCTCTTCATCGAATAATGTGCTGTGCCTCTGCATCCCGCGTCATAAAGTGTGTCTATGAATTTCGAATGTTGAACTGTATCAAATTCTTTCCAGAAACATAGCCAATGCAGATTTGCCACCCTCTAGGCTTCTATAGATTCCTGTTGTGAGTAGTCGAATCGCATCTTTTGTTGAATGTCCCGCTCCAAATCCAAACTGGTTTGCAGAAAATATCTCATTTTTTTATAAAAAGTTTCTATTCTTGATTTTACACCTTTTCAAAAAAAATTGGTGAAGGACCTTGCACTTTTTATATGTAAAGTGGCGACCGGTCAAATTTTCTGAAACTTTGGTATGTTGTTGTACTCGACCTAGTAACCAAAAGTGTCAATAGGCGCAGCTCAATCCTATGACTAGTTTCCTAGATACGGGGTGTTGAAGTTGAAAATTGCCCAGTTTTCCGGATTTTTTTTTCTTTAACTCAAGAGATAGTTTTAATTTCTGTTGCATACACACGTTTACGACATGTAAATACGTACAATTAAAAATATTCATATTTGCAGGGTGATTCACAAATGTATGACGCTAGTTTTTTGCAAAATCTCACTTTCTCTACTGTGACGTCAGGGAAGCATATTTTTGAAAGGGTCTCTTCGATATAGTATTTTGGCGGGAAAATATTGCACAGTACACATTTCTTATACAGGGTGTTTCGTAGAGAGAACCACTAGACAATTTTTTTTAGGATTAATTCAAAACCCTGTATTTATGGATTGATTTTTGGGAAAGGTAATACCACAAACATATGTTTGTCTCGGGATGGTTCATTATAGGAAGGTATTCTATTTTGAGAAAAGTACAAAAACCATGAACAACCTGTATTCTAAAATTTCCCCGGTCAAATGTAACTATTTTCTCACTATATAATGATTTTCATAACATCTTGAGAAGTATGAATTCTACATCCGATACTATGACCAGTTTTCGAGATACAGGGCGTTAAAGTGGAGAATTATTGATTTTATCAGTTTGTTCTTAAAAAAAAGCTGGATTGATTTTATGTTGCACTTATGAGTTTAATATAAGTTTTGGTTAGATGTACATGGAAAGGTTCAGCTAAAAACATTTACTGTTACAGGGTTATTCACGAATAAATCACAATAGGTTTTTGCAAACAATCAATAATTCTACAGTTCCGTCACCGCTTTGAAATGACCAAAACGAGAACTTTTTTAGTGACTTTTAAGTAAAATTATAACAGGTATGCATAACCGTAAGAATTTTAAATATACAGAGTAATTTGATGGTTAAATAATTACCTACAAAATATATCAGTATATATATCTTTTTCCCATTTAATTGTGTTTAAAGTTTTTATACACGAGGCCAACAATTTTTTTTTTTATTGTGGCATCGACTACTATGGTTAGTAGCCCTTGTGTGTTAGTGTTTGTTACTAGCTCCATACGCCAACGTAAAAGCAGCACTGTTAATTTGTACGCACCAGTGAATCATCGAGAGACGTCCTCAGTCCGACATCAAGATTAATAAATTTAAACTCTCAATTTTATATGAAAAAACTCGCTTTGAGTGAGTATCAAACCTGGGATCTTTCGATGCCAGATAAGCGTTCACGCACTGCGCTATCACCCCCAAAAAGATGATAATTATCCATCTTCTTGTGTAGGTATAATTCAAATACTGAGTACCTATTTTCTTGAGGTTACTTCACAAAATACGTGTAGAGCGAGTTATATACTAGGTATATTGAAAAGTATAAATCTTAAAATAGTCATTACCTCGGTTATTACTAAATGAATATACCTTTTTAGCAGAAAAATATTTATTTAAGATAATCTACGCATGCAAGAATTGAACCACAGGTACAAACGTATATCGCAACAACTATCAGAAAAATTAGGTCAACCGTTTAACTCATTTCCACACCACCACAAAGGTAGATGTTTTGGTGCTTATTTTTTTTTATAGTGGTTTTCCAAGTATATCCCACAAGGTTTATTTGATACCATACATACTTAGGGTAAATCATAAATCTCAACCAATTACTTTTCTGATTAAACTAGTCCATTTAAATGAAATGGCGCCTCTGTCTTTGAACAACTTCTTGTATGTGACGATGCCGCTAAATAATTAAGGTAGCGCCCATTTTCTTGAATGATTCCGCTTACAATTCAACCTAAAAAAGATTTCAAAAGATCCCAGGTTTGATACTCACCCAAAGCGAGATTTTTCATAAAAAATTGAGAGTTTAAATTATTAATCTCAATTATATGAGAAATATATATATATATATATATATATATATATATATATATATATATATATATATATATATATATAATATATTTTGTAAGTAATTATTAAACCATCAAATCACCATGTATAATTAAAATTCTTCCGGTTACGCATACCTGTTACTCAAAAGTCACTAAAAAAGTTCTCGTTTTAGTAATTTCAAAGCCTAATTATTTTTGGTATGGTTGGCTGTATGGCTCACATGGTATGAAAAGTAATCATAGTGAATTCAGACTCAAAATTATAAACGACTAGGTATTAACCTCATGGAATAATTTATCTATGACGCAACTGTAGAATTATTGAGTGTTTGCAAAAACCAATTGTGATTTATTCGTGAATAACCCTGTAACAGTAAATATATTTAGCTGAACCTTTCCATGTACATCTAACAAAAACTTATATCAAACTCAGAAGCGCAACATAATATCAATCCAGCTTTTTTTGAAGAAAAAACTGATAAAATCAGTAATTCTTCACTTTATCGCCCCGTATCTCAAAAACTTATCATAGTATTGGAAGTAGAATTCATACCTCTCAAGATGTTATAAAAATCATTATATAGTGAGACAATAGTTACATTTGACCGGGGAAATTTTAGAATGGTTTTTGTACTTTTTTCAAAATAGAATACTTTCCTATAAGTAAACCACCTTGAATATTTTGGAGTTTAGAGAGACATACATATGTTTGTGGTATTACCGTTTTGAATTAATCCTAAAAAAAATTGTCCGGTGGTTGTCTCAATGAAACAACACCCTGTATAAGAAATGTGTACTGTGCAATATTTTCTCGTCAAAATAATATATCGAGGAGAACCTTTCAAAAATATGCTTCCCTGACGTCACAGTAGAGAAAGTGAGATTTCGCAAAAAACTACCGTCATACATTTGTGAATCACCCTGCAAATATAAATATTTTTAATTGTACGTATTTACTAATGTATTACTGAAAACCTGTAGTAAACGTGTGTATGCAACAGAAATTCAATCTATCTCGTAAGTTAAAGAAAAAAAATTCCGGAATTTTTTTAACTTTAACATCCCGTATCTATGAAACTAGTCATAGGATTGAGTTGTGCCTATTGACACTTTTGGTTACTAGGTCGAGTACAACAACATACCAAAGTTTCAGAAAACTTGACCGGTCGCCACTTTACATATAAAAAGTGCAGTGTCTTTTGAAATTAATGTTATTGCTACCGCAGAACTTTGGTTTTGTCTCCATTTTCAGATAGAGGTAAACCAAATAGAAGAAACACGATCTATTTCAGAAAATATTTCTCAATTCCTTTAAACTTGCCACGTGTATTTACTCACTACTGATTTTTCGTAGATATAATTGACGATGGAAGATAGTGACTAAAGTTTATCTTTCAGTCGCACATCTGATTTTATGAACATCCTGTTCATATCTTCAACAAATCAATCTATCATACCCCATGGCAGGTTTTAATGTCAGAAAACACTAATTTTAAAGTGTCTCTCCAAAAGAAATTAATCTAACTTTTTCCATCTTTGCATAGTGAGATTGCTTATTGAAAATGTGTTTCCCATTTCTTCCAGTCTTCCTGATGATCGTGGAAGCGTGAAATAGATTTTCGTCGACATAATGTATTGAAGACCTAGTGAATGCGATGTGTCTCTTGCGTCAATGTCACGAATGATTTCTGGTGAGTACTCTCTTTTGGAAAACATTCTTCTTTGCCTCATTCATCTTTATGAGTTCTTAATTGAGACTGGAATAGAAAATCAAATAACTATCCGAATGAAAATGCAAATTTTCAATTTCAGATTTTTTCTTTTGAGTTAGGGCCTTTTCAGATTATCTATCAGATGTAGTTCAATGTCCAGCGTGGCTTTAGCCGGGGAAGTAGTTGTTTTCTGTTAGACATTCACAAAAAATAACTTCATTTTTATCGTGGATTTTTCAATTCACAGAAAAATATTTCTATCAATATTCAATTGAGAATGTTTCCCTTTTCATAATGCACAGATTACATCATTGACTCGAACATTAGATTCATAATTTTTAATTACCTCAACCCATTGTCATACATTGTGAAAATTATGGGGTGCTTTAAAATATATGTTTTAAAACGTATTATTTTTTTCACGTAATGAAAAGAAATCATCTCATCACCAACATGATGCATGCGATGTTTAACAATAGAACCATCAAAAAACAAATGACAAATGAGCAAACAACGTATATAACACATGTCAAATAATAGGTATCACACGTCACGCACGCACGATCGTCGCAGGAGAGAAGGATGCAGTTCCCAGTATACCAAACGATGAACATAACCTCAAAATTATTTGTAATTACACATTCGTAACAAAAGATATCCGCGAGACCATGGAAATGTCTTACACGCCAATCACATATGTGTCGTTGTTTCATTTATTATGTAATTTATACTGTTGCGCACCGTGACAAATAGTACTTTAACCATGACCAGGTGGAATTTTTGTGGTATCAGTGTTTACTGCATCATAGTCATGGGAAATTTTTGTATATATAATAAATAGTATATCGAATAATCAAGTACTCCTAAAAAATCGTTATTCCACTGAATTTTGATAATATCACGAAGGAAAACAATACAAAATAGGTGATTAATATACGGAAAAACTATAAGCCATAAACAAAGGTGCATCGATTTGAATTTTCAGCTTGAACTTAATTATCCTTGTGCATAAAAAATATTGAGCCATTGCAAAGTGTAAAGTTCTCCATGACGACCCTGAATAAAGGAAAAATAAAAAAAGTACTTCTTTTACTACGAAACGGTACATATTTTTTCCCGATTTAAAACTCAAGATTTCGACTTTTATCTCGATATCTCGACAAATATGGAATTTAATACTTATTTGACTAAAATAAATATGAAAAAGGTACAAAAAATATAAAATATGATACTTATGGTACGCACACACTTCCTGGTTGATTTAATTTTTTTTCGGCAACCTCGAATTAACGAGTCTGTTTAATCTGCACGAAATCGATCGTGCCTTCAATTCATCTTCAATTCATCTTTCAATGTATGATTGTGATATATGCAACCAAACATACACCGAAATCGACCATTAATAACCTGTAAATGGTCGATGTCTCCATTAATGCATCATTGTGGTATAGGCAACTGAACATACACGAATTCGAATATTATTCAAATTCCAAATCATATTACCTTTGCGCTGTCCAATTTATGTATTTTCAAATTCAAATATTGTAAGTTCGTAGACGATGTGGTAACTTGATTACTATCGTTTCGGACGTCCATCGTCTTAATGGTCTACAGCAAACCACCGCATCTCTACGGGCTTCCGAAAATCCACAAACCAGACATGCCACTGAGACCGATCCCCAGCTCACGGAACTCACCAACCTACAAGTTATCGAAATACCTACTACCGATACAACAACCCTTACAAGGAAATAGCAGTTCATACGTCAAGAATTCTAAGCACTTCGTTGACACCATCACAGATGTTGAACTTGGACCAGAAGAACGTTTCTTCAGCTTCGACGTGGAGAGCCCAATGTCCCTATAGAGGAATCCCTCAGTATCATCAATAGGAAACTCGAAGAGGATAACCAGCTGCACGAGAGGACTGATCTTCCTACCCAAGCAATATTGGAATTACTGCAGTGCTGCCTACAGAACTCATATTTCCAGGAAAAGGACCGTTTTTTTTCTGAAGTCGACGGACTCCCGATGGGATCTTCCCTTTCTCCAATCATCGCCAACGTATACATGGAGTGGTTCGAGGAATTGGCTATACGGGAGGCAGGATACAAACCAAAGCTGTGGTTGAGGTACGTGGATGACACATTCATTATATGTCACGTAGACAAACATCCAGGATTTCTGCTCAAGAATTAACAGAATCAGGGATTCGATAGTTCTTGTTTTTTTTTTTGAATTTCAACGACAGAGTTACTAATTGTTGATAATCATCATGAAAGCAGATCAAAGTTGTATCGTCAAAAGAGTACACTTACCACCCAACTAACATTATAGAAAAATATACCAACCAGAGGGGTAAAATGGCTTAAAGAAGTCCGAATTCACCATTTCTGACCAAATATTCTACCTCCAACAACTAACTAACTCCAAGTTATAATTCGAGTTATAAAAACCGTAACTGAGACCACCGGATCTCCTTCAAAAACCATAAGCTTAGTAGGCATAGTGCATAGTATGAAATTACTCGTTATGAACTTCAAATATACCTTCACAACCTCATGAGTCACAAGAGTTATTTATTAGGTGAATTTCACCTAAGGTGACCAGCAAAATGTGTTCAAAATACTTGAACTTTCAGGGAATACTTTCTAGTAAATATTAACCTAATTATTACCTCATGTTCACATAGTCAGGGATTGAACAAGTGGGTAAACAGGTCTACTATACACTCTACATAACCTATTTTGGCACCAATTGAGTAGCCTGAGCATTTTTTGTCCTAGTTTATACCTACTGTTCCACAATGAGGGCGAGATTACTACAATATTTGCCTCATAAGACTAAATGTCTACAACGAAGTCAAAGTTACCAAAAATGAATTCCTCAAACTAACTTGGTCCATTATCAGATATTGAAGCCCGAATTGTTTTGGATGAGGATGACATGATACAATTTACTCTCCTCAACTAATTTATTTTGGAGCTGAATTTTAGAAATCTATAAAATGCCAAATAGAAATTCGAATAGAATTAATAAACCATATAAATATACCACCAACTATTATCGATCAGCTGCCAGAATGGAAATATAATTCGAACCTACACTTCCCAATGCCCAAAGTTAAGAGTCATCATGTTACTTATGTGGTGCATAAGAATATTCTACTATGTGCTCCACGTCTTTAAATTACTTTCAAAACATTCATCATCCATTTTTATGAATAAAATATGGAAGCAAATAAGTGTTAACCATCGACGGAGGCAATACAAAACAGGCTTTTGTTAGGTTATGCCGGTAATGGATGTATCGACAGAATGAACAGAATGAATGCATAGATAAGCTGCGTTCAACAAGCTTCGTCTGTCGCCTGCGGTAAACTACTTCCGTGACGTTTTCAATGATACGACAAAATTGAATTCAATGAAGTTGGTTCAGCTGAAGCAAATGGGTAAAAAAAATGTATTGAATAAATTGCAAAACCATAAAAGATTGATGTGTTGAAACGATGACTTCGAAAATTTCAACACTAATCAATCATGCGGCGTCCGGAAACGTCGAATTTAAGTTTTTAAGCAAATCATAATATCTCGATTTTTTTAGAGGTAGTCACAATTGGCAAACAAATAGAATTGTATATTTCCGAGTACGGCATTCTGCAAAGTTAGGAATGAAGGTTACTTTCGTATAGACATATCGTATGAAAAAACATACATAACAAATTTGTATTTCATCACGTGACCACAATTTGAAAGGGTCTGAAATCCCAAAATAAGGAAAATGGACTTCAAAGTCAGGAATGAAGGTTACTTTCGACTTTGCATAAAGCCTATTTGTTTTCAAAGTTGAAATTTCAGGAAAATGCGACATAAAGGTCCCATATGGGATAGACGCCATATTTTTTGGCCTGAAGCGTTTCCGCCATTTCAAAAATGATCCATAATTTTCTTGAATCGACTATATTTTAATGATAGGTAGTCAAAAAATTGCTGTATGAAATAGTTTCTGCAGAGTTTGATGAAAAAAGTTGAGAAGTTCAATTAATTTTATGAATTTTTTCCATACAAATTTGATATTTTGAAAGGGCCCACTTGTTTTACATAAGTAAAATTCAACATTATCACAGAAAAGTTTGTATCGCAATGGAATCCAAACTGTATGTGAATGCGAAACCATCACTGGCATACATCATTATCTGCTGTACGTTCCTTGACAGTTCTTTTTTCATACCCCATGTTCATCTTCGAAGCTTTCACAAATAAACATGTAGGTTAAGATACACACCTTCTACTGTTTGTTTAAATATAGGGTAAGTCCGGGATAGATGGACCACCGGGATAGACGGACCAGCCATATAGTTCTCGCATCGTCCGCTTTAGTGCCGCCGTACTTATTTCAGTCTGTGCTCTTAGTCGTGTTTTGTGTGTGCTTCCTTCCTTTCATATAGATTTGTTCATAGTTTTTGTGAAAAATCACTTTTCCTGTTTTGGTAAGTACAAAAATTTTTCCAGCTCAATTTACATTTGATGTTTAAACATTTCGATTGAACGATTTCTATTGTATTATCGCTCAAAGAGCTTCGTACAGTGTCTAGTCAACATCCTAACCTAACATGGCAGGCCGTATGTCACTAACTAGCGAGTACAAAGGAGGTCAATCTATACCGGATCAAATTGGGTTAGATGGACCTCGAGACTTCGGTATTGATGGACCGGTAAAATGTTGGGGGTTAGACGGACCAAGCATTATACTATTTAAAATATTGCATAAAATAAAATTTTATGTGCAAATTTAGGCCGCTTATTACTATTGTTTTCTCTGAAATAAAGTTGGTTATTTTTTGTTACAGAAATGCCAACAACGTATGTAAGAACAGGGACATCGGGGCGTGGTAAATGGTCGGAAGAGGCATTAAGTAAAGCAGTTCAAGCAGTTGAACAAAAAAATATGGGTGTCAATGCAGCTGCTAATGCGTTTGGAATCCCGGAAACAACTCTGAGAAGGCGCCTTAAATCTAAAGTCTTAACCAAGGGTTCCATGGGGAAGTGTACCACTTTGGGTGTTCAAAATGAAAAGAAAATTGTTTCACACATTGAAAAGCTTCAGTCGCGTGGTTTCACACCTGACAGAGACTCGGTACGTTCCGTGGCTTTCGAGCTGGCAGAAACACTAAACTTGAAGCATACCTTTAATAGAGAAACAAAGCGAGCTGGCTACGACTGGCTATCATCTTTCCTTTCTCGGAACCCTGAACTTTCAATTCGACAGGCGGAAGGCGTTACTATTTCTAAGGCCAAGGGACTGAATACAAATATTGTTGAAAGTTATTTCAACTTGTTACGAAGTGTTCTCATGAAACATCAACTAATAGACAAGCCCGGAAATGTGTTCAATATGGACGAGACTGGATTGCAAATGCACAATAAACCGGGAAAAGTTATTGCGGTTAAAGGTTCTAGGAATGTTACATGTGTGACTTCGGGAGAGAAAGGGGAAACGATATCAGTTTTAGCTTGTGTAAATGGTGAGGGCACTTTCCTGCCGCCTTATGCCATAATGAAAGGTAGAAACCTAAAGCAAGAATTTTGTGATGGAATGCCACCTGGTTCTCAAGTTAAAATGTCACAAAAGTCAGCTTATGTTAATAATGGAATATTTTTTGATTGGTTGAAGACCCATTCCATGCCCAGAAAACCACCAGGAGAAGTCCTTCTTCTTCTTGATGGTCATACATCTCACACCAGTAGCATTGAAATGCTGGAGTTTGCCTGCAGCCATTGGCTGCAGCCATTGGATCGTTCGTTCTTCAAATCTTTGAAAGCACACTTTTACTCAGCATGTGATTGCTACATGACTAATAACCCTTCACGAAAAATCACTCGACTTCAGTTTGGTGAACTTTTAAGTTCTGGATGGGGGAAATCAGCAAGTGTAAGCAACGGAGTTAACGGTTTCAAAACCTGTGGAATCATTCCGTTTGATCCTAATGCAATTCCTGAATACGCCTTTCTCTCAGATACCTCAGAAACAACACAAGCTAACTCTACTATTGAAAACTCTCTTTGTTCTGAAAGTAGAACTACGAATGATGCCCTAGCAGTTGCAGGACCTAGTGGGCTTACAAGACAAAACATTACGCATGTAACACAAGCTAAAGCTAACTCATGTTCTGAAAGTAGCACTACAAATGATGTCTTAGTAGTTGCGGGACCTAGTTGGCTTACAAGACAAAAAATGTAACACAAGCTACATCAAACTCATGTTTTGAAACTAGCACTAATGATGTTTTACAAGGAGTTACAAGATATGATGACATCACGCCTTCAAAAATATTGGATAAAATACACCCAATACCATGCGTAAGCAAAGACAGGCACTCAAAAGGAGAGCGCAAACGGTTTCAACTGTTTTGAGCTCGCTCGAAAACATTACTTGTCTTAAAAACAAAAGAGAAAGTGAAGAAATGAAAAAAACAATCAAAGAACAAAAGAAAGAAGAAAGAAAGAAGAAAAAATTGGAAACAAAGATCAATCTAAAAAAAGTAGAGAGCCACAAAAAAAGAATAAAAATTTAAAAACTTCAGAACCGGTTACTTCTTCAGCCTCAGAGGAAATTGATATTGATGAAATTTGTGATGACGGATCTGGTAGTTTTAGTGACTGGGATGAAAACGAATGTGTTTGGTGTGGGGAGAAATATAATGCCACGAACAAGAATGAAGACTGGGTTAAATGTGTATCTTGTTCAATATGGCCCCATGAAGGATGTACTCGATATGATGATAAATGTGATTATTGTGGTAAAAGAGATGCTAAATAAATGATAAAATTATGGCTAAAAAAAGTAGAGTTTGATTTTATTTCCTAAGGTTATCATTCTGGTCTTTTTTATGGACAAAAATTTCTTTATTTTAACTTCAATGATATAATATGTATATTGTATATAATATCCATTCTGAATGCATTATTCCATTGGGTTCTGAACCCATTACACTTTATTTCTTTTTAACAACACTGGTCCGTCTATCCCTGAGGCTTGGTCCATCCATCCCGCACGTATCCGGTATAGATGGACCACGTAACCATTTTATTTAACTTTTATTCCTATCTTATATTTCATTTAGACACTAAATAAATGTACAATAAATGTAAATAAATATATGAAGTTTGAGGTGGCAAAGTTATGAACCCAAAAATGGTTATACTTTAGACGAAAACTATTTTAAGAAAAACCTGGTCTATCTATCCCGGATTTACCCTAGTGTTTATAACCTATTCTGAAGGCAATTTTATCTATTTATGCCTTCGACTTAATAGGAAAAATGTCTTGATTGCCCAATTTTCGACTTCTGAATCACTCCCATTTCCTTCCCCATATTGGTAAATTTAAGGTAATTATAACGTAAGAATTACCTTCGCCAATGTGGGCGCTGACCTATTTGAAGGTCGAAATGACGTTAATTTTACTGAAAATGTTTGTTGGGCAGGGCAACAGAAATTGCTGTAGATAATAATAATAATAGTAATGATAGTCTTTATCTCATTGTATAGTGTTAATTTCCTGGAAAGGGCGGTATTCAGAGTAAGTTTTCATCTCTCGTGGCCGGAAGATGCAAAGCGTTCAATGCAGGATTGTGACAACTTATAAAAAATAATTTGGTGCACGCAGTTACTTATCGGGGCAAAGTAATTCCTCTTACACTACTATAGATTCGTTGATGCATCAAATTTTGTTTTTAGGTTGCGGAAGGTTATAATCTCAAAAAACTGTCAAGAATGAATATTCCTCCACAAAAAATAAGCTTCAAACAATATCTTCCACTCAATTATATAATATAATATATTATAAAAAATAAAAGACCGAGGACAGAGCCTTCCGGCTTCCGATATTATTCATTTGTGAACTATTATTTCTGGCTTCTAAAGCTAGGAAACGATGTTTCAGATAGATAAGAGTCTGTCCTCACTCCACTAAAATCTGCACGTATAGATCTGCATAAGTTTTCTATTGCTAGACATGGGGAATTTTGCGCG
Source organism: Gonioctena quinquepunctata (assembly GCA_018342105.1). Classification (NCBI taxonomy): domain Eukaryota; kingdom Metazoa; phylum Arthropoda; class Insecta; order Coleoptera; family Chrysomelidae; genus Gonioctena; species Gonioctena quinquepunctata. The sequence goes on from JAFIRS010000570.1 coordinate 524,915, forward strand.
ATTGAACTATCTTGTAGTGGAACAGCTGTCATCACCTGTAACAGATCTAGCAGCTCCCGGCAATATTGAGCTATTTTTCGAACAAATCAGTGTTTTACTAGATAAGTTAGTGGTTAAATATTCGAAAATAATATTAGTTGGTGACTTTAATATCAACATTCTAGTTTCTGATTGTAAAACTATTATCTGGAAAGACATACTAGAGTCTTTGGGATTAAAACCAACTATTTGTGTTCCCACTCGAGTAACATATTCATCTTCCACATGCATAGACAACATTATAACTAATATGAACGAGAATAATTACAAAGTTTCAATTGACCATGAGTCTCAAACGCTCACCATATACTCTGGCACTAACAATTCCGAGAAAGTTTTCAGTACAAAAAGGGTTATCACGTAGGCAAACATGAACAGAATGTTGAAATACTATATCCTATGCACTGGACTGATTTCGTTGATCCGATTGTCAGAAAAATTCAAATTTTCCAACAACTTTTTACAATTCCCTATTCATACAAAATTGTTCTGTAGAAAAGGTCCACGATAACGGTAATCATAAAGTAAAATTTTTTTATGAAAACTTGAGAAAAATGAGAGATTTTCTCTCGATCTTGAAAACAATTTCGGACAGTTCGAATGACATTTTTTCAAAAAAATGTATTGTAAGTTCAAATTGAGCTACAATCAAGAGATAACTGATAGTAAATCTGAAACTTACAATCAGATGATATTGGTATCTGACAATTTAGCAAAAACCTGCTGGAATTTGATAAATACTGAATGCAATAGAGGTAAGAAAAAATCAATGAAAGATGTGTCTATAACTCCTGACGAGTTTAATGACTTTTTTATTAATATTGCAAGTGATATTATAAGTTCACTACCTGATTGCGATCAAAATGCAATACATTTTCTCGACCCACTGAAATCACCCAAAGACTCACTTTTTCTTCATCCAATAACTGAAAGTGAAGTTCTTGAAGCCATTCAAAAACTGAAAAATTCATCTTGTCCTGATATCTACGAAATGACAAGCAAAGTAATTGAAAGTACTTGTTTTTTTCTTTTAGAACCTCTGACTATTCTCTTCAATCATTGTATCTCCAATAGAATTTTCCCAAACTAACCAAGGTGATACCAATTTTTCAAAAAGGTGACCAAAAATACCATTGGGAACTACCGACCAATATCGATAATACCGATAATCGGCAAAATTTTTGAAATTATCCTAAAAGGCCGCCTAATTTCATTCTTTACTGTTCACAAAACGCTACATGAAGGTCAATTTGGCTTGAGACAAAACTGTTCCACTGTTCAAATACAAAGACTTGTGTCGGACATAGTTGAGGGCTTTGAGGCTGGTCAACATACAGTGGTGTCTATGTGTGACTTGAGCAAGGCCTTTGACTGTGTCTCTCACACAGTACTTTTTGACAAACTCCAATTTTATGGTATACGTTGGACTGCTTAGAACTTATTTGAATCATACTTGAATGGCAGGAAACAAGCTGTCGTTATAGATAACTGCTATTCCGAAATTGATAACATCCACTTTGGGGTTCCTCAAGGTTCTATCCCTGACCCACTGTTATTCATCATCTATATCAATGACATATTTCATTATATGTGTCCAACAAAATGTGTTCGTTACGCAGATGATTGCTCTCTTTATGTATCTGACAAAAACCTAGACTACTTGGAAAAAATTTCCCAGGAATTTTCAGCAAATGCCGACACATGGTTCGTTTCTAATTGCCTGAAACTCAATAAAAACAAAACTCAAAACATTGTTTTTTCAACCAACAATACTGTTGCTAACAAATCTGAAGTTAAACTACTTGGAATTGTTATGGATGACAAGTTAAAATGGTCAGCGCATATTGAGCACCTAAGTGAAAAATTGAACTCAGTCATCTTCCTATTGCGGAAACTGAGCAGATTTGCTAGCCTGGCAGTTTTGAAAACAGCCTACTCTGGCCTATTTCACTCCCACATTAATTACTCTATGGGGAAACGATGTAGACTCTGTGAGTATTTTAAGACTTCAGAAACGAGCTTTACGAATAATATCTAAAGCCAATTAGAGACAGCTGCCGCCCCATATTTGAAATCCTTGAAATACTCACCTTACCGTGTATTTACATTCTCAATTGTTTGCTACATATTCACAAGAATAAAGAAAAATTTCAAAAAAGTTATACATTTCAAAATTATACCACAAGAAATTGTAACTTGATCCGACCTACTAGACTTCTGAACGCAATACTATAGATGTGAAGTTATATAATAAATTGCCAGAGCATATTAAGGAGTTACCTACCCACTTGTTCAAGAAACAAATTCGAAATTATTTGCTATCATACTGCTTCTACTCGGCGGGGGAGTATTTGGAGGCTAATGTGTGTTCATGGGAAACTACGACGCATTAACAATAAATAAATAACCACTAAATGCCATTGGGGACCACTCTTCAACTTGACCTAATTTAAAAAAATGTTTTATTTTAAAATGTACTTAGTCTCGTTTTTATGTCTATGTCTATTTTAACATTCACCATACATACTTACTGCTCTGTTTTGACTTACCACAATGGATTTAATTTTTTCTGTAATGTGGCTGAATAAATAAAATATTTTCTCAGACTCCCGAATTTTATTTCGTAAAATACTGTATCCGCAATCAAAATGCATGAAAAATTGTTCTAGTTCAGTTTCAGCAGAACGTTGAAATTCTGAATCAACCAAATTATATTTTCTCTAAGATATGTACAATAACAAAATATTGCTGTTTAATACTGTTGATATTGAAATTATGGCATAGCAGACAAATTATCAAACTGAAGAAAAAAACCTCAAATTTAAAAATTTGTCTGATATGCCACAATTTATCCTTTCATGTATTTCTCAGAGACGCAATTTTCCACTTCATATTATATATTCGGCAAAATATTATCAGTGGTTAAAGATCGCCTTCCTGAACATCGATTGAAACTGAAAGGTCGTGGGTTCGAATCCCGCTTATGGATGTTTTTTTTCCTTTAATTTAATAATTTGTCTGATATGCCACAATTTTTCCTTTCATATATACAAGGTCCTGCAACACTGGCTCGGTGTTCTATATCTCCATTTAGGAAACACATAGGAATCTAAATTTCTATAATATTACCTTATTGCTCGAGCCCGATAAAATAAAAAAATTGTCGTGCACACAGGGTGTTCAATTTCCCAACTGTGTTTTTTAAAATGGCAACCTATATTTTTTATCGCTATTTCGGTTTCTACATAGAAAATAAAAGATACTTTAGGTATATCTTCACTTCGAAAATATTGACGGTTTTCGAGATTTCTAGCATGACAGGTTTTTTTCTCCAATATTCGTCACTCAGAAAATTTGAAAAAAAGTCCAATTGAAATTTATTTATGGTCAAATATTCTACATTGGTATATCACTCAAATGATATATCTGAAATCGACCTGTGATATACAGGGTATGAAAAACAGCTTGCCACATATTGTAAATAAAAATTTGCAGTATCTTCCTTATATTAAATGGAACACCCTGTATATTATCGATCCATAAGAAGCGCCAACAAAGTCTCTACAAATGTCATCAAGTATTGCCTATGGTTAAGTTCGCTAGTTTTCCTTAAATCAGCTATTTTTTTCGAAAAATGGCAAGTATTCATATTTTTTTGCTGTAATCTCAATGAACGACTTTTTTCAAAGCAAAATCCATTTGACGACTGATAGAATATACAAAAGATATCTTGATTCAATTATGTATATTATAAGGTGTCCTATAGTTTTTCTAATTTTATTTTTTTTCGAAAAATGACAATTATTTCTATTTTATCGCCATAATATCAATGACTTTTTTACTGTGAAATCCTTATTTGACGGCTGTGATCGAGATTATGTTATGTTTGTAACACATTTATTACCTGTTGCTAGATGAATAAGTTGTGAATTACACCACAAAATGTACGTTCCTGAATATTTACAATAATTTCAATGTGCCATATTCTTCCGGTCTAAAACAACCTTTCAGCGAATAAAATATTTATTGGAAATCAAGTAGTCTGGTAAATGACAGATCAAAATATTTGCCTGCAAATAAGTATTGAAATCTTTAGTGAATCGTGAAGTTGAACTTTAGATATAATTTCATCAGAATGTTGTTTTCAAAAAGTGATTTGATTGATATGATTTTCATATTAGGTGAATCAGACAGGAATTGTTTATTGGCAAGTAGAATTTATTCTCAACGGTATCCAGATAGAAGGCATCCAGATGAAAGATCTTTCCGAAAGGTCCTGACACGATTTGTTGAAACTGGAAGTATAAATTATTCTAAACATGAGCGCATCAAGCCAGCTACTGATGAAGATAATTAATTACAAGTTCTTCTTGCTGTTGAAGAAGATCCTTGTAGGAGTCAACGACAAATTGGTGAAATGGTGGATATAAGTGAGAGATCAGTGCAACGAATTTTGAAAAAACATCGCTTTCATCCATACCACGTTCAATTACATCAAGAACTACTGTATGCCGATTTTGAGAGTGAGATTTTGCAATTGGGCTATGGGAGAAATTCGTCGAAACGAATATGTTTTCAATAACATTTTATGGTCGGATGAATCGGCATTCCATAAAAATGGATTTGTGAATCGACATAATTACCATTATTATTCGACAGAAAATTCCCACTTATTGAGACAGGTGGATTATCAATATAGGTGGTCGATAAATGTCTGGGGAGGCATCATTGGAGAAAATGTAATTGGTCCATACTTTTTTGAGGGATATCTGAATGGACAATGTATCTCAATTTCTTACGAAATGATTTGCCAGGTTTGTTAGAAGAAATTCGCAATAGAATGTGATTACAACATGATGGCGCTCCTGCTCACTATTCGGCAGAAGTGAGAGATCATTTAAATGAAGTATTTCCCAATAAATGGATGGGACGGAATGGGCCTGTCAGGTGGTCCGCTAGATCACCAGATTTAACAAAACAGGATTTTTTCTTATGGGATACATAAAAAATATGGTTTTCGTCGAACCAGCATTACACCAGCTGTCTTGCGCAGGGTAGAACAAACTTTCAAACATAGACTTCAGCTCTGCATTCAAGAAAATGTAAGACATGTTGAACATATTTCATAAAAGTTTCATTATCAACCTTCATTAAACTTTCCGTTTTGTAGTTTGCCAGTTGACAATTTAAATATCTAGAACTTAAGCTCTGACTTTTATTCATGAATATACCCCATAACATGAAAAAATAAATTATTAGTAATATTCATAATGTTTTTTTATTTATTCGTGTTTGGTTTGATATTGCATGATTTATGTGTAAAATTCTGCATCCAATGAAAAAAATAATTTTCCATTTTGAAAAATGTTTTACAAACATTTATTTCATAAAAAAATATTTGTTTGGACACCTTGTAATGTACATAATTCAAACAGGATATCTTTCGTATATTCTTATCAGTCGTCAAATGGATTTCGCTTTGAAAAAAGTCGTTCATTCAGATGATAGCGAAGAAATATGAATACTTGCCATTTTTCGAAAAAAAGAGCTGTTTTAAGAAACAGTAAACTCAACCATAGGGAATACTCGATGACATTTGTAGAGCCTTTGTTGGCGCTTCTTATGGATCGATAATATATAGGGTGTTCCATTTAAAATAAGGAAGATACTGCACATTTTTATTTACAATATGTGGCAAGTTGTTTTTCATACCCTGTATATCACAGGTCGATTCCAGATATATCGTTTGAGAGAGTTACCAATGTTAAATATTTGACCGAAAAATAATTTCAATTGGACTTGGCACAACTTTATAATTTCAAATATTCTAAGTGATGTATATTGGAAAAAAAAACCTGTCATGCTAGAAATCTCGAAAACCGTCAATATTTTCGAAGAGAAGATATACATAAAGTATCTCTTATTTTCCATGTGAGAACCGAAATAGCGATAAAAAATGTAGGTTGCCATTTAAAAAAACACAATAGGGATTCGCCCAGAAAAAATTTAACACCCTGTGTTACCGAAAATTTTTTGTTTTGTAGATTTCGAGCAATAAGGTAAAATTATAGAAATATAGATTCCTATCTGTTTCCTAAATAGAGATATGGAACACCGCGCCAGTGTTGAGGACCCTGTATATATATACATATATATATATATATATATATATATATATATATATATTCATATATATATATATATATTTATATATATTTTTTTTTCTTAATTCATTGACCACATATGTTTATATTCTTTATTTTCTTGGAATAAGGTCAGTCTATATATTTTTTATTTCATTCGACGTTTCGACATTGTTTATGTCATCTTCAGGTAAAATATAATTCAACTATTATTCTTTTATTTCATTTCATGTTTCATGATTAAATGAATTATGAAATGAAATGAAAGAATAATAGTTCAATTATATTTTACCTGAAGATGACATAAACAATGTCGAAACGTCGAATGAAATAAAAAATATATAGACTGACTGTTTCAATGAATGAATATATGAATTATATTTTACCTGAAGATGACATAAACAATGTCGAAACGTCGAATGAAATAAAAAATATATAGACTGACTAAGGCCCACATTCCGAGAAAATAAAGAATATCTATATATATATATATATATATATATATATATATATATATATAAAACTTGACCAATTCTTTTGTTGTTTAGTAACGAGCCTGTAAATTTAATTTGACTGTCATTTGGAAAAGACGTTCCAAAGGTGCCCCTGTAAGAATAAAACTATCTCCACCGCAGAACACCTTAGAGACACATCATTGTTCCAATAATATTTTAACAAAATATGTTGTCTGAATAGTTTTCCATGAATCATCACACTCAATATAAAATTCATTATCGGTCATGATTTATGTGAGGCTAATGAAGTATCCGCGTTCATTGTGTAGTCTTCTTGTTTCGAAAACCGGCGTACAAGGTCCCATACAATAGGAACCCGTTTGGACCAATAAAAACAACACTTCAATAATGAGCAACAGCTTAGATTGTTGTACTCCCCTCTTAATATTTTTGGCTACTTTTAATGTGCATCCTGTTACGGAGTATTTTGTTCAATTAATTTTAATCGAATCAAGTCCAATTTTGAGAGAAGTGGGCCCTGTCAGATTCGTTAATTAATCCATTGTCTAATTATCGTTCGTGGAGACCACCACGGAATCATGTGGAATACTATGCACAGGCTGCTTTCATCTAAATGAAGTCACAAGTTTGAAATTACTTCTGGGTGATGCCGTAATGACATCACATAGGCTGTGAATTTTTTTAGTATTCAGTAGTTCATATTGGGATCAACTGCCATATTTTCATTTTCCGGTTCCCGTTCAGTTTTCATTCAAGATTGTTGAATTGGTTCCTCAAAAAGTCCGAGGCGGTGAGTTATATATAAGAAATTATTTCATCCTCGAAACTGTATTTGAATAGGGGGTGGGAATCCAGTATTCCATTCTGTAATTTCAATAATTCACTTTTTTTTTCATACAGTGTGACCCATTTAAAATGGAACCACCCCTGTAAAATACGCATTTTTCAGTCATTCTCAAATTTTTTTTTTAATCAAGCATCAAAAACTGTTTCTTGACATAAATTTTCATAACTTTAGTTTCATTTCCAAGGCACTCTATGGTTTTTTTTCTTCGTTAAAAATGGCAAAAGTTCATTAGGTAATTTTTGTTTCAAAATTCGACTACACCACTGGATTCGTAGTCATTATAAATGAAAACCATGGAAATTTCATCAAAAAATATTGGTTAACAACGAAGTTACAACAACTTTAATTTTAGAAACAAAGTATTTGATATTAATTTCTATTGAGATTATAGACAAATTTTAAATCTGGCAACACTGCCGATACGAAGTAGAACACCAGTGAATTTGTACAGCGAAAATCCGAAGTCAATAGCTAATTCCGTTCTACAGTTATAACTCCTGAAAGTATGGTAATGTGAGCGATTTCTGGTGGAAGCGATTTTGTAATAATAATCTAACTACGCCACTGGATTTGTGAATTATATTCCCTCAAAATCATTTATTTAAGTTTAGGTTATAAGTGTATTCGAAAATAACAGAAAATTAAAAATTCATTTTCAAGTTAAGCAGTTTTCAATAGCCGATAAAAACGAAATGAACCGAATCAAGTTTTAAAGTATCAAAATTATTTATTCAATAATAAAACAGAAAGCAGGACCAAAAAATGTTCCTTTTTTATTCTGCAAAACTCAACTGAAACAAGCTTTTAGAGAAGGTATCAATAATTTGAGGAAAGCTGAACTAATACATTGGGATAGATGTATTGTACTAAATCAATAGTAGGCTGTGATTTAGTACACCACAAATCGCTCACATTACCATACTTTCAGTAGTTATAACTGTTGAACGGAATGAGCTATTGACTTCGGATTTTCGCTGTACAAATTTTCTTGTGCTCTACTTGGTATCGGCAGTGTTGCCAGATTTCAAATATGTGTGCAATCTGAATACAAATTATAATCAAATACTTTGTTTCCAAAATTAAAGTTGTTGTAACTTCGTTGTTAACCAATATTTTTTTATGAAATTCTGAGGTTTTCATTCATAACGACTACAAATTCAGTAGTGTAGTCAAATTTGGAAAAAAAATTGCCTAATAAAATTTTGCCGTTTTTGACGAAGAAAAAAAACCATAGAGTGCCTTGGAAATGGAACTGAAGTTATGAAAAGTTTTGTCAAGATACAGTTTTTGATGCTTAATATTAGAAAAAAATATTTTTGAGATTGACTGAAAAATGCGTATTCTACAGGGGTGGTTCCATTTTAAATGGGTCACACTGTATACGATGTCTTTCACCAACTTGAAATTTAGAATGTCACATAATTTCATTTATCTGATGGCATGTCATAATGACAACTTTATGTCACTCAATTTTGATGACATAAGGAAGCTCACTATGGTACTTAGTCTCATAATGAATTCATTATGGTACTAAGTACAATAATGAAACTCAATATGAAAAACATGTGATGGTGAGATCTCAAAAGTTTATTAAAAATGCATAACTATGTACAAAACCATTTATTATAAATGATAAAAGAGCAATTAGTACAATTTGCAATATTAATTCCATTGGATTCTAGAGTTTTTACATCAGTAGTTGATGTTTTTTGGTAAACTTGTAATCCTGTTTGGTTGTTGGCACCAAAAATTGCTTCTGATATTTTTTCTTTTGCTCTTTCGAATTTTCGATGTAACCTTCAGAATCACTCATTATTATTTAAATTATATTCGATTCTACGTGACAATTGTGTTTGACAGCAGATAAATAAATATTGCCGTTACAACCTGACGTTGTCAAGGAAATGGCAAAGCACAGCTCACTAACCTATTAATATTTGAAAAAAGTTGTCATTGTGACATGTCAAAAATGCAGTTTTCTGTATGTAATACGAATCATAACAATCATTATGGCACACGTCGTGTTATCGGACTCGGCTACGCCTCGCCCAATAACATTCACGACTTGTACCATAATGATCGTCTTTATGATCCTTATTAGATAATTAACTATTATATAACGGTAATATACCGGCATCGGCACCAAGATGGCGAACGAGTTTGGTTATTTGTGTTCAAAATCCATTGAAAATTGGATATAGTAATTTTTGGGGTTGGATATTATAACATTTTTATAAAAAAAAAATAAAAATTTAGGATAGCGATTCTAAGATAGCAGACGAGTTTTGTGACATATGCACCGAATCCATTGGCACCTATAGAGGTAGCAACTCTGGGGAAATACTGCCAACTTTCACAAAAAAACATTAACCTCTTTTTGGAGCACATTATAACCTTCATTAATCTCCATTGCAACCTTTCTGAGCGAATCTATCCTAAATTGGTTTCTAGGGGTTTTCGGTCTTGGAGATTATATAAGATTCAAATCAAAAGTTTCTGCATTTCAAATGAAAATCTAGGGGGCTTGGAGTTGGGGATTGTATCTTTTAAGTGACATGTGGCTGCCTTTTCCTTCCGTCTTTTGTGAAAATTTACTTCCTCACTTTGAAGCACATTATTCATTATTGAAATGACTAACTTATTTTTTTTATTGGTGCCCCTTTTTACCCATTTAAAGCACGCCTCAGCGTGTTTGAATCGAACTTTAAAAAACGCGCGTTTTTTAAAGTTACCATGACAACATCAACAAATCGAGAAACGTGAAGTCTAAATGACAAATTTTCTATTATTGATCTGACAGGAGTACCTTGTAACGTCAAATAAAATAATACTAACAATTCGTTCATTTATATGTGCTCCTCCATCCATTTGATGAACTTTTCATATTCTTTTTTATATATATCACTGGATTTTCGCGGTATTAACCGCGATTCTGCCTCACTATTCAAAAGATCGATATTAAAATAATTCATTTTTGAGCTCTGGTGACAACAAATATTGATCTTTCATAACAAATTGCAAATGAATATCTGTTTTTCTCATTTCCATGACAACGAAAGGTATACTGATGTCACATCACGAATTCAACCTTCTTGCATTATTAGTTCTTATTTCTATTTTTTGTAGTAATAATACCAGTATATATGATTTCAAAGTGCACCAATAAAAAAAAATAATGTGAAGTATTCGTGGATAACTGGTCTTAAAAACACTTGCTCTATTTCGAGCACTCCGGCTGCGCCGTCGTGCTCAAAAAATCGCGCGTGTTTTAAAGCCCTTTTTATCTACTTATACTTTAATATACTATTTTCTCCTTTCTTTCATTCATCAATGATATATATTTTTTCCTATTTTATTTCTGTTTCAGGTGGTTCTGGATAAGGAATTTAACACCCGTTAGCCATGATGTTCTTAAAAATCTAACACTATGAACGGAGTTTATTCAAAATTAGTATTTATGGGTTCTTCTGGTCGGAGTTTATGAAAGCTCTATCAAAATTCAACAATTGAAACTGTTGATTTCAAGATGATGGCAGTTTGGTTATTTATGATGCGAATCTATTCAGTATTCTCAAGTATGAGTATTGATATTCATAGTGGTTTCTTATTTTCAAATTTGCATAACTATAAAATATTTCTTATACTCAAAAGAATGAAGTAATTTCAGAATTGGGAATGTAATACTGAGGTGCCGTATGTTCCAATGCTACAATACAAGAACATTTTGCCGAATACGAAGTAAGACATTTTGAGCTTCGATTTGGACGAATTCGTTGACCACAATAAATGTTTCATTCTCCTTAGATATTAGAAGAAGTTTGACCTCAAATATATCGTTGTGCATTTACCAATCAACCCATGAAAATGAATCTCTTGTTTTTTTCAGGTTGATAGATTGTAAATGTACATTGAGATGATAGTATCACATTGTTATATCACAACTGCAGGCGACATCCCACGAGTATTCGGCAAAAATTGCAGTAGAAGGTAGAAGTCTCTCTCATTTTGTGATTCTTAAAATTTTCGGTGATTTTAACTAGAAACCTTGTGATGATAAAGCAAAAATTAATTGACAAGGAGTAGAAAAATAGTAAGATTTGATGCACAATACATAAAAATGTTCATGGAATTTTGCGTTACTGCATGTAGGTATAAGAGGTTCCATTTCCAGTATGGAATGGTTTCCACAAAGTTTTTTAATTGTTTTTTCCACATTGTAGCTCCCCAAAGAAATATTCTCATGGTGGTTATCGGATGGTGGGGAAGAGGTATCATTCATGTGCAAGGGAAACAAAAATCAATTAGATTCATATTAGAAACAAATGAACAGAAATGTTTTTACAAGTTTTTATTAAGTTTCACCTGTCCCGATGTTTGTCATCAAATCTTGCAAGCTTAATTTGACCCACTTCTAGTTGTTCGATTAACGTGAAATTTGGCAGGTGTTCATAGTTCCCGTGACAATGCATTATGCAATTGTTAGAGAGAAAAAAACAAAATGGCGGCTCCAAGATGGCGGACGAGATTTGTGTTTATGGTCCGATTCGATTCAAAATTGGTATGTGGGGGTTTTCAAGGTCGAAGATTATGAATTTTTTCGACAAAATTCATGAAATCAAAATGGCGGCTCCAAGATGTCCGACGATTTCTGTGATTATGGTCCAAAATTGGTATGTGGGGACTTTCGGGGTCGGAGATTATGCATTTTTCAAAATTCACAAATCCAAGATGGCGGCTCCAAAATGGCGAAGGAGTTTTGTGATTCTGGTCCGATTCGAATCAAAATTGGTATGTGGGTGTTAGGGGTACTTACTAAAAAGCACAAAATAAAATAATTAATAAAAAAAAACTCTTTAAAAACAAGTTTTTATTCAAATACCCTAAAAAGTACAAAATAATTGCTTTGGATGTGTGACGTAGGTTATTCCGTGAGTTATAGATTCGAAAGCTTGTCGCATCTGTATTCGAAATGAAAACTTTGCGCGATAAGCTCTTGAATCTAGAACTGACGGACGGAATAACCTACGCCACACATCCAAAGCAATTATTTTGTACTTTTTAGGGTATTTGAATGAAAGCTTGTTTTAAAAAAGTTTTTTTTATTGATTTTTCTATTTTAATTAAAAATATGTTGATGAAATGGCGATTATTTTTTCATTTGGATGCAATATTTTCTGTGTAAGAATTTTTGATACTTCATCTACTGTAATTTTATCTCGTATTGATAAGCCCTGTTTGCATAGTTCTGTCAGTCAAAAAGTTTCATCAATAGAAAAATTGTTTTGAGAATATTATTATTTGCAGTGGCTTTCAAACACTGTGAACATATTTTGGCTTATCTGACAAAGTATATCGGTATCTATGCATGATAAACATGTAAATTTACATTTTGTGCGAACATGTTTAGAACTTTTTACATTTGTACGGTGAATTTCCAATATTGTTGTATTGGCTGACATTTCATTACCGGGTTTGATCTCTCGCCTCAATATACGTGCTTGTGCAATACTCAGTAATTTCCAATGATTTTGTGAGTGTAACTGGAAGTTGATCAGTTAAATGAAAAATCAAAATTTTTATGAACTTTATAGCTGATTCGACAAGGTAATTTTATTAGTTTTTGAAAAGCATGCCGAAACACGTATATGTTCACGAAAAAACGATGTTGAGAATACTATCATACCATATCACAATTCCAAAATCATTATAAACGTGTACATGGTCACTTTGATAATTTATTTCCTTTGTCATTGAATGACTGTAAAATTGAACGAAACTGTAAACAGGGACAAGGTGGTATCTTCAATGGATACATTTTAATTATAATTTTTTTCGATATTTGATAATTGAATCATGAAATATCTGGTCTCCATCGGGCTTCGGATATCAGTTTCCTGTATTCTCCCTCGTGGCTAAGTATGATCTTTGATCACTGATATGAGAAAATTTGGAAATCATCTGCTTGCTTGAAGATATGAACAGGCTTGTTCATAAAATCAGATGTGGAATCATCTGCGACTGGAATATAAACTTAAGTCACTATCTTCCATCGTTCAAGATAACTTCATTTTTATCGTGGATTTTTTCATTCACAGAAAAATCGTTCTATTCAATATTCAATTGAAAATGTTTCCCTTTTCAATATTAATCAGATTTTTTTTGACTATATATGATTTTACCTTATATTGACAAAGAACAATGGGAAACAAAGTATTTTCACATTGTTCTTTGTACAACGGAATAACCAAAAAGAATGAACCAACCGAAACATTTTTAGGAGCATATCCCATATCATTCACTTCAAAATTTTCAATCTATGTATTGGTGGTTATTTTTTGCTACTTTCAGGAGAACATAGTGAATGGCAAGACTATTATTCTTTCTTTTAGCTCCTCTCGGTACCATTAATATTGGGAATTCAAAATAACTGATACTCCCTCTGGTATCGATTTTTGAAATTATACATGAGCGCATTGTTTTCTTTTTGAAACACTGATGTTCATATGATTTTAGCCATTGTAAACTTGAAACTTGCCAAACCTCTTGTGATTATTGACATTCAATGAAATTCTGATTTACCTGGTGAATGTTCTGTTTACTGAAATGAGTGATTCAAGTTCAAATCATTATTGATGTGTATCTCAATATGACTCTTGGGCAAAATGAGATGTAGGTACACATCTCGAATAATAATTTGAATCTTTAAGTTGGAATGAAATACGTTGTATTACCTACTGTTATAAATAATGCTAATGCAGTGATAGTGATGAAAACTATCAAGAATTATGTTTTTTTTTGTATTTCGTTTGGTATCAGTTTTTTGTGATGAATCTATTCTAAATAGTACGTTAGGTGTTTTTTTCATGAATTATTTAGTAACCTTGTTCATTTTTATGATATAAAGTAAAATATATAGTTTTATTAAATTAAGTTCAAAAAATTTTTTGGTTCATATATTACATCAACAAAATTAAAACCAACGAAATTGTAATTAACTAAATATTTGTCAAATTTCAATTAGAACAATTCACAACAACCTGCTAAACTTTCTAGTTAAAATAATTTCAAAATAGAACACTTCAAATATCTTACAATCGTAGTCTGAAAAACAACCATTAGAGTCGATAATGAAAAAAAATCGATATCCACCCATTGAAAAGGATTATTTTTCTAATAATGCTGAACTGATCCAGGTAGAATTAAAACTCAATCTTCTATAAAGTATGGATATCATAACCAGATTAACCTGAATTGATTTTTCCTGATGAATTACTTTCTTGAAAACGTAACCGATAGTCGGAAAAATTTTCCTTCTCCTCAATCATATCGTGTATTGCTTTAAATTATCCATTATTCTTCTGTATATATAACGAAATACTGTGAAATGTACCGAAAATATTGAAACTAATATTGTTTACATATAAGGAAAACCGACATAATTGTAATCACAATACTTATTTGCAGTTCATTGATGTTATTGAATATAAATGATAAATATTGTTCAACTGTGAAAACACAAGCTTTGCTCTCAACCCGATATCACTGAAAATTGGCGAGGGAAAAATTCATTGTGAGAAAACAAGATAAAGGTAAATTAGTTAGCGTATTTATCAATATAATTGCGGCTCAGATTTTCTACATTGATAAGTTGATAAGGTTTTGTGAAGTTTCAGTTCCCTATTTTTTTAGTTTATTTAAATTCACGACTGGTGTAATTCATTTTGGATTGAAGAAACTGTCATATTTGATGTAGACTGAATCAATACATCATTTGAAAATTGAATTCCCAAGATCTTTTTCTCGAATTGATTTATTATTTGGAATTTTCTAAGTGTTTATTTTTACACGCTTATATTAGCTTCACTTGTATGTTTGTTTGTTTGTTTGTAACCTACTCCTTTGGGCGCGATTTTGACCCACTTCCAGACCTCCGAATGATTTGAAATTTGGCGTGTGTACATAATTCCGGTGACAATGCATTGAGAAATTTTTGTGTGAAAAAAAACAGAATGGCGGCTCTAATATGGCGTACGAGTTTTGTGATTATGGTTCGATTCGCGTCAAAATTGGTATCTGAGGGTTTTCGTGGTCGAAAATTATGATTCTGTTGTCAAAATTGGAAAAATTTGAGATGGCGGTTCCAAAATTGTGGACGAGTTTTGTGATTATGGTCTGATTCTATTCAAAATTGGTATGTAGGGGTTTTTGGGGTCGAATATTATGTTTCTTCTGTAAAATTGAAAAATTCGAGATGGCGGCTTCAAAATGGCGGCCGAATTTTGTGATTATGGTCTGACTCTATTCAAAATTGGTATGTGGGGGTTCTTGGGGTCGAATATTATGATTCTTCTGTGAAAATTGAAAAGTTCAAATGGCGGCTTTAAAATGACGGTCGAGTTTTGTGATTATGTTCTGATTCTATTCAAAATTGGTATGTGGGGGTTTTGGGGTCGAATATTATCATTCTTTTGTGAAAATTGAAAAATTCGAAATGGCGGCTTTAAAATGGCGGCCGATTTTGTGATTATGGTCTGATCTATTCAAAATTGGATGTAGGGTTTTTGGGGTCGAATATTATATTTTTATAAAATTGTGATTAGTATGGTCTGATTCTATTCAAAATTGGAATGTGGGGGTTTTTGGGGTCGGAGGTTATAATTACCTAATTTGGTAGGATTATTCCGTTTTTCAATTTGCAAAAAAAATTATAAAAATAATAGTTTGAAAAAAAAATAAAAAAACATGCTTTTATGAACAAACCACCCTGAAAAGTAGGGAAATAAATAATGGTTTAAAAAAACTAAAAAACACGCTTTTATAGAAAACCAGACTAAAAAAATAGAAAATAAGAAAAACATGTATTTTATTTAAAAAAAAGCGTGGGGTGCATGGTATCAATAATTATATAGTAGGGCAGTAAAGTAAGAAATGTCTCAGATCACAGGTAATTGTTGGCCGATGCTTTTTTAAATAAAATAATTTTTTTTCTTATTTTCTATTTTTTTAGTCTGGTTTTCTATAAAAGCGTGTTTTTTAGTTTTTTAAACTATTATTTATTTATTTCCATAAATGTTACTAGTTTTCGCCTGATGTTATTTCATGTTTATTCGGCACAAGAAATACATATTCATGACGATTCAGATGATAACAATTTATCAACCGAACCTAACGAATGAGATATGAATTGTGAAATACCATGTTATCATCAGTCATGTGCCAAAACAGCCTTCCATCAACAGGAGAATACGCTCCAACCACAATAATAAAATTATTTCCTTTCATAAATCCTTCACTTTTGAGAATACAGCGATAAAAATGAAAAATCCCATCACCATCAAAATTAAACAAACGATAGCGGCATTTTATTGTCTAAATACCGGCTTTTAATGTCGACCCACCGTTGTAAATTCTCTTGTTTTCATCGACTACTTTTATTATTGTGATATTCTTTACTACCAAATTTATGAACCAAAACAGTTCGGCTGTATATCAAAATAACTCCCGGGGTACCAAAACACACACTTTCAATAAATATACCGTGGCTAGGAGTACGCCACACACGTGTAATGATTGACACTATACACTTTTGGTTTTTGAATTTACTACAAGAATTGTTGAAATATTTGTTTCAGTCTTGAAAAGTATTTGAAAGAATGTATGTCAGATATCTCTCCAATTTTACCGTATCGAACACTGATAAAATTTGGTATCAGTTCGATTCGATTGATAACTTTTTCTAGGTAGTGATTCAATGATGGATGGATTTTTTCGTCAGCAGATGCATCTTATCTTTGCCTTCCTTGACTATGTGACAATGTGGCAGATTATCTGAATTTCAAGATTTGACTCTGGATTTTTTTCTATGATTCCTTTGCCACGTTCCTGAATTGCTCGAGAAAACAATTGGACGATTGGAAAATTTTTGTGTATATCTTTTCAGGCCCTGGCTCAGTGGAGGAGGGACTGGGTAAAAAAAAAAACTAAAAATGAAAGCAATCTCAGAGATGTCAGAGTGTATTGCTCCACCCTTACAAAGTAAATGTTTAACTGAGGTACTTAGTAAAGAAATAGGAAGATGACTTCAGGTTCGTTACTCTATGGTATACTCTCGTAATGACACTATTATTGATATTCCACGAAGTACAGTTTTGTAATCGGTATAGTTTTAAACTGATTTCAGTATATATACAGGGTGTCCCACGACGATTAAGACAGGGAATATCTCGGAACTCGAGAGAGTAAAGAATTGTAATTTTGGGGTTGTAAATTGAAGCAATTGGAGCAGCTGTTTTTGATATTATGTTACCCAATGAGCTTTTTGTTGTCGGTCACGTGACATCAGATTCACCATTATTAATGGGACAACCTGTATATTTTGGCATTTCTATGTTCCTCCGATAAAACGATTCCAACAAACTATCACACTTGTGGTCTAAAACGATTATTTAAGAACAACATGCAGGTACTTCAATATCATTGGACCTACGACGATTCGTTAATAAAATATGAATGATTATTATAATTTTGCCTTGTTTTACTATCACAAAAAATATAGGACTGCCATAATATACAGGGTGACCCTTAACTTAAATAATTTGGCAATTGCTCGTTTCAGACGTTTGTCGTAATCATTGGGCCCAAGGATATTGAAGTACCTGTAGTTCTTAAATTAATCGTTTTAGACCACAAGTGTGATAGTTTGTTGGAATCTTTTTATCGGGAGGATCATATAAATGCCAAAATATATAGGTTGTCTCATTAATAATTGTGAATCTGATGTCACGTGACCTATTGGACGTTTCTGGAGATCTGAGATATAAATACTCGAAATTTTGTATCCCACGATGAGAGACTGCGATCTAGCTCTTAAAAATAGTTTCATGGTTGCAGTGTTGCCACATGTACTTGTAACTAATATCAACTTTCGAATTTGAAATGGAACACCCAGTATTTCATTCTGTCTTTGGATTCTACTGACAAATACAAATAACTTTTACTCAGGTAGGTTTACGACATACCTACCTATCTCTACCGTTTATAGAAGTCCCAAAGTGCAGCAGAACCCGCAGTTTTCTTTATCAGACCTGAGGGTTCATCGCACTTTTGAAAAAAATTTGGAAATAGATATGAGTCATACTCGAAAAAAAAAGTCAGATTAGGGAGTAGAATCTGAAACTGAAATTATATATACAGGATGATCTGAAAAATAAATACTAATGCACGTTGTTTCGAGTATGACCTATTTCCAAATTTTCCTGAGATATTTTTTTAATTAATCTTTGCTAAAACTGAATTGCATCATCTGAGAGTTAGAAAAATACTCAAATTTCAGCTGTATCTCCAAAAGTATGAAAATTTTGAGGTAAATCATTCCAGATTGATTTGATTTTTTAATTATGTTATTTCAATAGGGGTAATATTACCTATTTCGATTTGTTATCCTGGGAAATGAAAATAGTAGTAGTATGCCGTGACCAGAAAGGAGCAAGACAATCTTTTAGTTTACAAGCAGTGATTTTCATGGTGTTTCTGTCAAAATGGATAATAATACATATTCAAATGCAGATTTTTTTTTTTTAGAAATATGTTTTTTTCGGAAACCAAACTATTTAGGTATAGGAACATGATACATCATTTGAAAAATGTACTTTTCACCATTTCTGTACAACCCAAAATCACCAATTTTGAACAACCCTGTATAATGTAGAACGATTTCTTTTAGACATTACTAATGCACAGAACATTGGTAAACTACACCCAAAATTTCAGCTCTGTAGGAGTTCAAATACCACAGTAACAAACATTTAATTGAAGCTATGTTTTGCACAAAAAATAAGGAAATCATTGAATTTCTCGAAAACCGCTTGAGATAGGTATAGGGAAGTATTATATAAAATTGATCGTAAATGAATAGTGAAGCAAAAAATTCAATATTATACAGGGTGTCTCATTTAAAATATCGAAGTTGTTGCTACTTTTCAGTATAAGCGGCAATCGATAGAGCAGAACTAATTACCAAGAAACCAAATTTTCAAAATTATCCTGTATCCCGTTTTCTAGAAACGTCTAATAGGTCATCGAGTTTGGACACCCTATATATATATATATATATGTATATATACTTTGTCATCAGGTACTTGAAAAACATTCCATGCATGAAAAGAGACGATCATATTGCCATGGATTGTCTATTCCAAGTAAGAAAATATGTTACTTCTGATTATATTTTTCAAGAAAAATGCAGGAGTACCTTTTTGTATATAACATACAAAAAGGTAGTATATCCAAAAATTCATGAAAAATCAGAAATAACGCATTTTGATATAGTTATGTGTAAGACTCAAAATAGTATCCTGTTTCCAAAAACGTTTTGTTTGTTTTTTTTTATTTGGAAATACATTTTTTTTTAATGGGATTTCAGGAGTTGTTCAGTAAAGATAACAAATATCACCGGAAGTGACGTTATTTTCCAAACATATCTGCACTCCCGAACTGGACAACCCAGTGGCGATATGTTCGTCTATATTCATGCTAACTTTCTCAGTAAAAATTTTTGGTGCAGCCGATGACGAATAATATTCTACGGTTGCCGCTTAACCTACGATCTATGATTAATTTCTATTAATTTTTTTGCTACCTTCAACATATTTTTCTGATGACACAATCATATTTGCTTTTTCAATATGTTGGTATCATTTAGTAGTTCATTGGGTAACATAATATCAAAAACAGCTGCACCAATTGCTTCAATTTACAACCCCAGAATTACAATTCTCTACTACTCTCCAGTTCCGAGATATTCCCTGTTTCAATCGTCGTGGGACACCCTATATATATATATATATATATATATATATATATATATATATATATATATATATTTATATATTATATATATATATATATACCCAAAGTTTACAAATTCATATTTGGGTTGGTTAACAACCGGATATCAATACTACTTTCACTACCAGAGTTCATGAGAATAAACAAATATCTAATAATCTAATAAGCAAAATCAAAATGAATCTCAATTGAGATAGTAATTAGGGCAAATGTAAATTGAGAGGTTGGGTATAACAAAATTTCGGGGGAAGCAGGGAATCCTATCCACAAATGTGTGTTATCTGACAAGATTTCAAGAAAATCCGCATAAAGCGAAGTCAAAAGCTCCAATCCACCTGGATAGCAACCGACCTTTTTTCCTTTTTATTTTTCCCAATTTATTTCGTATGTGTCACCAGTGACAGACATATTCCAAAACAATAGCCAAGGCAAACACAAATGAAAATCTTCGTAGATGACCCCCTTCAGTAGACAAACTGCATAGAGACCCACATAACATACCAGATGATACTTCGAAGCGAAGCAACGGGAGCACAAAATAAAAGGAGAAAGAAAAGATGATTCAAAATTCGGTTCCAGATTGCTGGCGGAATGAACATGTAATACGTTCCGCCAACCAACCAATAAACATTAGAATATTCATGATAATAACCATATGTATTGTGCTTACTGATCAAATTCTCGAGTCTTCCTATGTGTCATTGAGAAATTTTTGGGTAATGGAGGGGTGTACCTCATATCTTCCATATTATTTTCTCAACACACTTTCTATAGGATTGGAAGTGTACTCTCCAGGGTACTAAACAAACGATGAGTGCCATCCAAACAAACCTCCAGAACTGTTAGGTATCCACGGCAGTACTTGGAGTTGCTAGGAGGGACTTCGTAATGGTCCTAAATCAGGAACCATGGAGTCGACATGGTAAAACAAAAAGAATGGGAGGGACAAGTGGAGAGCTATAGTGTAGCAGATCGACAGAAATCTCCAGGGCCTGTATTCTTATTAGGTAAAAGATACAATGGGCTCAAGTGTCATAGGAGGCCACGGCCAGACGAGCCTGCTGGGAGGAGTTTTTGGTGAGTACTTCAGGACTCAGAGACTCCCACACTATCGTAAGGTGTCTCCATATAGGACCCCCCCCCTCAAAGGCATGCACCATTTTCATGTCGTATAATTAATTTCTTAATTTCATTAACTTTTCCAGATCATGATTACCTAAGACATTCCATCCCATCACGTCAAAATCATTGAAATACTCTCTTAGGTGTTACTTCAATAAGGAGTAGGTATTGATGTTCAAATGTTTTGGAGTAGGTATGAGTTTTCAGTTATTTCTTCAGTTATTGACATGTTTGATGTTTGAGTAACGAATATACTCTGCATTTTCTGGCAATGTAACCATATTTGACGCATACATAGTATCATTCCTATTCTATCCATATTTCTCCTCCTAACAATCTTTACTACAATGACTCTCACTGTGAAATTGACATTTCTTCTGGAATGTGGTGTTCATCAAGTCAGAAGAAGTTGCCAGGGCAGTTCTGACGAGAGGAGGATCAACTTAAACCCTTTTTCTGAGGAATTTAATCAAATTGTCTAGAGTCTTCGGAAAGGTAGGATTCCATCAAAGGTTCATTGCTGCACATGTATCTGATGTCATCTCTGGAGTTTATAATGAACGTAATTGAGATTTTATTTTATCGTAGAGGAAACTGAGTCTGTTTTCATTCGTGATACTAGTCAGAACTAACTAGCAACTTCCAAACGTACACTTCAACGAGTGATCTTTTTTGCCAAATTTTTTTTTTTTTTTATGTTCTGGTTCCCACGAAAACGGATATCCTGTAATGTTCAGAGAACATCGTGGGAACCAAGGGAAAGAAGGTGGGAGTTGGTGTTCTTCTTAAATTTCTGGAGGTTGTATGCCTCGGGGAACACCTCCCTAGGCAATGAGTTCCAAAGCTTCGCTGTTCGTTGGATGAACGAGTCTTTGGAAAGTGATGGTCTGCAGGTCTCCAAAGTGACCACGAAGGGGTGTGATGACTGAACTTGACGGGTTAGTCCCGAAGAGACTGCCAAAGCAGGAACGATTGTTGATATTGTTGATATTTGGGATAATTGTCTCCGCTGGATGGATACCTCTCAACTAATTGGCTAGTACGAGTGTTTGGAATAGTTGCTCGAAGAAGATATTGAACGTTATCTCAATTGATAAGATCCCCAATATCGTAAATACGCCTGAACTGACTCCAGAAGGAGAGCCACAATCTTTAACATCACCTGCAAATTTCTTGAAATCAGTAATGAGTAGTTTTCAATTTACGCTTCATATGAGTCGAACAATGAGATGATTTCATTGGTAGATTGACTCACCAAATGGCTTTCAATAATCAAGATGGGTTCGTGGTATTCATTGGCAAAATCGTCAACTAATCAATTTCAGATGATAAAGAGAAGTGCTTGCTGTTTTTTGAAGATAGAAGATGATCCAATAATTGTATAAATCAGCTATCAACTCAATTTCCTGGTTCAATAATCAAACTTTTCCTCGAACTTCGATGGTAATAATATTCTTTCCACCAAGCATCATAAATTGGATTAAAAGATATTCAAGCGTGCCCTTCGCCTTTTCCATAGTGCATCACCAAAGAGTAACCAAATTTTTCCATCTGAAAATAACACTGGGGAACTAAAACCTCGGATATGGAGAAAAGCAATATATTCCGGTGATCAGTTGAAATTATCTCAACATAACAAATGAATTTTGATTATTAATTCATTTAGTATTATCACATTGTTTATGATAATTTCTGGAAAAACGTGATTTATTGAGATCTTTCAGAAATGAAAAAAATATTTTTCTTACCCATTTATTCGCTATATAATATAGCTCAATATTTCTTAAGATGCGTGACGACATTTATTAATTGGACAGTAAACGGACTTTCGAGCTTTTTTAAGTATAGTTTACAGGTTGTTCTTTGGTGATTAATAATTAAGTAATTATATGACCAATTTTGAGTTTGAATGAAGTTATGTCCTAGAATATTTCCCACAACGAAGCTGTTTGAATATCCATTTCAACTATCCTTGAAAATTTTCCTAACAAATTTTGAATAATTGTTACAATCGTAAGGAACTATTTTCAGAGCTACTATACTGGAACAATGATACACAGTGGCTCATTCGGAAGCAGGGATCCGTCTTTTTTTCGGCGATAACCGTGAATATTTCTCCATTTTTTTTCTCAAAACGATTTTATTTTCAACAAAATTACACAAAAAGACTTTCCTGTTGAGTTGACGTGAAATTAATTAATTACCAAGAAAATTTTTGAATAATTTGAATTCGGAATTTTGTATTGAATGCCTTCCGCAAATATTGAATTCCCTCAGAATTCTGATTTGATGATTTGAGGTACTGAAAATGGTGTCATGATTTATTTATACAATGCTCGTCTAAAGTCCGTTCCCCCCCTACTAATTTTTGAACCACCTGGTATATCGCAACGAAATTTGGAGGGCTTAAATAGAAGATAAAACTTACTTTTTCATGAAAAAATCACAGCTGAAAGTTTCAAAATGGCGGCTGAGCGCCATCTTCAATAATTTTTTTGAGTATTTTTATCCATTTTCGAAATTTGCTCATAATTCTTAACAGTTTTCTCCAATACACTTTACTCCTAAATTCAATTGTTTTCGAAATATTAACGTTTGAAAAGTGACATTTTGGTCATTTCAAACCCATCCAAAAATACTAATGTTGCATTCAATAAAGTTTGCATTGGAAAAAATCGTTGTCGCGCCTACATCCTTTTATGAAAAGTGTGATCATGGCTCGTAGTTTAGACGATAAATTTGAAGCAGTTTTGATATTTGGAGAAGCTGAAGAAATTATCATCTAGCAGTCCGTATGTTTAATGATAGATTTCCCGAGAATCCCATTTCGAGGTCATATTTACGAAAACTTTTGAATAAGCTCCAAGCAACTGGTATGCTGAAAGATGCTCCAAGATCAAGAAGACCGCCTCTTTCAGAAGAAGAAAAGGTAGAAATTGTTGCTGAAATGGTAATCAATCCGACTCAGTCGACGTCTGCAGTTGCTGGATCCTGTAGAGTAAGTTAAAAAAATGTCCAAAGAGTCCTAAAAAAAGAAAAGTTTCATCCCTATAAAATGAAAATCCTGCATGCTCTCACGGAGGATGATCCAGACCGGAGGGTTGAATTTTGTTAGTGGTTAACAAGAACAATTGAAGGAGAACGGGGCTTCCTAAAACGTGTATGTTTCGCAGACGAATGCACGTTTTTTCTCGATGGAAAAGTTAACAAACATAATGTACGATACTGGAGCGATACTAATCCGCATATTTTTAGAGGGGGACATACCCAGTTTCCTAAAAAGGTGAATGTTTGGGCGGGGATTTTGGGCAATCGCGTTGTTGGACCAATTTTCATCAGAGGCAATCTCACAGGAATTCTTTCAGAAACTCAAATTGAACCTCGAATAAGACAAATTGTATTAAACAATCACTCTGACAATATAATACTCGATCGCACTGCAGTAAATAAAAATTCACATTGAACTTACTAACATGAATTATTGATTGGATCACTGATCTTACTCCTGTCCTCATATACCCTATAGTCCCTCATATACCCTCATTAGTCCCTCCTCTAATTCTGATCGTCCGATCAAAGCCATTGGTTTACCATCCTAGGGCTTCAGTCTTTCGAGGTGAATAACCCCCTCTTAGTCCTCGATCTCTTGTTTGCGCGGTGATCCGAACACCAAGTAACAGGGCAATCGGAGTTTCCTTCAGCTCACAAACTTTCCTGACTTCACTTATCCTCTTCCTGGACAAAACCAATTGAGAAATTGACTACCTCCCATCAGCTGGCTCCCATATCCGTCTGTCTAGTCCATTTTTCACAACCATTTTGCTCACTTGCCTTGGAGTAGGATCTCTTTCCAATAGGGGGTCTGCCAGTTCCTCCTCTTTCCAATGTTGAAAGTAATTTAAGGGTTCATTCGTCTTCAATCAACAGTCTCGTGCTGACAACTCCTTCGCGAGATATTGTTCTCCTATTTAGCTCGATGCTCTGGCATGCGGTCTTTCAGACACAAGACAACGGCATTACTATCGGTCGTTCTTGGCGATATTCGGTATTAGCATGATACTGGTCAATCTTTTTCCTGATAGGCAAATAATCGGTAATGGTGACTTGGATAACCCTGGGAGCTTCGCTTTCACTAGCGCGCATACTTACCGATGTATTGGCCATTCCAGTTTTTGGTATCTCTAGATGATCCAGAGCTCTTCGATGAGTGGGAATGTGCGGGTGTCCTCCAAGGTGTTGACGAAAGTGGTGGCCACCGCAACCGCAATCTTTCTGAAAACGTCCGCTCCACCACACCTGCATTTATCTCATCGTAGGTGAGTAGCAACGTGGAAGTGCCCTCAAGGTGATGCCGAGCGTGGTGGTAACCTCACCTGCAATCTCTGGAAATGTCCGCTCCTTCCACACCTGAAGCAGTTTTATTTGCCTGATTGTTTGCGCTGTTATTTTTGGATTCCAGTTGTAACGAATTTTTCGTTCCATCCTAATGTATTCAGTCGAATCAATTCACACTATTTGGCCATCGGCTAATAAACCGGCGCTGGGCCAGGAGTCACGGGTGAATAACGGCACTGGAATAACCTCACGAATGGTTGCTTCGTTTGTTTGTATGCGTGCATTTTTGATGGAAAAAACTAGCCTGGTGTTGCAAAAAACATGCGAAGCGGTCGTGGTGAAAGGAAAATATTTAGGCGTTCTCTTGATTTCTGACTTCCAAGTAAAAAGGGTGTAGAGAGATGAATTTGTCTCTGTGGGTAATTACCTTTGAATATCTAATAGAATCGCTAATAATTGGTTGAGTATATCCATTGCTGCTTGTTGAATTGTTTAGTCACCAATATTTTTCGTTTACCTGAGATTATAACTATGCAAATAGTATAATCATATGGCATGTGTTGAGAGTTAGAAATTAAAATTTTCGGTTTTTTGCATCATCGTTGTTCATTTGAGTTTCTTAACCGCCTAATTGTTACCCATTTTTCGATTGCAATATCTAGTACCGTATTTTTGTATTTAAATCATATTTCCACGTAATTTTATTATAACCTTCGGGCATGGTTTTTGGGGTTCTTTGAATTTGAATTTAGATTCGAATTAACAAGTCGTGCTCGAGTTTTTTGCTCACCACGAATTTTAATTGCTTTGGTATAACCTCAATAACAATTTTAAGTAATTTCCTCATTCGGGTTAGGTTGCACATCAAAGAAGCTTACGTAGAACACAAAGTTGATCTTATTGTAACGTTTATTTTATGAAAACAGTTTTTTTTTCCTAAAGCTGTTTTTCACTCAAATGCCCTACGTTGGGTGCCAAAATGAAACCCTGCAACGACACACTAGCTTGTAGGATATTTGCAGGATATTTGCGGCTGAGCTACAGTGAAGATAGGGAGGCTCGTTGAGTAGTCACTGAAATTATTAAGTTATTAATGGCGCCAGGTAAATCTACTCCTCCAAATATCCAATACCAGGGTTCAAACCTCAATTGACCAAAGGATTGAAACACAAAAAAATAGAAATACGGCTCTAAGGAATTTATTGATTTACAAAAAATAAATATTACTACTCTGTGTTCTGTATCTGTGAGTCTACTTTAACAGAAGATAAAAGACAACAGTTGAATATGAACGTAATACCAGATCCTTCAAGGTTTTGAGTGCAATCAATAGCCTTCGAACCCAACCAATCAAGATTATGATATGACTGGGGAGTGTTGGGGAAGTGAATACCCCACATCTGACCAACCAAATGATAGAGCCCGGACTATACGGGGTGTTATGAATTAACACATCACACCTGTAAAACCAAACTTTCTGTTAGATTGAGAAAACAAGCATCGAGAGGATCGACTATCTGAGGATGGTCGAACCGAGATTATGTTCCTGAAGCGGCACAGGAATTATCTCTTTCTCTCTGTGCTTGGCCGTGAGTTGTTTATCCAGGAAGTACGTACCGGATTTCAGAAAGATTCGAATAATAATAATAAAAAATAATAAGGCCTCATAAAAATGTTAAGAATAGACATATATATTTAATAAAATTGACAAAAATAGTCTCCTTCTATAAACGGATAATATGAGACACTATTCAGCAAAACAAATAGAGTGTGGTTTACTTGGAATTAATTTCAATTCAATTTGATTGAATAAAAACAATAGTGACATCAATGGTCAAAAATGGCTGGAAACAATTATCTTTTGAAATCTTTGGTAACATGAAATTATGGAGATACCTTTACAGACACATGCACATTATAAATTATTCGATTCGCCAACCCATAAATACAGAAAACATATATAACTTACGATAGATCAGCAGAGTCAACACTTACTCACTGAAGATGGCTTCCAAACGACAATTAGATTTTAATTCTATCATTAGTTTGATTAATCCAGCGGAAACTATTATTTTAATTTTACTCGCACTGTATATTAGTATAGCGTATATGGATATGGTTTTCTATGAGATCATGAACTTGCGATTTGAGGTTTTTCGTTGACTTATTCACGTTCTGGAAGCGTTGATCAATAATAGGTAATTTTTGGAAAACATACTGGTTAACTGGTGAATTCCCTTGGATATTCGGATCAAATGGAATATAATTTCTATTAATGGCTACTTAAGTTCACTGCTGACCACTATATTCATACTCTTCTCATCTTGATTTCACTATGTTGTGATTGAATGAAATTCTAACCTCATTTTGAACGTACTGGTTTGACTGCTGAACACCGAGTGATTGTTGATCCAAAAAAAACGCGCATTTTTATAACACGTTACCGGATCACGTGATAGTTGGGCTAGTCGCTGGGAAAAATGTCTGATATTTTAATTATCTTCAACTTGTCAGCGGCTCAATAATTAATGGCTTTGTTTCTGTCATCAAAAAGTAAAAAAACAAATGTATGCCTTCCGAAGTAGAGTTATATTCAATGGTATGTCATGCTCTATAAATTTATAGCGTTTTTATGTCGATACAAATACGTAGTTTTATGATATTTCATGGCTCAATGTAATTTTGGGAGCTGTCAACAATCTTGGAATTCATAATTTTGTTCACATCGTTAATTTTACTAGATATGGCGATCAGCGGACGTGATGAGTTATCTTAAATGCATTTAATTGTCTTCAGATAACGAGTTGATTATTCTGTGATATTTTAGAAGTATCCTTCCCAGGCGGACGATTCCCACGAAAGCTTTATTTCTTATTATT
The DNA here is from genome assembly GCA_018342105.1 of Gonioctena quinquepunctata. Lineage (NCBI taxonomy): Eukaryota > Metazoa > Arthropoda > Insecta > Coleoptera > Chrysomelidae > Gonioctena > Gonioctena quinquepunctata. Next base: position 553,602 of record JAFIRS010000570.1, read on the forward strand.
CTAACTTTGTTCAAATCATTAGATCAATTTCCCTCTGGGAAATAAATGCTTTAACCTGAGTGAATTGTTGCTCTGCTTTATTTGTCACAGAGTACTCAATCTTCTAGTGGCTTTTGAGCTCATAAGTGCTGAAGGAGGATTTGTCAACCTCTAGAGAAATTATCGTTTTTCATTTGAGAGAAATTTCGTGCTTACCTGTTAGAAAAGGGGATTCGCCACCCTCTATATCGATATATATATATATATATATATATATATATATATATAAAGCATCAAATTATAGATAGTGACACCGATAATCTGTGTGTTGAAGCTTAGACCTGTTATCGTGGAATTTTAATGACACATGCACATTAATAGGTCACCAACAGATGTCATCATAGGCCAATCCACCAATACCTACCGGCAAGTACGAAAATATATATGTATATATATATGAATATATATCTGTATGTCCAGGTAGATTTCTATCCATCGGGCATTTCTTCTGTTGGAAGCATTATCTCGACCATTTATCTTTTTTTGAGAGTTTATCGTGCTCACTTTTAAGAAGTGTGGTCACGTTCTCCATATAGTTAGTTTTTCTCTGGTAAATTACCAAAATATTTTGATTTCGGAATACTATACCTTTTCTCTGGAAAATTACCAAGAATATTTTCAGATATCGAACACTATATTTTTTCTCTGGAAACAAGGCTTGCCCCTCGTCCTTGAGTTATCTTTACTCCTCTCTTTTTGAGGATATCTTTTTATTTTCAACTACCTTTCCCTATCTTCACTCTGTACTCTTCTGGTACATTCTCATAAATTATCAAAGATTATTCCATTTTTTAACATTAAAATAATTTTGGTGGAAATTCTTTTTTTTATAGTTTTTGTTTTGCTAAGCGAATTATTTCACAATAATTGCTATCAATTTCAAAGATTAGATCAACCTAACTATACAGTTTTCTGTTATATATTTTGGTAAATATTTCAGTATTTCTGCTGAGCATCTGTTCGATGCCGCTCCTAATTTCGGCCTTGAGATGTTGAAAGCCGCTTCCACTTCCAAGGAACAAATGAGAGCTTTACTGCATTTCTTGAAGTGTGTAGGCCTAAAGGTCTTTTGTATTATTACATACACCACCAACTGCTCTTTAAAATAAGTTTCTCAACTGTGCCAGGTACAACTGTTCTCTATGTTGGTTGCCGTACCTAAATTCCAGAGTAGCAATCAGGTCATCATACTTGCGATGTTGGTTTTCTAGGATGGTATGTAACATTGTCAAAGCAGGTTTCCCCAAAGCTAATATAAGCGCAGTTGACTTTTCTCCATCATCCCATCATCCATTGGCCGTTGCTTCAGCTTCAAACTGCTTTCGAAAAAGATACCATGGCGACTGCCAATCAAAAGTCGGTGATTTTACGGAATTGTGCGATGTAACAAATCACGTTGGTATTGGATCTTCAGTGGAGCAAATTTCTTTTCTAGTTCTTCTCGCACCGTCCACACTTCTCTCTTTGCTTCTTCTTGGACTGCAGTAACTTTTTGTTTTACTTCTTCTCGTACCGCTTGAACTTGTTACTTCAGTCCTGTGATTTGCCTGTCAGTTTTCTGAAACATCTGCTCGAAAAATCCTTTCTGTTGTTCATGTTCCTTGTTTCGTTCTTCCGGAAATTGTCGTCTGTCTTGCTCGGCCAACTGAGGCTTGAATATTTCTATTACGACCTCCACCTCGTCGGAGGGTGTATTTCCTATATTCACCATTAATTGTTCTCAAAAAGTCACTAAAATCTCACTTCTGACATCAACTGGAATATTTTTTTTTTATTGAAATAATACTGGACATATCTTGTTATATTTTATTTTATATGTTGTGACCATTTCGTGATAGTTGTTTGTTGTTTTTTACCATATTTTTGTTCCGTTGTGTGTTAACTTTCAACAATCATGTTTTTATTAACATGATTATTAAACATTTCATGTATTTTCAGCCTTGATAAAGACGCCAAATAAACGTCGAAACGTCGGCAATTTGATATTCAGACTACTCATTGTGTCCTATTCCCGCTACCTCGAAACCCATTTCTAAGTGAAGGACGCTAATACTACAGAATATTATTCAAACTCTCCACCGTCAATGCACTGTGTAGTCACTTCCAAATGAATTACTCAGTATCCAGAATTTTATGATTGAAGTTACATGGCATGGTACGAAACCGTCAGAATTTATGACCGAATCGTCATTCAAGTCACAAATGAAAAATTTCATAATAAATTCGCAAATAAATGTTTTATATTGTTCTTGGAATAGACAATGGTAGTTTTGACGAGTGTTATTTGAAGCATACTCGCAAGGATTTTATTGGAAATATTATTGATGTATAAAGAATCGCTTTAGTTGTACAGGATGACTGAATATAACAGGATGACTGAATATAATTCCTCTTGAACTATGGGGGTCTGGTTCATAAAAATACGATTCTTTCGAGAATAATATATGTATATCATTTATTTCGAAAAAACATGACTTCTTATAATTGTCCAGTTTGATAGATGTTGAACTTATCTAAACGAAGTTTCTCACAACTAATGTAGAAACTAAAATTTTGTGAATATGGAAAATCAGAACTATATTAGTATAATGAAGAGGAACTGTGAGTTGTTTTGTTCCATTTTTTCTCAGTTGTTATTTCCCCAGGAAATTTAAGTTATTTTGTTCTATATTTTCTCAATTGTTATTTCCCCAGTATCACTGTATCTGAACATCTCGATTTTGCCGGTTAGACTGGCTCTTATATAGGTCAATAACGATGTGAACATTTGTAACGGTCGTTCGTCGGCCTTTTCAGAAGTCGCTAGATGTATCCTGATCATTCTAGAGTTTTCCTGGAATTTTGACTTCTCGTTGTGGTGGCATTTCGAGAATGACCTTTCTGTGATGTCGCAGGCGTCCAGTAATGCCACCATCTTGAGGTTTTTGGTAGATTCATTTCCAAACAACGGCAGTGGCGTACTGTATTCGTAACGATCCCCTTCTAATTTTGATCGTTCCCATCAAAAGTCATTGGTTCACCATGACAGAGCTTCAGTCTGTCGGGGTGAACAACCTTCATCTTAGCCCTAGGGCTGCGCTAGATTGAGTAAATCACGTAGTTGATCCTCTCTTTTACCTCGTAGGGTCCTTCCCAAAACGGAGTTAGTTTGGAAAATAAACCTTTTTTTCTACGTGGGTTGTACAGTCAAACCAGGAAATCTTTTTCAAATTCCCCTTAAACATAACAAACTTTCATCTTGTCACTAGCCAATATTAATATATTTTGGGCTATTTCATCAATGCTCAAGAGGATGTCCCTCAGTTTATCTGCATAGTCCTGTACCTCTACCTCTTGGATGCTTGGTGATCCGAACACCAAGTGACAGGGCAATCGGAGTTCCCTGTCAAATATAATGCTAGCTGAATCTTTTTGGTGTTTTTCCACTACCTTGGAGAGATGTTCTTACATAGTTCGGTTGAAACATCCAACCATGCATCGGACTGAGGCTGAAGCGCAGTAGTTCTGGTCTTGCTGAACATCAGCTCACAAGCTTTCTTGAATAACTTCGACCCAAAATTCCTTCCTTGGTCGAAATGAAGCTCCATTGGAACTCCAAATCTTGAGGACATGTTTTCCACTAATAACCTTGCTATTGTGGATGCTTTCTGGTCTAGAATGACTTAGGCTTCTACCCATTTGCTGAAATTAAGGATGTATTTGTTGCCATCGTCCGTCACAGATAATAGTCGAGCTATATCAATGGCATAGCGTTGTATTTCTCCATTTCACTCCTAAGCTTCGTTTTGGTACCTTTGGTAGCGCCACACTCTGGCCATTTTCTGCACCAGATTTCTCCTTGTTCTCGACATTGAACCCAGTAGAACCTCTGCCTGATCTAATCCAAAGTCTCGCTGACTTGCAGATGTCCTCCTGATTTACCTTCATGAATCTCCTTCAATACTTCACATATCCTCTTCTTGGGCATAACCAATTGGGAATCTGATGACCTCCCATCAATTGACTTCCATACTTGTTTGAGTAATCGATTTTCCACAACCAGGGAATCCCACTGTACCCACATCGCCTTGAAAATGGGATCTCTGTCCAAAATATCTCTCCAGGAGGGTCTGCCAGTTCCCAATGTATAAAAAGATTCTGTTGTTTAAATCGGTTTCTCGGTCCTGTCACATGTGTGCGGTAGTCTATTCGTCCTTCATGGAATCTAGTTCTCTGACTTTGCTCGAACGCTCTAGATAAGACGTCGGTATTGGAATAGTACTGGATCATATATGATGGATGAAGCTTCGCTTTCACTAAGCCTGTAAATTTTCCAATATATTAGCCACTCTAGTTTCTGGGTATGGGTCCTCGCCGATGAGTAGGTACGTGAGGGTACCCTCCAAAGTGATGGTGAACGTGCATTTTGTCTGCATTTTGTCTGGAAATATCCACTCTTACCACATATAGAACAGTTTCCACTCATTCTCTAGGAAAAAACGTGGGAGTGCTCCCCAACGTGATAATGAACGTGGTGTGAACCGCACCCTGCAATCTCTCAATAAATGTACAGAACTACCACACCTGAAACAAATTCCCCTCGACTTTCAAGACAATCCTGTCCCCCTAGGTTGAAAGAAACGTGGGATTGTTCTCCAAAGTAATGACAATGTGTTGGTAACCTCACTCTGCAATTCTTGTGAAAATGACCTCTCCTCCTCTTGGATCTTCAGTGAAGCAACTTTATTTTATAGTTCTTCTTGCACCACCCACATTTCTGTCTCCGCTTCTTTTCGAACTGATCTGACTTCTTTTCCCACTTATCTCACTGTCCAATCCATCCATTGTTTTCCAGACTGTATTGAGTTTGGCACCAATTTTATCGACATTTTCTTCCAGTCCTGTGGTCTGCCCCTCGGGTTTCTGGAATATCTGCTAAATTTTTTTTCTGTGGCTCTTGTAGATTTTATTCCTCTTGTTTTTCTTTTTCTTGGCGTTTCTCCTCCTTCTGCCAAGGTTCCTCCTTCTCTTGTTTTTGTCCACGTCTTTATTCCTTTTCGTCTCGTTCTTCTTTCTGCAGTCGTTCCTCCGACTTCTGTCGACGTTCCTTCTCCCGTTGTTTTTATCTCTGCCGTCGTTCCTCCTCAACTCGTTTTCCTTCCAGTAGTCGCCTCCCTTGCTTGGCAAACTGCTGCTTGATCATTTCCATTATTGCCTCCTCATTGTCGCGTATTTGTCGCATTCACCATCACTTGTTCTCAAATATTCACCAAAATCCTGACTTCTGACACCAACTGTTACGAATCTGCGGTCCATGATTATTAAAATACAGAACTAATTATTGTTAACAAATAAATCAATCACAGTTCAGAACTAAAATATTGGGCACGACAATGTATCTGAATCACGTACTATCTTGACTTCGGCGGTTAGGATGACTCTTATATAGGTCAATAACGACGAGAACATTCGTAACGGTCGTTCGTCGGCCTATATCAAATTCACGCGACGTAAAAATGCGGTGGCGTTTCGAGAATGACCTCGTAATTTCTGTGACTTCGTAGGCGGTCGATCACACTACCTGCTTGTAGTTTTCCGTAGATTCATTACCGAACAACGGCAGTGACGTACTGAATTCGTAACAATATCATCCTTCTTAAAGCCAATATAGTACTATCCGTTGAAGAGGAGTTGGCGATTTCTAAATGTATTAATCGTCAAACATGTGAACATAATAACGTTTGAATGTTTTTGGGGAGGTATCGTAATTCTGTTTTCCTTATTTTGGGTTTTTTCTCTTCCCCTGGAAGTAAAAATTATAAGTTATCTGTTCTGAGAAGGCCAACTTACTAAAGAGACACACACTAACAGCTATCTCAATTTCAATTAGAATCATCAAGTATCAAAAAAGGTGTCGCCAAAACTCTTTCTGGCAGAGCTGAATTGATTTTTTTAACTCCACAGAATTTCAGAGAAGATATTGTATTTATAAAAAATGTTCTTGAAGATAATGCATATCCAAGAAGTTTTATCAATAGATCCCTCCAGCAAATTGAGATTGAAAAACAACATCAAGGCCATCAACAACACCAAGACCCTCAACAACAACCTTTAGTAACGAATGTAGTTCTATAAGTTCCGGGACTCTCCGAAAAATTTAAAAGAATCGGCAACAAATTCATTGGCAGAAACTCGTAATACGTTGAAATCGGAACTAACCCGTACAAAACCATGACAAGAAGAACAAAATTCAAAGAATTGTGTATACAGTGTTCCATGTGTTCCTTTGAGAATGAATAAGAAAATCTGAACACAAAAATAGTATAAGAAATAGAGATATTAGAAAATCAAAATTGGTAGAACATATATTAACACAAACAGACTTGTAAGTCGGAATTACGACTTGTATCTCGGAATTCCGATTTGTAAGTCGGAATTTCGACTTGTATCTCGAAATTCCGACTTGTAAGTCGGAATTCCGACTTGTATTTCAGAATTCCGACTTGTATGTCGGAATTCCGACTTGTAAGTCAGAATTCCGACTTGTATTTCAGAATTACGACTTGTATGTCGGAATTCTGACTTGTAAGTCAGAATTCCGACATGCAAGTCGGAATTCCGACTTGTATCTCGGAATTCTGACATAGAGGTCATAACAATTAAAATCGAACACCCCGGATTTCGGAAGTTTTTTTTTGGAACATAGCTTTTATTGCTTTCTACAACTTTTATTTGAGTTATATTTTTTTATTTCAAATAGGGAAGCAGCTATCGTCCACCCACGTTGATACATCCTGTATGTATATATATATATATATATATTCATTCAAATTATATATATATATATATATACATATATTGTCATGATAGGTAATGTTTATCAATATGAATGAAAAAAAAAAGGTCAGATAATGAAACTGATACATCATATGAATAGCAGGTATTTATGTTATCGTGGTTTTATGCTATGTTTACTTTGCAATTTTCTGTACATTTTGCTGTTTTTGAACCTTGCACCAGTCTCTAGTCAACGCAAAGATCTCAAAAGTATTGGAACTTTCTTTCTATTATAGGCAAGTTGCCAACAATTTATTTCATTTGATCAACCTTAAAAAGAAGACACAAATCAAAATTCATGAACAAAATCTAGTTCACAACTAGACTAAGACAATAATAAATTTACAATATCCTGTATTGGAAAAATCAAACTTGAAAGAAGATGACAGCTACATGTCAAATGAGTATTCTCATAAAATTAATATAATGCAAAATTTGGAAGGCAGAAAAATGTCATAGATGAATTTTAATCTACTTTGTATGTTGTATATAAGATGTTGAAATAGTTTGTGAATATAAAAGACATGGCATAATTTAGAATAAAAAATTGTGTGAAAGAAAGTGAGCAAAAACGTAAAATCTTTGGTAAAAAACAAAGCAGTGTGTTACCAGAGAAAAAAATAACTGAAGCAAAGGAGAGAAAAAAATTATTTTTGAAGAGCAACATGTACAAAAATTAATCAACAATTAAAGTGGAAATATGAAAGCAAACACAATAACTCTGCGATAAGACAGATCAACTAGATGTCCCGATCAAATAGCCATCTAGATATTGCCAGAAAGTTAAAACTTCCCCCCAGTTAACAGTAGTCATTGCCGAGGGATCTTTCCACCACTTTCAAAGCAGCCCGTAACAAGGAATTGCTGAATTCATCAACAGGAACAACGAACAGGACACAGAGAAGTCACCAACAATAAACCTCGAGGTACTTTTATTAAAACCAAACTAAAATATAGTGCACATTGGTTAGACACTCACTAAAAGTTTTCCAACAAACATTTTTACCTACTATTATTAGCAAGTATTATCAATTTCCATCATATAGTGGTACATTATCTATATTCACAATTTGAAAATTATTTAATTGCTTAGTAGCAAACCACAGTTTATTTCTCACTTAAATTTGAATTGAAGAGCACTAGTAATAAGATTTTTCGAGCAGGTTAGGTAAATATAGGTTTTCATTGAATAAAAAAGGAAATTATCTGACCGACTTCTGCTTTCATCTCGGTCTTTTTGGTAAAATACTTTCTGTATTATTATTTGAACACTGACTTCAAGAAAAGCCATCAGAGGGCACTACTGAATCCTGCTTCTGAGAGAAAAGGAACTCATGCGAACCATAGGCGTCCCGACTGAGCTGGGAAAGGTAAAGAATACAGGTAAAAGAGTATTTGGAAAATGGTAAAGGTAACATAGCCGGACAATTCATGATTGTGTGATAACTATTTATTGTCCAAAAGTTTCTTAGCCCAAATCAAAAGTATCACACAAAATTACAAATACTTTTAAACAATTTGTTGTAATGAGTGGTTATCAAAAACAAAAATATTTTTTTTTTTGTCAAAATAAAATAATAGAAAAAACGAAAACCACCCATCATTACAATATATATTGTGAGATGAGAAATATTAGTTCAATGTAAAAAGAATAATAAGTGATATAATGATACTTACATATCACATAAATACCTGCTATGTTTGTTTTACACTTTTCCTATACATTTTACTGTTCTGGAACCTTGTACCATTTTCTAGTCCAAGAACATGTCTCAAAAGTTCAGCACTGGAGTTTCTCTATTGTCATAAGTATGTTGCCAACAAATACATTCAATTTGCACAACTTATAAAAATAATATAGAAATCAAAATTCATGAATAAACTTGATCTCAATTAACAAAAGAATTAAAACATGTCGATGGAATGTGATTAAAAAAAAAGAGTGAGTACAGCAAATTGTCAAAGATGAATTTCAACAAATTTTGTATATATAATATAAGCTATAGAATTAAAAATTGTAAATAAAATCCATAGAATAGTTAAGAATAAGAAAAAATTTCCTAGAAAGTGAGCAAAAAACCTAAATTTTGTGAGATTAAAAAAAAGTAATGGTTGCCAGGAAAAAAAATAACAAGTTTGGAGGGATGTAAAAATTTTGAAAAAAAAGGAAGCCGTACAAAAGTTTGATCAGAAATAAAATGTGAAAATACTACAAGGAAGTAAGCAAATCAACCACTATACTATATAAAACATTCAGAGACAAACATGAGGAGAAATTACAAAGAAGAAACCACTCACCCTTCGAAATATAGTCGAAGTCCTATCTGTGACGCTGCTACAACAAAGGGGACCTTCCACAGAGAAGCTACAAACGAAGAACACTTCCAGGATTTTTGAGAATACCCAACAGAAACTAATCACAAGTACTTTTGAACCCAAATATAAACCAAGTGAACGTATTCGTATCAGACACTTATTTCGGGTACTTTTATGACTTTTGCCCACTGTTTTGAACATTATCTCTTATATTTGCTCATAACCTGAATCTTACTCTTGAACTCATATTTATTAGTCACTTATTTGCGCATGAGCAAAGATATTAACATTATTAGTTCACTGTTTTTTTAAATTAAGTTAGATATTGCAGGTAAGGTCGTTTTTGAGGATTCATTTAAATAAAGGAAACATTATTTGACCCTATTCCTGAATTCAATAATTATCTGTTTGATCACATAACCAACATTTCACAAAACAGTACATTCCTAATTGACTTCAAGCAGAGCAACAAGGAGGCACCACTGAATTCTAACTTGAGAGAGGGCAATCCCATGCCATAGGCGTACCGACAGAGCTGGGTGAGGTAAAAGAATACAGGTAAAAGAGTATTTGAAGAAGAATAAGCATACATAGCCGGATAATTATTACTGTGATGATGGTATTTAATTTTCAAAATTATCAAATAAAAAAGAAATCAATTATTAAAATTTATCATAAATATTTATTATGATGACTAGTTGTTATTGAAAAAATAAAATAAATAACATTATAATAAATTAGTCCATCATAATAATATATATGTTATAATCTCATACAACTCGGAATTCCGACTTACAAGTCGGAATTCCGAGATACAGGTCGGAATTTCAACTTACAAATCGGAGTTCCGAGATACAAGTCGGAATTCCGACTTGTATGTTGGAATTCCGATTTACAAGTCGGAATTGTAAAAAAAATGTGGCATTTCTACGCCTTCGTACATCTTGACAATCCAGTTGTGTTATGTTTGTTCATATTCATGCTATGCCTTTGATAAGGAATTGTGGCGTGCCGCCGCGCCGCCAACCTTTCATGCTACACTTTACCAAATGCCAATATCCATGAATAGATACAAAGTACGTTCTATGATGTCAATTATGAAATCTGCCTGACTGAAATCAAACTCATAGTTCGTTTTTTTTCAATATCTTGACAAAAAATATTTCAGATATGTTGGATATGACTCGGTAACAACTCGATGTCATTTGCTGATATGATTGCCTCTGCTTCCTTTCAAATCGAGTACGTATCTCAATATCTATCGCATGGGTTTCTTCATTGTTATCACTTTTTTGCGGCTTTTCATTATTTCTGCTGGTTATTCATTTCGACTATCTGGTCGTTTGAAAGCAACTATGAAATAATAAAATAAAAATATCATTTCTCCATTTCAAACAAACCGGCTTCAGATGCAAGTAACATAAAATTACATGAATTACCATTTTTATTAACCTACACCAGCATTATCTTTTTTGTCTACAACTGAATCCATGAAAAACTTAAGTTGTTCTCTCAATCGTTGTGGACCAACAACAAAGCCTTAAAAGCCAATAAATATATGTATAAATGAACACATTCACTCGATGGAGGACGTGACAGAGGGTACGTATATGGGAAAGAACGTCATGTGTTATGTTAAACCCGAAGAATACCCATTATTATGCTCAGCATTCCCATCAAATCTTTCGTCTCGGAGAAAAGACGGGAATTAAAATATCATTGAAAAAGTAATTAGATGAAGTAAGTACATATGTTTTCACGGTCATTTTCGCAAAGCCTCCTCAATCTTGATTGTTCCATAGTGGGTTTTTATTCACATTCTAAATTATGAGTTTTGATAGGTACCTAATCATCATTATAGATGTATGGAGCGTATGTTATTTTGAGATGTTTTACGAGTAATTAGGGATATGTGGGTATATTTATCAAGTATATGAATGTTGTACTTTTTTTTAAGGACACAATGGTGCTTTGCCATTTTGAACAAAAAACATGATTATCCATCTAACTATTGAATGCGCTCACAATTACTATATTTTAAATCGTTACAATTATAAGGATATATAATTTGTATAAATGTACGACTGGGTATTGTTCTTACTTCTTTTTCGAGATAAAAATAATCTTCCTGCAGAAGGGAGGTTTTTTAGGGAATACATTTTCAAAGCTATTTTGAACATTACAAAATCAACTGATCTTAGATTTCAAATATGATTTAGATGAACAGTTAAATTGCGCTAGTATGTTATTTTTTATCGGATAAACTATAATCAATTAGAATTTTAATACATCATATTTAAGCCTTTCAGAAATGAATGAAGAGAACCAGATTTTCAATAATATACAGTATTTCAAAGAGAAACACGCAGTGTAGAAAAAATTAAATGAAAAAAATTAGGAAGATATCTGAGAACAACTTTTTCTTGTTCACCATCCATTTTCTTGGCGTCGGAGGTCCAGTAAAACATATACATGGCTGTAACACAATGAATAAAAACTTGAGGATGATAGGCATTCGGGAATTATCATACACTAATTCAAAGTCTATGAATTAGTTATTCGTAAAATCAGTAATTTTTGAGAGTATTGATTTTTGAAAAAAATTATTGCATTATCAACATCAAGTCAATTAGGATAAATAATAAAAATTTTAGCTTTGGGTAGTTATGTGATGACTACTTTTGAATAATTCATATTAAAACAAAAACAAAAATCACATGGTCGGCAGTCTGGTTGTGTAAAGATCACCACAGAAGTACCTCAGGATAGAATACTCGGTCCCTCATTTTTGATAATTCATAGTGCTGACTTACTGGAATCTATGGAAAATGTACTGTATGTGCTTATCTTGAAATTGCCATCAAATTCGACTTGAATAGCCTTCAACAAGCACTAATGCATTGATTTATTGAAAATATGAACAGGATGTTCATAAAATCAGATGTGGAATCATCTGCGACTGAAAGATAAACTTTAGTCACTATCTTCCATCGTCAAGATAACCTCTTGTGGGGTATTCATGTTGAAAAGGGAAACATTCTCAATTAAAAATTAATTGAGAATGTTTCCATTTTCTACACTAATGCATCTTAACCATGATCTCGACATAATTTACAACTCAATCTCTCCAGTCGAAAATACTAATTTTCTCCCCCCGCAACCAATACGAATATACCTAAACTATTTTTCGATTAACATCAATGCAACTTATAAGATCTTTTCTACATTACTCTTCATCTACCTATCACCTCTCAGATGTCCTAATGTCTGAGGGCGTTAATGAAACCCCCTCGAGGATCTCGAGCCTTTTGCAGAACTGCGCTTGGCTGATGCAAAACCGGTGTTCTGCAGTTTCAGCGAAGTTATGGCAGTATTGGCACAGCTCACTGTCTGATCTATCCATTTTTTTTAGGTGATACCTCATAGGACAATGACCGGTGTGCAATTCCGTTACCAGTTTCCAGTTTTTTTTGTCAAATTCGAGAAGCTATTTAGCTTAATTTGTTTGAAAATATGAACAGGATGTTCATAAAATCAGATGAGGAATCATCTGCGACTGAATTATAAACTTTAGTCACTATTTTCCATCGTTCAAGATAACCTCTTGTGGGGTATTCATGTTGAAAAGGGAAACATTGTCAATTGGACATTGAATAGAAAGATTTTTCTGTGAATTGAAAAATCCACGATAAAAATGAAGTCATTGTTTGTGAATGTCTAACAGAAAACGACTACTTCCCCGGCTAAAGCCATGCTGGACATTTAACTACATATGATAGATATTCTAAAATTGAAAAATTTGCATTTTCATTCAGATAGTTACTTGATTTTCTATTCCAGTTTCAATTAAGAAGTCATATAGGTGATTCAGGCAAAGAACTATGTTTTCCAAAAAAAGAGTACTTACCAGGAATCATTTGTAACATTGACTCAAGAGAGGTATCGCATTCACTAGGTCTCCAATACATTTTTGTCGACGAAAATCTATTTCACGCTTCCACGATCATCAGGAAGACCACCGGAAGAAATGGGAAATACATTTTCTAGAAGCAATCTCACTTCATCGTAGATTTTTCAATTCACAGAAAAATATTTCTATTCAATATTCAATTGAGAATGTTTCACTTTTCAACACTATTTAGCTTACTTTGGCGATGAGCCCAGAAACCTTTTCGGTTGTCTTAATTTGGTCGGCTTCCCAACGTCGAAACTCTTTCTTGATGGGCTCTGGAAAGACCACAGAAGGGTTATGGTTGAGAAAATTGAGTTTGCACCTTCCTGGTCTAGGATGTCCACTTCCTCATTGCCTTTGATTCCCTTGTGTCCTGGCACCCACATCAGAGTGACAATTTTTTTGTCAGAGAAGAGGAAATCTTGCATAGACCCCAGTCTTTCCGGGGTGCCAGATTCTTACCGACTGAAACCTCCCCTCTTTTCGTCCTGCCCCTCACATCGGAATCCGCTTTCGTATTACTTCAGCGTGAGGGCTGTCCTTTTCTTCAGGGAATTCTGCTTTCCCTTTCCTTGGTTTCAATTATTAATCGTACAGTTCTATATGTTTGTTTCCAAGTTTCCTCAGGTTCCATCAATCCCTCCATCATGTTTTGGGCGTCGAATATCCTATTGTTTATAGCTTCGTACTGTCCCCATCTGGGACATAGGAACAAGGTATGTGCCGCATCTTCAACTGCTTGGCAGTACACACATTCATTCGACTCAGCTCTCCTCCGTTCAAAAAGGTTGTTCCTTAAGCACCCGTGACCTGTCAATGCTTATGTGAGGAAGTAGTCGACTTCTCCAAATGGTCTGTCAAGCCATCTTTGTATGTCCTGGATGAGGCTCCAGGTCCAGCGCCCATACTTTCCCTGATTCCACTTTTCTTGCCAGATAGTGACCTGACATTAGCTTTACTCAACACTATACCTACTCAACATCAAGTTACGCATACTGTTGGCTGAAACTCTCGTTTTGTCTCAGTTAATATATTATTCTCAACGGTCCATTCATTGATGCTTCGCTGAAAAACAAACTACAAAAAGTTCAAAGTTACTGTGTTCGATTCATAACCCCGTTAGTACAATCACGTCAGTCACAAATTGAAAGAATTCAATTGATTAAAAATGGAGGATTGTAGAATTTCACAACTAACTACATTTCTGCACAAGATTATGTTGAATGATGAAAAATAAATTCGTTCTACGGTCGTATGTGCATTCATTCAACATCAGAAATACAAACAATTACTATTCTTCAACAATCGACAGCCCTCTTTGAAAAATATATCATATACTCGTAATTAATTATATGAAACTAAATGGTTATGTCAAAATTCATAGTAAATGTGCTTTTGAATCTTGACTCAAACCAGAATTCCTTAACGGCCCTTATATATTTCATGTTATTTATAAAACTGTTAAAAAAAAATTTTTCATTTTCACACTGACTTGTTCATTTATATTTGAATGTATTCACAATTGATTGTATATTGTTAATTATTCTGACGTCTGTGGATTCAAATTTTTATTGAAAGTATAATACTATCTAGTACAATTATCGTTTTGGAGTCAGATGGAATAGTAGCTTCAGCTATAATCGCTCCAGTCACGATGTGAAACAGAATGAATGTTCATTCCAGTGATATAATCAAATTAAAGACCATTTTTATTATTCTCATTTTTATCAATATCCAAAGTTGACAAAATTATTTATAACTCTCTTGCTACAAAAATAAACAAATATTTAAACATCACAAATAACAGTACCGAAAACGAAAATTTGACAAAATTTCTCAGCATCACTCACTGCATATAATCAAGTGGGAGACCCTTTTGTATATAGTAATTCAACTTGTGATGTTCAAATACTTTGTAAACTTGCTTCTCTCAATATACTATAGAATAATGCTGTACCTTACTGTTTGCACCAAAATAGTTTTAAATCTCCTTATATTATGATTAAATGTTATTTTCTGTGACAAGAAGAGAGTGAAACAGAGTTTTTTTTCATTGTATCCCGTGGTATAACGAGCAATATTTGACGTTGACTCATAAGGACAGGGAGAAAGAATGGAAAGAAGAAATAAAAAAACAATGTGTCGAAAGTAGCTATGATTCAATATATGAAAAGAATATTCCAAACCACTAATATTTCTCCTCTACAGACTCATTCTGGGAGCCCACCATCCGCCTACAGCTGTTTCATGCTTTCCCAATCATCAGGACGGCTTGTGGTCTTCCTCGAACCTGAAAGAAACCTCTGAGAGTGCTAATACCTACCGGCAAAAAAAACTGTAAAATGCACAAAATTATAGATGCGACATCTATAATTTGCGGAGTGAAACTCAACATAGTGCTGTGGAGTTCGAAGGCAGGAAATTTCGTGCAACATTGATAGGTCACCAACATTTGTCAGTATAGGCCAATCCACATCACCAAAAGTCAAGCTTCTAGTGTGTTCGGAGTAATGTGATCAATAACAAAAAAAGGAAGAGAGTTTTGTTTCAACTTCAAGGGAGCCCACCATCTGTCTACAGCTGTTTCATGGTTTCCCAATCATCAGGATGGCTTGTGATCTTCCTCGAATTCGAAAAAAATCTCTTGGAATGCTAATACCTACCAGCAAGGATGAAACTATGAAATGCACAAAATTATAGATGCAACATCTATGATTTGCGGAGTGAATCTCAACATAGTGCTGTGGAGTTCGAAGGTAGGAAATTTCGTGCAACATTGATAGGTCACCAACAATTGTCAGTATAGGCCAACCCACAACACCAAAAGTCAAGCTTCTAGTGCGTTCAGAGTAACGCAAACAATAACTAAAGAAAAAAAAGAGTTTAGTTTCAACTTCAAGGTATCCCAACATCCGCCTACAGCTGTTCCATGGTTTCCCAATCATCAGGACGGCTTGTGCTCTTCCTCGAACCTTCCTGTACTGACAATTATTGGTGAATTACGATGTTGCACGAAATTCCCTGCCTTCGAACTCCACAGCACTATGTTGAGTTCACTCCGCAAATCATAGATGTCGCATCTATAATTCAGTGCATTTCACATTTTTATCCTCGCCAGTAGGTATTAGCATTCTGAGTCGTCCTTAAAATTTGGAAACCATGAAACAGCTGTAGGCGGATGGTGGGCTCCCTTGAAGTTGAAAGAAATCTCTATTTGTTTTTTTGTTATTGTTTGCGTTTCTCTGAACGCACTAGAAGCTTGACTTTTGGTGTTGTGGATTGGACTATACATTTCCAACCAATCAGATGCTTTATATCTACATTATTACTATGGTAACCAGCAAATTTTCTGAGAATTTTTCATCCACATTAGCATGTAGACGTAAAATTAATAAGTGGAAATTTCCCGGCACATGACAGAATAGACAAAAATAATATTGAAATAATATTGACAATATTTTTTATTGACTTACTTTATAAGTTGGAAATATTACAACAATTTATAGTTTATAGAAGTGTACATTCTATAATATCATTAATTAATTTTAAATTCTTCAAAAATTCCACTTCTACCTCCTCTTTCCTAAGTGGTGAATAAAACACAGAACCGGTGATTTTTTTAACAATATGCCTGTTTCATAAAATAAAAATAATACTGGGACACCAGTTTATTTCTTTGAGTATTAGATTTGTGTCCAAAAGAAGGCACAATATCACGCAGCATGTTGCCAATCTCTTTAAATAAGTTTTCTTGCTCAGGATTTAATCCAGATTCTTCCACTAGGTATGTTAGATATTTTACATTTTTATGGTACATTTTAATGTGCTGTGATTTTTTGCAAAAGGAACACAATTCATACGTTTGAAAGTTCATTTTATTATCACTTTTTTACTAACTTATGATTGTATACAATGTTATGAGGAACTTATAATGCCACAAATAAAATATTGATTGACAGGAGTAGTGAATGTCAAATCCATGGCTAACTTTACAAAATATTTTTTTAAACGGCAACATACTATTTAGAATAAAGAATAAAATATCCCGATTTCCTGAATTAATTGAAAAACAAATTATTACCGCTAATATGAATTTTTCTCAGAATTAAACCTAAAAGAATATGAAAAATATTTAAGTATATATGTATAGGTATAGTTATATATTTTTGGCTGTTTATCACCTTTGTTTGTAGTCAATATTGACATTTCCCTGAAACCAAGTAAGAAAATTATATAAAATCAATTATTTTTATATAATAATGTATCTGATATTATAAATTTCATTTTACTAGGGCACGGGAAAAATACAAAGAATATATCCCGCAATACGAACATCCGCTTTCATTTTTAATCAATATTGACATTTCCCTGAAGCCCAGTAAGAAAATTGTATGAAAACAATCAATTTTATAAAAAAAATTATCTGATATTATATATTTTATAAAACTAGGGCACGGGGAAAATCAAAAAATATCTCACGCAATACAAACGTTTCCACTTTCATTTTTAGTCAATATTAACAATTCTCTGAAACCTAGTAAGAAAATTGTATGAAATCAATTAATTTTACATAATCGTTTATCTGATATTATATATTTTATTTTACTAGGGAATGGGTAAAATCAGAAAAAATTCTCCCCCAAAACTCCCAATACACACAGCCTTCTATTTATTTGTGAATAACGTCAAAATAAATATTTACTTGATGTTTTCTATTTAAATATAATTCCGGTATGAAATTTTCTTACCGGATCCCCCACGTGCTTGAATTAATTGCGGGAAATTTGTCTCGTACATGAATTTTTAAAGAAAATTATCCTCGTCGCTTCGCGACTCGTGATAATTTTCAGAAAATGTATGGACTCAAAAAATGTCCGGCAATAATTCATGTTCTAGGGAGATTATAAGTGACAATTGTTGATGACCTATCGATGTTGCACGAAATTTCCTGTCTTAGAAATCCACATCACTATGTTGAGTTTCCCTCCGCAAATTATAGATGTCGTATCTATAATTTTGTGCATTTCACATCTTAATCCTTGCCGGTAGGTATTAGGCACTGTGAGAGGTTTGTTTCAGGTTCGAGGAAGACCACAAGTGGTCCTGATGATTGGGAAACCATGAAACAGCTTCAGGCGGATGGTGGGCTCCCTTGAAGTCGAAACAGAACTCTTTTTCTTCTTTTGTTATTGTTTGAAATTAATTTTCACCCTCTTCCAGCGTCTGAATTATTTGAAATTCTGCACACATTAAGAATCGTCGACAATAAAATAATGTAATGGCTATTTATACCAAAATCATAAAAAATGCCTAATTTACATAACAAAGATTTGGTGAGTGCTCTGGTTTGGTCTCAGCACTTTCACCAAAAGCTAGTAACTATTTCAATCCCATGTGGGTGAATCAATCGAAGAGTTTTCCTCCCGTAGTCGGAAATTTTTAAAAGGCACTTCTGTAGAAATGTAAACTAAAAAGTTAAAAATAAAATTATAGTTTGAATAAACTGAAAAACACACTTCTGTTGCAATATGGACTAATGAGTTGAGGACAATAAGACAATTGGACCAAAAATTTTCCTCTTATGTAAAATGATTTTTCTTTGGCAAATCAACAGAAGATGCCATATTATATCTCATCTCAAAAACCCAGGGAGCAAATCTTCCTTGTGTATCTGAGTTTGTTCACTGTTTTCCAGCATGTGAACGTAATCCATCATCCCATTCATTTCTGAACATAAGGAATAGCAACATTTCATTAAAATCACCGAATGAAATCAAATACTTAGGTGTACTAATAAATAGCCATCTCAAATATGAAATAGTGTGCCATAAACCATACGGATCTTTTTACATACATTGAAAATAATATACTAAGCGCTTTTGGAATCTAGTCTGCAATGTGGAATTTCAGCATGGTGAGGGCAGTAAATGTTCATTGACTGCTGATGAAGCTGGTCTTTCTGTAGAACAAAAAATGCAGTAGGTGAAATAAATTAACGAAATATATATTTTTTATGGATCGATTGTAATCCTTGCGAATACCATCAATCAACTTGAGAAATCCTTCAATGTAACAAACACCTTTTTCTTGGATAATTTCTCATTCAAGAACAAATCCAATGAATCAGATAGTTGATATTTGATGAATGGGTGATCACGCTAATCTTCACTACCGTAAATCAGGGATAGTCCACAACTGGGTCTCGCTACAAAAAACTCTTAGCCTCCACCGATACATCATATTCGAAATAACAGTGGAGACAAAAGGCTATAGAAGAAAGGAGGGAACCAAAAGGATCTATGACTACTTTATTAGGGCAGAGAGATTATTGGGGGCCAGAATCGCCCCATGAACTTTGATAAAATGCAGGGAATGCTGAAATAATTTCAATAAGCAGAGGTCAGAACTAAGGGAGAACATTTCTTACTGGTGGACGACATAATTCAGGCAATGACGAAAGATAGAAGCAGAAAACCATGGAATGAACCCTTTGTGGACACACCATTGAGGAGCTCTTTCGAGTAAGACCACCACTCTACTAAACATCGTGAATGGATTTCTTCTACAGCATATTTCCCCTCACAGTTGCACAACAGAAGAAGTGGAATGATTATGATACCCAATGCCAAGCCGGAGATCCCAACGTACCGTTATCGCACAGATCCTTATGTTTCTTGAACGCCATTGGAGAACTATACGTGCCTTTTGCTTTTTATTTATCGCCGGCCTATTCCTGCCGAATCCTCTGTTGTTTCAGAGGTAGGAAGATCTTTAACGAGCTCAACATCCATTAACTCGGGAACGCCATTTCAACGTTCCCTCCGATAGACGGCATTTCTATAGTCATACCTAGTGCTCATCAAATGACTACTGCAGCTGCAAATATGCTAGTACGCTGCAGTTGTTCGGGGAATTTTCCACGCGCACCTTCCTTGGCAAGTGGTCACCCATTCCAAATAATGAACGCACCCGGTGTTGCTTGGCTCCGTTATCGATAAGACCCTCGTCAACCTGACCAGCCACCGGTATTCATCGGCTGTACGAGTGCATGACGTTGTGGAACTTATGCGATTTCAGGTCCCAGATGGCAGCAAAACTGGAGCCTATGTGGATGATACATACACAAGGAAAACATGGCAACTATCTACATTGGAAGATAGATGAAAAACAACCGTTTGGAGCTTGCATCAAACAAGATCGAGAATAATATCCTAAAAGGCCCAGGAACAAGAAAGACGTGGTGGGAAACCAATTAAATCCAGAGATAATGAAATAATTAGCAATATGGCTGGAAGAATTGTAACGAGTAACATGGTGTTGTTATACCATACTCTCTGTCTCAGAAAATATATAATTGGCTTCGCTTCGTTTAATTTTTCGAATGAAAAATAACCTTATAAAAATATTCCGCCGATATCACCTTTTGTCACGAGTAACAGGTCTTTAGACTATTCACAGGTTTATTAAACATAAAAAATATGTAAGAACTTTCTAAATTTTCCTTACCAAAAAGATCTATCGCAAAATGGACGAACTCGGAATGAATTCGTACGCCCGATTGGACAACCTAATGAAATTTCCCATACATAGGTACTTATATTATCTCAACTCTTCGTGTAAAGTACAGTCACACTCTCTCAAAAAAAGAGAATGTTTCCTACATATGATATTCACATATTATAAGGGCAGCTGCTGTCACCAGGGAATATGCTTAAAAATCAGATTTGTCGACACATATCATCAATTTTCATAGATTGTTTCTATACTAGACAAATGTAGGCACTGGTCTCTATTTCTTTCAGTCACCATTAGTCTTCTACATCGAAGATTGGCCTTTGGCTTATATGCGAGGTATTTTTTGAACAGCTTTTCTTTCAATAAATAAAATATACTTTTTCTGTTACTGTCCTAATGACCTTTTCTCAAGTAAAATTTCTCTTAATGTATAAGAAAAATTGATTACTTTATTCTGAATTCGCTTTTCCAGTAATTCTTATAGTTGAGGCCGTCCAAACTAGTCTCAACTTTAATAAATGAATACCTTATGTAATTTGTTATGAATACCATGAACTGTTCATGAGGTTCACCCCGTAATCAAGAGGTATGCACAAGCCAGCGACTTACCCTACGTGAACGGCGTTTCTGCCATTTCTCTTCCAATTCCAAATAATCTTCCCATTCCCTCCGTACGAATTTTCCTGTCGACACTCACAACAAATGACGGATTTAACATAGTCCCGAACTGGCTTACAAAACAAGATTTCAAGACTTTTGTTCCCGCCACGCCACTCGTAAAAAAAACATAAAATTCTGGGACGCTTTCGAGTCCCATGCGAACGACCCGTTTTAGTCCATACGGAAGATTACCCATCTACCAATATTAAGATGCCCGTCAAGCTAAACCGATGCTATACTCTGCATCTTGATTGGTAGAAAATTCTCCTCTGGTGAGGAATACAAGTCAAGGTTCATTCTGGCTTCCCGGCGTTCCACGTAGTCATCGAAATTCACCTACGAACGCCCAGACATGAAGTCGTCAACGGTTCCATGTTAATGCCCCCAGACGATAACATTCGAGATAATAATTTTTTAACAAAAAATTGAACCGACGAAATACGGAACTGAAAAGTAAAAAATAAAATAAACCTTCTTAGTCTCAATAACTAAGCTCCTAAACTAATGTAAGTCTCCTTAACTAATGTAAGTAACTAATTTTGAGTCGGCGCCAAACGAACAATCAACAAAGATCATTGAATTACTTCAAAAAAATTATGAGAATGTCACCGCGCATGCCTTACCTAAATCTTTTGCTTGTTTGTTTGGCGCCGACTCAAAATTAGTTACTTACATTAGTTTAGGAGCTTAGTTATTGAGACTGAGGAGGTTTATTTTATTTTTTACTTTTCAGTTCCGTATTTCGTCGGTTCAATTTTTTGTTAAAAAGTTATTATTTTTCAATTTTATGTGGCTAAAAAAGAATCATCCAAATCGGATAACCCAGTACAAAGTTATGCCTGATAGAAAATTCAGAGGGTGAACGATCGTTAATGGGCCAAAATTCAGAGGGTGAACGATCAATATCCTCCATTTTGCTACCCTTAGGGATTGCATTTTTTTTCAATTTGAGAGGGGACCAACTTTGAAGTACACCCTATCCATTGAAAAAAAAAATAATCATCGAAATGGACTACTCTATGGAAATATATGCGTGGTATGTTAGCTGAAATCTACTAATTACTACCTGCTTAATTTTTTATCACTTCCAAAATACTTACTTACCTAGCTTACTTCAACTATTGACTGTTAAATAATATGATAATCTACTTCAACTATTTATTGTTATATAATATAAATTATTTTTGAAAGTTCTGGTTAGTTGATTTCATCACTTTGTATATGATTCCATCCTTTCATAGAATGTAATTATTATTGTGACGGATGTAGGAGGATCGTCAATGTCAACTACATATGTGTGCCACTGTTCACAAGTGAAAAATCAATCATCCTCTATTTTTATACCCATAGGGGTGGATCATTCCATTTCAAATCAGAATATGATCAACTATGAGGTATACCCTATCTGATAAAAAAAGAATAATCCAAATCGAAGATCCCAGTACAAAGTTACCTGATAGAATCGGTTAACGGACCAGAATTCAGAGGGTGAGTGATCAATATCCTTCATTTTGCCACCCTTAGGGCTGGATTTCATTTCTGAAATTCGAATGGGATCAACGTCATAGTACACCCTATCCACTGAGAAGAGAATCATCGGAATCGGACGTCTCAGTAAAAAGTTATGCGTGATCATACATAAAAAAATGATAAAAAAAATTAAATATACGCGTCGACTAGAGAACCTCCTCCCTTTTGGTTTCGTCGGTTGATAAAATGAATACATTGTACCAATCTGTAAATGAATGACTTCGGAATCAATAGAATTATTAGTTCGTGTAGAAATATATGTTTTTATCCGAGAGAATACCAAATTTCTATATATTGAAATATTTTATTTTCATTTAGGGAATTGAAATTTATAAAACACGAACAAAAAATGGAAGAGCTCACCCTGGGACCAATATAAGAAATCAATAACACCTACAGGGTGTTACAAAATAACGTTTCTTCTGTTTTAACATACAAAGGACTGCTGACGAAGCAGTGAAAAGTGTGAGGGCCCTAACCCGCATCCCGCGAACATAGGAGGAAGAAAAAGGTGGGTACTCTGCGAAACATTCCATTCCATTCTGTTATACGTCCCACCAATATGGCACGAGGCAGTAAGAGTAGAAAACATAAGGATTTGCTGCCGAGACAACAAAGGTATAGCCAGAGAGTATTCCCAGTATATGAAACAGTGTCAGAAGAAGCAGCGCAGATGATCGTAGTGATTCCACCGATCTATCTACTGATGAGATATATCGCAATAAAGAGACCGTTGAAAGGGCGAGAGAAAACATAGTACAGAATGAATGACAGGAGCTAGTGGACCGACCATAGATGGGTGAAATGCCCATGCATCTCATCACTATTTCCTGGTCCAAATACCATCTGGCCATGGATTTCCTGGGACACACACAATGGAGATTGGGAAAACGTATGATAGTTGCGTTTACTATAACGTGTTGCTGAATAAGTATCAAAAATCTATCCACGAATATACCCGATGAGGAAAATAACGGTATACAGATACGCTTGGAAAGCATAGATAGAGAACCGATATTCTCAGATGTTAAACTTACAGGCAAGTTCCACGGTAACTTAGTGAACATAGGGAGGTTTGAGTTGGTACATTTGACTTGAATCCCATACACCCAGGAAACTGCACGTGGATTTTACGAAGAATTTTCAACCGCCGCAAGAAGAGGGAGGGAGATAGAATTGGAGCGCGAATAACGAATTGTGATTCATTATCAATTGTACGTCAGAATTCCATATAATCATCCGGAAACTGCAGATTTTACTTCCCCTTTATTTATTTTCGAGCTTGGATATAATTTTCTCTTCGTAATAGCTACACATCTTCGTTATTGAAACTAACATGATGGATGCCAAAAAATTATATGCGACAAGTGTTCTGAACTTTCCCCTTCTGAAATCAAGTGCATGCCGCTGAAGAAGAGGAAACTACTATTCCTATGCAACGAATATGAACATGCTTTCAAGCTCATACCGGTACTGTTTAAGAAAGTTGAAAGCCTTGAGGAGACAGTCCAGAAACTGAAAGATGATGCTAATAACTGTACCATCCGCAGCCAACCAGAACCTGAACGAACGACAAATACTCCACTGTCAAATTCCGAATTAATGCACGAATTCGAAGATCGCACCAAGAGGACTAAGAATGTTATGATATATAATGTGAATGAAATCACCTCCAGAACGATCAATGAGAGAATCAACCATGACACAAATGAAGTCAATAACATCTTAACCACCCTTGGTATAACGAAAACCCTATAAAAATTATACGCCTGGGTAAAGCGACCGGCAAACCCCGTCACTGAAGGTTATATAATGCACACCCAGCAGGCTGTCAAGGATTGTCTGAAAAATCGTAAAAATCTCACTGGTACAATTGTTCGCTAATGTACAGACTTAACCATTCTTCAACGACAAGAAATAAAAAAATTATATGAGGAATTGAATCAGCGCAGAGAAAATGGCGAAAATGATATTCAGATAAGATATATAGGAGGAGTTCCAAAAATCTTGAAAACACCCGTCAACGCATCAAATAGCTCAAAAAACTAATCAGCTGTTATTACCAAAACTGCGGGGGTATTCGCACTGCTATCTATTATTTCGAAGGTCATGGAAAAAGCCATCAACATCGAGCTCATGAAATATCTGGAAGACTCAGGAATTATCAATGATAGGCAATATGGCTTCCGCCATCAGAGATCAACTGGTGACCTGCTCGCATACGTCTCACATATATGGCAGCTATCTATTGAAAAGTATGGAGAAACTTTAGCTGTGGCATTAGATATCTCCAAGGCGTTCGATCGAGTTTGGCACCAGGGACTCCTCGCCAAGCTTCCATCTTATGGCTTGCCCCCTCAGCTGTGTTCTCTGCTTGCTAGTTTTCTCTCAAACAGGTCTCTCCATGTAGTGGTCGATGGAGTTTCATCTGACACTCTACTCATAAATGCTGGTGTTCCGCAAGGATCCATTCTAGCACCAACACTATTTTACTCCACATCAACGACCTATTGAAAGCAACTTCATGTCCCGTACACAGCTTTGCCGATGATAGTACCCTCCATACCGCTTTCTCGTCCAGGGCCCTATATCAGCCCGTGAAACCAGAAATGAACGAGGAAGAAATGTTAACAATGTAAATATGGACTTAGCAACAATTCTCGAATGGGGATCCAATAACTTGGTAGAATTCAATGCAAACAAAACACAAGCATGTCTTTTCTCTAGAAAAGCCGATCTCACTGTGCCTAACATAACTTTGTCAGGAGTAACCATACCACTGAAGTCATCCATATCGATGCTTGGTATTACTATCAGCAATAACCTTTCCTGGGAAAATCACGTGAGGTCCATTGCCAAAAGTGCATCCCAAAACCTGGTTTTGTTTCGTGCCAAGAGCTATTTCACCTCCAGTCAGCTGCTTATGATCTATAAGGCACAGATCCGACCTGTCCTGGAATACTGTTCCCATATTTGGAGTGCGGCACCTAAACATATCCTGAAGCTATTGGATTCTGTCCAAAAAAGGGCAATTCGTCTCGTCGGTGATGCCTCGCTTACAAACTCGCTCACTTGTCTGGAACACCGTAGAAAAGTTGGCGATTTGTCTCTATTTTATGGATATTTTCATGGGCGATGCTCTTCTGAAATATCAACAATCGTTCCTCCTTTGGCAGTCTCTTCGAGATTAACCCGTCAAGTTCAGTCTTCACACCCCTTGGTGATCACTTTGGAGACCTGCAGAACATCACTTTCCAAAGACTCATTCTTCCAACGAACTGCGAGGCTTTGGAACTCATTCGCCTAGGGAGGTGTTCCGAGAGCATACAACCTCAGAAATTTAAGAAGAACACCAACTCCTACCTTCTTTCCCTTGGTTCCCACGATGTTCTCTGAACATTACAGGATATCCCTTTTCGTGGGAACCAGAACATATAAAAAAAAAAAAAAAAACTTTATACTCTGAAACAATCGGTTGAATTGTCCCCATACGATGTAGTTATATATATATAATGATTATACTGAAAGTGAAGTGAACTTTAATGGTTTTAATGTGTTTAGATGTGACCGGAATTCTGCTTTTACCAAGAAATCACGAGGCGGTGGCATATTAATAGTCCGGTCAATTTAGACCAAAAAATGAGAGTGAAGTTACATAAAGTCCCAACAAGCTGAATTTTTGTGAAGTTGTTCAAAACATAATTACAAACAATGTCTAGAAGTTCCCCATCATTCCCCTATAAGGAAAAAATTTAATTCGAAGTCAAAAGTCAAAAAAATGAGTTTTTCGTGATTTTCAGCAAAACGGTGAGTTTTATCATAAAAGTACCTCAGACAAAAATTGTAGATCATAAAATTATCTATAAAAACAGTATCAATACTTTTTTTCTTACGAGCCACCGTTTCTGAGATATAACGATTCTAAAAGTTATAAAAGTTGTTATCGTCATAATATGCATGAGTACGCCACGTATATACATCTAGAGTTGTAAAATTTTAAATAAATAAAATATTAAATGTTTGAATATTTTTCTATCGGTCATTGTAACTTATACTTACAATATAAAATATACATAAGTTTTAACTACAAGAATATCAGGTAAAAAGAAACCCAGTCCCTTAATCTTTAAGCCAGTGTAACTTCGAGACATCTGTCTCTTGTTTCATTGTGTACGTGGCTAGGGTCTTTACCTGCTATAATAAATGAAATACCGTTAGTCTTGAGCGTCACTCTGTAGTGAAAACACGTGTTTATTCTAACCTATATTGTGCTGTTTTGAGTTTTATATTGAAAATGTCTGAATATTGTTTTATTTGTGCTAAACTTTTAACTGAAAGTGAAGTTGTTACTGTTGAACGTGGTATGAAGACATTAATTAATGCAAGTATCGAAAGAGCTGATGATTTTTCGGAATATCTCAAAAATCAGAAATCTGTGACAATACATGAAAATTGCCGTAAAAATTATACTCGAAAGTCTTCTATTGCTGCAGCTAATAAAAGACAACGTGAAGAACAAGAAGCCAGTACATCCACAGCAAGTCCTCCTCGTACTAGATCACGTATCAGTGAATCAGCTTTTTGTTTCAAAGAACTGTGCTTATTTTGTGGCGAGAAATTAAATGAAGAAAGTGAAAAAAGAAAATCCTCAGATTTTCGGCGTCGAATCAGCCAAGTAAGTACACTTCAATTTAAAGATTCAATTCTGGAAACAGCTCGGGCTCGTGACGATGCTTTAGCAAAAGCTGTTCTTGCTCGAGTCGAATTTGAATATGATTCAGTTGCTGCTGAAGCTAAGTATCATCGAGATTGCTATGCTAATTTTTTAAAACCTTCCACTGGAGCTAAAATGGGTCGTCCTAAAGACGAAGCAACGAATTTGGCAATGGAGGAAATATTTACTTACATTGAAAATAGCGATGACTGTCAGTTCACTTTGAACGAATTACAAAAGGTTTGCAAAACTACGACTCTAGATAACAGAACGATTAAGCTACGACTAAAAGTAAAGTATGGTGATAAACTTATTATCACTGAGAAATCGGGAGCATCAACATTCATATGCTTAGTGGATAATCATCATGATATTTTGAAAAACAAGATTTAATTCAATGTGCTGAAGTTTTTAAAAAAAGTGATTCAACTCAACAAGAAGTTATTACCAACGGCATCCGCTTTCTTCTTTCTATGTACGGAGCTCCTAAAAAAACTACCTGTTTAGATAAACATCGATATGCATGTTTCGTTAAAAATACTAAAAATAAAAAACAAGTTCAATTAGCTTGTCTTCCTCCAACCTCAGTTGCTGCTCACCAACATCTTCTTCGAGTATATTACCAAGTTCAAGTGTGGCTTGGTTATCAGCTAGACCCTACAGACTGGGGTTGGAAGTTGGTCAACAATATATTAGAGCCAGTTCAAACTTTACTTCCACCTGCGCCGGAAAAACTGCTGAACACTATTTTTTGCAACTGCAAAAGGGATGCAGTGCTAAATGTGGTTGCAAAAGTCGGTCTGTCTTGTTCTTTGGCATGCACAAATTGTCAAGGCCGGTCGTGCTCTAATATTGAATCACAAACAATGGAGGATTCGTTTGACTCCGACGAAGTATCATGCGATACATCGCTATTGACGCAATTTACTTGCATCCAAAATGAAGATGAAGAAGAAGCAGGAGAAGAAGAACAAGAAGAAGAACAAGAATTTGAAACTTACGAATAAGACGAATAAACTTCAACACTTTTTTTTCATTTACATCGCTTTTATCTTTCCCAATCTTTGAAAATTTCCGTTATTTTGCAATAGTTTTACATTAAACAGGATCACAACTGACCCGTGGAGTAGGCCTACTGGGGAAACCACGTTAACAAAAACGCGCTAAGTACACTACCTCATAGGTGGCGTGGAAACGTGTGCATATTATGACGATAACAACTTTTATAACTTTTAGAATCGTTATATCTCAGAAACGGTGGCTCGTCAGAAAAAAAGTATTGATACTTTTTTTATAGATAATTTTATGATCTACAATTTTTGTCTGAGGTACTTTTATGATAAAACTTACCGTTTTGCTGAAAATCGCGAAAAACTCATTTTTTTGACCTTTGACCTTGAATGAAATTTTTTCCTTACAGGGGAATGATGGGGAACTTCTAGACATTGTTTGTAATTATGTTTTGAACAACTTCACAGAAATTCAGCTTGTTGGGACTTTATGTAACTTCGAATGTCTAAATTGACCGGACTATAATTGCAACTAGAAAGTATTTATCAGCCAAACTGCTGCATATGGATCACCAGAATTTAGAACATCTGTTCGTATCACTCGTCTATGGTGAATCCAAATACATTATAGGAGGTCTCTACATCCCACCTAATTCAGATGATGAGTGCTACACAAATCATGTTACTACTATTGAAAATTTGATCAATATGAACCCCGAGTATAAAATGATTATTTTTGGGGACTACAACTTGACGGAAGCCACATGGACACGCAACAATGAAGGCACAAATGTTGAGTATCCCCCAAACTCCAAAATGTCTATTCTTGAGGAAACTTTTAATTTTTTAAATTTAGAGCAAGTTAATCTACTACCAAACATCAATAACAGATTTGTGGACCTGTGCTTTAGTCATATTCATGATCTCGATGTGTCTTATGCAGAGGATACTTTGCTATTGAGAATTTTCATCATAAATCATATTCCTTTGACCTTTCTACTGTCAATACTAATAATACTTTGAAATATGAAGTGTACTATCATGACTTTCGCAATGGCAACTATATGGGTCTCAATAATTACTTATGTAGTGTAAATTGGGAGGTCGAATTTGAATCAATCTGTGATGTGGATTTGGTTGTGAATAAATTTTATTGTATCTTATATAGCGCCATGAATATTTTCATTCCGATAGAAAAAATTAAAACTGATAATTTTCCGGTTTGGTTTTCTAATGAGTAAAAAAGACTGACTATATCTAGGAAAATTACCCATACAAATTTTAAAATCAGTCGATCTGACCATGACTACGATCTTTGCAAGCTTAAGATCGAGGTGTAAGGAATTGAGTGAAATATGCTATTATAGATATCTACACAGAATGGAAAATAACCTGAACGATGATCCTAAACAATTCTGGAAATACCTTTCTAATTTGATAAAAGGTTTTGATCTTCCTAGCGAAATGATATATGATAACCAAACTAGCACCAATGGAAATGAGTGTGTATCATTGTTTGCGAATTTTTTCTCATCTGTTTATGTTAATAATGACCTGGCTATTCTGGACTATAACTATATACCCCAAATCAAGGATACGAATATTAACCTGAATAACTTTACAATAAATTTTACTGATATTTTCAAACTCTTGACAACACTAAAACCAACACTATCGTGTGGCCCAGATGGAGTACCAGGTTTTCTGTTGAAAAAATGTATTCACTCTCTGTGTAAACCACTACACCATCTGTTTAACTTATCAATAAAATACTGCTCCTTTCCTGAATACTGGAAAAACTCCTATATTATTCCCATTCATTAATCCGGCCCAAAGAATATTGTTTCAAACTATAGAGGTATCTGAAAACAATCTGATATACCTAAATTACTAGATAAATTAATTTCGGTACAAATTTCATGGACTTTCAAACACATCATAAGATCCGAACAAAGTTGTTTCTGTCAAGGTCGCTCAACATCGACAAATCTCCTAACCTACCAACACAAAATTCTAGAAGCCTTTGAAAAACGACAACAAGTTGATAGTATTCATACAGATTTCTCGAAAGCCTTCGACCAAGTGAACCATGCTATTCTTCTGGCTAAGTTAGGGGTTCACTTGGGGTGGGAAAAAATTGCCTCAAGTGGACTTAAAGCTTTCTGTCTGGCCGTAGCCAGTGTGTACGCATAAACAACTATTTATCAAATGCCATATCCGTTACATCAGGGGTCCCGCAAGGGTCCCATTGCGGCCCTATTCTCTTCAACTTATTTGTGAATGATATTTATGATGTAATAGTTAATTCGGACATCCTAAGTTTTGCTGATGATGTGAAATTGTTTATGAATGTAAGTTGTTTTCATGATTGTCTACTCCTCCAGGCCGACCTGGAGAGATTCAGTGAGTGGGCATCAATAAATAAGTTAATGTTAAATGTTACAAAATGTTTTTCGATAACTTTTGCTCTAATAAAATCCCCAGTGGTTTTTGATTACAACCTCGGAGCAAAACCATCAAGCAAAGTGAATGAAATGAGGGATTTAGGCACTAAATTGTCTTTTAAAAGTCAGTACAACAAGCTAAGAAATAACGGAATGAAAAACCTGGGATTCATTTTCAGGAATAGTCATCATTTCTCAGTTGAAACATTTAAATTGCTCTACATATCACTAGTCCGTCCAAGTCTTGAATACTCATCAGTGGTGTGGTCACCCAGCTATTCATGTGATACTAAACTGATTGAGTCAGTACATAAAAAGTTTCTGAGGCAGTGCGCATTGAAAATGGGTATTGTCCGTGTGGACTTCCACATTGACTACGCATTCATTGAACAGTCATTAGTCATCCAGTCTCTGGAAATTCGTAGAACTTTTTTTCTGTTTCTTATTCAAAATTGTCAATGGTCTGATCGACTGTAATTACATTTTGACACAGTTGGGGATCAACACACACTTTAGAACTCGAGATCGGAAATTGTTTTCAATTCAAAACAACTACACCTATCATAGCCCCTTAGCATGACTACCTCGGAATATTAATGATATTCATGGTTCTATTGACCTATTTGATATTACGCTTACCCAATTCAAGAATAGATTGAGATCCGTTGGGTACTTCCACTAGAAAATATGGCCCATTGTTGGTTTTGTTGAAATAATTGATGTTGCTTTCAAAACCATTTGCAGTTTGTGGTGCATCTTCTACAAAACCCTTTTTTTGTTGAACGTTTTCCCCACAGCAATGCCTGAAGTTTGTCATTTTCCAGTTGTGACTGAATTTTCAACCCTGTCGTTTTTATATTGGATGCTGGACTATGGAGATCGCTATATTCATATCTTGACGGTTATTCATCTAGTTTTTCTGTTTCTCCTAACTTACATTTTGTTTCCAATTTTACAATGCTGGTCTTTCAGCTTCCGTCTTGCTTTCTTAGTCGAAATGTTCAACTTTCTTCTTTGCACATCGATACTTACCTGGGACCGCTTGGACCTCATCAGGAATGCAGTGAAAGTGAAAACAGTCAGAAACGTCTTTACGTCTTTTTGTACGGTGCAAAATATTTACACTTATTTTCTGAAAAGGAGTTATTTTGTTGCCAGACCATAATTAATACTAAACCCCGAATAGGCAGGGACGTACAAAAGTTGCCTTAAAATTTTGGTTAGCCGTTCTTAGTACCGGAGCTTGGAAAAAATGCTTCGTTGGGATATCAAGACATGTTGCCCAATAGGTCAAACGTATGAATAAGAACAATTGAATAGTGGTCCTTTCTACCAATTCATGACCTTAAGTTAACTATCGGGAATTCAAAATAACGGATACTACCTCTGGTGTCGATTTTCGAAACTATACAAAAGAACATTGTTTACTTTTTGAAACATATATGATTTTAACCATTGTTTACTTAAAACATGTCGAATCTCTCGTGATTGTTGACATTTAATGAAATTCTGGTTGATGTTCTGTTGACTATTGGATGTTCTGTTGACTATTCTATGTCCTCGAGTGAAAAAAATAGGTGATTCAAGTTCAAATCATTATTGTTGTTAACCTCAATGTGACTCTTGGGCAAAATGATCCCGTTGTGCTGGAATAAGTTTTCATCATTTTCCGCGAGAAAGTTAACGTAACATTCTGGTTTAGACTAATCTAGGATTGACTGAGACTATAGACGGACGACGGACACTTAGTATCTATCTTAAAGAAAAATACAGTTCCTTCTCAAAATCTTCCTGTATCGTCTGTGGCAAAAAAAGTAAAAGAGAACCTTCAATAGAGTTGAGTAGAAAGAAAGTTAAGAAGAGAAAAAAGAGATACCTACCATCCAACTTACCGAAGATTATTCATACAGTATGGAAAAAGAGATATATATCCAGGTGATAAGTGTTATGTATTTACTGAATAAAAGACAAGACTAATTGTCTTTCCAACTAGTGATGAGGCATTGCCAACTCATAATACTTACAAATGACATTCTATGCTAAAACTTCAGACATTCACAACAATTAGGATACATTTTAACACCATCTTGTTTGTTTTAGATGAAATAAAAAATTAGTGAAGGAATTGTAATATTTTTTTTTAAGTTATAATAATATTTTGTTTATTATTAACAAATATAATGTAATATAAACTTAATCAGTAGGCTCAATTTTAGTACATACGCATTGATATTGTAATATTAAAATATAATTTGCTCTTAAATTTATCAAAGTTATGACGCGTACACTTACTAAACACACAATAATGGAGAGATTATAACGCGTATGACTTGGTTAGCACAATAGTAAAGAGAGGTTATAATGCGTACTTGCTAAAAATACATAAGCATTTATTATTGTCTGTATAAAATCTCTACTTACCTAACTCCATCAGCAATATCCGGAACTTGTGCAGAAACACTGTCAGGATTCATTATTGTTATTATTCTTTAGTATTATTTATTATGTACAAAAAACCTGTATACACTCAACAAAAATAATCGTCGCGACACCACACTGTTCAATGCGAAATAGAAAGACGAAACGAAAATAACTGGCTTGCTTTCTATGAGGGAGAGAGAGAGAGAGACAGACAGAGAAACACGCGCACGCCGCACGGCTTACAACTACAGCAGAAAGTGTTGTTACAACTTTTGGTATCAATTTATTCAGTCTAGCCCCCTTTCGCAACGCGCAATTAAGGAACTTCGTTCCAAAAACTGTTTTTGTTGGTTTCATTTCAATTCGAACATTCATGAATAGTGTGTAACAGTTTTTCAAAATAATTCATGATAATAACTCCAGATGACTTCACTAAGCTGTCCAGAAACTACGGATTTTTTTTTGTAAGCAAATTAGAAAATACTTTGTCTTTTTCAAAGTGAGTTTTTGCAAATGATATTATTGTCTTAAGATTTAAATACCCCACTTCACTAGAGTCTTGAAATTATTAACACTACACAAACAAAACTGGAAACGAATACAAAATGAAATATTTTAAGAAAAACTCAAAACAAGTGTATAACCTCTGAGAAAACAGACAAACAATGTTCTTATGTCTGGTTTGCGGTTTTGCCACTCTGGCGCTGACATCTAATTTTGAATTCCCAATAAGGGATCAACAAATTTGAGGTTCGAAGATGACAAAAGTTTCGTGTGTATTCAATTTTACTCTATGTAGTTCTCATAAGAAAAATGCAAAAATAATATAAATATGGCGGTCGGATAATAATTATCAATCTGAACTGACCGTAGAGCTAGATGGATATGGATGAAGTTACTCCTACTCGTATTTGTACTTGATACAAATTATTCAGAGAAAAGGTTGATTTTTACCTGTGGGACCCTCATCATCCATGTATTTTTTGACGGATACTCATTGGCATATGGTTGTTTTGTGGCAATTGTAGATTTTTCCATACTATGGCGGAAACAGTGCGAGCTAATGAATATCGAGCCCGTTCCACGATGGGCATGAGTCGATAAAAGGTCCACAAGTTGTTTTTCGACTAAATGGTAGGAAAATCGGTAAAAGAAGTACAAATTTGACCTATTCATCGACTTGTTTTTTCCCTGACCATATTTGAAGTTAATAATGAGTAATGTTCCACTATGCTTTTAGCCTTTTGCATTTTGAAGGAGATTTGTTGATCTTTCCAATGGTTTTCACAACCTGAAGTATGACTCTGAAGTTCAGAGTAAAATAATTTGTTAAAAAAAACTTTTTGACAAAACATCTACTGACAAAAAAAGAAACTGAAGAGCGAAAATTAAATAAACCTTTTAGTCTCAAGAACTGAGCTCCCAAACTTATATAAGTAGGTAACTAATTTTGAGTATGCCAAACATACAAACGTTATTTGATGTTCGATTTCTACAATTCTACCTTTCTAACACATCTGCAAAATGAGATTCAGTGTGACTGAAACGAACGTCAATCAGGTACCTACAGAAATTAGTATATTCAAAAGTCGAGTCGCGTAAAGTGAAAAGAGTTCAATAACATGAAAAGTGAAGAATGCATTTGTATCATCAAGAAGTAAAAATAACTCATTCAACAATAGGTTATCCTGTATACAAAAAGATAAAAATATCCTTTCGTTTCGCTTGGAACCTTTTCGCGACTCTTAGACGAAAAAAACTTGTGAACCAAACCTAAGCTCTCTTTCCCGACAATTAATCCCATCTTTGATAAAACAGGCTTATTTCACCAAATTTGTTCAAAAAGGTGAATACATTGCCCAAGAGCAAAAGAATGATGTTTCACCGGTAGGAAGATCCTTCACGAATAATTGTCCCTTGTTCGAAAGTACAATAGAATGCGAAAAACAGATCTATAAAAGATCCCTATTCATTCGTAGTTTTGAAAATTGAGCTTTAACATTTCATTAAGTTGTGTCGAGAGGCCCTCTTCGACCGACGAGTTCATTTCTTTTTACCAATGTAATCGAGTGTAATTCTCTATTGTGGATGGGACAGAAGAATAAGGAATGTTTTCACGTCTGATGAGATTTCTTGCAAAAGTTTTCATGGGATTTCTTTTATTGTTGCATGGGCGTTGTGAGCATATAGAGGGCCGCGCACTTTTATCTTTTGCTGACACAAGAAATGTTAGTCGTTCAATTGAAGTTTCCAGTTCAGGATGGTGCCTCCTTCAAATATAATTTTTTGAAGAAATAAAGTAATGATATCTAAATATCAGTTTGTAGGAGATTATGCGTTCTGTATTTACAGAAGATTCCTAATAAAACATATTTGCTTACTTTTGAATGCATATATCCATATCTGTCTATATTTATATACAGTGTCCGCCAAAAAGTATTTACCATATGGGAAAAAAGTTTATTATTGGAGTATTGGAAAAAGTATTCTGGGGGAAAGTTTGTGCATGTCCGATTACCTGAAAATCGATTTTGACACATGCCACATGATCGCTAGTAGGCGGCAAATTGAAAAAAATTGCTTGGAAAAGGCGAAAAGTGGGGTAAGATGGCAAGATATCAAAATAAATATTTGAAAACGAAGTTTCAGGAGATAATTCGAAAAAATTGGGAATAGCAATTTTTTTAAAATATTTTTCCATCTATTAAAAAATATCAAATTGTTTTCTTATGGATAGCTTGATATACTGAAACATTTGCATTTCAATGATAATGACAAAACTTTCTCATTTCTCCTCACCAGAGGGCACTATATTTAAATAATATTAATTGAGGATTATGTTCACGGACGCCGATGTAGATCATTGAATGAACCTGATTTCATTCCAGTATGGTCTATTTTCGATGTTTATATTTGCCAAAAAAATTGTGAAAATATTCAGAATGAAATAGTGAGTCAAATTTAAGAGAATTATAATTCACATGTGAAACTCTGAAGTGAAACGCTCATCCACGATTATCATCGGAAATTGATTATAATCTGGAAAACACCATGTTTTTGGAGTGTCATGTCATCACAATAGTCGTGGAGTTCTGATATAACTGTTAGATACGAACCGATGTAACAGCAAGGGTTCTGACAAAATCCTATTTTTTAAATATAGTGGTGGGAGTGGTGAGGAGAAAACGAGAAAGTTCTGTCATTATCATTGAAATAGAAATGTTTCAGTATAGTCAAGCTATTCATAAGAAAAAAATTTGATTTTTCTAAATAGATGGAAAAACATTTTTTAAAAATGGCTATTTCCAATTTTTTCGAATTATCTCTTGAAACTAATTTTGCATAAAATTGAATTCTAAGTAACTTTTTCAAATAACTTTTTTTAATATATTGTCATCTTACCCCACTTTTCGCCTTTTCATAGCAATTTTTTTCAATTTGCCGCCATATCATGTGTCAAAATCGATTTTTAGGTAATCGGACATGCACAAACTTTTCCCCAGAATATTTTTTCCAATACTCCAATAATAAACTTTTCTCCCATATGGTACATACTTTTTGGCGGACACTGTATATATATATATATATATATATATATACTTGGGGCTTGTGGCTCGGTGGTACAAGCGTTAGTCTGTTTCCACCCGGCGCGGGTTCGACTCCCGCAGCTGGCAAAAAAATTTTCAAGGCCCCCAAGAGTGGTTTCAGATCCCCTGTGATCTTAATTCGTACAAGTTTTCATTGATTTCTGAATGTTGGTCAAACAACTAAGAAAGCGGTTAAAAACAATTTTACGAAACAAAACAAAATAGGGGAAAATAATCCATTTGAAGGTGGCTTCCTCTGATATTCGAATTACAATAAAATCGATTCGTTGAAAATATAAACAGGATGTTCATAAAATCAGATGTGGAATCATCTGCGACTATATTCAATTGAGAATGTTTCCCTTCTCTACAATAAAATCGTTTGAAAAAAAATGCTTTTTTCAAAATTATTTTTATAATGTGCCGGTACCAAAGAAGTTGCACATTATTGTGAATCTATGTTACATTCATTTTCAGCATTTTTTCATCCGATTTTCGGGATCTGATAGTTAACTCAGGACTGAAAATATTTCTTCTAGAAAAAAAAGGAATGTGATTGATGAATGGTCGAAATACTATTTTACAAGTTTTTATTTAGTTTCACCCGGTGTTTGTCTGTCTGTAATCAAATCTTGCAAGTACAATTTGACCCACTTCTAGTTCCCCGATTAACGTGAAAGAAGGCAGGAGTTCATGGTTCCCGTGACAATGCATTATGGAATTTTTGTAAGAGAAAAAAACAAGTGGACGACATTTGTGTTTATGGTCCGATTCGACTCAAAATTGGTATGTGAGGGTTTTCGGGGTTGCAGGTTATGAATTTTTCATCAAAATTCATAAAATAGAAATAGCGGCTGCAAGATGGCCGACGATCTCTGTGATTATGATCCGATTCTATTCAAAATTGATACGTGTGGGTTTTCTGGGTCGTAGATCATGAATTTCCATGCAAAATTCACAAATTCAAGATGGCGGCTCCAAGATGGCGGACGAGTTTTGTAATTAGGGTCCGGTTCGTTTCAAAATTGGTATGTGGGGGTTTTCGGGGTCGAAGATCATGAAGTTTTTGTCAACATTTGTAAAATCAAAAGGGCAGCTCCAAGGTAGCGGCGATCTCTGTAATTATGGTACGATTCTATACAAAACTGGTATGTGGAGGTTTTCGGGGTCGGAGATTATGAGTTTATTGTCAAATTTCATAAATTTGAGATGGCTGGACAAGTTTTGTGATAATGGACCGTTTCTATTCAAAATTGGTATGACGGGGTTTTTGGGGTCCAGGATTATGAATTTAGTCGCAGATTATTGATTTTTTGTCAGAATTCATAAATTGAAGATGGCAGCTCCAGGATGGCGGACAAGTTGATCTATAGATGGTCTCCTCATTGAAGAACTAAATAGCTCAGCACTGACAGGAAAAAGGCCTCATAATGACGATGCATTAACCAAAATGCATAGATTAAGGCGTATTTACTAAAAAGCACAAAATAAAATAATTAATAAAAAAAACATTTTTAAAGACAAGATTTTATTCAAATGCACTAAAAAGTTAAAAACAATTGCTTTGGATGTGTGACGTAGGTTATTCCGTGAGTTATAAATTCAAAGTGTTGTCGCTTTTGTATCCAAAGCAATTATTTTTGACTTTTTAGCGCATTTAAATAAAGCTTGTCTTCTAAAAGGTTTTTTATTAATTATTTATTGAGTTACAAGTCCGGTAGGTGACTTATTACCCTGCAAGTTGTTCTACGGACGAGGCGACGTAGGAATATAAACGAGTACTATGATTACACCTATCTGACGTGTATCCTATGATATTTTATCCCATTCTGTCTTTATAATCTTTTTTAAAAACAATAAATAGATATGTTTATAGAAATAAAAAAAAATGTTGACAATTTTAAATCATTAAAATCAATTGAGCCATTGGTTTCCATAGTTGAATATGATGATGTTGTTTACTTGTCACTGTCAAATAGATAAAATCATAATATTTTCGTCGGAAATTATGGAGGTTTCAGATAAGATTTTGAATAAAGCTGCGGAAGCAACAGGAACAATAATTCAGACAAATCATCAAATAGAATTAACAAAGGATATCGATTGTTCTGTCACTGGAAATAAAGTTTCTGAATGAAGCATGCTTATCATCCTCAAATAAACCTGTTGCAGGTGGGAATTCTGATGAGAATGATCCGCAGCTTTCAGAAATCCAAAACGATGCCAGGAATAATATTTTTGTCTTGGGAGATGAATATGCTCAGGGACTCCCTAGGGTGTTGAGACATTTAATTGAGATGCATTCCTTGTTGAGGTATCTGTCAAACATTACTGTGAATTATCAGAACTAACAAAAAATGTATTTTTGACACTATAAAGTATGGGCAAAATGATTTCATAATAATACAAATTCAATACTAATAATATTAGTAATGAAAAAACATTGGAATTGGCACTCAAAAATTGTATCAGGATTGCTAAATTCACAAATTTAATTATAGTCTGCGGAAGAAACAATAGGTTAGACGATTTAATCATAAATTGCTTCGAAAATCTCTAAACCATTTCGAAAAATCCTGTATAAATTGTTCAGTTAAATTCATTGTTGATCAAAAATGCACAGGGAGTAAATTTCTGGTTGCAAACGAAATCGAAAAATACATAAAAGCTCAATCTATTATAATAATAATAATGTTTTGAAAACAATTAAAACTGAAACTTACTCACCTCCGGAAAAAACAAACATACAGGAACAAACAGAGTGTGTCAATAGTACTGTTACTCAGTGTCATCACGAGGAGTTCTCTTTTTTAGAAAATGTCCAAATGTTACATCTACCGAATTGAAATCAATGACTTGTATCTCATTCTTATTAATCAATATCAGATCGCTTCGTAACAAAATTGATGACATTACTTTATTATTGAGAGCACAGAAAAGCCAGACTTAATGCTGATTACTGAACACTGGTTAGAAATGGATAAGCCAGTAGCATTGCCTGGTTACAGTGTTGGTGCGAAATACTGTAGGAGTAATTCCGAACATGGTGGTACCCTGATTCTATTAAATGAAAAAAGTGCCCATATAACACTAGATAAGGTAAGCAAATATGACGACCTACTCATATAAAAAGAATTTTAATTTTCTATAGTGTATATACGAAAAATTAATATATATATATATAGTCTGCATTTATAGCCCCCCTAATGATAACAAGATAACATTTCTAAATAACCTTGAAATATTGCTGAATCACTTTCCTCCAAATACCAATATAATGCTAGCTGAAGACTTCAACATAAACTTCGATGACAATGAATCAATGGCCACAAAAATATTAAAAAACCTATTAACATCATTCAATCTGAAAATGCACATCAATCAACCAACACGTATTACAGAGTTATCGGCTACTACAATAGATTACATCTGTACTAACCTCGCTGAGGAGAACATTAGGAGCTCCGTAATACCAGTTTTTCTGATCATTGAGTGTAAAATATGATTATAACGAGAACGTCAAGAATAAAAATGCGAACGAAGGAAGTTTTGGTAGAATTTATGGTCTCAAAAACTTCAACAAATTTAAACAATTGTCTAATGAAGTTGGGTGGAGTACGGTATTGAGTTCTGACAACCCTCTATGCTCATTTCATGAGCAATGCAAGCTTCCCAATCTGCAGAATTAGGAAGAGAAATAAACCGAAAAAATCGTGGATCACCAAAAGTATAAAAAATTCAGCAAAAAATCTGATATATTTACTAATCTTAATTTTTTTTTACAGAAAGTGAATCATTCCTAAACTATGTTAATAAGTATAGAAGAACTTATAGAAAAGTCATAAAACATTCCAAAAAAATATATTATAAAAAAAGGCTTTCAGAAGCAAAAAATCAGAATAGAGAAAACTGGGCAATTATAAATAGTCTGAGAGGTAATTCTAGCCATACTTCCACTCAGTTACTTATGGATCCAAATTTGATGAATGATTACTATTGCTCAGTAGCTGAAAAAATAACCTCTGATTTGGAACCACAAAATGATCCAATCTCATATATGTCAGGAATGTTCATTCCGGAGACATTTTGCTTTCTACCGATAAATCGGCATGATTTACATGATACGTTTAAAGGAATCCAAAAGAAAAAATCGTGTGGTGAGGATGAAATATCACTAAATATACTAATAAACCTCTCGTATGAGGCTCTTGACACCCTTGCAGAGGCAATAAATATTTCATTTGCTACAGGCATATTTCCCTCCAGTCTGAAGTTGTCTGTTGAAATTCCATTATTTAAAGGAGGAGACCCATCAAATCCGGCAAACTTTCGCCCAATTTCTCTTTTATCGACACTATCAGAAGTAATTGAAAAATTAGTGAAAAAACAAATTTGCAGCTTTCTAAGCAAACATAATATTTTGTCACCAAGCCAATTCGGCTTTCAGAACTCTAAAAATACAAATGATGCTCTTTTCACATTTTTAGAAAATCTTTATGTGAAGCTTAATACTGAGGATGTAGCAGCAGCAGTCTTTTGTGACTTTTCAAAAGCATTTGACTGCGTCAATCATGAACTGCTTTTGAAAAAAATGAACAAGTATGGTTTCAGAGGAATTGCTTGGGATTGGTTCAACTCATATTTGTCAGGACATTATCAAATTGTACGCAGCGATGGGAAATACTCGGAGATTGACAGCATAATCCATGGAGTACCTCAAGGTTCGGTTTTGGGCCCGGTTTTGTTTTTGCTTTACATAAATGATTTATCCACTATAAATATTCATAGAAATTTTACTATTTTTGCCGACGACACTACGTTGTTGTGGAGTGGGAAGAATACAGACACTTTGAAAAATAATATTTTTATTGACGTCGATAAAGTAAAGCAATGGTGTGATGCCAACTTTATGTGCTTTAATATATCTAAAACCAAAATACTATCTTTCAGATTTGGCCCTGGGTAACCAGGCAATAATAACTAGTGAATGCAGTAAATATCTAGGATTACTAATCGATCATAAATTGAAATACATGGACCACATATCAAATCTGAACAAAAAAATAGCATCAGGCTGTTTTGTGGTTCGAGTGGTATTTCATGAACAAGGTCAAGATTTAGCAAAGATAACATACTCGGCACTCGTTGGGGATTCTGTAGCTCTCAGCTGTTAAATTCAGTCTTTGTTCTACAAAAAAGAGCACTCCGTCATATGTGTGGTGCAAAACCGAGAGCTCACTGTAGATTACTGTTCAAAATCAACAAATATTGACTGTTATTTGCCTTTTTGTACTGGAAACTGCTTGTTTAGTCCACAAGAAATATAAGAATACAGTGAATGTTAATAGACACAACACACGAAATGGTTTTCATCTGAGATTACCTATTCCAAGAACATCACTTATAAAAAACTCTATAATATATGAAAACTTGAAGATATATAATCACCTACCAGCAAATATAAAAAATGTATGTGATGACAAATAATTCAGGAAAGGCCTGAAAAGTATGCTTGCCACTAAAGCATACTATAATTTAGGGGCATTTTACTGTGATCATCTATAGATCCATAAAAAAAATGTTTTATGTAATTTGTATCAGATTCTAATTTTACAATTGTGTGACGGTGTGTACACCTACAACTATATTATATACATGTTTTTATTGTGTGACTATTTCATCAATTTAATTGTGACTGTAAATGCTTATGCCGCCTTTTTGTTTTGTTTTACTAATGTATGTGTTTTTATAAGTATACGTACATATAAGTTTTTATATTTACACTGGCTTTGTCAATAAGAATTATGTTCTTCGATAATAAAGCATATTTGATTTGATTGATTTGATTTGATTTGATTTCATAAAGTGATAAACATACAGGAATATGTTTTCTTAGCTTATGTTCTAGATAAAATGAGTATGACCTGCAGATTTCTGAAATAATTTTTATAGGAGCAATATTTAATAATTTAGATTTTATAGACAAAGAGAATGAATGGTAATTCCTTGAGGATAAAATATAATATGCTAAAGGCAACTTGAACATCGGTGAGTTCACTAAAATCATCATATTCTTGAAAAATTGTAGTGCTGGACATCAACCGACTCAGTCAGAGGTATTGATAAGGAGAGAAGTAAATTTATTTCTCAAGAAATCATCCGATAAAGACTATTTGTTGGTCAAAGTTACTGCTTTGATTGAAATTGCTGGAGGTTGTCACCGAGAAGAATTGTGTTCTGTCTCTAAATGACATTCAAGACACAGGAACATCAGGTTATCATGATTTCAACTGTCATAAATGAAAAAGAAGGAATTAATTTTCTGGAGATATACCGGAAGTACACGCTACCTGAAAGTTTTCAGGTATCGAAATGGTAGGTGCAATGCCCAGACAAATAGCAGAGCATTTAAAACTTGAAAATCCTGGAAAGTATACGGGTCACTGTTTCAGACGGACCTCTGCGACTCTTCTTGCAAATGCAGGTGTAGACTCATTTGTATTAAAACGGCATTGCGATTAGAAAAGTTCTGCGGCATCAGAATAATATGTTGAAGATGCACTCGAAGGAAAAACGAAAATTGACAGAATGATTTAAGGAGGTGAGAATTTTTTACAAGTATTGCAACAAACTAAGAACACAGAAGTAAATACTATTATTTCTGATGGGAATGTTCCTTGCATATCAGGAAATAA
Source organism: Gonioctena quinquepunctata (assembly GCA_018342105.1). NCBI lineage: Eukaryota > Metazoa > Arthropoda > Insecta > Coleoptera > Chrysomelidae > Gonioctena > Gonioctena quinquepunctata. Next base: position 597,301 of record JAFIRS010000570.1, read on the forward strand.
TATCACTAACAATACAAATTGTACTATAATAGTGAATTTTAAGAGATAAATTTAACTTCGTTATATACATTATAAATACGTGTAAATATTTTCACTAGCTATTTTTATTATTTATTCAGTTTTTTTATTGTACTAAACTGAAATGTTAGTGTGTTTACTGTATTGAATCAAACTAAACTAAGTAATCTGTATCAATAGGTATTAATAGATATACTTGCATACTTCCAAGTAATAATATAATAACTACAGATTTTAGTTGGGAAAACTATTTTAAAAATTGTAACTAGGAGCCTATTCTATAGTTATCCAAAATTTTTCATTTACTAAAGTTGGTAGAAAAATAAATTTCACAAGAAGAACTATCTAAATAGTAGTGAGAGTTATCAACAGATATAAGTCCAAACAAAATTAAGATTAGTAATTTTAGTTCAGAAAAATATTAAAAGAATCATAATTAGGAGCCTATTCTATAGTTATCAAATATTTTTCATTCACTAAAATTGGTAGAAAATATATTTTACAAGTAGAGGAACCTAATCTACATCATTTGGTATCATAGACTGTTTTTATTTCCTTTGAATTATGACTTTTTTAATGAGTCCTAAAAAATCTATATAGTTATTATTATATTCTTAGTTTTTAGAAATATGACAAAAATAGTGTATTGTGTATAATTTTCAAAGAATTTCAAGATATTAGTAATTGTCATCGTCAGTTTCTATTTAAGTACCAGATGTAACAGCTTCGTGTGTATGAATGAATTTTCAGATATTAAAGTTTTTATTTTATTAAAAGAGGTAACAATGATTTTTTCTGAAATAAATGTGTGTAATTTAGGCATACCATTTATAAAATATTTATTTTATATTCATAGTTATAATCACCACGAAAAACATAAAGTGACAAGCAAAGCCGACGAGCAAGTTCAACTTCAGTGGCGCAGACCTACTGTTTATCAATATGTCATGGTTAATCTAATGGATACTATCCCATTCATGAATAATCGTCATAATTATATGTCAATTTGGAAGATTCATACAAAAACTTGACTGTGGATAATTAATTTCAAGAGAATAATTTAAAAAATTGATCCCAACTCTCTCATAAAATAAATCATCGAATCAAGTTTTTGTCCAATATTCATTTATTAGACAAATGTCCTAGTGCCATGAAAAAATACAAGCAGCTTCAGTCTATTTCCAACAAGAGAAAGCAAAAGCAATGCTCTGAGTAGAGAAGAAATATATGAAATAATGAATTTGTGGAACGAAGAAGGACGTCAAAAAAAGTTTTATCATATAATGGCTCTCGAACTAGCCTGGAGAGGGGGAGAAGCAGCAAGATGCAAAGTGCACTTTTTCAAAGAGGAAAAGAAATCGAATGGTAACCCAACTGGAAAAATTGAATACAACCCGATTTTTTCCAAAACATGCCAGGGTGGATCTCAAAAATTATCAGACAGTAAGTGGTTAGTGCCTAATCACAATAATCTTCATGTGTGCCCGGTGAGGTTATTTAAAAAACTTATGTCTAAACGCACTACTAGAATTACGTCAGACCGTCTATTTCTTATAGCTTGGAGTTTGGTTGGGAAAAGGTCAATCAACTGAAACCACTATGGATCTGTTGCCGACGTTTCAACTTTTATAAAGTCATCCTTAGGGCACTACAATAGGGATTGTGAATATTACAAGGGTGAATAGTAGATGATAGTACATGATAAATTACATGATATAAACCTCAATAGAGGTATAAAGTACAAACAACTTGAGCTGTAAATAGGTCAAATCTTATGAAAATATTTATATATAAAATTGACATGAATAAAAATTATTGTAAAGTTGTAAAACAAATCATGTGGTGAAACAACAGGATACTTACAAGAAAAATAGGTTCCTTGTCGCAATGAAATGTATATTAAAAAGGACATTTACATATACTTGGATTCCTCTTGTTATAATATAAATGGAAAATTGTCAACATATGTCGAAATCGACGGAGAGTTTGCTTCTGAATGAAGGCATCCAGTGGAGATTGGAAAAGTTTTTGTTTTTTCCTCTTGATTTCTTTCGTTATTTATTGATAAGGTACGTATAGGAACCATAGGCGTGCATGGTGTGTGATTATTGTGGTGTTTTCAATTTACTTAATAGGTATGAATAGGAGTTGGGTAGGAATTGAGAATCTGTTTTCTTATTAGCATTGTTTTTGTATTTTTTTATTTTTATCATTTTTTGTATACCTCTTTTTCTATAGTTTTTTTGCTTTCCAACAATTTCTGTATTTACAAAATCGAATTTGTGAAGATTTTTTTCTGAGTGTTCGGCAAGACCTGTTTTGTTTGTTGTTCTTATGAGGTTTTCAGGTCTTATGCTCCGTTCATGTTCAGATATTCTTGTTTTGAGATATCGTCCTGTCTGCCCAATATATACTTTGTCGCATTCTGCACAAGGAATTTTATAGATTATGCCACTTTCGAGATCTTTTGGTGTTTTTGGTGACTTTATAAAAGTTGAAACGTCGGCAACAGATCCATAGTGGTTTCAGTTAATTGACCTTTTCCCAACCAAACTCCAAGCTATAATAACCAGTGAGGTCACAAAACACTATAAGAACATTTACGTCTATTTCTGACTGTAAATCCTTACTGGAATAAAACCAATTCTGGATGGTACAAAAATATGCCTATTGGGATAAATGAGATTGGAAAATAGGACCAAACAATCTGCGGAAAGAATAGGGCTTTATAGTGTTACAAACAAAATCACAAATCACTCAAATCGATCAAGTGCTGTATCCAATCTTGCTTAGTCAGGTGTTCCGGAAGAACATCTCATCACAATGACTAGACATGCAAATGCTAAGTCATTTGGGCCCTATTTACAGTTAGACGAGGAACATCATGCTATTTTATTCAACAACCTGAGATCTAAACCTTCTACAAGAGATATAAACATTATACAAGAAAATTCTACTACGGAAAGCATTAATAATATCCAAAAAAAAACTGCTCATAATATAACATACAACAGGATGTTTTTTACTGATAAATAATTTAATTTTCATTTCATTTTTTGAATTCCTATAAAGGAGGTTTTTATTGATAAATAATTTAACTTTGATTTCTCTACTCAACTAAGTTGAATAAATATTAGATGAAATAATCGAAACATAACAAAAACTCAGAATAAAACTCATCTGCCATCTGAAATAGTGTGAGTTGATTAGAAATGGCTAGAGTTACAAAGGTTCAAACATTCAAAAAAAAATAGAATTTCACAGCATGTTTTTATGCAAACTTTCCACCACAAATTCAATATCATAACAATATATATATATTTATGATATTATATATATATATATATATATATATATATATATATATATATATATGGTGAACAGTGTTCAGTTCACGTGTTCGGAATGTCTAAATCACTACAATGGTCTTGATATTATTTTTCAAAACACTATTCAATTGCGAATGTTTCCCTTTTCAACATTATTTGTGTCGTTTGCTTCTTAAAAGTGATAATTATGATAGGTGCCTCAAAGCGGAGTATGGAGTCAACTAGTTCTGACTTTATCAGCAGTTTGGATATAACAAGGTTAGTTATTTTCTTCACTTTTGAATTGAATATATATCTCAGGCAGCCTGCAATGTATACATTCACCACAAAATCAGTTCAACATTCTACATTATTCAAATATCGAGGTAAATGTTTATTGCCAATGTTTTCGTCTGAGTAGGTCACCTGAAATTAGGCGGGTGGCGCTATCCAAAATTTTGTCGATTTTACAAAAAACAAAACATGTTTTCAATTTTTTTAAAGATTTTTAACCAATGTCATTTGTTATAAAATGGCATTATACACTCGTCATTCACGTGTGTTCAAGAGGTTAGATTACACCCTGTATATATATCTATAAAATTTATAATTTTCTACATTGAGAAACATCATGTATAGTACAGTATAAATGGAGCGTAAGTGATCTCTTCTGTTTGGCGAGCAAGAATCAATGTAAAACCGTTATCGGAGTATGTAAAAGATGTATATGAGGGATATGAACAATTATTCCCATGTAATATTGAAATATTGGATATTTGTACAGTTTTTCTTCCGAAAATATTTTTGATTGATATTTTAGAAAATTCAATTAGGTACAGTACTGCCAATTCACTGGCCCTACCCATTGGAGACTTCATACGACAGCTTTTCTCCTTTGAACTCCTGATTTCTGATTTGCCACTGAATGACACAGAATGAAAAGATATCAACCAACAGCCAATCAGAAAACAAAGCGCCTTAAGCTCGTAAGAGGTCATGTGTTACCAGTGTAAAGTTGTTTGTGGTTATGTGTATTAAAATTTTTGTTATATTAAATGATTTTTTGTTTCCTGAAAACTAATCATACATCATCTGCAGCAACAAAAGTGATCTCATGCATGTTGGACCTACCGAAATAGCTAAAACCAGCAGACGGGAAAATTCGGCTGTCTCCAGAAGTCTTAATTTCAACACAATGCGATGTTCAAACGCTCAGATTAAATGTTTTCGATTCAGTGGACAGTTTGCCTGTTGCAAAAACAATTAAGTACATGGTTGTTACGGAAGCTCAATCAGATTAGGATGGGATACCGCCAAACGGTTCTTCAAATATACCGAAATCCCTGTTCATTTGCCACTCTTCAAGTGGTTCCTCGACGCAATTTATGAGGGACAGAATACAGGTAGATGAGGTGAATTGGTAAAATGCTAGAAAATATAAGAATACATAGGATGTCAATTCGAAAAATTTCAGTTCTTAAATTTTTACAGATATCGGAATTTCATAAAATAGCAGATTCCTAGTATGCATGGGTTTCTTCAACAATCACCGATTTTGAGGTTTAATCTATTGGTTACAGAGACAATTGTCATTTGAAAAAATAGAAATAGTCGAATCAATCCGAAAATCAAATCTTAAAAACCCACAGGTCCGATTTTAAACTTTTTTAAATTGTTTATTATACAGGGTGATTCGAAACTACTTTGACAAACTTCAGGAGGTGATTCCTCACAATATTCTAATATGAATTGTCCGAATAAATATATGTCCGGAAAAGCTTCGTTTCCAAGATACAGGGTGTTAAAGTTTTTATTTTGGTTTTTTTCAAATAATTTTCGAATTACTGACCTTAATTAAACTAGAATTGGTATTGAGGGGTTTTTTGAAGTGTCGAATTCGAACCTGATGTGAAAAAATCAATTCCTCCATCATATCCACGTAAAAAAGCTAGAGTAGTGTTGAGTTTTTGTAGGAGGCGCCATTTATTCTATTTATTTTAACTCGTTTAAAATAGTTATTTTTGTATCAAGGGTGCAAAATCCGTATTTGTTTTAATAAAATTTGCAAGAAATATCAACATTTTATTTCAAGAAATTTTGAATTTGTAGAATAAAATAAAATAAAGGATACTAAATTGTATTCAAATAAATTGTTCAAAGTGTCCACCTTCAGCGAAGACGTACCCGCTCAAAAATTATTGGTGTGTTTCTTATTGTTGCACAGGCGTCTACTATTCGGTTTCTTAGATATTCCTCGTTCGCTATTGGGGTTTTATAAAGTAGTGACTTCAAATATCTCCAAAAATAAAAATCTAGCGGAATAGATCTGGGGACCTTGGTGCCCACGCCTGGTTAGGTTCTTCTACACCCCTACCGATCCATCGATTTGGATAGACAGTGTTAAGGAATTCCCTGCTACAACGCTGAAATGGGCCGAAGCCCCATCATGCATAAACCCCATGCGGATACGAATTTCTACATTCTGAAGTTGTCTCGGCAATTCACTTTCTAAAAAATCTCTGTAAGTTGCGTCATTCAGTCGGAACGTCAGAAAAAAAGGACCTATCAAGTAATTATCAATTTATTGCCGCCCATACATTTACGGAAATTTGATACTGATAATGTCTTTCACTAACTGCGTGCAGATTTTCCAGAGCCCAAACATGGTTGTTATGAAAGTTTGTGATAACATTTCGGGAGGAGTTTGCCTCGTCCGTGAAGAGTACATATCTTAAGAATTGAGGATTCCAGCCAATTTTCTCAAAAACCACTGACACATTGTAATGCATTGGGGAAAGTCTCGTGGCAAAAGAGCTTGTTCCCTTTGAATATGGTATGGAAAGAATTTTGATCGTGGATAATTCTCGAAATTGTGTAGAATTGAGAGCTTCAGCAATTATTTTCGTACTTGTTTCTGGATTCTCCTCGAGAGCGTTCAAAACAGCTTCTTCCAATTCTGGGGTTCGAACTGCTCGTGGTCTTCCAATAATATCAGCTGCCCTCTTGAAGCTATCTATTTCTGCCAACGACGGTGGAGACTGGTAAATGTTGGAGCTGAAGGCAGTACCCGATTAGGAAATTGCTCCTGGTAAATACGTCTTGCTTCGCGCGCGTTGTCATCCGCAAGGCCATAAACGAAATGCATATCGGCTAAATGAGCATTATTGTATAAGTCATCCATTTTTTCGAAATTAGTGTTTTGAAACTCACAGAAACTTCAACAAAACAACAAAATGTTTAACTGTCACATAATATGTAATTACCAAAACTACTTACAAACGTCAAATTCATTTCATAAGCATTCTTATGAAAAATGCAAAATAATGGTAATAACTTCACGCATCGATTATCAAATAATCGACTTGAAATTTTCAATCCAATTATCTAGAAAACGGTTGCTTATAGCTTATAACTTGTAACACGGGTAGTTTTTTCACGTAGATATTATAGAGAAATTGATTTTTCTACTGAAAGAGGTGCTAGAAGTACGCTCAAAAAAGTTATGAATTTTCAAAAAATAAAAAGACATGTAGGTGGCGCCCCCTACGAGTAAGAGCAATAATAACATCGGGTAATTTGACACCTCAAAAAACCTCTCAATACCAATTTTCGTTCGGTTGAGGTCAGTATTTCGACAGTTATTTGAAAAAACGAAAATAAAACTTTAACACCCTGTATCTTGGAAACGAAGCGTTTCCGGACATATATTTATTTGGACAATTCATATTAGAATATTGTGAGGAATCACCTCCTGAAGTTTGTCAGAGTACTTCTGACTCAACCTGTATAGTACGCGAATTAAATATCTGCTACCGATTTATTAATATTGTCAATTTTAACTCGCATTTTTATTTCGAAACAGATTTTGGCCGATAAAAACACGTACTTTTCATTATGAAACAAATTTTCGGCATATAGAAACACGTACTTGGTGATAATTAAGTGGGATGTTCCTTGTTTGACATTTAATTTTAATTGACATTCAATCACAACGCGTCAAAAGTACCTTTAAGAATGTCGAGTAGTCAAGAATCATCTTGTACACCACCATAAATTCTTGTTTTTATTTTTTATTGGTCGTAGAGAAAATAGTGTATGCAACGATCACGTAATGGCAATTAATACACTCCACACGGTTACTTCGTGCTCATGTATTAATAGCTATCATTAGATGATCGTTGCATAATATACTATTTCAAAAGCGTATAGATTGATTCCTCTCCACTAAGTCAAGGAGCTGGATGTGACTAGCTGTGTCAAATGACATGTTCACAAATATGCAAAGTGTTTCATTATGTCTTTCCATATTCGCGGTAATCTCATTCAAAACTGATAATATAGCATCATTACTGTTGATGTTTGATTACTATCGTTTCGGACGTCCATCGTCTTGATGTATTTGAAAGGTTTTTATGACATTTCGAATGCTTGTATCTGCAATCGTCTTCAGGTGAATACTGACAAGTTTAGGTGCTACTTACCAATTTATATGACTGTCGGCGCAATGATGCGTGCAATTCCGCCATGTGCAGCGGTGCGTGTAATTTCGCGCGGTATGGTGGTGCGTGAAGTTTCGCGCCTCTGCAGCCCGCCAGAAAGAGCAATCAGGGGTTTCCATACGTTCTTGATCTCAACGCTTGGTTGACTAAAGGCGTTTTGGCTTCGATGTAGGCGGCCTCTTTGAACTTTCGTTTGAACCAATGCTCCTCTCTATGTAGAACACTTGCGTCGTCCCATGGAACTCGATGGTGCTCAGTCCAGGCGTGGTCAGCGATTCCCGATTTCGATGTTTCTCCACGTTGAGTCCATTTCTTGTGCTCATCCAATCTTACCGATAACGGTCTCTTTGTCTCTCCAATGTAGGAATCTCCGCATTCACATGGAACTTCATAAATACAATTCTTACTGATTTCATTTTTGTTGTCAGGTCAGGTTAGGAAACTCCGTAAAGTACTGCCGGATTGGAAGCAGTTCTTGATGTTGAACTTGTTTCCGATCCTTCTGATCTTCTCGGAGACACCTCTGATGTACGGAAGGCAGATCACTGTGCTTTGTTGTTGCTCTTCAGATGTATTCGTTCTCCGGAGTTGTTTCAATACTTCTTCTAGGAGATTCTTCGTATATCCATTCCGGTGGAGGTTCTCTCTGATGTGGTTTAATTGGGCATCTAGTGACTCCACGCCGTTGCATATGTGCGTTGCTCTCTCTACCAATGTTCTCACCATCGCCAACATATACATGGAGTGGTTCGAGGAATTGGCTATACGGGAGGCAGAATACAAACCAAAGCTGTGGTTGAGGTACGTGGATGACACCTTCATTATATGGAATCACGGAGACAAACATCTCCAGGATTTCTTCTCAAGAATTAACAGAATCAGGGATCGATCAAATTCACGATGGAAATGGAAACCAACAGTGCCTTACCCTTCCTCGATGTGAACGTTGAGAGAATGGGCAATGAAATTCGCACCTCCGTCTACAGAAAGAAGACACATACGGGGCAGTACCCCAGTTACAGCTCCAACCATCCGAGTTCGACGAAGAGAGAGATCGTGGGAACATTGGTAGAGAGAGCAACGCACATATGCAACGGCGTGGAGTCACTAGATGCCGAATTAAACCACATCAGAGAGGACCTCCACCGGAATGGATATCCGAAGAAACTCCTAGAAGAAGTATTGAAACAACTCCGGAGAACGAAGACACCTGAAGAGCAACAACAAAGCACAGTGATCTGCCTTCCGTACATCAGAGGTGTCTCCGAGAAGATCAGAAGGATCGGAAACAAGTTCAACATCAAGAGCTGCTTCCAATCCGGCATTACTTTACGGAGTTTCCTGACCAAGACCAAACCTGACAACAAAAATGAAATCAGTAAGAATTGCATTTATGAAGTTCCATGTGAATGCGGAGATTCCTACATTGGAGAGACAAAGAGACCGTTATCGGTAAGATTGGATGAGCACAAGAAATGGACGTGGAGAAACATCGAAATCGGGAATCGCTGACCACGCCTGGACTGAGCACCATCGAGTTCTATGGGACGACGTGTTCTACATAGAGAGGAGCATTGGTTCAAACGAAAGTTCAAAGAGGCCGCCTACATCGAAGCCAATAACGCCTTTAATCAACCAAGCGTTGAGATCAAGAACGTATGGAAACCCCTGATTGCTCTTTCTGGCGGGCTGCAGAGGCGCGAAACTTCACGCACCACCACACCGCGCGAAATTACACGCACCGCTGCACATGGCTGAATTGCACGCATCATTGCGCCGACAGTCATATAAATTGGTAAGTAGCACCTAAACTTGTCAGTATTCACCTGAAGACGATTGCAGATACAAGCATTCGAAACGTCGTGAAAACCTTTTAAATACATCAAGACGATGGACGTCCGAAACGATAGTAATCAAGTTACCACATCGTCTACAACCTTCAAACAAACATTACTGTTGATGTTATTAAAATTGTTACAGAGGAGGCAGCGTCAATCATTTTGAGAACATACTCCATAAGGATATTCCGTTTGCACCAAAACATCAATGAAACTCAGATAAAGCTCACAATCGTAAGTTATAGATGGCACCAACATAGACTCTGGGATATTTATCTGTGATGAATAGCCTATTAATAAACATCACGAGAAAGAATACCCCCTGTCGAAAAGAAGACGGAAAGACACCAGACATCCACAGTTACAAAGCTCGCGATATGTCCTTTTTTCTTATTTCGCGTTTCGCCTGTTTTTTTCGCGATGGCGCCACCGGCATGCTGCGACTTCTTTGACAGCTCCGATGCCGACAATTATAATGGGCCCGCTCGATTTCAACATATGTAAACATGGCAAATAAATTAAATGCGAAACGAGAAGGCCATGCAAAGACGGGGCGATCTGATGAGACACATCAAGATCATCGACAAACGCGCAGCGAAGCCTTCCTCGATTTCTAGGAGACGTATTCTTTTGTTTTTTGGCGTTCAGCGAATTGATCCTTCGTTCTGTTTTTTCGGATTTTTTCCTGAGAATAAGATGTTCTCGGTTACGTGAATTGGGACAAGAAGATATTCGGACGGTGTCTATTAGTTGAACAGGGTGGAAAAATAATGGTTTTCAATTTTCGTTATTGTAAACATTTTTGATGTAATAATTTCTTATTTTCTATCCAACAACAGATACAATTTTGTATAAATAACAACCAAAAAAAATCAAGACTGATAATAGTTATTTGTGTGACTAGTGCAAAAAGTGTATATTGTTACACGATGCAATCATGCAACAAATATGCTTTTTGCACATGATGCACACAACATTTTTTCTACGATCGAAATAAATCTGTTTGTAATAACGAATAGTTTAAACAAATGTAATTTTTATAAAATTAGTTATTTACCTTTTTGAGCTAATTTCAATTTTAATATCACAGTTAGGGCAAAGTGAAATGTCAGCGATTTTCACGAAATTTTCACAGATGATTCAGAACACGATAATAAAAGTAGATCCATCGAAATTTCGAAATTGTGGCTCTTGAAAAATTCGAAAAGGTCTATTTTCAATCATAATTTCCACTTACTTGGGACGGCTTGAATTCTTTTTTTCAGCAACATACTGTATGGAACCCTCGATTTCTATTCCATACCTTCTTCAATGCAATTCGTAACATTTTTTTTCTCGGATTTGGGATAATAGTTTGTTTTCAGAAAATTAAAAATTGTTTGACATTTGACGTTATACATTTCATCTGTCACAGAGAGAACTATAATCTTTGCATCTGTTTTCTACATTTTCTACAATTATTCACTTCTTTTCTTACGTGTTTTTGCCCCCTGAACACCAATCCGGAAGAAAAACGCGGCGCTTTCTGAATTAGAGAACTTTTTTTGATCCAAAACACGTGTTTTCCAAGCACCGGTTTTTCTCGCGCAAAAATCACTCACAATGCCTCCTTCTTTTTACAATCTGAAAACAACATTGTTTTGATGTTTATTTGTGACTTGTCATAAACATGCATCTGTCTTTGGTCCTTGTGATTGAATTTATATGTATATTTTATGATAAATAAAGTGATTGATTGATTGATTGATTGATCCTCGATTTTGGTGATTCGCGAAATGTCCCCAAACTTCGTTTTTAGCAGTACTTTGCTGAAATATTTGCTCCCATTGAAATCCAATTCAGTGTACTTCCATCTCGCGACTGACTGTCACTATTGTGCCCAAATAATTATTCGTAAAAACCCAGAAAAATCAACGCTACCGAAGTGCCTGCGAGTGTTTTGAAAAAGTTGATTGGCGGATTTGAAGAGCGGACCGAGACACGCTGAACTCATGACGCATTTGTTGAAATATCTGCTCTTATTGAAACCTAATTCAGTGTACTTGCATTTCGCGACTGACGGCTCTTTTGTGCCCAAATAATAATTCGTGAGAAACGAGATAAGTCACCGCTACCGAAGTGCCCTCGAGCGAATCGAAGCGTGATTTGAAAAAGTTGATTGGCTGGCCATCAACTTGGATAGCAAGGTTAACCAAGTTAGGTTGGGTTGTGTTCCCTTATTTTACGTAAGACATTGACTGGATTTTCAGAGCGTACCGAGACACGCCTGTAAGATTAGATTTATAGAGCGGACCGAGACAAGCTGAACTTATAACGCCAATGTTGAAATATATGCTCCTATTGAAATCTAATTCAGTGTTCCTGCACCTCGTGACTGACTGTCACTATTATGCCCAAATAATAATTTATACAAAACGAGATAAGTTACCACCACCGAAGTGCCCGCGTGCGAAGCGAAGCGGGTTTTGAAAAAGTTCGTAGTTAATGCTGGTTAAAAAAAGGGGCATTCTAGGTGATATTTGCGCGCAAAAATAGAGCTTGAAAAATACGTGTTTTGGAGCAAAAAAGCTATCTAACTCTTTCGGATTCGTGTTCAGGTTAGAAAGTCTTTAAGCTATTTTCGGAGAGAAGGAGTGCTTTCATTGGATATTTCCGCACAATCGGTTATTTTCGAAATTATGGTCCCCGAAAGGATTAGAAAAGTCAATTTTCAACTTCCACTTATTGAGACGTTGTAATTTTTTCAGCAACACACTGAATAAAACCTTTAATATTCACATAATTTTAATTATCACAATAAATTATTTGATTGGATGAATGTTAACTCTTCATGTCTATCGGACATTTTTTACATTTGGCCAGATTGCTTTTTCAACATTACGTTTTTATCCAAACTTTCTGCAGGACATTTAAAACATATCTTCTTGTATCGCATTCATAAAGTCTAGTTCTTACTGTTTAGAGTGCTTGTATCGTGGATAATTGTGAAATAATCTTTTCAATTACAACAGTTCATTGATACCTACATGCCATTAAGTTGGGCATTTTTTAACAAAAAGTTTAGCGTATTCTGAAGCATCTGTGAAGAAAATTTCGTGGATATCGGTGACATTTCACTTTGCTGCAGGTTTTCCCAAGTTAATCTACAAACTTCATTTTCAGTATTTTTTTGGAATTTTGTTTTCGTTTTTGCTTGAGGTGGTGTCAGGTTCTTCACTTAAAACTCTTTTTCGAATTGTTATGAAGTTTCTGGTACTGGTACTTGGTTCACCTTCCAGAATTTGAGCCGCTCTTTCAGTTTTTTTAACAATTGACTACTCAATGTAGCTCTCAGATACAGTTGAAGATTTCCATCCTCCATAGCGTCTGCCCCCGATTTGTAATGTTGCTGAAGATATGCGAAAACAGTGTCCTCTGTATTGCATTGAGTTTTCAATATTCCAATTATATCTGAAATAGTTTCTATCTCACTATCCGAACTTGACATTTTTAACAGCTTTACAACAAAATATAAAAATTTCAAACTGACAACTTGAATGATATAATGAAAGGATTTGGAATCATCTGCGACTGAAAAATAAACTTTAGTCAATATCTTCCATCATCAAGATAACCTCTTGTGGGGTTTTCATGTTGAAAAGGGAAACATTCTCATTGAATATTGAATAAGAATTTTTCTGTGAATTGAAAAATCCACCATAGAAATGAAGTAATTTTTTGTGAATGTCTAACAGAAAACATTGATGATCGTGGAAGCGTGAAATAGATTTTCGTCGACAAAAATGTATTGAAGACCTAGTGAAGGCGATGCCTCTTTTGCCGTCAATGTTACGAATGATTTCTGCTGAGTACTCTCTTTTGGAAAACATTTTTCTTTGTCTAATTCATCTTTATGAGTTCTTAATTAGACTGGAATAGAAAATGAAATAACTATCTCAATGAAAATGCAAATTTTAAATTCAGATTTTTTCTTTTGAGTTAGGGTCTTTTCAGAATATCTATCAGATGTATTTGCTTTAGCCTGGGAAGGAGTTGTTTTCTGTTAGACATTCACAAAAAATAATTTCGTTTTTATCGTGGATTTTTCAATTCACAGAAAAATTTTCTATTCAATATTCAATTGAAAATGTTTCCCTTTTCGACAACTTGAAATGTATTACGGAAATTGTCCTGTCAGACGATATCCATAGGTAACTATGAATATGCTTTCGTTAGTAACAAGATTTGGATTAATCAAAATTGGAGTAAATTTTTTCTCTTCTGAATATAAAACAGAAACGTTTTGAGGAATTTTAAGTGCCTATAGTTACCATGCTCATACGTACACTCAAATGACAATATTTTTTTTTATCTCTAGATTAAACTCGTAATCAATAGAGTATCAAAGTAAATTACTTTTTGCACTACTGCAAAAAAAAAACACTGCTACGATCGTAGAAAAATATGTGTTTTATCAAATTATTTGCTCTAAAAAATATAAAATTCATTTTCGAATAATAATTCAGTTGCCGCATTCGAGAGAGGAGAAAAAAATTACCAAGAAACATAATGGACTGCGAAGATTTTTTATTGGACTAGTCAAGGGTTTCTAGCACTATTACCTTCTCAATGAGAAACAAAACGATGTATATAGGTTGAAAAAATTCCATCAATATGTTTCTTTTTCAGAGAGGAGATATTCATTTCCATTACATCAGAAAAATCAATACTGAAAAACTTGTTTTTGAAAAATATGGGGAGGATAATTGACATCACTCAATCGTTTGGTAGATAAAAACCCCTAGTGTTAAAAAACCACTCTGATGAAAACCGCATCTTTGAACTAGTCGAAGTGAATCAAGCTACAAAAAAAGCAATAGAGAAAAATAAATTGAACAATTATAATTCATCGTCACGGTGGCCCTTCAGAAAACTCGTTGTAGGATCGAACAGGAACGTAACAACAGTGAAATCGGTCCGTGAAACGGAATATCTTCATATACAGACTGTCTCCGAAAACTACTCCAACGAACTTATTAGGAGTTCTTAAAAAAACTGCTCCGCATATTTCATTCACATGTGAATCTCTCTGTAACGAAGAACTGGCTCTATGATCGTAACATTTCCAATTGTCCATGCCCAGGGAGTTTATAACCCTGAAATATGGTGAATAGATATATATTCCAGAAGAAGACAAATTTTCATCAAGAGGCCTCTCAGCCAGACCAGGAATCGAGATGATGAAATCCAAACAGGTTTTTCAAAATTTGAATAATTATTTGAAAATTATATCCATTTAAATATGCTTTAATAATAAATTGAACATATTAGAACGCATTTTTCGAAGAGCATAAACCGGATTTTGTCCTGCTCTCTGAACATTGGCAAACTTATGAAAACACAAAGTTTGTGGTTACCAAGTAGTCACAAGTGTCTGTAGAACTACGAAATATCATGGGGGTGTCGTCACACTGGCTAAATTAGAACGTTCGAATTTACTATAATAATATTTCAACTTTTTGTATAATGACACCTTTTATATGTTAAATTAAATAAGACACAGATCAACCTAGAAAAAAAAAATTTTTTGTGCATTTAAATGAAAGTTTTATGTAGGTAAAAATTTATTTTTTCTCTCTCAAACACGATTTGTGTTTTCGACTTACATAATTTAAAAATATCGCTGAATATTAGATGAATATATTTGCGTAAAAATAATGAAGCGAATTACAATGGGGGCAGTCCACCACTGGCTCCCCAGTAGGAATAGGTTTTTTTTGAATTTTTGTAAACAGTAGCAAATAATTCATTAATCCTCCAATTTTTTATTCGTACTGTTTGGATTGTATACTTTATTTTTACCCTTTTTCCATGCGATTCATGAAAAAACAATATGGCAATATAGAATAACCACATTTCTTCAACAAAACAGGCTATATTTGGATTAAGCATTTATTTTCGAATTATTCTGAAACTTCACCATAATCCAACCCCATCACTCAACTTCTTGAAATGCTAATGACATGGCCTATAATCTTTGCAATTCAAATGTGATCGAGAAAACAGTCCTGTAACATTTCCCATGAAGTATTTTGGGTGTTTTTTACATTAGACAAATTATTTGGATTCAATTATGTTTTACGTTTTGCACCGATATGTAATTTCTCTTGATTTGGTACAGAACATATCGTCAATAATGATGGTGGAATTCCTAATTTTGCCGTAGAAAATTAATGGGTTTATATAAAATATATTATTACAAATATATCAAAAGATCATTAAGGTATATATTCTCAAGGACTACAAGAAGACCCCACTGGAAAAAAATAATAAGTGAGTTTCTGTATCAGGTATTTCATTCGAAAAAGAAACTGTGCTCATTAGGTCATAGTAATGGGTGCATTATATTCAACCTTCATATGCAAGGTATTCTCAAAGGAGAGGCGTCTTTCCTAAACATGATATTGATCGACAAAATAGATCCTTTTGTGAATTATCACTTATATAAAAGTTGTAAAATTACGGGGGCACAGAATTTACTGATGGAATTAATCCTTTTACGGTCCTGGTATGTGCTGCTATCCGCGGTAGAAGTTTTCCATTCCACACGCCTTTTCTTCCAATTTATTCACTAAAAATGTACATGAGGATTTTCTACTGTCATACAAGTGTAGTACGGAAATTATCATTTATCATACCTGCATCATAATCCTTGTTTTATTAACTGGAAAGCGTGCGAAATCTCAAGATTAAAACACGTCGGGACAGATTCCATTTAGATGACAGATACGCTCCATCCACTAGCCAGATGATTGAAGCACCGGAAGGTGAAAAAATTGGCGATAATGAAAAATATATGCTGAATTCACCCCTCACCGAAACTGAATACGAAGAAGCACTGCCTTCTCTCCACGGCACAAACTCAGGTCCAGACAACATTCCAGAAATATTCCTGAAAAATCTGCCTCCAAGCGCCCATGAACATCTTCTCAAACTCTCCAATGCGATATGGACAGGACACAATTTCCCAACAATATGGTCACAATCTATAATAATACCAATACTAAAACCTAAAAAAAAGTCCAAATTGGATCCTGAATCTTACAGACATATATCCCTGACCTGCGCGATGTGCAAGTTACTGGGAAAGATCATCAAAAAGAGATTATTATGGATTTTAGAAGAGCATAACTTGATCATTCCAGAGCAAAGCGGATTCAGACAGCATAGATCAACAATAGAAAATATCCTAGACTTCGAAAGTGACATCGACGAAGCATTTGCCTCAAAACAAAACTGCTTGGCTTAATATTTTTCGACATAAAACGAGCATTTGACATAGCCTCCAGCGATCGCATAATCCATAAACTTCAAGCCTGGAACATCGAAGGGAACAATCTAAATTTCTTCAAAAAATTCCTAAAGAACAGAACTTTTAATGTTGAAACAAATGGCGTATTATCCGACGAAAGGACCCTTGATAATGGAATACCACAGGGCTCCTACCCTCTTCGTCATTGCAATCAACGATATACTGGACAATCTCAAGCTTTCTCTGAAAGGACGCAGCTATGCCGATGATCTAGTTATAACTTGTAGAACTAAAAACATGGACAACTTGTTCGTTATGACACAAAGCACCCTCTTAGACCTGGAAAAATGGTCACATAAATCCGGTTTCACTTTCTCTGCCACTTAAACACGTTGCATTTTATTCTCTAAGAAAAACATCAACAACACACCCCTCCCCCTCAAGCTGAACAACGTGAACTTGAAATTTGAGACATCCATATCGTTTTTGGGTATGACCTTGGACCAAAAACTAAACTGGAATGCCCACATACAAAACCTGATCTCTTCGTGCTATCAGAGACTCAACTTACTTAGAACCCTAGCAAACGAGAATGTGATTCGGACCGCCAAACTCTACTCATGTTGTACAGGACGCTTATTCGATCAAAGTTAGACCATGGTTCAACCGCATACGCCTCAGCTAGTAAATCCTTACTGAAAAGACTCGACACGATACAAAACTCGGCTCTACGCATAGCACTTGGAGCATATCGAACTACACCAGTGGAAAGTCTATACTGTAAAGCCAGCGAATCTTCCTTGGAAGTCAAAAAAACATTTCTGAGTATAGGGTATGCTACAAAACTAAAGGCCCAACCAACACATCCCACTTATGAAAATACCCTCACGAACAAATTCAGTAACTTATATGACAATAAACCCAGATCCCCGAAACCTTTTCACGAGAGGATCGAAATTTTCAATCGCAAACTGAATATCACCCTTCCTGAATGTTTTTCCACACTTCTTACCTCCTTTCCCCCATGGACCTTTCCCAAACCAAAATGTCTCTTAAACCTTAGCAAATTTCCTAAACAATCAACAAATCCAGCAGTTATCAAAAACAACCTCGGAGCCATACTAGAGAATCATGAGGATTATACTTTGCTGTACACCGATGCCTCTAAAACATCTGAAGGAACTGGTGCAGCAGTAGTGGGTCCTAGCACATGCCTTCAATTCAGATTATTCTCATCTAGTACTGTTTTTACTGGTGAACTATATGCCATTTATCGTGCGACCATCTTGATCAACTCATCTGATGAGCAGAAATTTTCGATCCTGACCGACTCGCTGAGTTCACTGGAGACTCTGCAATACATCTACCCTTCCCACCCGTTCGCAGTTGAAACAAAAAACCAGCTCCACCTAGCAGAACAGAGGGAGAAACTCATAAAATTCATCTGGATCCCATCACACATTGGGATATTAGGAAACGAAGAAGCGGATAGAAGAGCAAAAGAAGCCATAACC
This sequence comes from Gonioctena quinquepunctata, assembly GCA_018342105.1. Classification (NCBI taxonomy): domain Eukaryota; kingdom Metazoa; phylum Arthropoda; class Insecta; order Coleoptera; family Chrysomelidae; genus Gonioctena; species Gonioctena quinquepunctata. Next base: position 615,769 of record JAFIRS010000570.1, read on the forward strand.
CATACAAATTCTGGAACTATAACTCAAGTGGTGGCAAGCGACTTTCGTTACACGATAAAAACAATATAGAATGTGCGTGGCAAAATCGATGGCGACAATCCACATCCAAACTTCGTGAAGTGAAACCGTGGCAATGTCTCTACCAAAATATCGTAGCGACCAAGTGCTTCTTACCCGTTTACGTTTCGGACAAACTCGGCTTACCCACGACCACCTCCTAAATAACAAAAATGAACCCATGTGCGAAACGTGTAACGAAAAGTTATCAATCAAACATATCCTGGTAGAATGTCCACTCTTCACTCCACAGAGAAATGATAACAAGATACAGGGAACTTTGGAAACAATCCTAGGTCCAAATTGTGAACTCCACAATGTTACAACGTTCCTTAACATCATAGACATTAGAAACAAACTTTAAAGATGTATATATTAATGTTCGCTTATAACCGAAATGGTTGATGCGATTTCTCTCAATAAAAAAAACACGCTGGGTATTATAGGAAAAAGCGTGCGAAATCTCATGGTTGAAACACGCCGTGTTTTAAAGGTTGCTAGATAACAAAAACTGTCAAATAAGCTTGTAAACAACAATTTCTATATCCATGTCGCATTGTTATTGAAGTTATGAGGCAGGAAAAAATAGCGTATGATACATGTGTATAAGTGCCTTCAAAGCACTTGCAACGTTGAGGGCACGACGCGTTGCGCGTACTTTAAAGGCTCACTTATACACTTGTATCATAATATACCATTGTGGATGTAAGTCAATATTGTTGTAAGAAGCCTTCGGAAATATTCAGCTCCTGCTCCTGCTAACGTTGTAATGCTTGTCCGCTTGCAAAATATTTTGATTATGATGCCACTCTCATTGGACGATCTTGAGATTGTATGTAATGCTTGTATCATTCAAAAATGTGTCGCTAGAAGTATTCAACTGTCATCCATACTATGAATGGTACAAACCCCCATGTTGTTCATTTGAACACCACTAATAACAATCCTTTGGAGTAAATTCACCTTGTCGTGAATTGACAACCATTCATTGGTATCATAAACAATAGAGCAGATTTCCATAGCGAACTGCGATATGGATATGGAACAGCCGACTGCACTTGAATTTACAAAAAATATATACGTATGTATCTTCGTTATTATGCAACTCCAATAGATGTGCAATCACTTATTTTGACGAGTTCTGTTGAAACAGATGCCACCCCTTTGAGAACTCCCTGAAAAGCATGCATTCTAAAGGTTTTGAAAGTGTTCATTTTAAAATGATCTGAAACAGGCGTTCTTAATGTGTAATAAACGCCTTGAAGATATTCAATTATATGTATAAAAGAACGATGATCTAGCCAGTCGAGAAGGTAGATTTCTCAATGTATTGCAATATTTATGGATTATCCAACCCCATTCACACAGGCCAATGCACAATTCATTGCCAACGAAATTTGTTCGTCTGTCAATTTATTTTCTCAAATACTGGAAAGAAAGAGACTGATGAGTTAGGTGAGTCGAAGAGTGGACTTTCTGTCAACTGAGATGGACGAACGTCTTCATATGTGTTAGAACATATGAGGCAGTCAAAAAATATGCATTTAAAAATATCAATACTATTTGACAGCTATATATATATATATATATATATATATATATATATATATATATATATTATATATATATATATATATATTTATATATATATATATATATATATATATATATATACATACCTGTACCATAATTCACTTAGTTTTCCGTCTTTGAAATATTGTTCTAGTGCCATTGAATCGTTGTGTACGTTGGGTGGTAAATCTGAAGCTGAAAATATTTATAACTGTTCTTGGTTGTACCGAAGGAGAGTAGTTGTTTTTCGCTTGTGGTCTACCACTTGTTTCAATTTATATTGAATTCGTTGTGAAGAAGTCCCTTGTTTTCTAATATTACACTTCACATGGCTTTCTTGTTTGATGTATACGCCTAGTCGGGCACACAGCCACTCCTATCGAGATAGAATCCTATTGAGATAGTGGAATACTATGGAGTGTTTCTTCCTGTCACTAGGTACTGCCGGTTAATAGTTATTTTTTCCGGCGTACCTACAGGTGATAAGGCTTGATGAAGTTCTAATTTGAGTTGGGTCTCGCTTCGGCAAGAGGTCTTCGGGTCTCTGACTGGTGACTTCTCCGTACTGATGAGGGCCAAAAGCCTGAAACCGGTATGCGGATTGTTAGGCGGACCTGACCTAAATTAAACATAATCTAGTTTATCAGAAAGAAACATTTTCAATCAATTTTCATTTTCAATGGAAGTTTGCATACATTCTCAACATTCAACGTTCTGCGTGGTATTTGCCAGGAAAGCAGTTGTTTTTCGCTTGTGGTCTACCACTTGTTTCAATTTATATTGAATTCGTTGTGAAGAAGACTCCAAAGTTCCTTATTTTCTAATATTACACTTCACATGGCTTTCTATATATATATATATATATATATATATATATATATATATATATATATATATATATATATTAGTCCCAAACTTCACATTCAAAGCCATAGGTAATATATAGTAATTCCTGAAATAAAACCAGCCACTTAGCCTATCCCTTGTATGCAAGAGATTGAGGTTATGAAAACAAACGTTGAGCTACCGAAGTAATTGTGTTTCATGGCAATCTGAAAACATACCATTTATTTGATGCTGTCGCCATTTTGATAGCGTAGTAGTTAGTTGGCACAGCCACTTTCTCATTTCATCGCAACATCAAACATGATTAGAAAGATACATTTCTTTCACAAAGTTAAAAATATACCATCTTTCAGTAGGTTATTGTTGCTAATCCATTCCATGATCATTTTAATTGTTCTTGGTATTAGAAAAAACGAAACTCTGCTAGCTTAACGTTAGGCTGGCAAGGCAACTTCGTTATTTCATGGCAAACTCTGAAATAGTTAATCATTATCCAGTGCTTTTATGCTGCTGATTTGTTTTCTGCTTTCATTTTTTAGCCAAACTGTAAAATAAAGAGACTTTGCTAGCCTATCAATGAATTAGTAGAGCAACTTTCTTATTTTGGCGCAAAATCAGTTAGTTTCCCTCATAGATTTCTTATATCTTTCGCCAATATATGAAAAAATGCTGCCACAACTTTTGGGACATTTTGTTGTCGTTATCTTAAAATGAAAATTTGCTTGACTGATTTTCTATTCTTCAAGATTCTTGCTTTTGCTACAATTGAGACGAAAAAAATCGTGAAGCTAACATTAAGTAGAAGCATTCATTATTTCCATTGGGTATTTTTCACAAAAACTAATGTTTGCAAAAAAATCCAACGAGAGAGCACTAAATGGTATAAGTTTTTATTCCGTTATAACATTAATTTTTATCTCTAAGACCAAAGCAAAAAAAAAACAACTGGTGAACAAATTAGCACAAACAAAGCACTTGATGATTGTACACACGACCTTCAACGTTTCGATAAAGTTAGAAAGTTGAGAAAACTAACAAAAAATATTTTTTATTGATAGAAGAAAATATTGAAAGTGGAACAAATCAGCAAAGAAAAAGCACTAAATCATGTAATGAGTTTTTGATTCTGTAAAAGTGGTTGGGCCAGTTCAGTATACATATATCAAATCTATTGTTGCATATATTTTGCACTGGTTCGGCTATACACGATTCGCTTCAGCAAAAAATAATTAACTTTTCCATCCAAGACTTTGAATATATTTTGACTATGGTTGGGAGCTTGTTTTCATTCGTTAGAATAGAACCTGGTTAGGTGAATGATAAGAAGATTCATTTGTCGCCACTTCTAGCCAAAATAAAAATCGATATATGATAAATTATTTTGCCAGGAACTCAATTGAATATCCCAATACCAAACTTTTTTTTAACTCATGCCAACCAGATAACTATTAATTTTCTATGGTCTTCATTCCATTTATGTTTCATCCAAACATGATTTCTCCCAGAGAATGTTACCTGAAGTTATAATTCAAAAAATATTTTTTTCTAATTTGTCAACGGCTTACACTATTCATGTCATTATTCATTTTCTTAAAGATTTACTTCTACAACTGATATCGAATGTGGCGACAGTGCTTTTAACAAGATGATTATAGTAATAGCCTTTGTTACCTTTCATCGGAGATGGCCTGAGTTGCCGAAAAGAGATTTTCAGGATTAAGTGTAATGTATACCTCTCAAAATCGCAGAAGCGGACCAGGGTCAAGCTTTTACCTGATGCTGGCAATAGTATACAGGGTATTTTTCATGATGAAGATCCCCATTCCATTTGAGACATAGGGAATGATTAGAAATATTCTCACAAATTCATTATTTAATAGCATTTCAATAAATACATTGATGAAGGTAAAGCACATGGCACTGAAGACATGTCATCATGTGGCTCGTCAGATTTTTTGATTTATCCATTCATTCAGTTCAAGAGAAGCAATTTCTGCCCGTATACTTTTTTTTAGCTCCACAGGGTAAGCCGCAAAAAAGGGTATCCTATGAAATCCTGTTTACCTGTTTTTTTAATGATTTTTTGAGGCAAGTTAATCATCTTTTTTGAACAGGTGTTTAATACTCAATCCTATTTTTTTGGCTTATCCTATAGACACATAAAAATTGTGTTCAGAAAAGTTCCACATAGAATATCATATCCAAAAATTAACAGAAAAATCCACACTTAGACAGTATTTCATATACTAGGTGTTCGATATTCGCTCCATTTTTGGCCTACCTGGTAGACACACCAAATAATTAATTTATAAAAGCTAATTCACCTGTTTCACAGAACATTATATCTGGAAACGATCCTATAGAGCCAGGAAAAATATAATTGAGCTGAAGTTGCTTCCTATGGTCTCTCGAATGATATATCAATAAATGAAAGAAATCGAGCTACATAATTGCATGTCTCCAGTGCATGTCCTTTAGATGAAAAGTATTTTTTTGTATACGCTCCCCAAAACGGCAACTTTGAGAATTTAAAAAAATCCGTGATATGCTACTTTTACGGACTTGTTAAGTTACTGAATTTTATTCATTCATAAAACATAACTGAACATTAACGGGTGTTTATAAATACTATTGAAATTATGAACCGATAACATTTTGCCGCAGAAAAGCTAGGTATTTTTATTTTTTCACAATAAAATTGTCGATGGTTATTGTTGCGGTAGGTCCAAACATGACAACTTTTACACTTTCTTCCTTCGAACAATCGCAAACAAAATGATAGTAAATTCAAACAAGATATAATCCAAGATTTTCACACCAAAACCTACATACATTTATTGGATGATAACAATTTATATTTCATTCATTCCAAATGTCACTTTTCCGGACTAGTCCGGGAAGTACGTATTTTCTGGGTCATTGCACTTAATAACCAAATGAAAGTATGAAAATCTCCAGAAGGATGCAGTAAAATCGAGTTTGAAAAAATGTACCTGACGAAATTTTCAATGCAGTAGCTGGTGCTACCGCACAATTATTACCTGGAAAATTCAAGTTTAGGTACGAAAACTGTTTTTTTTTGTACCCGCAGAATTCCAGGACCAGTAAAATACAAGTATTTTCTGGACTTATTACGTAAATAACTATTATTTTAGTTTATTTTTAAAAATATCTGGGCTGACTGATCATTTCATTGAATCGTGATACGCTCGCTGACATTCACATGAAAAACTTTAAAAAGGATCTTCACATTAAAACGCTCATATTTTGCTAGATATGCTATGATTTTTCGATAATCTGCAGGATGCAAATCATAAATTTTAATATTTGTCAAAATACGAAATTTGAATTAATACAAAAAAATAAGTATAGTCGCGAACACTCGAGTTCAATATATCATTTCTTCTATTCAATGACAGCTTTCGTGGAGTTCGCTCCATTCTCCTTTTTCAATGAAGAGGTTGTTGAAAATTAATTCAAAAATAAAAAAATCCGACTACTTAAAAAGTGAACTTTAAAAAAGATGGAAACAAGATGACCAGAAATTATGTTCTAAGAGGTTAACTATACTGTGAACAATCTCACGCAGACGGAGGCAACTTCTTTTATTTAAAATGAAGATATATTGAAAAGGGAAACATTCTCAATTGAATATTGATAGAAAGATTTTTCTGTGAATTGAAAAATCCACGATTAAATTGAAGTTATTTTTTGTGAATGTCTAACAGAAAACAATTACTTACCCGGCTAGAGCCATGCTGGACATTGAACTACATCTGATAGATATTCTGAAAAAGCCCTAACTCAAAAGTGAGATTGCTTCTTGAAAATGTGTTTCCCATTTCTTCCGGTCTTCCTGATGATCGTGGAAGCGTGAAATAGATTTTCGTCGACAAAAATGTATTGAAGACCTAGTGAATGCGATGTCTCTCCTGCGTCAATGTTACGAATGATTTCTGGTGAGTACTCTCTTTTGGAAAACATTCTTCTTTGCCTCACTCATCTTTATGGGTTCTTGATTAAGACTGGAATAGAAAATCAAATAACTATCTGAAAAAATAAATTTTAATTTTTTTTTTTGAGTTAGGGCTTTTTCAGAATATCTATCAGATGTAGTTCAATGTCCAGCGTGGCTTTAGCCGGGGAAGTAGTTGTTTTCTGTTAGACATTCACAAAAAATAACTTAATTTTAATCGTGGATTTTTCAATTCACAGAAAAATCTTTCTATCAATATTCAATTGAGAATGTTTCCCTTTTCAACATGAATACCCACAAGAGGTTATCTTGAAGATAGTGACTGAAGTTTATCTTTCAGTCGCAGATGATTCCACATCTAATTTTATGAACATCCTGTTTATATTTTCAACAAATCAATCTATCATACCCCATGACAGGTTTTAATGTCAGAAAACACTAATTTCAAAGTGTCTCTCCAAAAAAAATGATTCTAACTTTTTCCATCTTTGCAAAGTGAGATTGCTTCTTGAAAATGTGTTTCCCATTTCTTCCGGTCTTCCTGATGATCGTGGAAGCGTGAAATAGATTTTCGTCGACAAAAATGTATTGAAGACCTAGTTAATGCGATGTCTCTCCTGCGTCAATGTTACGAATGATTTCTGGTGAGTACTTTCTTTTGGAAAACATTCTTCTTTGCCTCATTCATCTTTATGGGTTCTTGATTAAGACTGGAATAGAAAATCAAATAACTATCTGAATGAAAATGCAAATTTTCAATTTCAGATTTTTTCTTTTGAGTTAGGGCTTTTTCAGAATATCTATCAGATGTAGTTCAATGTCCAGCGTGGCTTTAGCCGGGGAAGTAGTTGTTTTCTGTTAGACATTCACAAAAAATAACTTCATTTTAATCGTGGATTTTTCAATTCACAGAAAAATATTTCTATCAATATTCAATTGAGAATGTTTCCCTTTTCAACATGAATACCCCACAAGAGGTTATCTTGACGATGGAAGATAGTGACTAAAGTTTATCTTTCAGTCGCAGATGATTCCACATCTGATTTTATGAACATCCTGTTTATATGTTCAACAAATCGAAGATATATTATTGCCTCGGACTAAGTGGGATTTTTTACAGTATTAAGTTCAATTGTTAACCTCTTAAAACATAATTTTCTGACAATATTTTGTGGTCATCTTATTTCCATCTTTTTCAAAGTCACCTCTTTACGCAGTTGGGTTCTTTTATTTATAAATTAACTTTTTTATTTTTTATTTTTTTTTTAGTTAGGATTTTCCACAATATGGCGTCTGGTTGTCGCCATATTGAATTTTCTCACAATATGGCGTCTGGTTACGGTCATGTCTTTATTCACAATAGGGAGTCTGGTTGTTACCATATTGAATTTTGATTGTTACTGTCATGTCTTCATTCTCAATAAGGCGTCTGGTTGTCCACCCAAAGTAAGGAAGTTGATCCCTGAATAAGGGTATATTTCATAAAAATACTACCTATTGCTTCTAGACACTTCTAGACTTTCGACAAATATATAGAGATAAACAGATAACATGAATAGATAATTTATATTGTAGAAATTGCATGAATAAATATATAGATAACGGAAAGCTAGAGTATATACCGGGTGACCACGAGCTGAGGAACGCCCTCTAATTTTTCTATTGTTTTAAAATTACAGGTTTCAAATTTGGTATGTTGCTATGGTACTAAAATACGTTTATTTTGACATCACAACTTGAAACTTTTCACTTCCGGTTTCACTTTTATCTTTCATGTGGATCCCTGTAAATTTTTTTCTGATTATCCGAAAGAAGATTGAATTTGTGACATGATTGTTTTCAAAAATTTGAAGTACGTTGAAAAATTGCGGAAATACAGTTGATTTTTCCATTGAACAAGGTTTGCCATGAAAATCAAACTAAAATCATCCAAACTGACAAACGGAAGTCGGCACTTACCAGATGAAGCTCCGAGGTAAGATCCAATTGAAAATTGGGGTTGCCATAAAATTACACCTCCCAGTTATCATAGAAACTACCATTTCTTAATTAACAACAAGCTCTCCACTCCATCATGTTGAAAAATAATGAAAAGTTCTTCCGCGATTTGACAATGGATTGCAAATAAAAAAACCGATGGCGCGGCCAGTCTGAAAGGTAGATTTCAGAATTCATTTATTGATTCTGAAATTACCATCAATCAAGCTAACCAATCATGAATCAGAAAAAATGGAAAATTTTCATTCGAAACAAAAGCAGCATTTCTATTTCTGTATAAACCTTGAACTTTTCAATGAAAATTTGGAGAAGCCTAAATGCATCCTAATATTTCTATGTAATCCAACTCAAATCAAAGGAGGGAAGTATAACAAGCACACAAGGATATAGACAGAATAATATATCCATTCTTAGTTGGATGACGATGTGGTTTATCATTTACCCTGATAAAACATAATGGGATTTGCGCTTTGATCGAAAATGCCGACTATAGGCGGAGATTTATTATTTTACTTCAAATGTTGCTTTACTATTTGTGTTTGGAAAAAAATCAGTAAACTATCTGGAAAGGGAGATTATCGAATGATTTAGTTGGGATTTTCACTAATAACTTTTTTTTTGTCTATTAGGTCTATAGGTGATAATAAGAAACGGTCCGAAAGATAATTATAATTATAGGTTTTGGTATCTAAGAAAAAATATTGTAACGTTTGTTGATATCACCCTGGGCTGGGAAGGTATATTCAGGATAGTCGGATAATTTCTTGGTAATTGAGTCCATGATAGGCCTCATCATATGTTTAAAATTTTCGATCTTGTCGTTTTCTTTCCAGAGAATAATCTACGATATATACTTAATTTCTCAAGATTCCTTTTGTGTTGATGAACAATTAGATTTAGTCTGCCTAAATCTGTTCGAACATTTGTATAATTATTTTTTATGGAGACTGTGTTGAATTTGGAGGAACATTTGGATTTCCGCTTTTCCATTTTGTATAAAAAATACAATTTGGAATTCGAGATTCCAGATGTGGAATTAATTTATATTGTTTCTTATTGAAGTTTTCTTCCGAAGCAGATGTCTTACATTGGGAATATTCCACAATTCCAACGTAAATTTCTTTCAAATTCAAAGCCATACCGCAGTTTCACATTCAAAAATGAATCATGAAACAGTTGCTGATTGCTACTGAAGTCCGCTGAAATGGTTTCTTAGCCGTGAATCCGGGGTATGGCTTCATATTTAGGAGATCTTTCCGTTGAGCCTTCCATGAATGTAAACCTCCATGTGTGTTCGGTTGAAAACAATTGATCTATTGAAACTTGTTTTAATAAAATCTTCACAGAAAATCAATTATGAAAGATATTTGTGAAATAAAAAGATCTATATTGGTTCTATGAAGAAAATTAGTATATCTCACTAAGATAATTTGTGAATGTTGAAACATTCCAATATTGATGAAGATTTCTTGAATTGAAATCACGATTAATAAGTTATTTGTGAATGTTAAGAACATATTGCTAACCACGGACATTGAACAATCAGATATTCTAAGCTAACTAAAAAATCGAAATTGAAATTTTTTTCATTCAATATTATTTCATTCCAGTCTGATTAGAACCATAAGATAATTGATTGGACTTCTTTTTCTTAGTTTCAAATGTGAGAATATTATATTTTTCTTTTTGCACTAATTACTACTCATGTTCATGTGAATCACTGATTTGGAATGATTTCGGATTTATAAAAATTGGCTTCGATTAACACTGGGCAATCACTGTTTCGCGTTAAGAAAACTGGGTTTTTCCACTTCGTCAATGTACCATTTTTTCTTCTTCGTCACAATGGTCATTTTTGAACATTGAAAAAGAGTTTTCCGAACATTTGACATATCTTTGAAAATGTACGAGATGTCATTCGAAAATCACACCAAAATAGCAAGCAAAAGACATTCACTTCTACTGTTCAATCTTCGGTGAAACATATTCAACAAATAATAATTATTTAAATTAATCCAAGCATTTCTGACTTTTTGTTTAATATTGATCTCCAAACTTTCTAGAACGTCAAGTTTACAGGCTTTCTTTAATATATAATATTTCAAACTCGTTAAAAAAATCTACGTGCTATTTTGAACCTATATGGCCCATTAAATAATAAATTATTAATATTAAACACTTTCATTGGTTGTTGTACAAATTTAAAGCAGATTTTCTTGAGCGAGAAATTTTATGTGGATGGTACTTTCGACTACTGCACAAACATTTTCTTGCAGTTGCCCAGACACACACCACACCACTGTTCTACTAATAGATTCTATTATCTGCACCTCAAATCCGATAAAGTATAATCTGTAGTGGTTTACTGACAAATGGATTACGGCCTGACCTGATATTTCCATAATATTCAATTCAAGAAAGAGAAATACTGATTAGTTATGTATGTCAAAGAAGTAAAAACTGACATCTAATTAAGGGATTCTACCAAAAACTACATATATATAACTTTGATATTAATCGAAATATGATGATGATGAATTGATAATTTAAAAAAATTCAAGTACGGTCCTGTCGAAATCACTTTTTCCTTAGTAATGCTGAATTCATATGACAGCTTCTCTTGTTTGAATTTATTGGGAATTCTAAATAACGGATACTCCCTCTGGTGTCGATTTTTGAAACTATACATAAGTACATTGTTTACTTTTTGAAACATTAATGTTTATATGATTTTAGCCATTCTATACTTAATGACGTCATTCAAAATTTGGAATTATAATATGGAAAATATATAGAAGCAGTGTGGCTTATATGGTTGGGAGAAATATCGAGAGGAACTCGATAGTGAATGGACACGAAATTTTCAAAATATTTTTAATGGATTCTACAGCTTGTGGGAAGTCTGTTGGTAATTTTCTCTCTTTCTTTTTAAATTTTCTAAAACTTGAAAATAATATATTAAAAGTCGGCAAAATTCAAATGGCTTCTTCCTAGCGCCATTGCAAAATGTTGTGACGTAATCACCCGATCAACCAATCCCACAGTCGACAGCTTCAATCAATTTTGCAACGTTGCCGTATTTTCAAATCTTACGCTGCGCCCCATAACAAGAATAAAATATTGACTTTCTCTTTATCAGAACTCGTTTTGATGGACCACAATGATTCATAATATCAAAAGTAACAAGGTTTATGTCACTGTAAAATAGACAATATATTGTTTTATGACAGATTGAATGTTTTCACACCCTTCAAATACCCCATCGTCGCTTGACATCGCGAATAGTGTTCTAGTTCTGGCATTGATAGCTTAAGAAACTTGGCAACATTGCCGTTTAATGTCACAATCAACCCGATACGCCTATCGGCTGCTCGGTCGTTTACGCCAATACGGGTAGCTTCAAAATTTGCTGATTCTCAGACAAACAATGTACTTATGTCTGGTTTGCATTTTTGCCACTCTGGTGCTGATGTCTAATTTCGATTTCCAAATGGCGTACCTACTGTTTTCTGATAGGCCACTGAGTGACAGAACAAAAAGAGAGAGAACTTAGCGCAAGCGGACGTGTAATATGTCTCATTTGTTGTTTTTGGTTATGTGAAAATGTCATTTCCTGAAACCAAACTTTTGAGATTAAGAAAAAACAATGAATATTTTTATATTGTTTCTGAAAGTTTAAATGTGTCATGATTAAGATGTCTAAAAACATGGTGTATTCACTTATACCTGTAAAATATTGGGACAAACTGGGGGACAACAGCCCACTTGATAGAGGGAGTTATCTGGAGTTTCAGATGGCGCCGACGTCATTTCTTGTCATAATTCAGTAAACTGCAATTTAATACCACACAGGGTGTTTTTGTGATTTGTGTCTCCTGATCCGTTCTGTGATTGTGCTTTTGCCGCCTTTAAGGTTATGTCAATTCGTTGTGAAATATTTTGAGGTTGATCGATCGATGTTACATATTTTAGAACAAACTATTCCATGTACTTATGTCAGTGTTATCAGGGTTATTATATATTGTCAGTATTATATATATATATATATATATATATATATATATATATATAATAACCCTGAGTGTTATATAGAATTTTCGAGAGGGTTCCGAAATAATTCTAATTATGAACCGTACCAATTTATTTTGTATGAATAATTTTCTATTGATACAGCTCCACCGAGTTGGTACTTATGTATTTCTGTCCCTGTTTGCTCGTGATAAAAATATTATGATGGAGCGGATAATGATTTTATGAAGTGCTGTAAATTACATACAATTACTTAATTGAGCTTTCAAACCAATAAAAGTAAAATTTGTGAGATAGTGAAGCTCTATCAAACGACTTATAGTTTGCCGATATTGGGTATGGAAATGAAATATTGCGAAGTTTCTCATTTTGAGACTATTGGACCATTTTCGCCTGTGGCGACGTGCTCCTCCAGCGCTGCACTTCAGAGTCGCCGCCTCACATTTTTTTCGCACGTTAGCGAAAAATTTCTGCAGCTCACAGTTTTTATTTGAAAGAAAAATTTTATCTACCGTTCTCATGTCAATTTTTCCATTTTTGCGAGTGGCACCATTATGTATTCATTTTTTTTTAATAATCCATATTCAATGTAATTTGGCAACTTATTTGTTAGATAATTAATTAAGCACATATTTCATGGTTGGTAACTTTTTATATGTTGTTCCTTACATCATCACTAATGTACAGTAAAAAGTTCCCGCAGTCCCCTAACTTTCTGAGGCTAAAATCTAATATTATTCCACTACTAGTAAAATGACTCGTATATGTATAAATTAATTTGAATCTTCTCTGAACCTTTGCCCATTGGAATAATTTTTTTCAACTTGTGATTGTAATGTATCTAGTAACTAGCAAGTCAAATAATTTCATTATTACTTTTATATTTATTTTTTTTATTATACATATTTTGTATAAAATTTTTCCCATGAGATCCCAGTCTTCTGACTAAAAGTATTGGAAAATTCTAAATATAGTGGATATTTTCTTCCAAAGAGCTATGGGACCTTATGGGACGGTTCGGAATTCACTAGCCAAAATCAATATATCTTCATAGAATGAAAAGTCCACGCTTACTTTTGAAATTCATGTGTTTATTAAAAAGTGATAATCATCCTAATCATAGTCATTAGCCTTATCGATCTTGGGAGTGGGCCTTGTTCTTCTGAACAACTGCTTGGTTTAGATCGCCCTCCTCCGATTATCTCATGCGGGGTGTTACTGAAAAATAAAAGAAAAGCATTCAGATTATTTCTTTCTCCCCTCATCTTTGTTAGTAGGGCTCAGCTCTTCCGGCGAAGTCATTCTAAGATATCTGGAAGTAGCCTAGACTGTCGCACACCAAGATTCATCGATTTCTCAACTTCATCAACAGATTTTATGATATCTACAATGAACTCTCTGATTTCGTTCATGTCAGAAGGTTGTTAGAGAGGTAATAGTTTGGCAGAGATGGGCAGTGAATGGCTTGGTAATAGTTTGTATCGGAAAGTTTAATGGAACAATGTCATCGGGGACATTTTTCAATCCCCTCAATTTTCAAGTTAATTCATCATCTAGAGACATCAGTCCACTCTCCTACCTTTTCTCATTCCTTCGTGGAAGTTTCCATGATCCGAAAAAGGCCATTTGAGAAGAAATAACTTTGAAAAAATCGCCAGGTAGACCTTAAGAAAAATCTGATTTTTGACAGGCAGATGTAAACATTGTAGTAAGTTTCGAGGATTTCATCTCATTTTCGCGCCAACTGTTCTGAGCGGGATCTTGTTCGTAGCACTATAATATTTGTAAACGATCAATTCACAATTTTTGTATGAAGTAATGTTGACAGTAAAAGAAAATTTCATAGGTTTGAAGTTTGACATTTTGCGTGACACAAACAACAAACATTCCTTAACCGCGCCATCTACTACTACTAATGAAGTTCTAAGCAGAATTTAGCGTTTTTCATTTGTTGTCTCTCAAAAATTCTAAACAAAATCGAATCAGTGAATACACCAGGGTTTTTAGGCATCTTAGTCATGATGTTGACAGAACATTATGGTAGACGATAAGTCAAGAATAGTTTTATCCTAACCACACATTATATAAGAAGATGAAGTGAATAATTTTCATGGACCTGTTTGGGCAGTACAAACAGAACTCAAGCAATGATGAACAAAGTGGTAGAATAGATGTGTGGAATGAAGTTATGCACGTCTCTTCATTGCCAGAGAACAAAGCCAAGATTCTATGGACAAGAATCAGTTATTTTGTTTATCTTCGCGTATTGTTTATATTTTCATATAATATGTCAAAACAATTCAATTTCCCCTGATAAATGATTACTCAACTATTACCAACTGTGGTAAAACATATGAATAATGATACCTGTCACCTCATTTGCTGCACGCCGCCCACACCAATTTCACACCTGTCAGAATACACATAAACGATAATACAAAAAGTCAGTTGTATCCATAAAAGCTGCTGTGACCCGTCCCCCTCTCCTACCTCACTGAGCCAAAGAAGGATGATTTATTCCGTTGGAATCGTGAACGTCGTGAAGCGCATCTCGGGCTGAGGCGGCTGTGGATGCTTGGTCTTTGCCGCTGTAACGAGATGCCGGGGTGGTCCAGCCTTCAACTGTCTCGCTGCCGTAGCCTGCTCGCTTTGGCTGAGCGTTCTAGCATTGCCGACGACCGACGGGCGACTATGATGTGTCTTTTTGATGATTCTCGATGGCATTCTCAGTGATGGAACTTAAATTTCGTCATTGTTTCTAATGGAAATGAGAGAATTGGTAATGAAAATCGAGGTGGACCAGAATGAAATAGCAAATTCATGTTATCGAAGATGTTAAAGTTGATGAATGGGCATTCCAAATATTGCAGCTACCCAGTAAAAACGTATATAAAAAAATAAAGAATAATATCTTTGAATAAATCTACTATATACTTACATGAATATTTTCTCGAACTGATGAAAATACGTCGTTGTGTTGATATTTTTAATATCTCCTTTAATAAACCGAAATATAATGTCTGTTTGGTTTATTTTCGAAGCATTCATACAAATACAATTTATTTTGAACTGATTGTGAAATCTTAGAAGATATTCACACATTTTCAGAAGAACAGTAGAAAGAGACCTATACATATTTCAATGAGATACATTGAAGAACGCTTGCAAAGTATTCTTCAATGTTTCTTATTGAAATATTTATAGGTCTCTTTCTACTGAAAATGTGTTTATACTTTCGATGATGGTCAGTGATCTCACAATTATTCCCAAGATCAACTGATGCTCTGAAGTATTTAGTATTCTAATATGAACTCAATGAGTCCATTTCGGCATTTTGCGTCTCTTTCGGATACTCACAAATCACTCACTCCCGCTCTTCGTTTCTCTTTTTCTTACTCTCTAGCGTGTAATCCCACCTATCTCTGTATACATGAATGATATTTTCATCATTTCTCGGGCGAAATTACAGCACATCAAGCCAGTCATGAGACGTGAATCTTTCACGGGCCACTCTCTTGCTCTCTATTGCTCCGATGGCGTTCTCGCTCTGTTTTGTACGCACTCCGCGAAATCCTCACGTCTCATAATTGGTTTGATGAGCTGTACGTACTTTCACCATCGATTTTAAAGTAGAAAGCCTTGCATTTACACATCGGTGACATTAACAGGCTCAAGTAGCATTTTAAGTAGACGGAACGTAGCGGCCACGATTCTGGAAAACTTGGAAGTGTTTGGCCACAACCACTGCCACGTAATATACACGGTTCTATCACGCGGTGGCTACCAAAATACCACTTTTTGGTGGCTGCTACGTTCCGATCTACGTTCCTGGATCTCAGATAGCCTCATTTCTAACACTAGATCAACTTTAAAAATATATAACATCTAAACATACAAACGCGTAAGTAAGTATTTGGATACTTCTGATCGGGATAAAATTAAAACGATTGAAAGTTTTTTGTGAAATATAGGTGTTGTAGCTCGATTGTGAGCACGCGCCATCTGAATACACTTTATTTAAGGAAAACTTTATAATTTTGGAGATAACTCCCCTCTGAAATTATGTACTTAAATCCCTCAAACATTTTTTATCAATCTTGGTTAGTTGAAACAAATACTTACGTAACAAATTACTACGTTTGATGCAGTGCTGATGACAAATAAATCTTTATGAATATTTCGATCATTTCTCTAATAATGGCGACCCAGCATATTCCTGTAAATATGGCGGCTTTTGGAGAATATCACTTCGAAGTGGCAGAAAGTGTAAATATACCACTCTTGAGCTTCTCCCGTCATGAAGTGCCCAGTGGAACTGAACTATTTACTTTTCCCCCACTGGAAAGTGGCACCCATGTCGCAGGCCCATGACTCACCACTTCAAAGTTATAACCTAAAACTTACAATAGGTCTTATACCCTTGAAAGGAGCGAACACGTCGGGCTATTATATCCTGCCACTTCAAAGTTTTAACATCGAAATTGCGGGTACATGTTCTGATTGTTGAAAAAGGACATGTCCCAACAAACATTATAGGTAAAATTAACGTCATTTCGACCTTCGAATAGGTCAGCGCCCTAATTGGCGAAGGTAATTATTACGTTATAATTACCTTAAATTCACCATTATGGGGAAAAAAATGGAAGTAATTCAGAAGTCGAAATTTGGGAAATTAAGACATTTCTCCTTATAAGTTGAAGGCATAAATAGGTAAAATTGCCTCCAGACTAGTCGACTGATGGTAAAAATGTAGTCATTTTTACCAATTTCAGGTTATAAACACTGTAATGAAACAAACAACAAACAATGGCAGGTTAGAAGAAGATGATAAAAGTTTACTGTATATTGTGTATCTTAACCTACATGCTTATGCGTGAAAGCGTTGAAGTTGACATGAACATGGCGTATGAAGAAAAAATTGTCAATAAACGTATAGCAGATAATGCAATAAGTGATGGTTTCGCATCCACACCTAGCTGTGATTTCATTTGCGATACAAACTTTTCTGTGATAATGTTGATTTTTACTCGTCTAAAACAAGTGGGCCCATCAAATTATTAGATTTGTATGAAAAAAACATTAATTCATGTCTACTTTGACAACTTTTTCCATCAAACACTTCAAAAACTGATTTTATAGATGAAGTATGTGTGTACATATCATATTCACCTATTTTTTGACTACCACTCATTAAAATGTGGTCGATTCGAGAAAATTATGTATTATTTTTACAATGGCGGAAACGGTTCAAACCGAAAAATATGGCGTAGATTCCATATGGGACCTATATGTCGAAATTCCTTAAAATTTTGACTATGAGAACACATAGACTTTGTTCAAAGTCGAAAGTAACCTTTATTCCTGACTTTGAAGTCCATTTTCCTTATCTTGGGATTTCGGACCCTTTCACATTGTGGTCACGTGATGAAATACAATATATGTTATTGGATGCATGTCTATACGTTTCGTTCTCTGGATGGATTGCGAATCGTGGATAATAAATTTATATTTTACTTATTCTATGCTCTGTGCAGAAACACTCAAATATCAATACGGGTGAAAAGTCAATATGTTTTGCTAATGTTAATGGTAAGGCCAAGTAACCTATAGTTACTCAGAGAAATGGATATTGACTAGAAAACCCTGTAATGAGTGTTCATTCTGAAATTAAATATCAAATCCATCAGTAATGTTGATAATAGTACGCGATATTTATATTTCAGTGCACATCTTCCCAGAATAGAAACCATGATTAATGTTATTGTCTAATGAGGGAATCTCTTCCGAAGAGAAATAGCCAATCATAACTTTTCAAATATAAAATGGTGGGCAGTGAAAGGCTGAATAATTTTGATTTGACATTTCTCCGTTAAGCATTCGGTGCCCGGAAATATACAATTTATCAGCCAACTGTAAATACCATTTAAAAATCGACCAATTATGATTCGCTTGATTTTTACTTCTCCGGAAACCACAATGATTGGTTTTAAAATTTCGAAGCCATGGAAACTCATCATTTCAACACATCAATCTCTTTTTTTTTGTTAAAATCAATTTTCTATTTGATTTGATTTTTGCGTATTCAATACCATTTTTTCATCCATTCACTTCAAAAGGATAAACTTAATTGAATTCCATTTTGTCGCTGCATCATTGAAAACGTCGCGGCTGTAGTTTACCGCTGGCGACAGACGAAGCTTTCTGAACGCAGCCCATTCATTGTTAAGTATCTCTTACCGACATGACCTGAGACCTAACCAAAGTTTAAGGTTAACGCTTTCATGTTTTTATTTCAATAATGGATGAGTGTTTTAAAATAGTTGCCGTCATAAAAAGACGTGAAGCAACACCCATAGTTGAATACTCCTATGTGGGAACAAAAAGGAGAGTGTTCTACCAACTGCTTGTATGGAGACTTTATGCGACAAGGCCCAATGTCTGAACTCCTCTAACAATGGGAGGTTATCTTCCAAGCTTTGTGCCTCATTCCCATTGAACTCATCGTCTTGTGATCCATATTTTTCCCCGGTATCATCATCGGTAAAAGCAATTTCTTACTCTACATTAATTTCTGTAGTTGATGATGACTGAGTGGAAGATGATGGCTCTGATCTCTGGACATCGGAAAGTATAGGATGGTTTCGGATTATATTTTCATTTGTTCTCATTCTGGCAGCTGATCGATAATAGTTGGTGGTATACCTGTATGGTTTACTAACTCTATTCGAATTTTTGCTCGGCATTTTATAGATTTCTAGAATGTAGGCACAATAAAAAATTTAAAGGAAGTAAATTGTATCATGTCATCCTCATCTGAATCGACGTGGTCTTCTAATATCTGATGATAGACTAAGTTACTTTGAGGATTTTATTTTAGGTAACTTTGACTTCGTTGTAGACATTTAGTCTGATTAGACAAATATTGTGGTAATCTCGCCCTCATTGTAGAGCAGTAGGTATAAAATAGGTCAAGAAATGTCCAGGCAACTCCTTTAACTTAATTGGTGCCAAAATAGGTAATAAAGAGTATATAGTAGACCTGTTTACTGACTTGTCAATTCCCTGACTATATAAACACACATGAGGTAATAATTAGGTAAATATTCACCAGAAGGTTTTTCCTGAGAGTTCCAAGTATTTTGAACACATTTTGCTGGTTACCTTTAGGTGAAATTTAACCTAGTAAATAACTCTATTAACCCATGAGGCTGTGAAGGTATATTTGAAGTCCATAACAAGTAATTTCATACTACGCACTACGCCTATTAAGTTTTTGGTTTTTGAAGAAGATTTGGTGCTCTCAATTATGGTTTTTATAACTCCAATTATAACTTTGGAGTTAGTTAGTACTTGAAGGTGAAATATTTGGTTAGAAATGGGTAAATTCGGACTTCTTGAAGCCGCTTTACCCCACTGCTTGGTATAATTTTCCTATAATGTTAGTTGGGGTAGCAAGTATAGTGCATTCATGCAACTTCAATCAATAATTATCAAGTAATAATTATCAATCAACAAGTAATGAAAATGATTGCATTTATGCAAACAGAATTACCAATTAAAGTATAAATATTAAGCAGGAGAAAAAGTCAGAGATCCGATCTATTTAAATCAACCTTTTTATACAAAATCAAGAAAAAATGCCTATCGAAAATGCATAACCCACTTCATTTTGAATGAATATAATTCACGTTTCACGTTATAGTTAAGACGAACTTTTTGTAAGATACAATAAAATAATTTGAGAAAAGTTAGGTAAGTTTTTGTCATCGCGCTGGCCACTCCACGGTCACTTCAAAATTAAGGAAAATTGTCCATTGAAAACGCATAACCCATTTCATATTGAATGAATATAATTCACATTTCACGTAACAGATAAAACGAACTTTTTGTAAGCCACAATAAAATAATTTTAGAAAAGTTAGGTTAGTTTTCGTCATCGCACCGACCAATCCACGGTCACTTAAAAATCAAGGAAAATTGTCTATTGAAAACGCATAACCCATTTCATATTGAATAAAATCATTCATGTTTCACGTAACAGGTTAAACAAACTTTTTGTAAGCCACAATGAAATAATTTGAGAAAACTTAGGTTAGCTTTCGTCATCGCGCGGAATGGTGAATTTTGAAGATTATTGTAATTTGTAGTGACTTTTATTTAATGCGAACTGTGGTTATCACTTATGGAGATAGCAAGAACGTGGCAACCATCACCACATATCACAATCAAGTGCCTGCCACATTGAAGGTTTCATGGAAGTTACCAAAACGTCACCGAAACTATCATACTCTCTTGAAAGTGACTGTGACTTCTAAGTGATATTTAAGTGGTACAGGATGATTACCGCAACGGTTATTTTCCACTTTTGGGTTTGAAAACCTTCAAAGTGATTTGGTCAGTGGCCATAATGTTTCAGACACCTCAAATAACACTAATAAGTTATAGAACTGTGGAGTGGCTACCATAGATGAGAATTACGTGACTACAACTATACACATATAAAATTTTTGTTTTTCTTACTGTATAGTTGTAGATTCAGTGGTGATTACGTTATAGCCACCGAGTCGAAGTGGCAGTATCAGATTCCGTCACTGGGATGCTGCTTGGGAGACTCCGTTAGCCGGGAGCAAATATTTTTCATGTACATCGAGATAGATGGGATTACACGCAAGAAAATGAGGAACGGAGAGACGAAAAGCGGGAGCAAATATTTAAGCTTTGTGAATATCCGAAGAAGACGCTGAAGCGAGGAGCAAAAGTTAAACATGATATCGCAACGAGCTGTCAGCTGGAACGTGTATCGTTTGTAATAAATAATTTAAAATGTAAGTAGTAACGTACTTTCGAACAGCTATGAACGAAAGTAGTATAACCACAAGGGCAGGAAAAAATTCCAGCACAGCGCTTCATTGCTGAAAATAGCGCAGAAAAATATTATTCGTTTTTCCTCTGTTATTCGTTGTTTGACTTCGTTTTCAGCAAGTATATTTTCAATTTGCCCGAAATTGTACTCTGCTTCATTTGAACAAAAAAATAAACACTGATCAGTACGGAGATCTACAGTACGAGAATCATTTTCAACTGAAGAAGGCGTCTCACGGCGCGAAACTTGACGAGCTTGGCTTGGGGGATTATGCTCGGTGCACAAGAATGAGGTATGCAATGTCGAGTCTGATCGGTCTCACGGCGTGTATAAATTCACCGACTCGTCGTCTATCAGTGGCTAGAAGTTGGTACACGAGCCTAGGAAGGCATACATTGTCCAGTGCAGTACCTATATATATATATCGCCGATGAGAGGATAGCATGTGCATGTTTATATACATATTTTGTCTTTCTATATAAATCTGAAAATTCAATTATTGCTTCTGAATTCCATTCCATGTTGGTACACAATATTGAAAACAACACTCAAATATGCTCTTCCACCACCAAACTTCCTCTTGGAAGTGACCGGGCTCCCGTCGTAGCCGACACTGTGGCCAGCCTCCCTTACGCCGTGTGACCGCTCAACAAGCCATACAGTACGAGTCAGTTAGTCGAGCCTCGCGCCTTTGATATTGGGGAATAAACCGACATTTCATGGGAACGGTCGAGCAACCTCGAGCATACGCTTGACAAGTCTCGATCCTACGCTAGTCGAGCGTTCTCACGACGCGAAACTCGACAATTCCCTCAAGTCTCGCGCTGTGAGACACCGGTTTGATACATGTTCGTCGAGTAATCCAGTGGTAACCAAACAACGAAATTTTGCTAGGTTATAATTTGTTTCCCACTTATTAAGTACTTTTCGTAATTAATCCAAGGGAAGAATATTTTTATTTTTTGATAGACTAGTGGGAATTTAAAATAACGGATACCCTGGTGTCGATTTTTAAAACTATACATGAGTACATTATTTACTTTTCGAAATATTAATGTTTATATGATTTTAGTCATTCTATACCTAAAACTTGTCGAATATATTGTGATTGTTGACAAATAATAAAATTCTTGTTTACCATATTTAACTACTGTACGTTCTCGAGTGAAAAAATTAGTGATTCAAGTTCAAATCATCATTGTTGTGTACCTCAATGTGACTCTTGGCAAAACGATACCGTTGTACTGGAATAAGCTTTCATCATTTTCTGTGAGAAAATGAACGTAACGTTCTCTGTGCAGACTAATCTAAGATTGAGCGAGTCTATAGACAGACGATGGGCTCTTGAAGGAGAATACAGTCCCTTCCCAAAATCTTCCTGTATCGTCTGTGGCCAAGAAAAAAGTGAAAAAGAACCTTCAAAGAGAGTTGAGAGGAAAGAAAACAGAGTAAAGAACAGAACAAAGAGATATTATTCAAAATACTGAAAATTATTTATACAGTATGGAAAGAGCGTAACTATATATGTATATCTAGATGATAAGGACACATTGTTTACCATTTGAAATATCAATGTTTATATCATTTCAGCCGATGTATACTTGAAATTTGTCGAATCTCTTGTAATTGTTGATATTCAATGAAATTCTAGTTTACCTCGAGTGAAAGTGTCGATTTCCGAAACTATACATGAGTACATTGTTTACTTTTCAAAATATTAATGTTTATATGATTTTCATTCTATACCTGAAACTTGTCGAATATCTTGTGATTGTTGACAAATAATAAAATTATTGTTTACCATATTTAACTATTGTACGTTCTCGAGTGAAAAAATTTAGTGATTCTAGTCCAAATCATTATTGCTGTGTACCTCGGATGTGACTCTTGGGCAAAACGATTCCGTTGTACTGGAATAAGTTTTTAACTTTTTCCTTAAGAAAATGAATACAACATATTGATGCACACCAATCTAGGATTGAGTGAGCCTATAGAGGCGGGCTCTTGGCTCTTCCCAAAATCTTCCTGTATCGTGTGTAGCCAAGAAAAAAATTAAAAAGAGAACCGTCAAAGAGAGTTGAGAAAAAAAAAGAGAGTGAAGAAGAAAAAAAACAGATATTATTCAACCGAAGATTATTCATACAGTATGGAAAAAGAATGACTATATATGTATATCTAGATGATGAGGACCCATTTTCACACCATTTTGTTTGTTTAAGATGAAATAAAAAAAACTGTGTTTATTAGTTTTATTTTCAATTCGAACATTCACAAATAATGTGTAACATTTCTTCAAAATAATTCATAAGAATAATTCCCTATGACTTTACTAAGATGTCCAGAAACATCGAAAAAGTTGTTTTTGCAAGCAAATTAGAACATACTTTGTCTCCTTCAAAGTGAGTTTTTGCAAATGGTATTATCTTAAGATTTAAATACACCACTTCACTAGAGTCTTGAAATGAATAACACTACACAAAAAAACTGGAAAATAATACCAGAAGGAAATATTTTAAGAAAAACTCCAAATAAGTGTATAACCTCTGAGAAAATAGACAAACAATGTTCGTATATCTGGTTTGAACTTTCGCCACTCTCAAAAATTTTGAATTCCCAATCAATTCTGGTATTTTTTTTTGGAAGGTGGAGAAAATCCTTTTGATTATGTAGGAGTCTCTGAGTGTGTGCTCCTGCACCCCAGATTTACCACTGAAAACTCTTCAACATAGGCTTGTTTGGCGGTAGCCTCCGATGACACTTGGGCCAGTTGGCCCATTGTATCTAACCTGATACAATCCAGGAGATCGCAGTTGATCTTCCACACAATAGCTCTCCTTGTCTCTCCCAGGCCTTTTATTGCACCATATCGTATCCATTGTTCCTGATTAAGGGCCACTTCGAGATCCCTTAAAGCAACTGAATGTACTGCCGTGGCTACCCTGCAGTGCTAGAGGTTCATCTTGATTACTCTTATCGTTTATTCAGTACCCAGAAGAGTTATCTTCCGATGCTGTAGTACGCTTGGAGTTGCATCCTCTCCAGTGCCCTGAAAGATAAATCATCAACCGAGAAGGTCCATGAATTGTCCTCATTCTCTTTCGGTATCAGTGGCCATGAGTGAGGGGGGAGCGGTTCGTCCAGACCTGTGGTGCCCCCTGCACAGGGCTGAGGGTGCTTACTGCGTAATTTTGCCATGTTTCTCGGAGCCTCCGTTGCGGCACCGTTCCTTTTGAGACCACGGCGCTCACAGCTTGGATTTACGTCTGTTTGCCGCCCACATGCAACACGAATGTCCACAAACCGTCCCATTCGCTACGTGGCCGCGGCAGGTTCATCCCAAACCACGTGAAGATAAGGTTGGTCTTCAAGGGGAGTGTAGTTAGATTACACCCTGCATAAGAAAATTGTCAAGAAATTTTGTTCCTCAAAGAAATGAAGTATTAATTTTCAGTTAAACTTGGCGTTATTATTTTCTGCTGGTGACGAATTTCCTATACGGTTTCATTACAATCAAACCCATCCAACACAATTAGCATCAAATTATGCATAATTAAACCTAGAGATGAACTTTTTCTCAAGACTATGGATATTTCCTGAGATCAAACAATTTAAGAGTGAAAGACAGAGTCGAATAAATGGCTTCTGCAGAGCTTTCGGGTTATACGCCCTTTGATGGAACTGAGTGATTTTTGTTTTGTATTTTTTTCTTTCGTAAATGTTGGTTCAATATAAATTCCTTCTACACTCAGAATGCTCATTCCAATATTCCTAATTTAGAAAAATGAACAAAACTAGCCGTTTTTCAATTAATTTCTAAGAATTTTTTGAGCAATTTGCACCCAAAATATTCCTATGAGATTGGGCAAAGAACTTAGAACCATATCTTTTCTATACCTCCAGAAAAATACGAAGAAAATTTTTCGTACTTTTTATAAAGGGAGGATAAAGCTAGATCAATCTAAATCGGGACAAATGCTTCATATTGTCGATAATATTTGCGCCCTCTAGTGAAGCTTCCACAAGAAAATTAGTCCCACAAATATTTTGAATGTTCATTCATTGTTGGAGGGGGCAGTCGTCATCTGATGATTAGATAGATATTTTCAGAAACGAAACATGAAGTTGAATGTTGAGATTCAATTCTGAAAGTTGAATGTGGAAAATTGAACGGTAATATTTGAATATTGAGGTTTAGAAGTTGAGAGAGGATAGTGGAAAGTTGTACGTTGATAGTTCAATTTTGGAACTTCATTGTTGAATGTGAAATTGTTTCGCCCTGACTACGGGGTGTTGGGAACTAACCCACCACACCTGTAATACCAGACGTTATTCGTTAGGTTGGAAAAACAGTATTAAAAGCATCGACTATCGGAATATAGTCGAACCGGATATGATATATGGAGCGGTCTACAAATATCAATATCCTTTCTTTCAATACCGGAACATGGGCTGTTTATCCAGGAAGTACTACCGTTCAGAAAGATTCGAACCAAACAATGATTTGATAAAATAATAATGCACTCATAAAAGTTAAGAATGTATATATATATATATTTAATAAACCTTCACACAATTCTCTCAATCGTCTATGGACGAATGATAGGCAACAATATTCATACAATGAAACTAATGTAACGTATTGGCAGATAATTCTGCCATGGGCTTACAATAGAAATAATTTTACTAAAAGAAATCTTGCAATCAAGGGCTGCAAACGACTAACAATAATTCTCTTTTTGAAAACTTGGTGATCTTGAAAACTATGGACATACTTTATAGACACATACACATTTAATGGGTTGGGTTTTGCCATAAACATAAATACAGAAAAACAAACATGAGACTCACCCTGTTTAACACTTATTCACTGGAGTAGTTTTAAACGGCAATTAGCTTAGAAGTTATTATTATCAGTTCGTTTTCTCCCGCGTCAATCGGTTATTCTAAGTAATTCGTCCGGTATATTCGTATACAGATAAGGTTTTTCTAAGTGATCGTGAACCATTGAAATTGCGGAATCCCGTTATTATCTCTGTTTTGGAAGCTTTGACAATTTGTGGAAAATATACTGTTCACTCGTGTTTTTACTAGGAGCTTCAATACTTGATTTGAATCGGCTGAGTTTCTATGTTTGCTGAAGTTAACTATACTGATTTGGAAACTCTCATTATTATTGCACGATACTGTAATTAGACTGACTTTTTAACCTAACTTTTGAGAATGGCATATTCTCGGGTTCACTGTGGAATACCAAATCGAACTGCCTATTGTTGACATGAAACTCACGCTTTTATATGATCTTCAACACGGGAGCTAGTGGGCGGAGCTTAGTGTGTTTTATGAGCAGATACGAGGTGACATCGTAAAACTGATAAAGGTCTTGTTTTTCTAACCCGTTCTCGCTTATCTTATGTTATAATTGGATAATATTTTACTACATGACAGGTATTTACGGTAGCTGTCGGTTAATCTTTGAAATAATGACCAACAAGTGTGTTTATGAACTTCTCGGTGGCGATTCCCTGTGATTATGAGAGTTAGGATACGGCAATTTAATGATGTGGGCTGGTGTGACTGTCGTTTATCGGGATTTTTACGGCCCTGTTTGTGTTATCGACTTTGACGGGGTTAGGAATTATGGTAGTAAATAAAACTATCTTCTTTATCTCGCTGTGACTGTAACGGTAAAGTACAAAAACTTTGTTTTGCTCTCCAGGATGAGTCATGTAAGCATTCGGTATACAATGGTTACGTCTTGGTGATTATCTTTAAAATGCATTTCTGTAATTACAGGCATAACATTTCGACCCAACCTCAAACAAAAAACTTTGATAAACTCAATTTTTT